>JAPDOI010000234.1:0-600000 GCA_029168955.1 Aplectana chamaeleonis
CGCTATCCAAGGACCATATGGAAGGATGGAGGGTAGAATACTTCTTCGATCCAGCTGCAAGTTAGTTCTGTTACAGTTCATATGTGTGGTAGAGTTCGCGTGATAATTATAGTCTGATGAATGGACGGGGCTGCGACGGTAGATCGACCAGCGCGAATCGAAACATTATTCTCCAGTGAGGCCGCCAACCCCGCACGGCCAACCGCCTGGTCCATGCGTCAGACTGAATTGAAAAGAGAAACCATAAATAACGGGCGCAATGTGGGATGAAAATTTGGTGCATTTCTTTTAGGTCATAAAATCCGTAGCGTCTTCAAGAAAGCTGTTTCAGTATGGGAGAAGGACACTTGCATCAGTTTCAGGGAAAATTACGGTAAATCCACCTGGGACACATGTTTAATGCAATGTTCATCTCTCAGGTTACACCTTTCTCGTAAACCCTTTGTTGTTGTTTCCATATTTTCAGGTAGGAAAGCGAATCCGTGTGTTCCTCAAAGCGGTTGTTGGTCCTTTGTTGGGGAAAAATAAACAAAGGACCAGGCAGGATTTGTCTCTTGGTAGAGGATGCGAAACGGTTGGAACAGCGGCACATGAAGTCGGTCACGCACTCGGATTCTTTTCACACCATGTCACGATTAACGACCGGGACCAGTAATTCTCACTGTCAACACATACAAAATAAAAGGTGGAGGCCTAGCCATACTTGAGTCTTTTGGTTGTTGCCGTTTGTTGCCTAATATCGTCATCCGGCAATAATATTTCTTCAAGACCCAGTCGCCTTTACTGATGGTGGTGAGAAAAAATCGAGGGTTCATCCTGAAATATCCCCAGAGTTTTACGGACGTTCGAGCAGATGCGGTGATTTGCTAGAATTGTAAACGTCATTTTCTGACGCTTTTATTTAGACTCTCTACTTCAAAACTTTCACAAATAAATAGGGTTGAACACCTGTGACGGGTTGGATCCTTTGATCGTAGTAGAAGTTGTTTTCCAGTGCTGTTCTGGCTTGTTTCAGATTTTTTAACCTGCTCCACGCAGTTGTCCTATTCCTCCGGTATACTCATGCTGACATATGTGCTTGAGGCGTTTCCCCAGAGTGGGTGTAAGTGGAGAAAGCCTAAGCCTCTTTCCTGCCCTCCAACAGTTGAAGTGATTCAAGAAAAAAACTGTGTATTGAAAAACACTATCATAAGATTGCCGAGGTTGCAAGGAAGAGAATCAATTTTTCCATTCTACTTTTATAATTTTTCATACTTACTCAAAGACATCCGTTAGCGCGACTTTTCGCGCTGACGCTGATGCGTAGGTCGGATTTGCGAAAACGAATTGTATTGCCAGAATCTCTCGGGCATCTACAGTGTAACTGCGCAGTAACCCGTCCCGAGCCGCTGGTTCTAAGACGTTATAAGCCCAGAACGGTTGTTTTTCGTGCTTTTCGTACCTTCGAAAATGTTCAGTAAATATTTGAAAATCTGGAAATGGACCTCGTAATCGTGTTCCAAAACATCCTCTCCGAGCAAACTTTGGGTAAAAGCAGGTTTTCCAAACTCTGTGAAGAACTGTTTGAATTTTTTCGAGAACAAACCCTGTTTGGCAAAGCAATCAGCTCTATACCATCATGAGATCGCCGGATGTCCCCTTTCCCGCTCGATTTTCACTTAAAGGCAGCAGACACGCTCAAAAAAGTTGTTGAGATAACTACATTAGTGAGATCTTGAGGGCCCTAGAAGAGCCCTCACGAAGTTGGAAGAGTTGAAAACGAGTTAAAATGACCGTATTTGAGCAGTGTTGAGTCACAAAAATCATCCCTTTTCTCCGCTCACCTGATACCTGGGCTCCGCCCTTCAATACAAAATGTTCAAGGCTCGATTAAAGGTCGTTTTGGCTCATTTTTTACGCTTCTAAGGTCTTAAGGGTTTCAGAAAGGGGGCCGTACGAGTACATTATTGAAGCGTCAAAGTTATCCCAACAAATGTGTCGTTAGCTCCGCTATTTCGGAAGCCAATTTTGCGGTAGTAAACTTCCGGTCCAACTGATTCTGGGCCCATAATATAGAGCAACGAACCGTTATATCTTCATTTCAGTCTGATTTTCTTCCCGGTTTTTTGTTATCTCTGAATATTAACAGCTTCAAGCAGACCTTCAGATTCATTCCATAAAATTGGATATCATTTTTGAGCGTGTATGCTGCTCTTTTTAAAGGCAGCGTACGCGCAAAAAAACCGTGTTTATTTTTTTTCACAATTTTGCGCAGGTAGGCTTACCAGGTTGTTTATGATATCATGAAGAGGACCACCCAAATCCACTCAAGTTTCCCGAGAAAAACTCGTTTGAAAATCTCGCAGCATTCAGCCTCCTTTTTCTCACGTCTGTCCGGTGTGTCTTTGTGTGTATTACACAAATATCAAAAATTTGAACGGCTGAATTGGTTTAGCCCCTTAACTTCTCTGGGTTCCGCATCCTTTCGCTGCCTTTTCTGCCGTCAATGATCATCTAAAAAATAGGAGGCTTTCAATATCCACGCGTCTTAACCTCGAAGATTCTTCGGAATAAAGAATTTAGAAAAAATTGGATTTCCGCGGCCGGCCGAAGACTGTCGTGGGGTTTCTGTTCCCTCGTGTTAGATGGATCGAGACCGGGAAAAACGCCTTTCAGTAACCACGGAGCGATTTTCACTGAGCCTATAGCATTATGAATACGCAACATTGAGACCTCAAGCTTCGCCAACTATCTCCACTTGGTTCATACATTGGATTGAGAAGAAAAACACAGATGTGGTTTTCTGCGCGGACGCTGCCTTTAAAATACGCGAATGGGGCGTAAAACATCCACCCGTTGTGGCTGGACTGAGCACTGCTGCGCCGTACGAGGTCGTCCCTGTCGATTCGCGTGCAATGCTCTGCTGACTGATGTGGAAAATCCCCCATTGTGGTTGGACGGAGCTGATGCTCGACTACGCCAACATAATAGCGGGGCGCTCGACTACGCCAACATAATCGTTCGGGGGCACTAGGGCAATGCAGGACGACGCAGGAGCACTCGGTACGGGGGGACGGCTGTGGATCATTGTGGACTGGAGAGGACGGCTTACTCTGAGAGTTTTAGCCAAGAAATAGCCGCTAAATAATGCTCGCCGCAAATTATATCTGCCAAATAATGCTCGCCGCGATATAGCCGAGAAATAGCCGAGAAATAATGCTCTTCCGGCAGATATACGGAACACTCCAGAGGCATGATTCAGATGTCACCACCTTCGTCGGTTCAATTACCCAGGTTTGAGGTACTTGGACTTCGTTCAACGTCTGGAGGCCCCGCCCATGCGCTGGCGGCCCCAGATGGTGGCTCGGCGAGCCGGCGACGGTTCGTCTTGATTAATTTTGTTTACCTCTGAGTATTTCTCGGTTATATCTCGGCTATTTCTCGGCAACTTCTTGTCCGCTCAGTGAAGAGCCGAGAAATAGCCGCGAAATAGCCCACCAGGGAGCTGCTGCGGAGCCTGGTGGGCTATTTCCCCGCCGGCTATTTCGAGGCGAAAACTTCTCAGAGTAGTCTCGCTGGCCTTCCACCCCGATTATGACGCGGTCTTACCCACCATAAATTTTAAACAATAAATTTGTCTCCAGACTACTGTTATCTTAGGGAAGCGCTTTGACCAGTGTCACCAAAGAGTCTCTACAAACAAACGAGAACTATGGTTCTACCATTTGACCATGGTAGTCTGCTTGGAATTACGGTGCTAGTAGGTGTGTTAACCTTTTGTATGCGCACCTGAAAACGGAAATGGCACAATTTTGATTTTGCAGTGGCTCAACTGATGGAAAAGCGGTAATGACTTGTGGGAGGACGGCCTAGAGGCCGGCGGCAATCACGTGGTAACCAGACTGTTGTACGGAGGCTCCATCGGTCATCCGTGCGGGGCAACACGTGTCCTGCCCATCGGTGTTTAGACTGGGCCATGAACAGAAGAGGGTTCATTAACTGCGACTGCTTCCGAAGATCAGCACTGCGTAGGCCACCAGCGCGCTGGGCACGACGATTAGTCTTCAGTAGTCTGCGTTCCAAGGCCCTGCGAGCTGTCCTTATGGCCTGTGTGGTCGCCTTCGTTTCCGCCCATGTCTCGGTTCCATAGCACAACGCAGGTAGCACCTTGGTGTCGAACAAACGTGTCTTCACCTCCCGCAATTTGTCTGTCACTTCCACTATCGATCCAAGTGCAGACCAGGCAGCTCGTCGTCTCCGTCCGATCTCCGTAGACTAGTCGTTTTGCATGTTCACCTCTCTTCAGAGATAGACGTAGCTGTTCGTAGGGTAGGGGAGTGCCAGAGAGACGGAATGGGGCTGTCGTCACACCACTGGTTGCGCAGCATCACTTGGGTTTTTCCTCAGATTCATTGTAAGGCCGGATCGCTTTTTCCTGCAGCGTCCAAGTTCGTTAAGCACATTCCTTCGACTTCTGCGGAAGACGAACCCAGTAGAGCACAATGTCGTCAGCGAAGCGCAGCAAGTTGGATAGCGTCTGCTCCTGTCTAAGTGAGGATACCTTTGCCGTCCCAGCTCAATTTGGCGCATCAGCGTCTTGTAACGCGGTCGTGAACAGCTTCGGCGAGATGGTATCTCCCTGTCTGACACTCCTTTCCAATCGACACCTTCAATTTCCTCTCGAATAGCTGAATAATGTAAGTGCTTGCGCTCTCCGTTGTTGCACTCTTCCAATATTCTGATGTACTGGGCGTCAACACTGCCAGCGTGGATGAGAGCGTTAAGAACAGCCGGGACTTCAACCGAACTTCGAATGCCTTGGTATAGTCCACGAAGACGAGCGCTAGAGGTAGATGGTACTCCCTTGTCCGTTCAATGACTTGCGATTGCGCTCGAATGTGATCAAGACAGCAGTAACCCTTACGGAAGCTCCATCGCCTGTTCTTCTGGGCTGGGAGTCCATGTCCAGAGCCTCTCTCTATCCCGTTCAGCAGAATCTTCGTAAAGACCTTGTACGGCACTGAGAGTAGAGCGATTGGCCTGGTAGTTGCTGATGTCATCCTGATCACCCTTTTTGAATAGGAGTATCGTTCTTCACGATTTCCACCTCGCGCGGGAACGAATCCTTGCGCGAGTGTATCTGCAGAAAAGTGTTCCGCAAGAACTTTCCATAAAGGTGAATCACCCGCTCTGAGGGACCTCGCTTGTAATGCCATCTCTGGTCCAGTAGCTGTGTTTTCCTTCATCCCTTTGACAGCAAAAAGCAACTTCACTCTCAAGGATTGAGGCGGGTCAATCTGCTATTGCAGGTAGTGGGCTACGCGGCACTTGAGACAGTGTTGAGTTGAAGAGAGTGCTGTAGAAATCCACCACAATCTTTTTCCATACCAGCGCGGGACGTGCAAATGCAACCCGAGGAATCCCGAAGTGCTGACACTTGTTCTCTCTCAATCTGACAGCTCTCTCCGACAAAACCTGATAGCTTTTCCCTCTGGTTCTACGGTGTCCAACAACTTCCCTGCGCTCGATATTGCTTCAAATCGCGCTCGATACCTCAGCCTCCTGCAAACTTTGCTGATCGTAGCATCGTTCCAAGTGACTGGTGTTCGGATCGAGATGTACTAGGCGGCGTTTTTCCAGCAACAGTTTAGTCTCCTTTGCGCAACCTCCTCAATTGATTCCACTTCTCCAACCAATGAATTTTTTCGGCGTCCTTTATCTTGCGACACAGGTCCTCGTAATCGTCTGTGCGATCATCAAAAACATTCCATTGCGTATCGGCATAACGCTGCGCTGCATCACTTCTGAATCCACGGTTCGACTTTGCTACAAAATATCTGACTAAGTTGTTTCCTCGTAAAAGTTGTTGTGAAGTCGAATGCTTTGCACAGAAGTTTACATTCTGTGGTCAGAGCCTGTCACGAATGATGGAACAGTGCCGACGTCTAGGAGGTCCCATCGCCGATTAACGAGAATATGGTCAATCCATCATTGGTCGTCGTTCCGTTCGGTGACTTCCAGGTCCATCTTCGACTTTCGGGCTTCTTGTAAAACGAATAATACCGTGGAACATACGTGCGCTCATACAAGTAAAGTCTGCCGGGCGGGAACCGTTATCGTTTCTGATAGTTTGCCTCCATACGATCCGCGGGATTCTCTCCTTCTCCACCTACTTCTCTTCCGGAGGACAGCATTGAAGTCGCCCAGACAAATCTTTGCAAAAGCCTCTGTCTTTTAGCTACTACATCCCTCGAGTTGCCCGGTAGAACTCTCCATCGAGATCATCATCCGCAGCAGCTGATGTTGGTGCATATGTGCGTTGATGATAGAGGATTGCTGGATGTCCTTTGGGCTTGAGTCGTAAAACGGCCAGGCGGTGGGAGTAGATGAAGTGCGAACTCCAGTAGTGGTGTGCTATGGTGCTGTTGAGTGAAGAAGCCAACACTGCCAACGTTCCGTCCCTCCACTTTTTTCCGAGAATCAACAATCTTCCATCTTTCAATTTCTGCACGGAATCTTTGTTCGTCTTTGTCTCCTGTACTGCTATAACATCGTAAAGTATTCGATCCGCAGCTCTCAGAAAGACTTCCTGATCCGGTTCAGTTGAAAGAGTTCGGGCGTTGAAAGAGCAAAATCGTACACAGTCGGGATGCCTGTGTTTGTTCGGTCCAGTTTGTCCGTTTCCATAAAACGTCCTGCGTACTCCGAGATTTGATCGCCCCTCACCGGTTGCCATACCTTCCGACGTCGTAGACGGCTGGGCGCGATGTGCGGAGGACTGGGGCAGCTGATTGGATGTCTATGCGTAAAGGCATTCGTCTCCTTGATCTCAACCTTAGCCGGGCAAGGACGTGGGATGAGCCCCATGAACGCTTCAGCGCTGGCTTGACGCTGACATTCTAGGGGGGAGACAGTTTGGATCCGTTCGTCGTTCACACCAAGGCTTGCCAGGCAACCCTACAGGGTCTGTGAACGCTTCCACCGTACACCAACGAGGAGGTAGATCCCTGTACAGTATTACATGTAATGAAAACATATTACATGTAATATAAAAGGAATGGATTAATATACATGTGATATAAATTGGCCTATGTATATTAATTGCAAATTATCTCGACCGATGTATTTTACATGCATTATATCGGTCCCTCGCTCGCAGGCCAAATGTCGCACGTAATATGTTTCTGATGGTGAAAGCATAATACTTGTAAGATAAGAGACGATTACAATATACTTGTAATACATCTCCGTCAATGTAAGTTGCATATGAATGATCTCTACTCAAGTAAAATACATGTAGTATAAGTGTAGCATAATTCAGATATCTCCAGCAACTGTGGGCCTATGCTGAACACCTTCTGCAAACCTGCACAGCACACGCGCAGCCTCATACCTTAGCCATGAGCGCAGGCCCATTGGAATGACATTCGACAGGGTGGTCACTCGGTCTGGCCGAGTCGTTGATCTCTCGCTCCTCATGGTTCGTGCTATTCGTGAGGAGGATTAGGCAGCATCCATGCGTCGCGAGAGCGTTCGTTCCCGCTAATGTGCGCCTCTTGACGCTCCTCAACGCTTGAGCAGCCCGTGCCCGCAAATTTACACAGGCGAACACCCCCTGCCTCATGTTGATTTGATTGACAACATTTGATCGGATGATCAATCGCTCGAATCGGCGCAACGGCTAACAATTTCCCGCGGTTTTCGACCTCCGTGGTGGAATTTCAGAGAACAAGGGCACTAGTTTAAATTTAGGTTTGATGCCACCTGCTTTAGTCATGCCGCAGTAAGCTTGAAACCTGCTGCTTGCTTCGTGGGGCTGGCGCAAGCACGCGAGAGCGAGCGAGCAAGGGCGCGCGAGAAGGAGCAGATGCAAGCGACTAGCGGATCGTGTGCTTACGATGAACATAGATTTTGCGCGATCGCACGCTCTCGCCACGTATGGACGGAGCCTTAGAGGGATCGACGCATAGACGATTATAATTTGCCACCGGCACAAAATTCTCACTCAGGTATTATCCTGTTAAAGTTGCGCTCTGGCCTACTGAGGCAAGTTAAAACCTGTTTTACGTGTACTATGTTAAGACGCGTATGAACATAGACATGTTTAGACAAAGGTATTAACAGTGTAGCTGGTATAAAAGGCTCCTCATCTCACCGTGTGCCTCAGTCGGCTCTTCGGAGCCGGACCTGGAAGGTGGCCTTAGTCACTTTCCAAAAGATCAACGCGATACCGGAGAACAATTTTTGTCGCCGAGGGGATATCCTCACGGCTCGGTGGGGAGGTGGTACCCAAGTATGGACCTATCTCCCCACGGTTTACAGTGGGGTGGACCCCACTGCGAACACTGGTGGTGAAGTCACCCTCACCTCCCATCAGGATCACAACAGGGATGATCCTTGTGGGATGTCCACGGGTCCCCTGTGCAAACTCGGAAACGCCGAAAATGGACATGGACATTTATTGATCCGCTTACGGACTAATTTTGAACCGCTCAGGGGCTGCGGACCTACGGATTTCAACAGAGGACGCCGGTCCGCGCACCTTTTGACATCGATGCGCTGACTGGAGGCTTGGATCGGCGGCCAATGGTGCGACGGCCGCTGGTGCTGACGCAGGTGTTAAAACACTGCGTCACCCCTCGTTACCCTTCACGCCACGTCGGTCTCCCCCGTCCCAGAATACAATCGATTTTAGATCATTCAGCGCAGTTATGAGATCTGCAGAGTTGCACCGACAGGCGACTGGTCGACGAGTTCCAGCCTTGACGCGGCAACAAAAATGTTTTCTGACATTATCGTAGCCGCGTCGGTTGCCGCTCGCTGGCAGTTATGCGGGATTGCCGCAGCGTGAAAAAAGTTCGGTCGCACTCGTTGCCGAATGTCCTTACCTGGGCTGTGCGGATTTGTTCCTATTCTGTTTCCGTATTTCCGTTGTTTTTTTTTTGGGGGGGGGCTGTTCCGTCCCGCTTCCGATTCCGACTATTTGGCGCCGGAAAAGGAAGGTTATTGAGCTGCACGGTTAATGGTACTGGGTCTAGGTAAGGGTATTTGGAGGCATTATGAGGCGCTGAGAAGCACTTTCGAAAACTTGTGTTCAATACAATATCTGAGCCTGGTTGAGATTCTCGACAAAGTTCGGGGTTTTACAATTGCCTCCCTCCCACGATGATGACACAAGTTAGGGGTGGCAATGATTGAACCACTTTTCGGTGAATTTTTCGAAAAGCTCTTTGCCGGAAAATGAATGATTTCTAGTTTGTCTATCTCCACAACAGCAATAGGAATCCAGAAACGGTTTTTTTTTTGGCCCAAACAGCATGTCCTCCAGAAAGCAGTCTAGGCGGAGACAGGTGGAAGATTTTCCGGAAAGCGGCACTGCGTGTTAGAGGCGGATCACAATAGAATTTTCCTTTCCTCGGCAAACAGATTTTTTTTTACTTTCTGAATTCATTCGTGTGGTGTTAGCTCCGGTAGGCAACTGAGATCTGAATTAAAATCTAAGAAGTCGTAGGTGAGAATCTGAAGATTGACTTCTGATGGGCCTTGAACACATAGCGCGGCCTCCCGCATTCATCACCTAGTGCAGCTTGAGCTTGTTTCCGGGAGACAGGCTGTGCACTGCTTCGAAGGCGCAGATGAACATACTGAGTAATTTATGATACTATCTTTTTGGATTTTCAAGGAGCAAGGATTAGCTATCGTTGAATACCTCATACTGATTTCATGTAGTTTGAATAATTAATAAATGTTGACTGAAACGTGAAAATGAGACAATCCATAACGTGACGGAAAAAGACAACTTTGGGCGGATATGGATGTGACACCCACGACACAGTTGCATATTGCGTCCTATAAAACTTCCATTGTGACAGATCATTGTGGAACCCACGTAGAATGCTATGGTTAGTGGTTATCGGAATGAGGTCGACAAAGCCAACCTATCGTTCAGTTTAGCTAAAAGAATGTTACACATTGTTGATGGAGGAGAGCCTTCAAGGCCGGTATATGGTTTGGCGAAGCCAAACGAACGCTAGAGATGGTTAATGGGAGATGCTAGCGGCTAAGCCTGTAGATCGTTTAGCGAAGCAGTCATGCTAAAGTGTGCCCGAATGAGAATGGCGGCTCACGCAGCCGGCGTCCTTGGCAGGCGGCCATCGCATGTGCCACCCTCGGACGAGTGTTGGATTTCAGCGACGGCCATCCCCTCTCCCCCCGTCTACAGAGCTGATTGATCGGTGCGGTGCTTGCTGCCAGCCGGTGCCGGCACCGTTCGTAGTCCATGGCGGTGGGGACGTTTCGCATGCTCGTCCGAGAGCGGCGAACGCGACGGCCGCCTGCCAAGCACGCCGGCCGCACGGGCAGCCATTCTCATTCGGACGCATCTTACACATTGTTTATCGAAAAAGGACAGCGAATTCTGTCTATCGTTTAGTGAAGCAAAAGGAGTGCTATACAAAGCCACTAACAAAGACCGCCATAAGCCGACCTATCGTTATCGATTTGTTTTATTAGTCCTACTATAACTAGTCTCTTTAACCTGCCAATAAGGTGTCGCGTTCTGTTGTTTTCCTTTCAAGGCATCGTACGCGCAGAAAACCGTATATTATTTTCTCATGTTTTTGTGTAGCTTGGCCTCTCTAGTGAACAAAAATGTCGAAGGGGCTCATGAAAAACCTATATTTGTAAAGAAAAGTCAATCGGAACACATTGTATATACGAGTTCGAATTTCGCGCCAAAATCCTGTTTGAAGTTTTTCTGCTTTTGGAGGCCTCGTCACTGTCATTTTCGGAGTTTTTCTGCATGTGGAGTGCGTGCCGTAACTAATCTTCATGTTGTCTTACGGTCGCACCAACATTCAAGGAAAACGTGCTACATGACTGGTGAGAATTGGTGGCAGATCTTCACCTTTGACGCCTCCCAACCTCATTGCCCAACGTTTTTGACGCACCAAAGTTTACCAGTGTGGTCTACCGGGCTGAATCATGAAATTGAGCCTGAGAAATGAAAATTGATTTCCAGCGCGAACGATGCCTTTAACATGGTTCTAACGTGTAATAAATCAAATCAAAGCGTTCGGAGAAGCTTCAGGTTCAAACGCTTCTTAACACGGTGAACTTGGAACAGGTTTTGACTTGCCTCAATATTCCAAAGCCGAACTTTGACAAGATAAATCCTGAGTGAGAATTTTGTGCCGGTGGCAAATTATCAACGTGTTCGACGCACAATATTTATGAAGCGAGCTTAAGTTCACTGCTTCATGTATGAAGCTGTGAGATCCAATCTTGCTGCTTCAGTTATAAAGCAGCAAGTTTTAAGCTCCTGGGATGTCCAGGAGAGCTTAAAGCTTGCTGATTCGTACCTGAAGCAGTAGCCTGGAACTTGCAGCTCCAACCCTTAAAATCATCGAGCTTCAAGAAGCTTTAATTAAGTCTCATGAAGTATAAGTGTATTACGTGTAATATAAGTGCATGTTACATGTAATTTAAGTGTATGTTACATGTAATATAAATACATGTTACATGTAATATAAGTGTAGGTTACATGCGATATAAAGGTAATATACCAGACCGTCCAATAATTCCTGTCCGAAAATTTTCAAAATTATATAATTTTCCTTAGAAGTGTTATAATATCAGGCAAGTGTAAGAACCTTCTAGAAGGTTCTCCAAAGTTCTACGCTAGGTGTATATAAGGCGCAGTCGCCGCGTCTAGCTACCAGTACAAGCTAAAATGGACCAAGGTCGAATTCGTACGTTCGTGTTCTACGAGTGGCAGCTGGGCAACGACACGGGCACCGCGGTCGCCAACATCTGCAGAGCGTGCAAGGAGGATGCAGTGTCCCAACGCACAGTCAGCCGCTGGTTCAATCGTTTCGAGAGCGGCGACACGAGCCTCGAGGATAGGGAGCACAGCGGGAGGCCTTGTACGGTGGATGATGACGAAGTCCGTCGCTGTGTCAAGGAGAAGCAGGAAGCCACCACCCGTGAACTGGCGATGACGCTCGGCTGCAGCAAGTCCACCATCTACAATCGACTCAACTTACTAGGCTACCACAAAGTTCTGGCCCGTTTGATCCCCCACCGTCTGACGGACGCCAACAAGCAGAGCCGCGTGGCCGTCTGCCAGTCCCTCCTCCTTCGTCCGCATCGCAAGGAGTTTCTGGAAGACCTGGTCACTGGGAATGAGAGCTGGGTCCTCTACGACAACGTCGCCCGCCGTGCCGTCTGGATCCCGCGCGGAGAAGAGCCGCAGACTACGCCGAAAGCCGACCTGCAGCCGCTGAAGATCATTCTCTGCTGCTGGTGGGACACCAAGGGCATGATGTACTTCGAGCTGCTCCTGCAAGGCAGGAGGGTCACCGCCTCCATCTACGCCGATCAACTCGAGAAATTAGCCACCGCGATCCGAGAAAAGCGTCCCCGACGGGCCTCGGTCTACCTACTGCACGACAACGCGCGCCCCCCACGTGGCGAAGGAGACCCAGCAGAAGTTGGCGACGCTCGGCTGGGAGACGGTTGCCCATCCGCCGTCTTTCCCGGACCTCGCCCCCTCCGACTACCACTTGTTCCTCCCGCTGAAGCACTATTTGGCCGGAAAAAAATTCACCAACTACGACAACCTCAAATCCGACATCGCGGACTTCTTCGAGTCGCAGCCCCCGGAGCTCTGGGCGAAGGGCATCGGCGACCTGCCCAATCGATGGGCCACTGTTGTGGATAACTGTGGTGAATATATTGTTGATTAGACTTGTTTTTCAATAAAGTTGAACAAAATTAAAAATGGTGAAATTTTCGGACAAGAATTATTGGACAACCTGGTACTTGAATGTCTCAAGTATCTTACACTTCATATTTATTACATAAAACATGTTTTCATTTTTCTGAGTAGGGCATAAATTTGGTGGACGAGTTGTCCCAGGCCTGTATTTCTCTTCATTCGCATTCGCTGCTCCAGAGCAAAACAGGATGAGGAGATGGACCGCCAATGGAATGAAGAACGACGACATGTCGAGAAATCATGCATCCATTTAGCCGCTATCGAGTTCGTAAATCTGGTAGGAGGTCGGGCCTGTGGCGGTCGCTAATATCTCGCTTACTTGAAGGAATTGAGATCTCGCACTTAGCACGTGTTATACAGGAGGGGTCTGCTACGCAATCAAATGAAAATCACCAAATTCATATCTTCAGATGTACTGTGCCTTTAAAATAGCAGTGCTCTCCTAACCTGGCACGTTGTTTCTCTCCTCTCTAGCCTAATATTCAGTCAGAGCTGACTCAAACCACTTATTCGAATCTCACTGACAAGGGAAGTTTTTAGAGTGGTAAACGCATCTGCCAAAACGACTACTATCGTTAGTATCTCTAGTGGCTCAATAGTGAAAAATGCGCAGTATCCCGCCCCGAGCTGCAGGTTCCAAGAAGTTACAAGCCTGAAAAGGTAGTTTTTTGTGCTTTTTGTACCCTCCAAAAAATGGCATTAGTCTTCCGAAAATTTGGTGACGGACCTCATAAATGTGTTCAGCACCCAAAACTAGCCCCTGAGCAAAATTTGGGTGATGGCGCATTTTCCATACTTTGTCCAGATTGACAGCGTATTGGACTTCTACGAGTTTTTGGTTGGGCGTTTATTTATACCGATTGGAGGGCTCTGGAAGCGTCTTAGAAAAATGTTCCAGATTTGACCTAAAATTCTCCCAGGTAGGTTTTTTGGAGCGCTGATCACGAATTTGTGGTTAATTAATCGATTCTCCTGAGTTTTCGGCCAATTTTGTTCGGAGCTTCCCAACCGGGGAAAATTTCGAGGGAAAAACACCACTTTCGAGATTTCCGGAGTGTTACGATAGATGTTGCTCAAATTGATCATCTGGAGGTTATTTAGAATGCTGAACACGAATCTGGAGTCCGTTTATCGATTTTCTGCAAGTAACGGTAGATTACGGTGGATGTACGGCAGTTTGGACAGAATCTCAGATTTGGCTCAAAATTTGTATTGGGGGGTCATTAGGGGTGAAGAATACGAATTTAATGACCTTTTGTCGATTTTCAAAGCACTAAGGTGGGTTTTGCCCCATAAATGACGTGTTAAATACCGTAACCTACAGCAAACCTCAGAATTTTGACAAATGGACTTCAGATTCGTGTTCACCACCCTAGATTACCCCTGCATGCAAGTTTTGGGCTGAGTCTGAGATTTTTCTTAGAAGCTTCCAAAAAATGCCTTTTCGCGAAGCTTGAAAAATGCTGATAACTTGTTCGAACCTGCAGCTTGGGACGAGATACTGCGCATTTTTACTATTGAGACAGAAGAGATACTAACGATACTGGTCGTTTTTGCAGATGCGTTTACCACTCAAAACACTTCCCTTGTGAGTGAATTCGGCTGATCTTGCTTGCTGCTGATTTTTTTCATTTAACCTAGGTCGCTATCCCACAACACGCACGTCTGAAATATTTGCGGCACGGTTGACTTTTTTTTCAGAACATAGAGTCAGTTCGCCAGCTCTATTACGAGCCATTACCTTTAAAAAATGAGTGTTCGTATACTTATGTGGCGCAGTATACTACAAATGCAGTGTAAAACTGCAGTTGCACCTTGTTCTTGTACTACGAATGTTTTTAAAGACTCCCCTTAAATACCTTATATACTTTTATCTATTGTACCACTGCTTTTTCGCTAATTATCCGAATCCATTTTAAATTATTCGACCGGTTATCCGTAACCGATTCAAGGAAAAGTTTCATTATGCATTCGCACGCATGCATCCGCAAAACTCCCCTTAAAGGCAGCATACACGCTCGTAAGCATAGTCGAGATAACAGCATAGATCGGTCCGCACGGCCCGTACTATGTCGTCAACGACGTTTGAAGCGCTGAAAACTGTCCAGGATGACAGTATTTGACAATGTTTGAGCAATCTTGCCTTCCACGCCCGTATTTTCACACCCCTTTGAGTAACAGAATGAGAATCGATACTTGTGAAAACGTGTGATAATTGAGAGTGATAGCACTATTAATGGGGAGTGCACGAGACAAATCTCCTGGTTTACTTGAGTATAACATGTCTGCATACCTAATGACTCTCGTCCACTATTGAGAATGCCGCACTACTTCGGCTGACCTCTTGAAATGGAGGATTTTATCAGTGCACAAACATGTTATACTCAAGTAAACCAAGCTATTTCTCTCGTGCACTCCCATTTGATAGTGCTGTTACTCTCAATTATCACACGTTTTCACAAGTATCGATTCTCATTCTGTTACTCAAAGGGGTGTGAAAATACGGGCGTGGAAGGCAAGATTGCTCAAACATTGTCAAATACTGTCATCCTACACAGTTTTCAGCGCTTCAAACGTCATTGACGACATAGTACGGGCCGTGCGGACCTATCCATGCTGTTATCACGACTATGCTTACGAGCGTGTATGCTGCCTTTAAATACCTTATATATTTTTATCTATTGTACCACTGCTTTTTCGCTAATTATCCGAATCCATTCTAAATTATTCGACCGGTTATCCGTAACCGATTCAAGGAAAAATTTCATTATGCATTCGCACGCATGCATCCGCAAATTTCAGAAAGGACACTATCCGAATGGAACCAATATCCGTGAAATCTGAAGAGGCATTAACCGAATCGATCCATAATCAGAAGGATCGCCTTTGTATCACAAGCATAGTTCATAAGCGCACGCACGTGGCACCCGACATGCACGAGGATAACTCCACTCACCCACACACACACGCAGGCGACACGCATGTACACTGCGCGGCAAAACTATATGACATACCCCGATTTTCGCGATTTTGGGTTTGGCGTGGGCAGAGCAGAAAAACTGCAAATGCCAAACGACGCCACACCTTCGAAAACCCTGGGGCGCAAATTCTCATCACAATACGTTAAATTTTGCGAGGCTGGCAGAATACTGTGGAAATTAACCGATGCAAAACTATATGACATAGAAGGTTGATCTTGAGAAATTCGTGAATCTTGTAGATTTGCAGTGGAAAAAATTACGGTTACATGAAATCTGCTTAATAACAGGATGTTCCTGCTTCTTATATTCCAAAATGTCACATGAAACCAAAATGTAGGAATGCGAAAGAGCTCAGATTGATCTCATGAGCCATATGGGCCTTAGTATTCGATACTATTGATCGATATGCTGGAGATACTTAATTTGACCTGCATGAAGCACGAACTGGAAAACCAAGGAAGTTGGAAGACCGAGAGGAACTGGCAGGCGTGAGGCTGGCATCGAATCCCATGATGTGTTTTAGCGAGAACAAGGGAGTCTTGGACCTGCGCGTCGACATATCCACAGTTCGGTGAACCATTCGTAGGTCCCGGAACGTCATCCGAGAACAAACGAGAAGTGCTCCACGTGTTAGGGACAACTACAAGAAATCGCGGCTCCAATGCGCCCGAGTGAACATGCAAACCAATTCGAAGAAGGTGAGTCCTCTCGTCAATCTCCATGTTAAACGCCCTCGTAAGAAAAAACTTCATAGATTTTTTTTGAACAAAGAAGAAGTTCAGCTAGGACGGATCTGCTGGATTCAAGTCGTACTAGAGAGATCTGCGCGACGATCCACTCCTGTTTTCGAAGAGGAACTTGAGGAGGAAGTTTGATGAGTTGGGCAGCATTCAGCTGGGACGGCAAGCTAGACATTGCCTTCGTACCTTGCAATATGAACTCTGCAGATTACCAGAGTGTGCTAAAAGATCACCTTCTGTTCTTTTTGAGACGACATCGCCATGTATTCCAGCAGGACAATGCGTCCATTGATGTAAGCTGGTCGACGCTGGATTGGTTTTCGGCAAAACATGTCGATTTACTTGAATGCCCCGCCTGTTCGCCGGACTTCAGCATGATGGAAAACTTGTGTGGTATACTCTCGCAACGGGTATACGCTCATTTCAAACGAGTCCGTAGCTAAACTGAAGGAAGCCGTCATCGCCGAGTGTGATACAAATGAAGAGGGCGTCCTCAAGAACTTAGTGAACAGTATGCCAAACAGATTATTCGACGTTACCCTGCATAAGGGTAACTCCATTGACTATTAAATTCATTTTATCGCTCCCGCCGCAAAGCGGCGGGAGAGGTTTCGTCTTGGTCGGGACTTGTGATCGCTTAGATTTTGGTAAAGTAGTTAATAAAACCTGTAAAACAAAAATTTCTAGAGATCTCCTGGATATAAGTGAGAGAGTCCAGGGCCCGGATTCATCAACGATAAAACCGCGGTTTTAGGGTTAAATTTACTCCACGGGGTAAAATTTCGCTATTCATCAACAATTAAACCCCAATTTTTGGGGTATATACGGGAGTATCCGATACCCTGCTGAAGGAGTCGGGTATCCGATACTATTCTATCAGCAAGAGAGCGGAATCAGCACTTTGCTACTAGCGAATTGTCAGAACTTATGAGGCACTGTAAGTTAAGCCATTTGCATTTAACTTATTTGATTACATACATATAACTGCTGATTTTATAACTTTGCCCTATTCTTAGCTTTCTCCTTGGCTCCATTTCGTATCTTTTTTGTGTTCTAGACCGTATCGAGCCTGGATTTTTCAATGCAATGGCTTTTTTGAAAGATTTTTTGAGAGTACTAAGCCCGAAATTCTCGGCTTCGACAATTTCGGTATGCATTTACTACACTTTTATGTTCAAAATATCTTTTATATTGGATAAAACAGTATTTGAAATACTCATTTTTCGTAACTTTAAAACAGATGAATTTTCTAGAGATTAAGTTTTTATGGTCCATTTATATGAGCTGTTGATTTATTTCAAATGAATGTTTGATGGATGGTGGTCGTAATGTGTTCAAACCGCCAGAAGGGCGGAGAAGGAGCGATGGGCCTTGATTGGAGGATACACCGGCTACCGCCAATCACAGCCCTTCGTTTACCCACGCGCCCTCTTCACAGTTTGTACACACTATACTTTTACATTTTCAGATTTTTTTCGAATATTCGACTTTCGAATAATTCAGGATTTTGAATTTTGCGAATGTTCGACTTTTCGAATAGTTCGAAGCCGACTTTTTCAGTCGAATGATATTTCGAATCATTCGATTCGGTCAAAGTATAGTACACATTACGACATATGACTTGACTAATTAAAACGTTAGAATATTTCTAACGCTCCACAGCCTTAAAAAGCAGAGAATCTTTCAATTAGAGCAAAGTTTAATTAGAGTTATTTAAGTGACCGATATGAAAAATCGAAAAAACCTTTTATCTAAAAATAATCAACCCAATTTCAAAGGAATATAATATATCAAAAACCAAACTCATGTACTACCCCAACTTACAAAAAAATCGAGAAACTTTTGAGTTTTATCTTTAGAAAGCTTCGAATCGTTTGATTGCATAATGTTAATATTTATCATACTGTGCTTCCCTGGGCCAAATTCCGGTCCGCAATTGCGTCTCGACACGCTTCGCGGCCGCACGCTCCCGAGTCGGAAGAGTTTCCAGCACCGCAGCAGTCGATCTGTTAACTCTACGAGGGTTTTGGGAACTGGAAACTAAGAAAAATTGAAGAAAACTGTATAAAAAAGCCCCATCGAGTCGGCTTTGGGGCTGGAAACACGACCGACTCGAGCGCGTGCGGCCACAAAGCGTGTCGAGACGCAATTGTGGACCGGAGCCCAGATAAGCACACTATGTCGAATGTGCTGCTCTAAATTCCTTTCCTAGCAGTTGGATATTTGACCCAGATATTGTTCAGAAGCATCAATAAAATAAGAGAATGAATAAAAAATATAGAAACGGGCAATAAAACATGAAGCTCGGATAATGAAAATATTACAAAAGTTCAACTCTGCCGAAAACGACGTTGAAATGATGGAAATTTTGATTCGATAGAGACTAAAGTTGTTGAAACATGCATAAATCCGCTCAAAAATAGTGCTTCTTCCGTACATTGCAAAATCTAGGCCACATGGCCGAGTTCGCCAAACAAAAAAACTTCGAGACTGATGAGGAAGCGCAGTTATCGATTCATATTTTTAGGTCACATCAGTGGTGCCGGTTGCACAAAAAGGCTCTTGGTTAGACGTCGGTGGGGTATTCGATACTCTCGCGGGGTAAATGTTGATGAATCGCATTTGGGGTTTATTTTGGGGTATGGGGTGGAGTTAATTAAACTCAGGGTATAAATTACCCCGAATTTCGTTGATGAATCCGGCCCCAGAAGACACCCGCTTACAAAATTTGAGCCAAATCGATTCAAAAATAACAAAGTTAGATCGGCGGAAGCTTAGCTAAAATTCGTGTTGTGCGCCTGTAACGCGTCTCACGTTCCTCGTTCCTCGTTCCTCGTTCCTGGCATCACGCACCCTTAGTAGTAGGCACTGCGATCAGTTGGGGAAGCAGGTAAGTTGGTATGTGGACAGGCTGATGAGTAGGTAGACAAAGAGTACTTACTGTTTAACATTAACTACTTTACTTCTTACTGCTTATCATATCAAGTGATATTATCAGCTGGTAGACCAAATCGCTAAAACACGTTGTAGGCTGTACTTTTCGATGGGAAGGGACAGGGGAAGTGACTAACAAGTGTGTTACTCACTGTTTAGCTTTAACTACTTTACTTCTTGCTGTTTATCATATCAAGTGATATTATCAGTTGATAAATCAAATCGCTAAAACACGTTGTAAGCTGTACTTTTTCGTAGGGAAGGGACAGGGGAAGGGACTAACAAGTTTGTTACTTTATGATGACGTCATCAGGATGTCATGTAAAGTACATAGGGCATCTGATGACGTGGTCAGGGTGTCATCTAAAGTATATAGGGCATCTGATCACGTCATCAGGGTGTCATGTAAAGTACATAGGGCATCTGATGACGTCATCAGGGTGTCATCTAAAGTACATAGGGCATCTGATGACGTCATCAGGGTGTCATCTAAAGTACATAGGGCATCTGATGACGTCATCAGGGTGTCATGTAAAGTACATAAGGCATCTGATGACGTGGTCAGGGTGTCATCTAAAGTATGTAGGGCATCTGATCACGTCATCAGGGTGTCATGTAAAGTACATAGGGCATCTGATGACGTCATCAGGGTGTCATCTAAAGTACATAGGGCATCTGATGACGTCATCAGGGTGTCATCTAAAGTACATAGGGCATCTGATGACGTCATCAGGGTGTCATCTAAAGTACATAGGGCATCTGATGACGTCATCAGGGTGTCATCTAAAGTACATAGGGCATCTGATGACGTCATCAGGGTGTCATGTAAAGTACATAGGGCATCTGATGACGTCATCAGGGTGTCATCTAAAGTACATAGGGCATCTGATGACGTCATCAGGGTGTCATCTAAAGTACATAGGGCATCTGATGACGTCATCAGGGTGTCATCTAAAGTACATAGGGCATCTGATGACGTCATCAGGGTGTCATGTAAAGTACATAAGGCATCTGATGACGTGGTCAGGGTGTCATCTAAAGTATATAGGGCATCTGATCACGTCATCAGGGTGTCATGTAAAGTACATAGGGCATCTGATGACGTCATCAGGGTGGCATCTAAAGTAAATAGGGCATCTGATGACGTCATCAGGGAGCGAAGTAAAGTACATAGGGCACCTGATGACGTCATCAGGTGTCATTTAAAGTGCATAGGGCACCTGAAGACGTCATCAGGGTGTCATGAAAAGTACACAGGGCATCTGATGACGTCATCAGGGTGTCATGTAAAGTACATAGGGCATCTGATGACGTCATCAGGGTGTCATCTAAAGTACATAGGGCATCTGATGACGTCATCAGGGTGTCATGCAAAGTACAAAGGGCATCTGATGACGTCATCAGGGTGTCATCTAAAGTACATGGGGCATCTGATGACGTCATCAGGGTGTCATGTAAAGTACATAGGGCATCTGATGGCGTCATCATGATGTCGTGCCGAGGTCGTGCCAAGTGCATAAAGCATCTGGTGACGTCATCAGGACGTCGTGGAAAGTAAGTAGCGCTTCGTTTGTAGCGTGCGCAATAAGTTTGTTGCTTACTGATTATTATAGCAATCCATGCTATTTGAAAAATACTGAAGATTTTTTCAGAGATATTACTTCGTAATATCAATAAAAAGTGAACAATTCTATCTAAAAGGGGTCTTCCAAGCGAAAGAGGTTTGGTGGGCGTCAGAAAGGTTCCAACAAAAAGGGAACAATAGGTAAGTAGATTGAGGAGAGTCAACAAAAAGTGAACAATATTTTCTGAGACTGATTTTTCTGGCCGATACTTCTTAACAGCGGAAACAAACCGTTGCGGTGTTCTACACGGAAGCACTCTGTGGTTCCAAAAATTGTCTTGATTATGCGAGAACAGCTTAAATGTATGTGCATGTAAACCTAATACTTACCATCAGAATATAAGATGATGTCGAAAAGACTTAGAGAGACGGTTATGTCTAGCTATAAGAAGAAGCGAAACGATATAATAGAAATACAGCATTAAGCAAGAGTAATCCCGTAGAATCTCGAGAAACGAATAGAAGCCCTTTTTCAGGAAAACACTAAACTCATCCTCGTAAATACCACAACGGTTTATTTTCGCTGTTAAGAAGTATCGGCCAGGAAAATCAGTCTCAGAAAATATTGTTCACTTTTTGTATGCTCTCCTCAATCTACTTACCTATTGTTCCCTTTTTGTTGGAACGTTTCTGACGCCAACCAAGCCTCTTTCGCTTGGAAGACCCCTTTTTGATAGAATTGCTTGTTATTATAATAAACGATTTAGTACAGAGCTTGCGAAATTGAAGTTCTGGCTGTATCCTCTGCTATTTCATATAGTTTAGCAGCGGTCAATTACAACACATTCCGGTGTCAGATTTCCAGAATACTACGTATTCTTATGAAAATTTGTACCCAGAGGTTTTGGAAGGTGCTGCGTCAATTGGGAATTCCAGTTTTTCTGTTTAGTCCACGCGAAATCCAGAACCGCTAAAATTGGGGTATGTCACATAGTTTGCCGCGCAGTGTACGAGCGCATACATATAGACACACGCACACGACCAGTAACTCATTCACCACGAAAATATAGGGGACCAATTAGACGGGGATTGCGATTGCCAGCGGAAATTAAAAGGTTGATGCCCTTTTGGCGAGAATCGCCAGGAGAGCAGCAACTGAAGGAGAGAGGGCTCGGAAGAGTTGAGGAGAGACGAACGCAGGTCAGCAACGGTACTCAAATGAGAGTGAAAGTAACACTTTCAACTTTTCTGATACGAAACAAACCCCTAGCAAGCATTACATTGATAGGCAGCAAATCTCACCAGCATTACAAAGGTGTTTTCAGATCCGAAAAAAGTTAACTTAGAGAAGTTATTCGAGCGGGAAAACGCAAAAACGCGCGCCTTCTGAACAATTCGTAGGAGCGTTATTGT
This sequence comes from Aplectana chamaeleonis, assembly GCA_029168955.1. Lineage (NCBI taxonomy): Eukaryota > Metazoa > Nematoda > Chromadorea > Rhabditida > Cosmocercidae > Aplectana > Aplectana chamaeleonis. The sequence goes on from JAPDOI010000234.1 coordinate 22,390, forward strand.
ATACTATTAAAAATTACCCAAAAAACTAGACAGCGTCTTTGAGATTTGGTGGTTGAACTCGGCTTACAGAATCTACTGCGAAGTTGCAGAGAACCAGGCTTTTATGCGACGTTAGAAGGAAGCAGTAAGTCCAGCCCGCTTAGAGCAGCAAGTCAGTGTCGGATGCATAGCGGTTTTCTGATTTTGCTATTTGTGGGTAACTTCTCAGAAATGCTCATTTTACCTGCGTTTATGAAGTGTACTATAGTTCGGGCAAGTCACTACAGCTAAAGATTATACTAAAATCGGGAGGTAAAACTACGATCCTATTCAGTGTCCTCTGAGCATTGGGTCTAAATGCATCATCTTGCGAAAAGAGCACGAAGGTTCCTACAGTTTGCAGGAAAGCGCGAGCCTGGGAGTAATTTCGTTTCCAATTCTTTCACAGATTAATCGGCTAGCTGTCCTTGGCGAGTGTCGAGTCGTTTACGGGAAACGACCGCCATGTTGAAAGGATGCACTATTTCTGCACTACGCCACAGATGAAGCATGTGTCGTGTGTGCTTATCTGTTTAAACAGATGCCTCCAGCAGGAATATGTATGGTGCTAGGTAGGCATCAAGAATCCGACGATCGACACGAGTACTACAGAAATTGCGGATATTATTGAAGTAGACGGAAGGTGATCAAATAAATTGCCTTCCACAATTTCGTAATCTCGTATAATCTAAAATGGAGAGATGCATGACACTCGTATATGCACGGGTCACAACTGTCCGAAACTGCTTCAGATACATTGAAAAGAAGAATGCTGTAAGAAAATCGTAACGTTTTTTTGAGGTAGGACTCAGATGTGTGCACCGTTGTCGGTTCAATTACCCAAGTGTCAGGTACTTGGACCCGCCTAGCCGCTGGAGACCCAACCCAAGCCCTGGGGGCCCCAAGTGGCGCTCGGCGAGCCGAGCACAATGCGCGTCGATTCGCCGGCCGAATCGGTGTCCCAGCCGCGCTGGTGTTAGGATACATAAATCAACATTGCAAGTTACTCGCAATGTTGTGCAAGTTACATATGTACAATACCACCACTATCCAAGGGTAAAAAATGGGCGAAATGGGCAAAGCGGGCAACTAAAGCGTCTTCCGACCACAACTCGCCTCAAAGTGATCTGTTTTCAATTTTGAAAGGACCGAAAGGATCACCGCGCTACAATCTATCCAACTGTTTAATTTGAGTAAGAAATTTATTAATGTAACTGCTTTTTAAGGTGGAGTTCATTAAGAATATGATAATGGTTTCACAAGATAACGATAAAGTGTGGCGAAAAACCACCGCACGCGATATCTAGCATTGTCAAAATGAAAATGCATTTCACCTTGGAAAATAATGTTCTTCCCGAAATTTGAGGAATACTTTTACATGATTGACTGGAGCACGACATGCTGTACATTTCGACGTATTCAAATATCAAAACGGAGCACTTTGAAACGAGTTGCGGTTGAAAGACGCTTTAGTTGCCCACTTTGACGTTTTCGCCCGTGTTTTACCCTTGGATACCGGCGGTATTGTACGTCTAATATTGAGGCAAGTTACAAGTGACTTTAATTGATAATCACGGCAAGTTACACGTAAGTTACATGTGAATTCTGAATAAGTTGCGTGAAGCCATCACGCAACTTGCGTCAAAGTCTCAGGTAAATTGTTCAGAAACTTCTGAAAATAGAGGAAATACGGTAAGTGGAGAACCGTACTGCTATTTCTGTATACCCGTCGAATGCTACACATGTCTACGACAGCGACAGAGTGTTCTGAGTGCGGCTGTTTGTTGACCATAATTGGCTTCATGCACCCAAGTACGCAAATTCCTGGCTTCCTGCTCTAGCCAGGTGATTGTGATTCAAACATCTTTCAATTCAGTGTTTCGCGGTAAGTGAACCCTGTTTAAAAGAAGTTAAATATTTAGATCGTGCACTCGGTGTTGCGACTACACTTTGAATTTGGATGTTGAATCCGAGCGTGCTTGCGTTTCACACGAATCTGCGAATGAATTTGAACAGAGAAAGAAATACGCTTTAAAACACCGTATTACACATTACCGAAGGAACTTCGATGGATAGAGAAAACGAGTTTTGAAAAAGCCGCGATAACTGTGCATCAACTAAATATAGTTGTTTCCCTGCGATGAAAAAATGTCCTGTTTCTCCCTTGTAGCTGGCTACAAGATAGACACAGCATTTTTCAAACGTCTGCCAAGCGATCTCGTAGTGGCGTGCCAATCGAGTCAGTATGACTCTTGGTGAACTAGAGTACACTATGAGGCAATATTGGGACACAGTAAATTCAAACATGCGGTAACGTCAGAATAGGCATGTTCACGAATAGGTTAGTGCTAGTGAATTGATCACAAGGCACAATTTTGTTTTGCTCATAACGTAGATGCAATATCGAAATTTCTGATCAGGCATTTATAAGTACTTTTATATTTCATCGAAAAAGTCATGGATTGCGTCTGGCGAACCCCAATCTGCTGCACCTTCCAAAAAAAACGAAGGTCATTCAATCCGCTCGAAAACCTCAATCAAACCATCATCAGTGACTGGATCATTTTACCTTACCTTGATACCCTGATGATCCATCTTCATCGGCGGTCTTCTCGAAGTGGGCCACATTCGCTCAGGATTTTCTGGAAAGAGCAACGGTAATCCAGTACGGTAAACCCTTCTGCTTAAAGGCAGTGTCCACGATAAAAACCATGTCTGATTTTTTGGTAGAGATCGGCAGCTGCAGGGCCTAGCGCAACCCTAACGTTGAAAAAAAACTAAGAAAATGAGGTTGGAACGGTCCCCTACGGCCCCAAAGTTGGACACCCGTCAGCTCGTCACACCCAGATGCACTTTCCACGCCCACCGACGTGAACAAATGAATGCTCGAGATTGTGAGATGAGCGATGAATTACGATCGATAGCCCCGTTCTTCCCTTTATTGTCAACTTTTCTCTTTACTCAGGTCAGCTCGCCTACATCGGCTGCAAAAGACGGAAGCTACAAGCCTCGGACAACTCGTCCACCATGCTTCCCTGTAGCTCAATTTTCGAAGGACCATAACTCCGTTCCTATTTAGGTTTTGTACGATTCCAAGAACATTATTGGAATCAGCATGGGACCGTCTTTCAGATAGGCGGAAAAGCAGGAAAACGATCCCTATCGTGAACTCTGCCTTCAAATGATTTACTGAACGTGTCAGCCCAGCATGTCGCGGGTTGTCCGAGGGTCCTCTTGATGTCTCATGGATACCAGTACTGAATTCTAGTACTTCTTCTGTCGTCGGAACGGCGTATTACGTGACCTGCCCATCTATGTTTTGTTGATTCGATATGAAACAGCACATCACGAATGCCAGACTTCTTTCGAATGTTCGCTGAGTCCTTCTTGATATTGCTTTCGACTATTTGTCACATAACGGTGGAAGCACATTGGAATCAAAGAGGTGAGCTCTCAGCTTATCGTCATGAATCTCGATGGTCACTCCTCGTATAGTGCCCATAACTGCCCACGCTTTGTCGCCGGCACATCTCATTCGTCAGGTCGTTTGCCATGTTGACTTCACGCCCGAGATAGATGTAGCTATCCACTTTATCCAGGTAACTTATTCGCCACCACGTTCATCTCCCCTCGTCACTGATCAGAAAATTTTGGGCAAACAAACACTAGTAGTAGTAGAGGAGCGGTAGACCTCCCCCAAATGTTTACCAGACCACCTAAGGACACGAAGGGCCCACGAACCACAATAAAGCCGCCGCGATTTCCAATGCTCAGGAAGTGCTGTTAGTTGTAGGTATGAAATAGTGATTTTCAAAACTGATAACCATGTACGCCTTATCTCTACATATAGGGTGAACGATAGGTTTAGATACTTGATTGTTTAGATACCATGGTGAGGGGCTGCTTTATGGATACACGCTAGCTGATGCGGCAAAGAACAAGCAAGTAAAAAATTCTGAGAAGTTGAGACATTTTTCTGACGCACAAAAGGGTGCGTTCTGCTTTGATGGAAAAAAATTCATAGACAAATGAATCCTAACTTCTCAAATCGTCGTCGGTGTAGGTTTCTGAATTAGAGGATTAACGGAAATATTGAACTAGCCACGATTTCGGATTATCCCAGATGAGCCAGTTTGATGAAAAATGCATCACTGTGCTGGACTCTCATCAGGGGTGTGCGGCAAAGGAATTTCGATTTTCAGCAAACGGCAACGGCAAACCTCAAAAATGACCGGCAAACAGCAAACGGCGAAATCTGTTTTGTGCTACCATATAATGCACCAACATTTGCGTGCAAGGGAGTAACGCCAACTACAAATGGAGTTTGATTTGATTTGATTTGATTTATTACTCGGTAGCACCGTGTCAAAGACAACATCGAAAAAAGAAATACCCAGCGGCAATTAAGAGACTAAAGGCACCAAAATTAGTCGAACAGCAATAATAAAGCAAATGGATCAACTGACTATTAGGCATACACCGGCATCATGAAGAAAGGAGATCCTACAAACATAACTCCTGGGACAACAGATAACACTCAAGTGTCTTTTTGAATTGACTGAGTTTCCCCACTACCAAACCTGACCGAAGTAGTTTATTGAATTCAGACCCAGCCCTATTGACAAGGAAGTGCTGTCGTACATTCCGCCTGGCCCCAACGAGGCCCAATTTAACCGGTGCTCCCCTAGTGGTTGATGGTCTAAGGTTGAACAGCCGGCTAGCCTTGATACCAGCACTCCCATGAATGATCTTATATAACATTATCATATCAAACCTTCTTCTCCTGTGCTCTAGAGTGGTTAGGCCCAATTTAGCGTTCCTGGTGACATGACACCCGTTACGATTAGTCTGAAACCACGGTGTCCTGAAGAAAACTCTACGTGTTAAGGTATTTTGGACTTTCTCCAGCGCATCGATAGATCCTTTTTTGTATGGGTTAAAGACTACCGTACCATACTCTATGAGCGGACGTACGTACGTTTTATACACCTCGGTCAGAACGTTTGCATTAGTAGTTGATAGTGCTCGAAACGCGCTGTGCATCATCCTATTAGCCGTGGACGCGACCTGGAGGCAGTGATCATCGAAACTAAGATCATCCTTGATAAGAAAACCAAGGTCCTTAATCTCGCTGACCTCGCTCAACTGCAAACCGTCGATAGTATAGGAGCCACTAACTCGCCTCTTACCGAGCTTCTTTACTTTAGTCGTTTCGCTGGAAGGCGGCAATTTCCATTCATTCGACCATTCGGCTACATCATTAAGAGCTTTTTGCAAACACTCGAAATCTTCCATTGTCAAAATAGGTTTATACAACTTAAAGTCATCAGCGAATGCCGAGCAGTCGACGTTGTTCAAGGATATAATCGACGGAAGTTCATACGTGTAAATATTGAAGAAAATTGGTGGAAGCACTCCCCCCTGGGAACACCACTAAGGACTGCAAAGGGGGAGGAGAGCGTGCCTGACCCTGAAAGTTCTGCCCGTGAGAAAAGCATGAACCCAAGCCACTATACGCGGATGGATACCCACTATTTCTAGCTTGTTTACTAAAGATAAGAAACTCTGTCAAATGCCTTGGAAAAATCAAGGTAAATAACATCCACACCTATATCTTTGTCCAGCGCACTCGTCCAATCATCAAGTGACTGCAGCATAGCCGAAATTGTCGATTTACCCTTTTGAAAACCATGTTGGTGTTCCGAGATGATGGAGTGCTCCTTTAGATGAGCCATAATTCTTTTCTTTAATACTTTTTCAAAAACCTTGCAAAGATAGACGTAATACTGATGGGCCGGTAATTGTTGGGATCTGAAAACTAATTCTTCTTTGGTATAGGAGTAACAAAAGATGTACGCCATCTGCTCGGAACATCAGCACGCATAAAACTCAGGTTGAAAATGTATGCAAGCGGGCTAACTATTATATCAATCACCTTTTTAATGAAATATAATGGTTTGTGATCCGGCGTGTCAGAAAACGAAATAGGCCATTTGGCTAGTAGCTCCGACAATGCCCCCGGGTGAAACCGTAACGAGTCAGGCATAACAGGAAAAAGAGAAGAACTAACACTCTCATCCAATTCAGTATCCTCAAGGAATGATTTCTTAAACACACTTGCCAGAAGTTGAACTTTTTGGCCGTCTTCCACTGCACTGGAACCATCCTCTCTCACAAGATATCCAACCTCAGATTTACTTTTGAGCCTTGAATTAAGTAACCTATAGAATGAATTTTTATTTTTAGACTCGATAACTTTTCTTTCCTTTTTACTGCTATACTTCTTCAAACGTTTTTCAAATAATGCCGCAACTCTTTTGTATTCGCACAAATCCTCAGCCCTGTTACTACTATTTGCCATGTTTCAGGCTTGAGATTTCCTGTGAGAGAGATTTTCCAAGTGCTCAGGGAGGTACGCCTTCTTCGTAGACACCAGACTAATCGGTACAATAAATCAATGGTGTGGTCAAGGATGGAAAGGAAGAGTTCATATTTAGCTTCCACAGTATCCACGGTACTCAGGGAGCCATACCAATCCACGTTACCTTGGTATTCAATTATACACGCAAAATCGGCTTTACTGTATACTCTATTGTAAATTTCCCTATCAGAGGCCTCAATATGCACATTTAGCTCGAAAACTATTGAAGCATGGTCACTAGTGCCCAATGGGGCCAGAGTATCCACTTCTACAATCAAGCCGTCCTCATTGGACAGTAACAGATCCAAAACATTGCTACGTCGTGTAGTCATAACGTTATTCTGGGTGAGATTATGCGAAGCGCACATATCTAGGAATAGCTTACTACTCAGGGTTGTAGCCGTAAGAACAGGTTGCGCCCATGATATATCTGGTAAATTGAAATCGCCCGTAATAACACAAGACTGACTACAAGAAAGCAAATCACCTAAGGTTTTAAAAAAAGTTTCAAAAGAGTCAGCAGAGCATGAGGGGGCCCTGTAAGCAATAACTATTCTCAGCGTTCTATTACTAACAACAATGTCAGCACAAAGTAGTTCGTAACTTTCAGAACAAGACTCCTCGTACACTATCCTTGGACAAAGAGACTTACTCAACAAAAGAGTAACTCCCCCGCCCCTCTTGTGCGGTCGGTCACATCTAAGCAGATCAAAATGAGAACATAAACCACCAAATAACGAAGCATCAGTGACGTGAAGTGTCAACCACGTTTCAGACAGCGCTATACTGCCAAAATCAAATTGTTGAATGTATTCTATAAGACTATTAATATTTCTACGAAGGGAACGTACGTTCGAAGAGAGACATTTGAGATTTCTCCCCGCGGTCCGGGGAGGATTTACAAGTTTAAATTAACACCCGAAGTACCGGAGGAAACGTTATCACTGACGTGCTGACCGGGAATACAATTCGAACTCGTACTAGGCACTTGAGAGGAGACTGGATCGTTACTGATATTGATACAACTCACTCTAACAGGAGCATTAACGTTTACACAAGGAGTAATGACATTAACAGGAGTGATCACACCAGGATTGACAGCCGGAGAATCCAATATAACAGGGGTAGTACCACCAACGGGAGGACTCACATTCGCACCCGCATGGTTCACATTGACAATAGCAGGACTGCGACAAGCTCTTCGCTCAGCACCGCGCCGCTCACGTTCCTCCCGAGGGAAGGAGGCTCTGATGAACAGGCCATTGGTGAACGGGAAACGCTTGAGCTGAGGAGCGCGCCTCAGTACTGTCTTGGCAATGCTCGATGCAGGGAAGATCACTTTGAGCAACCTATTATGAGAGGAGTCATCGCGGCCCATACGATGTATCGATGCAGGCAAGCAATCAATAGACAGGAAATTCAATATATCAAAAACACATAAATGGTCGTCAATAGCTCTATCTCGCGGGCATTTGCTACGATTCTCTGGAACTCCTATGATCACGACTGAGCGACTACGTTCAATCTCTCTGAAGTCATTCGACTTCTCTAACCCTACAGAAGGAGATGACGGCAAATTTGAAACGGGAACAGCACTAGCACAAGGAACATCACTGATAGTATTCGGAACATTCTGACTACTAAGGGCTTCCCTCAATGTAGCATTCAACCTGTCGTTCACCTGGCTTAGCTCCGTATTAGCCTTAACCATATCTCGGACCATCTCAGCTAACTCACCGTTTTCCTTACATAATGATTCAACTTGACTCCTTTCATTCAGGAGATAAGCGATAATTGTCCGAATATGCATTGGTAGCGAATCGCCGTCAACCAGTGCCTTCGCGGCTTTACCAAAGTCCATTGTCGGCGACAGCTCTTCCACCAGGTTTTTGCGGATCTTGCTGCCCTGAAGTGTCGGAGGGCAGACCGGAGTTTCGCTCGTCATCGGGGCGCAACCAATTAAGAAAATAGACCTGATGCGGTGGCACAGAAGATAAAAAAAAATTCACACTCGGCCACAAGAGGGCTCGCCTGTTCTTGAAGTGACTTCGGTGTCCAGATCGTACCAGTTACCACAGACGATATAATAACGCAACCAATGTAGATCACACCAACAGTGCCAGACGCAGATTACGCCAACGATGCCAGTTGCCATATACCATATACCGAGTTTCGGGATGCAATTTTAATATGTTCCAGGGGGAGGACAGTGTTCCAGTATCATATGCTCAGAATCTGCTAAATGCCTCAGGCAGTCTCTGAAAAGCTGAAAATCTGATCAAGGCCAGAACGGTTCGGCTGAAGCGAGTAGAGCTGATTTAACGATTGAATTACCTTTAGATGTGTTCAGAAAAGATGTAGAAAATTTCGGTGCATTGATTCTGTTTAGATCAGAAATTATGCTTTGTTTCCCAAATTCTTATCTATTCTGAACATACACAAAGGTAATTCAATTGTTAAATCAGCTCTACTCACTTCGGCCGAGCCGTTCTGGCCTTGTTCAAATTTAACCTTTTTAGGACTGCCTGAGGCATTTAGCAGATTCTGAGTGTGGGCATATTGAAACACTGTCCTACTGTCCTCCCCTAGAACATATTAAAAGTGCATCCCAAAACTCCTTCTGATGTAGGCAACTCTTCCTTGTTGATCATGTCGTATTCCATGCAATATCTCCCAGTTACTATGAGCCTGATGTTCCATTAGCCTTTACAGGAAGAAAAACCCTATATATCAGCAGCAACTTGAAAGCCTCATGTGATCAGGAGTCACTACCAAGATCAACAAGGCTGTAAGCTGCTCCATCGTCGGCGATAATTCTGTTAAATCCTCTCCATTAGAAGTTTCCGTACAAATCAATGCTAGAGATTCAAAAGATGGGCGTCTTTTTCAGCAGTGCACACTGTAACAGGCCCGCAAAGGATTTTCTGAAACGAGCCTGCTGCCAGCGCGTCCCAGCCTAGTCGATGCGGGGAAGATCAGCAAATCGTAAGCAAGCTCGGTGCGATGGGAGTGTGCGCCGACTCAAAGACTGTGGGCGATACTGGTACCGCAATCAGGTGCGAATAGAAGGGTGAGTACGAGATGATTGGTCGGAATTGATGGCGAAAGACAGTTCACAACGCGATCAGCAGCGCACGGTTTGGGTTATAACCGGAGTCAAAATTTTTACTGTTAGTAGCAGGTAGTAGGCTCAAGGATTTCAATTTCGCTCACTTCAAACTGCGATTCAATGGTTACCCTTTTGAGGCTACAGGAATGGAAAGAGACTAGTCTAATTGAATGCAGTGCTCACGGTAAAAACGGTCTTTGAATTTTCAAATCAAGAGCTCCGAGGAGCATGTTGATCGAATGCACAGAATGAGGAGCGTTCGACTGGTACATGCGACGCGCGCGATGGAAGTCTTTTGCACTCACTTCGTTGCTGGAGCACCGCGTGCAGTGCGCTAGCCAGCTGGACTGCTCTTGGGCTCTTCCCTTTCTGCGTACTCGGTCTTTATGCTGGCACGAGGCCAATTACAGCAACAATGTCGGCTAAAAACATGTGATAAATCGCTTTATACGGTCCCAAATCTTGAATGTGGTTTACCCGTCCCACTCACCTACCCTGTGGCCAAAGTGGGTGGAGCGAGTAAACCAGGTTTAAGTTTCGGGCCGTATATTGCTATTGGTTGCTCGCTTTGAGCAGGAATACCCACACTAGTGTAAGTTGTTAGTAGAGCCAGGACCAAGATGTTAATCACTTTATTTGGTTGACGTTTCGGCCAATCGCCTTCGTCGGAACCTGGAAAGTCAGAACATAAGTGATCTACCCTCCCAAACACGCTTTCAAATTACAGAGGAAAAGGACGGTCTACTACGAGATGTCTACCAAGCAAAGCAATAAACGATCACGCAACGCTCACCTTATCTGCGCCGAGCCAGAGTAGTATTGAGCGCCCTACGTTGCAGGTGCAGTGGGTGGTCAGATGGTGCGCGTACACGACATGAAGATGTTGAGATCACAGTCTACAGAGGTCAAGAAACGGGGCGAGCTCACCTGTTATGGCTAGACACCCCTTTTCTGTTCGTTTAAGGATTTTTAGTGGTTATCCAGAACGCCTCTAAAGTTTTGCGCGCTGGAGTTTGTGACTCCCGTGCAAGAATCCTAGAGGTCACCTCATACTCCATGTTCTCATGACATAGTCTCCGGTGGGCCCCCAGAGGTGTGGCCGTGTTGGACTTCCTCAAACCAGCGATATGTTCCTTTACACGCGTGCTCAGAGCACGACCAGTTTCACCAATATATTCATCCTGGCAGAGGCCACACTTGATGACGTATACTACCCCTGATGTCATGCAGTCCCCCTCCCGACCGGATGGGCATACCACGCAATCGGGGGTGGCACAAAAACGATCGTACAGCCTATTCCGGATCAGCTGACGCTTCAGGTTAGGGGGAGGAATTTCGACCACCCTTACAGCATCTTCAAGGCTACATTTCCGCAGAGCCGCACGAATCGCAGAGCTGAAAGCGTCAGAAACAAATGGCAGGCAGAAAGAGATTTTGGGTGCACCGTCAGCTGCTCGAACTTCGCGCATCCCAGTGGTTTTGGGTTTGCACCGATGCTGATAGCCATTGGAAATAGCGATTTCGCGTGCCAACTCTAATGAGTTGGTTTTTCCTTCGCAGTCAGATGAAACCATTTTGGCGGTGCTGAACAGATTTCTGACCACTGCCTGTTTTGTTTTGAGTGGATGCGCAGAGAGCGAGTGAACCAAAATGTTTTTGTTGCTAGGTTTGCGATACCATTTCGTTCGATGAAACCCGCGCTCCAGATGAACTTCGACGTTTAAGAAAGGGAGCCAGTTTTGTTTTGGTTGTTCCCGTGTGAACTTTATGCTATCAGATTGCTGATTGAGTAAGCTGAAACAGGCGTCGATCTCTTTTTGAGTTGAGCAGACAATGAAAACATCGTCGATATAACGACAATATAATATAGGTCGACGTTCTAGTACCGGTTTTTCTATTTTTGACATAAAAGCTATGGCCAAGGCTGGAGCCAGGCGTTGACCCATTGCTAAACCGCGAATTTGCCTGTAATAGTTCCCCGACCACCTAAAAACTGCACAAGAAAGCCACTCCCTAAGTAATGTGACTATATGAGGAACAGAAAACCCGAACATGTTTAAAGAGCCCTGGTGGTCGTTTAGCAGCTCAAAAATCGCTTGTATGGCCTGTTCGTTAGAAACATTTGTGTAGAGAGCCGTTACGTCGAATGATTCCATAACGTGATTCCGTATAAACCGGGTGTCCCGCAGTTTTTCAAGGAAAACCTGTTCCCACACTGTACCCACACTGTTGTTGCAATGTACCACACCAATACCCACACTGTTGTTGCAACGGGCCTCGAACCCTTGGATTTCCTGTGCAAAGTTGAATGCGGTTTTGATCGTTGCCTTCGAAGATTTTTCATTTTTTCATCTTTACAAAATTTCCTAGCAAAACCAGCTCTGTCATTAAAGGCAGTGTTCACGATAATCTTCGATTTTGAGATTAATCGTTGAATCAATTGTTGTTTGGCCTCCCGGTAGAACCGAAATGACGAAGAAATCAAGAAAAACGCCGTAGAAAGGCACCAAGGCCTTTAATCTCACTCCACCTTTTTACTCTCAGTGGAACTGTTCGTTGTGACAATGAAATCTTTTGTGGTCCCGTCCCTTGTGATCTACTGCTCCGCCCTTTCCTTCGAACCCTAACTAATACTGCTTTGCCTAAAATATTCTTCCATTTCTGATTTGCAACGATTTTTACTGGCGACAACCACCGTGAACATGTTCATCCAGTCGGACAAGTACTCCAGACCAGAGATTAATGTCACTGAAATAAGGCGGCTCAGGGCGTTTCAAGCCGTTTCTTCGTAATTTTGGTAACACTTGGGGGCCAACGATCTGTTTTATGTGAAAAACTCAGGAACTCAGGAACGAAAATCATCGTGAACACTGTTTTTAAGTTGACCTTTAATTTCAGCTAATGATCTCGAAATCGAAGATATTATTGACCACTGTCTTTAATGACCGCTGTGAATATTGTTCAGCTTTTAAAAAGCCGTACAAAATGTTTGCAGAATTGATAATTTTCCTGTACCAATTTTTACCATCAGCCAACCAACCGACTATAAGTGGGCCTAACACATAAGTTCTCCACTGGTTCATATGTCTAAATAAGGTTGTTTTTGCGCTACTGCTTTGATTAAACTTGGTTTTGTGATCCAAGAACTTCCAGTAGTCGGTGTGCCTCTGAAAAAGGATTTTTTTTTGCAATTTTGGCATTCTTAAATGGTTAAAGGCAGTGGTCACGATGAAAAGCGTCATTGAAAAAACTACAGAAATCAGCTTAGATCAAAAACAGTTGAAAAACTATGAAGGTAGAGCGATGAAAAACGGGCTAGAATAAGAGTTTTTAGGGCCCAAAGAAGACAGTTCGTGCACACGTACACAGCGATGACGAAAAAGATCGCAGTTTCATGCCGAGCAGTCAAAAATCATGGACATTCAGAGGACGAAATAAACTAAATAAATGCAAATTTAACGAATAAAAACAGTTGAACAATGAAAGCATCACTTCAGTCAATGCTTTTGACTAGATGTGTACATAAATTCGAAGGTTCATTGATTGAAATTCTATTTCAAGCCAGCTGATGTTTTTGATATAAGAGGTCATGGATGCCGATGATGTGGAGTGGGCTCGTCCACCATCAAAAGACAAGAAAGTTCAGGTTTCAAACTTGGGCCAAAACAGTGGTTTTTTCGCGATTTTTTTCTTATAGGTCCTACTACTCGAGACCCAGAGAAGGATTTGGAGAGAAAAAGTCGACAAGCATATTTGATCGCGACCACTGCCTTTAAGAATTTGATGATTGAAAAAAGACATCTGGAGGCTCCCAAACAATTTAGAACTCGAACGACCTCCTCTGAGTACCCAGTCGAAATGTTTTCATAAGTTACCGATTAAAAGGGTACAAATATATATTGAATGAGCCCGAACCAGAAGCTGGAAGTGGTCAAAATAATTATTTGTAGCAGCTCCGAAACGGTGACCAACACAGAGACTGCGGTGAGGGCAAATCCTGTTGTTTCAACGAATTTCTGGTGAAAATTCGCCGTTCTAGACGAAAATTTCGTCAAACGGCAACGGCAACGGCAACTCCCAAAAATGGCCGGCGAACGGCAATTACCGCAGACCCCTGAGTCTCATCCAATTTATTAACGAACCAAGCGCTGCGGCCTATCGTCTATTAGGTAGAGGCTCTAAAAAACAAGTATTGTTCCGGAATAAAAGCCATGGCAGCGTAATCTCCCACCAATATCGCCTTCTCGCTCTTCAAAGTCTTCCATTTTGACACCAAATCTCCTAAGAGACTTTCAAGAATTCGGTGGCCGGCCATTTACTCGGACTCCGGTTACTGGGTTTTCCGTTTGGGCTGTTCATAGGTAACCAAAAAAATGCAACTACTGCTGACTTTAAAACTGAAACTGGCTGAAAAGGAACAGAAACTATATGGATGCCAACCACCCACTGCGCACTTTGGATTTCATGAAAGGATGGTTAAAGCCTGTGCGAGGGTCAAGAGGTAGATCACTGAACGCAACCGAGACCCTACCGGCCAGTGGTGTTGCCAACGCTGCACGACCCGACGCGATGATCGCACCTCGCCAAATCATTAGACTGCATATGACAAGGCGATCATATGTGGTTGTGTCATTGTTACATTACTGTGGACAATGACATAGTAAGAGGACGAATTTCTCAGCAAATCATTATTGGAATATTTTTGAGAAAGCTCTCATGTAAAACAACTGATAGGCACCACATTTTTGATCCGTTCGGAAACGTAGTGTATGAATATTTTAGAACGTAAAACTCTCGTCTACATGCGAATTTCTCTTTGAACTCACAGGTTCTGATTCCGATTAGAAGCACATTATATTAAGCCGTCTCGACTAGATGTTGTCCATAGAAGGAAGCATCCTTGTTTCGACGAGGTCACTGAGAGCTTAAGGGTCCTTGTATGATCAAATGTTGGACTTCTCGAGCCATCGTCAAGATATACAAAACAAACACCCTTTTTGTGGTTCAAACGTTTTTCTTAAGCTTACCATAAGTTGTTCAGCAGTTAGTGACACGTGTTTAACAGGTTTCTTATGAAGCAAATTACTGAAATGGGATTCCTTTTACTATTTAGCATCTCATCCTTACATGGCACGTGTTTTTGTTCTTACAAAGCAATATTGATATTTTCTATATTTTTTTTTCTTTTGACGTTTAATATATCGTAAAATATAAAATCCAATCTAGTCTAAAGGATCAAACTCCACGAGAGATTTATAGAATATTGACTGTATGACGGCGTTCACAAGCAGAATACAGAACAAGAGGCGGACTCAGTAAAGTACAGCCAGTTTGAGAATAGTGCATAGTAGACGGACACTATCGATACAGAGACCTTATGAGCTAACAGATCATGGGTTCAAACAACCGCCCCCGTGTCTAGATGCGAAAATAAAAGGAGGGTGGTAGGTTAAGAGCCCCATCGACACCAATACGCTTGGCCTAGCCATTGAAAGAAGTCTTTCTTCTCATTCACTATGCTAATCCAGTCTAGTACTCTTCTTCACGTGCTGTTAGAATATATCTAGTGAACAACACTTTTCAGTTCGCCTCGGAGTCGAGGCAAAATATCTTCTGAGAATCATTCAGTCAATTCCAATTGTAACAACTTTATATCGCCGCATCCTCAAATCCAGGAATTTGGAAAACACAAAAGAGATTGATACATGATTTCCATGACAACCCACCAAATTTTGTGGAAACCCTTCCTAATTCTCCGCTGCCCAACAGTGCTATCTTAATCAGTCAAATCTTTTTCTAAATCTATAATTATTATACAGTATTTAGAAAACACACATATTTCCAGGATGAGAATTCTCTTCCTTGCATTGTTGCTTGTTGTCTGCGCAAGTGGAGGCCTGCTCAGTGGTATCAACGACAATGTCAAAGGCTTCTTAGGAGGGGCAGGCAACCTCGGGCAGAAACTAAAAAATGTCACCATAACCGGTTTTAACAAGGTTCGCATAACCAAACCTATAGTCCATATGGATGAAGACAATACTGCATTTCAAGGTATTGAATTTCACAAAACTCCTGCGGATTCGTGAGAGGCTCGATAAGATGAAGGATAAGATGAGGAAAAGTTTGGAGTTGACTCCAGCTATGATGGCTTCTTTGAAACAGAGAATCGCCGTGAGTT
The DNA here is from genome assembly GCA_029168955.1 of Aplectana chamaeleonis. Classification (NCBI taxonomy): domain Eukaryota; kingdom Metazoa; phylum Nematoda; class Chromadorea; order Rhabditida; family Cosmocercidae; genus Aplectana; species Aplectana chamaeleonis. The sequence continues at coordinate 38,116 of JAPDOI010000234.1, forward strand.
AGCTTTCAAGGTAGACCAGGTGGTCATTTGCTGATTCCGAAGTTGTTTTGCTAGATCGGAATGTACCGGAATAACGAACATAAAAAAATATTGATGCAGTCAGTAATTGGTACGAGTTGTTCTGACGCTAGTCTAACTGAAATACAAGTGAACATTCGTCCAATTTGCAAACTGAGAGATATTCCTTGAAAGCTTTTCTGTTTCGACCTACGGCCTGCATCTTCAATCAAGTAAACATTCAGAAACCTGCATGCATTTTATGTTTTCTGCATAGGAACGAACATCGAATGGCATTTTCAATAGTTTTAAACATTTATTTATATTCATATGAAACATTCTTCAGAAACTGAGACCCATTAAACGTGACCATGTGGACGAAGCCGGTGACACAATCGATGAAATTAATGCAAAGAGCAATGTCTCGGAGATCCTTTACCAGGCCGATATTGCACTTACAGAGTGAGTTCTCTCAGCATCTACATTTTCAATCAGAAAGAATTAGCAGAATGGATTCAGTGATCAAGCAAAACGAGATCATCAAAGACATCGAGGCGGAGGCTTCTAACAAAACCAGAGTGAAACGACAGGCGTTCAAAGACAAAAAATTTCCCAAGAACTATATGGAAGGATGGAGTGGACTATTTCTTCGACCCTGCCGCAAGTGAGTGTCGCTTTATTTGAAAAATGAGGTGCTTCACCTTTGCAATCTGAGATTATTTTCAAATACGATTGGTTAAGATCATAAAATCCGCAGCGTCTTCAAAAAAGCGGTTGCACTATGGGAAAAGGACACTTGCATCAACTTCAAGGAAAATTACGGTAAACATCCCGGATTATTGAATTATCTTTGCATTCTAAGTTACGCGTTCAGTTTTTATCGTCTCTCTGATATTTCACGGGTCATATTTCAGGTAGAAAAGGAATACGTGTGTTCCCTCAGAGTGGTTGTTGGTCCTTCGTTGGGAAAATAAACAAAGAGCAGCAGGATTTGTCCCTTGGCAGAGGTTGCGATAAGGTTGGCACAGCAGCTCATGAACTGGGTCATGCACTCGGATTCTTCCACACCATGTCGCGATACGACCGTGACCAGTACCTCACAGTGAACACATACAAGATACAGGTAATGGCATTTGGCCTAAAGCAACCAGAGCTGTTCTGAAGAGATGCGTTGTGATTTAGTTTGCCTCTCTTGCTCTGTGCTTTCATATTTGAGCGTGAAATTGTTATCGCCTCGATCCCTTGTCGTCATCGTCGGCCTAAAAATGGAAAGGGCTCGTTCCCTCTTCCTCGACCAAATCCAAACGCTGCTGCTCATCAACTACGCATTTCCAACATTGTGGGGGTTATTGAGAGCACTTTGAAAATCTTACAACTTTTAACCGCTTTAAAGCCACAAGGCGACGATTTCCATGAGGCAATCAACTTGATCCACTTATTACTCCTGCTTGTAGAAGAAGCCGGCTCAGTTTCATTTTAGGGAAGCCAGCGTTGCAAGGGAAGAGAACAGTTGTTTAGTGCATTTTTTCGTTTCCAATAGGGCTCATCAAAAAAATTGCTTGTCTTTGGTTCTGGTTCTGTAAGCATATAGAGTTGTCTTCTTCTCGAGAGAAGAAGCCTGTCGCATTAAGTGGAGAGCGTGCATGAGAAAAGGTTTTACGAGACTCTGTTTTTCATGGAAGGCTAACATCGAACTCTGCACCGCTTCATCATTTCGAACCCTCAAAGATAAAATCGAAAGACTGTTGTAGAGTTTGTGTAGAGGCGGCAGCATGCAGTTTTTAGTGGTAAAGATTCGATTTCATCTACATACCTCTTGCTTCAAGAGTTAGGACGGATAGTTAGCCATCATCTTTTAATTTATCTCGAGCTTAAATCTCTTCTCATTAACTGTGTCACTGGTTTGACTATATCTACAATCTTAGCAAAGCGCTCTGGATCAATTCACCAAGCAGTCACCTCAAACAAATGAGAACTATGGTATCCCTTTTGACTACGGTAGTCTTCTGAATTACGGTGGCAGTAGGTTTGTCCACGTCATGTGGAGCTGAACGCGGCATTGCCAAAAATCTGAATTCGCAGTGGTTCAATTGATGGAAAAGAAACTATGATACCGAAGAACCCTCTCTATCAAGAAACACTAGGATCTCGTCGAACAATCGCATTCTACGATCTTCTTATGATGAATAAACACTACGCATGTCTCGGTAAGCTGCCTTTAAAGATTTTTTGGCATCTACTGTGAGCCGCACTAAGAAATTCGTCGTGTTTAAGAGAAGTGCGATGCCGACAGTAACGCCGCAAAGTGTGAGAATGGAGGTGTTCCTCATCCAAGAGGGTGTTCCAAATGTCTTTGTCCTAGTGGATACGCCGGCACGCTATGCAACGAGAGGGTGAGATTTTTTCCAGCTCCAAATTCAGTGTTCGCACCTCTGGTGGATAGAGTTAGGAGTATATTCTCTGAGCCCGCATCTCTTTCAGCCTTCCGGTTGCGGCTCCACCTTGCAAGCTACTGAGAGTTTCCAGCCTGTAGAAACCATTGTTGGGAATGAGCGCATGAACGAGGCAGAAGACTTTGAAGTCTGTCACTACTGGATTGAGGTGAGAACGTTTCCGTCGCCAGGTGGAAAAGCTTTACAAATAAAAGAATACATATGTCAGTCTCCACCCAATACTCAAGTTGAACTGAAAATTGACTACTTATTTTCCAACTATGTAACCGATGGCTGCACATTTGGAGGTGTAGAAGTCAAAGCCCAAGAAGATCAGAGGATGACTGGATACGTGTGAGTGCTTTTTCTCTTCTACTGGAGGGTTAGACGCTGAGCAGAGCGATGATGAATTCTCTTCTTTGTTTCAGATTCTGTGACAAATCAGACGTCGGCCTCACGATTCCCTCCAAATTGAACCTAGTGCCAATAATTACATACAGTCGGCATAACAAAGTCAAATTCAATTTTTCATACAGATACGGTAGGAGAGCTTCGATGAGTTGAGAATGGCAATTTGTACAATTTATTATTTTAGTCTCCAGCGAAAAGATTGCACCATCGCCATCTGTGGAAGAAAAATTGAAACCCGTTGCTGAAACAAAACCGAGTCCTTTGGTGGTTACAAAACCACAGCCTATTGCAGTAACAAAGCCGCAACCTGTTGTTGTAACAAAGCCGCAACCTGTTGTTGTAACGAAACCGCAGCCAGTTGTAGTGACACGACCACAACCTGCAATTGTTACAAGATATGTTCCCTCTTTCGTGACAAGATCAAGGCCAGGTGTAGGAATAAATGCCAATATCCGTCTACCATTTGGATGCGTGGACAGCTTGGGGTGAGGAAAAAAAATTCAAGTATTGCTGGAGAGTTTGAGAGATTGACGCGAATTTATTTTCAGGTGCGACATGCTCATGCGACAAAACATCTGCCGTTTCCACGAAGAAATGGCCAAGATGACATGCCCGAAGTCATGTGGATTTTGCTAAAATCTATGCAGCTTTGTGATACAGCTTCTCCTAGTGACGCTGAAAATAAAGAACTAGTCGAAACTGAGCAACAGAGTAATGGTTCAATCGTTTTTGTTAGCCATTAGAAGAAGATTTTTATTACCAGGGGCCGTATGCATGAACGACTTACACGCGAGGTAAGGGTAAATGTTATTCGGAATCTGAATTTCCTGTGCTCTATGCGTCTGTCTCGCTTTTCCGCGGAGAAGCGAGATAGACGCATAGAGCGTAGGAAATGCAGAGATTCCTAGTAACATTTACCCTTACCTCGCGGGTAAGTCGTTCATGCATACGGCCCCAGGAGTGGCATGCATGAATGCGGCGGCCAGGGTAGGGAGGTGCAACGTCACCTGCACGCATCGTAACTTGAATTCAAATGGTGGCGCGAGCGTGCAGCGTAGCGCTCCCGGACCTCGTTGCTGCATTCATGCATGCCACTCCAGACACCAGAAATCGCTCTAAAACGCCAGGCTTTAAGCGAAGCTGGATAACTTGTATCCTATGAGGTGTCCAGCAACGGTAACTGTAAAATGGCAAGGAACAACACTTTAAATTTTCAATGTGGGAATGCACAGTGCGCGAATCTGGTTTTCATATATTGAGGTCATCCTTATCCTTATGCTAACATATAATAAGCGGCATGGTGGTGGGTCTGAGCACGTGTCTGGCACGTCCGACCGTCTCTCTGACCGGATCTTTGAATTTCCCGCAATTTTTGATACCATCAGTCAGAGCGCGTTATTGTTTCACACATTAAACAGAGAAGCTCGCGGAATGTGAGTTAGGCTTAGGAGGAGCGCGCACAGCGTTGAGATCGTGGTGGGACCACCCTACCTGTTGCATATTGAGTCCGTTAAATTTTCGACATTATGGATCGTGGTGGGACCACCCTACCCGTTGCATATTGAGTCCTTTAAATTTTCGCCATTATGGATCGTGGTGGGATCAAACTACCTGTTGCATACTGGGTCCTTTAAACTTTCATAGTTATGGATCGTGGTGGGACCACACTACCTGTTGCTTATTGGGTTCTTTAAACTTTCATAGTTATGGAACGTGGTGGGACCACCTTACCTGTTGCATATTGAGTCGTTTGAACTTTCAACGTTATGGATCGGGTATGAAATTATTTGTGGTAGGGCACTCAGGATTCAGTTGGAGGATGAATGATACCGCTTTGGGGACTCAAAGTGTTTCCATGGAGTCTCCACGAAAACAAGGACCGATAACGCTATCAGGCATATGACATCAGCTCAAATTTCCATTTTCATGAATGAACCATTTCATTTTCTCGAGTGCCTCCCCCCTCCGAAAAAAAGTTTCAAGCCATGGATCGTGGTGGGGCCATCATAGCTGTTGCTCACTGCTTGCTCTAAACTTCCTCCGTCACCAATCGTGGTGGGATCACCTCAGCTGTTGCATATTGCGCCCTATAAAGTTTCTCCGCAGCAAACCATGGTGGGACCATCCTAGTTGTTGCATATGACGTCCTTTGAACTTTCTTCGCTCCCGATCGTGTTGGACCACCCTAGCCTAAGCACATTTAGCCGTTACCCGCCTATCATTTGTGAAAGCCAAATGAATGCTACAAACGGTTAACGGAGAGAAACCTGTAAAGTCGGCGGTCTATTGTTTGGCGAATTCAGAGGAATGCTACATATCTTTGATGGAAGGAGGCCGGGAGAAGCCAGTATATCGTGTGACGAGGAACGAGTGCTACACATGGTTGATAGAGGGAGGCCGATAAAGCCGGCCCATCATTTGGCTGAGCCAAGCGAATGCAACACATGGCTTATGAAGGGAGGCCGAAAAAGCCAGCCTTACGTTTGGCATAGCCAAACGAGTGCTTCACATAGTTGATGGAGGGAGGTCAAGGGAATATGATCCACAATTTGGCCAGGCCAAACAAATTACAACACGTGGCTTATGGAGGCAGGTTGGGAAGCCAGCCCTCATTCTGGCACAACAACCAAATGAGTGCTTCACATAGTTGATGGAGGGAGGTCAAGGGAAGGCGATTCACCATTTGGCTAGCCAAACGAGTGCAACACATGTCTTATGGAGGGAGGCCGCAAAAGCCAGCCAGAATTTCGGCAAAGCTAAACGAGTGCTACACATAGTTGATGGCGGGAGGTCAAGGGAAAGGCGGTCCACCATTTGGTTGGGCCAAGCAAACGCAACGCATGCCTTATGGAGACAGGCCGGGGAATCAAGCCTAACTTTTGGCAAAGCCAAGCGAGAGCTACATATACTCAGACACTCGCGGCTTAGTAAGGCAGCACGAGGGGATTACTAACGCAGTTACTCGTCGAGATGTAAGCCCCCTTCATTCCCTCAACTGCTGCCCAAGGCAGCACGATGTGTCCTCCTGCTCCGCTCACTGCCCCAACTGCTGCTCGTATAATGGCCCCACGTACTGCTACAATCGCCCCAACTGCTCCAGTCGTCTCTCCAACTGCTGCTTCTCATTGTGGCCCCAACTGCTGCTCCCCATCGTGGCCCGAACTGCCACTGTTCTTTCCCCAACTGCTGCTCATCGTGGCCCCAATTGCTGCTTTTCATTTATCATCTTTCCTCTCTTTCTCTTATCATTTCACCCTCAGGGGATATGTCGAGCTCAGCAGCAGCGCTGCTGAGTTCGACATATCATCTGGGGGTGAAGGGTTATGAGAATCAAAAATAGAGACCTCATTGAGGTTCATTCATATCTACGGACTGTCTCATTCCAACCCCTTAGGCGGCCTCGTATCTGGCACGAGTTTGCGAGGGCCGTTCAACACAGACCTTGGTCAGTAGTGAAAGTTAGTCTCCAAAAACATTTCCTGTCACAGAATCTCTCTATACCTTAAACAAGAATTAATTTTCACTCGGTTTCGTGACTGTAGAGATGTGAATTAGGCGTGATAATCTGTTTCTTTTATTTCGAAAGAGGATTTATGGCTTTATTTGCACAAAAGTTGTATCCACATATTCCAAGAATGAAGTTCTTTCTCAAAATATTCTTAAACCGATGAAATTCACACTGTATAGACTAACGTCCAGGGTTAGACAGAATTCACATATCAGAGTATTCAGCATTAATTGATCTCCTTGTATATGATAATTTCTCTTCTTCCAAGAAACAACGATTTAAGAATTTTTAAAAAAAATTTTCTTCTTTCTAAATAATTGTCGTGATAATTTTTCGGAAGGGTTAAAATTATTATTTTGATTGCAAAGTTGTTTTTGAGAGCTGTCGGCTTTGATTTCTGCATTGTGGATTTCGTGAAGAAAAGATATGTATTCCCCACTTCGCTTAATTTTTGTCAAACCATCGCCGCTCAGCATTTCAGAAATTCAACTCTTCGTCCAAAACCAAAACAATTGGTTTTTCTATGGAAAATGCGAGTGAAGTTTGAGTTCATGGAAACGCATTTCAGAATAAGAAGGTGATTTTTTAAATTTCCGACCTACACCTTCCAGATTTAAAAAAACGCAAAATGTTGCAAATCTGGAAGAACACGCTAAATAAATATTTTTAAAAAAGTCGAACACCCCTTTAATTTTGGCCGGTCTCACACAACCACCATCCGAAAGAGATTCACAGTTCAACTCCGCATCACCAGTTCAGTCTGCAAAGTACGCTGCTTGCGAAAGCGTGCTGCGGCGCGGTTGCGAGTATCCTCAGACAGGGATGTGGGATCACCCGAGCGGTTTTCTCCTTTGGTGCCCGGGTGATCTCACTGCCCGGGTGATCCCACATTCCTGTCTGAGGATACTCCCAACCGCGCCGCAGCACGCTTTCGCAAGCAGCGTGCATTTTGCGGACTGAACGGCGATGCGGAGTTCAACTGTACGACTCATCCCTCATCCCAGAATAATTCATTGGTTTTTAGCAGAGCTGAACCGTTCAAATTGCTCGCAAGGAATTACTTTTCTCGAGAGTGCCATTTTATGCTGACATTTTCTTCAGGCGAAATTGCGTTTGATTCATAATCAGTAAAATACTAAAGGTTTTTTTTCGAAGACTCAATGCAACGAATTTGTGAATCTTGCATAAAAGTACCAATGGGTTGGCCGCCACCGCACATTTAGCCAGGGATAGAGTCATAGAACGGATACCAGTTGGAAATGAAATGAAGAGTGGAAAAATGGCTCCGAGCATTTGGCAGTTAGTAGCGTCAGGTCGGGGCGATTTGGCGATTGGATGGCAGCGTGTCTTGGTCGACGGCGACAGGGCGGCGCCTGGTCTTTAACTCGAAGACAAACTGGCATTATATTGACAAACTTTTGCTATATATTCACGAGTAGGAATCGTTTGACTTCAACTCCCTCTATTGTTTTTTGCCAGCAACAGATAGTGGTACAGTCGACCTGATAACAGAACCGTCGAAAAAGTGTACAACGGAAAGGTGTGCAAAACTCATTCAGATGCACTCACTGATCCGGAAATCTGAAAACACGCAATGTCGGAAAAAAAACGGCTACGAACGAGCACAAAAAGACCTGTGCGGCCCTAAACCTGAGTGTTCCGCTCACGCTACGCCCACTCCTTCCCACCGGTACCGATCCGTAAACTACTGAAAACTCGGCCTTAGGGGTAACAACATACATCCAGGAGGTTACAATCCACTCCGCTCAACAAAGCCTACCCCATTTGATGATCGGTTGCCTTTTTATAGTCGGGTTTACAGTCAGACACTTCTATCGGTAGCCGTTGAGGACATTCAAGTCTAGGGCCGTATAGGGCTAATTTATGATCGCTTTTAGCCGCTTTTCGAGCATTGTTGATGCAGATAGCCCCAGTTCTTCCAATTTACGTCGCAACTCCGAACTGTTTCGATCGTGGACACTGCCTTCAAGGTATTCCGTGTGATATAGCTGGAGATTGGTTGTATAACTCTACACAACTTCCCAGGGAGTGGGCATGTTCATGTTTTTAAAAGGAAAGAACTCTCCATGTTGATTATGAGTACGACCGTAGTTACCTAAGGGACCACTTTGAGGACTGTTCCCACACTGTGCTGGCCAGAACGCAGAGCAGCAGCTGAGGCGACGAATGCAGGACAAGGCGACGAATGCAGGATTTGTTTTTGAAAAATTCAACTACGAAAATGAAGAAATCATTTTCAAAACAACCGCTTCGTTTCTACGATTGTGATAAAGAAACTTTGCGGACTGAACTCGATTGCATAACTAGATCATACATCATCTATGTATATCAAATACCAAAATCAGCTCTCAAAGCTGTGATGCTACAGAAAAAAATATGGGTAGGAGCGTCCCTATTTCTACAGGGGTCCCGATACAAGTGGACTCAGCACACTTCACCCGATTTGCTTATCTTAGATTTCTCAAAGACGAATGCAATTGTTATAAGGCTCAAAAATTGTAAAGAATAGATGATAATACGAGGCTTCCCGAAAACATCTGCCTAAATTCACGGCGGTAGTCGGATGGTTGTCACCGATCGGATGCTACGTGAGAAGAGGAGTTCATTAAATACTTCATATTTCCTAGCAAGCATGTTTTACAAAATTTATAATTCTTTGAAAAATTGGCGTTATGGAGGTCCAGTCATTGTGGGCCTAGAAAGCGTGAGCAGTTATGCCCATACAGAGTGAAATGCATCATCTTTATTAGAGAAATGTTGCAAAGCCTTCTGTTTTTTATTGAACACGTCCGTCGTGGCGTTTAACGCAGGAAAATACAAGAAATTGAAAAAAACAGGATGAAAATACAGTTTTTCTTTAATAAGGACTGGCACTTTGCACTTTGAAAAAAGTTTTTATATGCCGTTGGAATCCTCTTATTAAGAGAAATCCAAAATTGTCTTGAAAATTGATTTTGGACTACTTCTGAAGCAAAGTTATGACGAAGCGGCTCTTGCTGCGCGCAAAACGCCGCGAAACGCCGTTTTTGCAGAAAATATGCGCGGTACTGTATAACTTTGCTCTTGACAAGAGACCTTGTTCCAGTAGCCGTCTTACTAAAGGCAAACAAGGGCCTAGAAGATTTTGGCAATGTTCAGTTCACAACCCTCTGAAACCCAGTTTTCGTCATAAACACCGGCACGGCTCCATCGCTAGGGGGCATAGCACCATACAAGCCAAAGATGCAACGTCAGTGGGGACTTGAGATTCCTATTAGGCCCCTCACACCAAATTACAAAATTGAGTCGAAATTCTTGTATTTGAAGATTATTGAGCAACGAAAACACGCAGTCATGGCTCATTCGTTCAGGGGTCCACGTCCCTCAACGCAGCACCCTCAAACTGATGGCTCGATAATGATCGCTCGATTATGATCACACTATTTCCTGCAATAATCAGAACAATCGGCGCGCACTATTCGCCTTTTTTTCATGCAACAACGTTTTCGACCCCGCGCAATGAATGTATTAGGACTGAAAGCGCACATGCGGCGCGGCCAGTAGGATCACATAAAATCACGCTTCACGACCACAATTGTTCAGGGCATCATGGGCACCCACTGGGGGCCTGCGCTGAGGCCCTGCGCACAGTACGCGACGTTCTGCACTCTCATTCAAGGGGCCCTGCACAATTTTCATAATGCACACTCTTTACGGCGGTCTGCACCCTTCCGGTATACACCTGCCCAGTCTCTTAGGTGTTCCGCTTATTTCCGGAGAGCTCTTACGCCCTCCCTTTAGTGGTCTGCAAACTCTTCCATTAGTTCTGTGCAATTAGCAGCACTTACATGCTTGAGCCTTTGCCTGAGCGGATGAGTTACAGCCGTGTCATCGCGCGAGCAACAAGGCGACTTCTGCAGAAATCTTCCGGGAGACTTTCTCGAAAGCCATCCGTCTTTTTCCTGTTTTGAAACGCTATCTCGGCTTCCTCTGGGTGGTAGTGATCCAGCCAAACTACTGATGTCACCCAAGATTTTTGAACTCGATGTTAGCATTAGTCCAGACTGAAACCGCTAATTAATATTTAGGCAAAGTAAGCTTTTCTCAAAATCCTAGAGTCATGGTTCAGTGTTTTTACCTGTAAACTGTCATATTATACACTGAAAACCTTATATCACTAACACTGAAGTTCACTAATTCATCAGCGTCTTCCACAGACCAACGGATTGTGAGGCATATCGTCTAATGAGCGAAGCGTTAAAGGCAGCATACATGGTCACAAACAATATCGAGATAATAACAAGTATACACCTACCATGTCTACAACGACGTTTGGAACACTGAAAACCATCTAGGGTGACGGTATTTGAGCAATACTGTTTCGCACGCCCGTATTTTCCCCCCTAGTAACAGAAGGAAAAGCCTAACTTGAGAAAACACGTGAGAATTGATAGTAATCTTCCTCTTCTTTCTAGCGTTTGTCCCACGTTGGCGCAGGGTCCGCTTGTTTGGTTCTTGTACTCCACTTATTCCTGTCGGCTACGTCCTCCGGAGTGAGTCGAGTCTTAGCCATGTCGGTTTTCACGCAATCGATCAAGAGCGTTTTCGTTCTACTGCGTGGCCTAACATCGGCCACCTCCAAGCTGAGCGCAGTTTTAGCCACGGAACTAGCGTCTTTTCTCTTAACATGTCAAAACCATCTCAACCCGGCTTTCTTCATCTTTCCATTTATTGTTGCAACTCTAAAGGTGGTACGCACAGTGTCATTCGTCTCCTGATCCCTCAGACTGATATCAAATGACCATCTGAGCATTCTCATCTCCATGGTGTGTAGGGACTGTTCGACAGCTTCAGTAGTCGACCAACATTCACTAGCGTAGACCGCGACCGGTCGCACTACCGCTTTGTAAATTTTTGATTCGAGATGGAGTGGAATCTTCTTGTCACAAATCACACCCGTTGCTGCCCTCCACTTCATCCAAGCGACCGTTACGCGTCATTGAGCTTCCGATGATTCATGGCATGACGAGATGATCTTAGAGCCAAGATAATTGAAGCAGTTCACTTTCTTGAGGTCGGTGCCATCAATTTTGATTGACGCGTCATCCACTTGCGCGCCACATTCCATGTACACGGTCTTCGCGATGCTGAGCCGTAGTCTAAAATGCTGCAAGCGATCTTTCCAGAGCTGCTTTTCTTTTCCTCTCCTAACCCTTTTCTGGGTTTAGACTAGTACGGCCTATAAGAAAACAACTGCTTTTTCGGAACCATTTTCCAGCCTGAATTTTCTTGTCTTTTGATGGCGAAGGGGTCCACCCCACATCATCGGCATCAATGATCTCTTATATCAAGAACATCGGCTGGCTCGAATTCGAATTTCAATCAATGAACATTGACCTTCGGACTGACCTACTCGTATATTTATGTACTTATCCAGTACAAAACATTGACTGAAATGCTTGTTTTCATTGGTTAACTCTTTTCATTACGTAAATTCAAACTTATTTCTTCCTCTGAATGTCGTTGATTTTTGACTGCTCGGCATGAGACTGCGATCCTTTTCGGCGGCGCTGTGCACGTGTGCCCAAACTGATTTCTTTGGGCCTTAGAAACTCAATTTCTAGCTCGTTTTTTTCACCGCGCTACCTTCATAGTTTTTCAGCTGTTTTCAATCTGGAGTTGACTTTTGTAGTTTCATCGATGACGTTTCTCATCGTGACCACTGCCTTTGACTCATTGTAGGGTGAACTGGATGTATTATGTTGCCACCACGGGTCCGATGATATTCACCTAAAGTAAGTCCTTTCAATGCGATTGAGGATGTGCGGTCTATTCCCAAAAATTGTATAGTCTAGGTTAGTTTGCGGGGGGTAAAAAAGTTCAAATTAAAAAGAATCTATGTTTTGGGGTCATGTCATGGTTGGGGTAGTCACATGGCAGCGGCATGTTTCCACGTGAACAGAAGATGATTACAACTACGGTTTCCTGCTGAGGAAGCTGAGAAACGGCGGCAAATGGAAAAAGAACCAATAATACGCTCGATAAGTTGTTTTCACAGCGATATTTCTTACTGAGCCTCAGCTATTTTCACAAAAGGTTGAACAATGTGCTAGAGTGGAGATACCGACAGGCCATGGCTTCTTAGTAGAGTCTCGGATTAGTTAACACATTGAACATGAGAAGGTCTGAAAATTCGAACTCGTGGCGGAAGTGTCGATCTTTAAAGAGTGGGTTCCAACGGTGGAACGCGCGGTCGAGAATGGTTAACCATGGCCTCCGGCCCTCCCCCCACCTCACCCGGCAGCGCTCATTTGTGATAACTTGGGTTTACTTGAAAGCCACGCGCAGATACTTTGGAATTACAATATTCACACGGCGAGCAAAATGGATTATACCAATTGATGAAGGGTAGGATATACCATAAATTGAGAGCGGTTTCTCTTCATTCACACACACCGTCTTTCTGCAGATTTAAGGGGCCGAAGCTCTGAACAGATTAGGGAGTAGGGAAGCAGCCTTACTGGTGATGGAGATATCGCAATATCGGGCATTAAACATGAAAAACTCCAAAAAAAACTACTGCACTTCCGTGAGAATTTTGTGCTGATGGCAAATTATAATCTCCCCCACGCGCGAAGTCAAATTATTTTTTCAATGATGGATGATTATCCAGCTTCATCAGATTTTTCTGCAATTCGCCTTCCAACTCTCTTCTTTTTTCGTTCTGACTCGAAATGAGCGCGATTTTGCTTTTTTGATTTCCAAGTTCGCAGGATCTAATCTGATAGGAAACCACTACAATACCGCCCGCGACTTCGGGGAAAACGGCGTTTTCGGCGCTTTTTTCCGTCGAAAAGCGCCGCTTGGTCATAACTTCGCTCAAAGTGGTCCCTTTCGGTTGCTAGGGGCATAATTAGAATCAGCATGGAGAGCTCTTTATTTTGAGCTCACACATGTCTTACCCTGCAAACAAGGCATATAGGGTTAACAGAATCAATCGTGTGTACGAAAACTGAATCTAGATGTCTAATTAGTGTAAGTATTTGACTTCATATCAACCGTACAGATTAAGAACGAGTTATATACAAGTATGTGAGATCAATTTATTGACGTGGCGAAAATGAAAATAAATGTTTAACATCCGTTTCTTCACCCCTGGAGACCCTCAAAATGCCCGTGCTTGCAACTGCGCTCAGAGTAGACTCTTTTAGAGCAGAAGCAACATGCCTGAAGGCATTTCCCGCCAAGCGCCAACCCGATGATTTTGTTTTCGAAGAACGACCCCACATCACCGACGTCCCGTTCTCGGTTTAAACGGGATCAATCGACCTGAGACTCGGCTTACAACTTGTCTTTCTTATCCTTTTTCGAATAAGCGCTGCGACAGCCCAATCCGTAAAACTTAATTTTTTATTTTCCTTTTTTGGGATGTGGTAAAACAGCGTTTTCTCGCCGGTTTGACGCCCCGGCTATTCTAGCCTAGCGGCACCCCGGTGATTTTGGGTGAAAACGACCCCAAATCCGTTCAACCCGTACGGGCTCCTGGCAACGCCTTATCCATTTCTCGACTAAAGCAGGCCTCATTCAAAACTTGATTTTTTCGACTTTGGAACCCGGCCGGCGCTGCTGAGCTTTAGCTTCCTGGCAAAAGTAACGATTTGGTGATGGCAAAAAAAGTTTCTAAAATATCTTAAAATATCTTAAAAAATTATTTGGCGTAAAATAGCCTTAACTAATAAAAAAGCTAGGAAATGAAATGAAATAACTAAAATTACGATTTGGCAGTCAATAATAAACTTACCAGCGATAAGTAAAGACAGAGGGACCGGATTTCACAAGGATTAAATCTTATTGGATTAGATCTTATTACATCAACCCTTATAATTGTGGTGTACCCCTTATAATTAGCTTCGCGCGCACCACAATTATAAGGGTTGATGTAATAAGAATAAGCACTGAAAGAATGCTGAGAGATATGAAAATTAATTTATTTATATATTTTCTTTATTATTCGTTTCTGTTTAACAACTTTTCCGCGAAAACGCATATTTTCACAATTCTGCTTGATTGTTTGCGCCACTAGGAACCCTTACTCTCGTTTTCGACATCCTACAGTGAAGCCAAACACAGGCTGAAACTCGAAATCGTTGACGAATGTTGCCAGCCAGATCTCTGAGTGAGAGCGCGCGGACAGTGCAAGCGAATTCAAACCATGCATGTCGAGCCACCTTACTGATGGCCGGACAGCGTAATACCCTCCTCGTCTCGCTGCGAGCAGAGACTGAAGGAACAGCCGTGTTCACTTGTGACGTACCCCGTCATCTTGGATACCTCCGTTGTGTCAGTTCGTGGGCCGCAAACCCACCTAAGAGTGTGCCTCGTTTCTCTGCACTCTAGCGCGCTGGCTGGGCGAGAGGCATGCGGCGAGGAGAGTGCGCGACAACGGTGAGAAAATGCCGAGCGACGCTTGTTCACTTGTGTTTTATCCTGAGACCGGAAACGGGCATCTCGCCCCCGTTTCACTCCGGTGACTCATTCCCGCGGATTTCGCAACGTGTATGGCGTCTCTCGCCTGGCAGCCGGCCAGCCAGCCATTCACATCGGAGACGCTCAAAATTGACCTAAACGTGTGCTCAGAAATAAAAGATCAGTTGGAAAGAGTGCTCAGAGAAACTTGAAATTTTGATCTCGGTACCACCTGTTGGACCGCACCGCTCAGCAGTGCCGGGTTCCAAAGTCGAAAAAATCAAGTTTTGAATAAGCCCGTTTTAGTTGATAAATGGATAAGGCGTTGCCAGGTGCCCGTACGGGTTGAAAGGCTTTGGGGTCGTTTTCATCCAAAATCACCGGGATGCCGCTAGGCGGGAATAGACTCCAGAGGTGTTAATTCTGTTTTGAAGAAGTCTAGGCTCAGCGCAAGTGTGAACGCACGCATTTTGAGCCTGAGTGAAGGACGATGACTGTGTCTCCAGGGGCTTCGAACCGGCAAGAAAACGCTGTTTTACCACATCCCAAAAAAGGAAAATAAAAATTCAAGTTTTACATATTGGGCCGTCGCAGCGCTTATTCGAAAAAGGATCAGAAAGTAAAGTTGTAAGCCGAGTCTCAGGTCGATTGATCCCGTTTCAGCCGAGAACGGGACGTCGGTGATGTGGGGCCGTTTTTCGAAAACAAAATCATTGGGGTGGCGCTTGGCGAGAAATGCCTTCGGATAGTTGTTTCTGCTCTGAAAGAGTCTACTCTGAATGCAGTTGCAACCACGGGCATGTTGAGCCCGAGCGAAGAACGATGACTGTGTCTGCAGGTGTAAAGAAACGGGTGTTAAACATTAATTTTCATTTTCGCCACGTCAATAAACTGGTCTCACATACTTGTATATAACTCGTCCTTGATCTGTACGGTTGATATGGAGTCAAATATTTACACTAATTAGACATCTAGCTTCAGTTTTCGTACACACGATTGATTCTGTTAACCCTATGTGCCTTGTTTGCAGGGTAAGACATGTGTGAGCTCAGAATGAAGAGCTCTCAATTAGAGTGAGGACCGAATATTCGAGTTCGAATAAATATTCGAATTTTTCGAACGAATTTTTATTCGAACATTCGAATATTCGAAAAGTGTGAATATTCGAACATTATTCGAATTCGACTATTCGCGAAAGGTGAAAATTCTAATATTATTCAAATTCGACTATTCGGAAAAGGTGAATATTCGAATATTATTCGAATTCGACTATTCGGAAAAGGTGAATATTCGAATATTATTCGAATTCGACTATTCGGGAAAGGTGAATATTCGAACATTATTCAAATTTTATTATTCGCAGAGGTGAATATTCGAATATTATTCGAATTCGACTATTCGGGAAAGGTGAATATTCGAATATTATTCGAATTCGACTATTCGGAAAAGATGAATATTCGAATATTATTCGAGTTCGAATATTCGCAAAAGGTGAATATTCGAACATTATTCAAATTTTATTATTCGCAGAGTTGAATATTCGAACGTTATTCGAATTTGAATACCCGAGCTGATTTAACAAAAAACATGAAAATCAGCTCTAATGTATGAAGGATTCGACATACCTTTCAAGACTGAATTCATTTGTTTCACTACTCCATTGTTCCAATTTTCCGAACGCAAGAGCTAAATTTTTCCCCACACCGTCTGATGAGGCTACTAGGGCGGTCCCAACAAGGGGAAGCCACATGGCAATCAAACTTGGCCACGCCCATTTTTTCATGCCGCCGCGCAATGATAATACCAACCATAGCTTCGTTGGGTGGAGCCATGTACTCCACCAACCTTCACCTCTGGGCAGGTGAAGGGGGAACCTCCATCATTGGGAAAACCGGTGACAACCTGTGAAACGCCCCGAAAAAGAATGAAAGTGAGCCAACACTCATGCAAGTCATTTTCAAGATTGGGTGGGTGTCACTGCCGGTTTTTCGTCCATAACTTTTTTGTGCTTGGAGATAGAATTCTGGGTCAACTTGTGCTTCCAATTTGGGAAAATATTTTCTCGATCCTTCAGCCTAATTCATTTTACGAAACACCGGTTTTTCGCCTACAACTCTTTAACATAGTGAGGGTTGTTTTTGAAATCTACGTAAAATTCTGCGTCGAATGATATATCGGGTTCCAAACTTTGCTCGCTCCATAAGCCAGCCAGGTCGGTGGATCCAAGCCCCGTCAATGGCTCCAGCAGAACTCTGCGCCTCCCATTCAAACCATGGAAGCGAAAGCATACTATGGAGATAACTATGGAGCTTGGCTCCACCAATCTGGCTGGCCTATGGGGCAAGCAAAGTTAATTAGGCTCCTCGAATAAGCTCCTTAGGCTAAATTAGAGCAAAAAAGTTGATGTAGCATTCTTTGCGTTGTGGCCCGTACAGGTTTAAAGATGAGTCGTGCCTTATTAATTTCAATTGTAGGTGGAAATAAAGCTTTAGAAGAAGAATTCAACTTGTTATTGCTGCTCACTTCGTAGTTGCGCAATATTGCTATGGATGCTTAAATTATTCGTCGTTCGAGTATTCGAATTTCGAATATTCGTTCGTTCGAAATAAAAAATGAACGAATTTATTCGAAATTCGTTCGTTCGAAATAAAAATGAACGAATTTATTCCAAATTCGTTCGTTCGAATAAAATGAACGAATTTATTCGAAATTCGTTCGTTCGAAATAAAAATGAACGAATTTATTCGAAATTCGTTCGTTCGAATAAAAATGAACGAATTTATTCGAAATTCGTTCGTTCGAATTAAAAAATGAATGAATTTATTCGAAATTCGTTCGTTCGGAATAAAAAATGAACGAATTTATTCGAAATTCGTTCGTTCGGAATAAACAATGGACGAATTTATTCGAAATTCGTTCGTTCGGAATAAAAAGCATTTATTCGAAATTCGTTCGTTCGGAATCAAAAATGAACGAATTTATTCGAAATTCGTTCGTTCGGAATAAAAAATGAACGAATTTATTCGAAATTCGTTCGTTCGGTCTCTTTTCAAAAAGTCCTCACTCTACTCTCCATGTTGATTCCAAATATGCCCCCAGCAACCGAAACGGACCGCTTTGAACGAAGGTATGACAAAGCGGCGCTTTTGGGCGGAAAAAGGCGCCGAAAACGCCGTTTTTCCCAAAGTCGCGGGCGGTATTGTATGTAGGCACCTTTTCCATTTTGTAAGTGATCGTTCTCGACTCCGGCCCCTCTTCCATGCCTATATGCGCACTCCTTTTGAACGTCAACAAAGATTTAAGAGTTTCGCGTTATGTTGAAAATTTTTTGAAAAAGAGGTTTCTCTTGCGAAAAATCGAATTTTTAGATTGCCCTTCCTTTATTGGTTTTCAGTTCGGAAAACGAGACCTCTTCCTGAACTTCCACTTTATTCTTCGGGACAAGGATGAAAAATCGATTGTTTGTAAAAGGCAGCTACACCCACAGTTAATGACGCTGCGCACGATCTACGTGATGCTTTACTCACATTCCACCCTGCTACACATGAAGCGCTACTCATCCCACACTTCGCGATGTACGCTCCATACAGAGCTCAACTCACACTTTGCGAAAAGATGCACGCCACCCTGAGAAGCTGCCTAATTTTTCACAAAGTTGTGCGCGATTCACCTGTTCTCGAATTTTGAGACGGGTCGCACACTTCTCACAAAGCGCTACTCACATTTTACGACGCGGTATACGCTCCTCAGAAGACGCCGCTCATATTTTACGACGCGGCGCACACTGCACCTAAAGCGCTACTCACTTTCCCCCGCGCTGCACACGCTCTGAGCGAAGCGTTACTCGAAAATTTTTGCGAGGAGGGGAGCGCTTCACATGGAGCGCTTCTGCTTTTTCGCGATGTCCTGCACACACCATCTGAAGCCTTACCCACCTTTGGCGACGTGCTACACACCTCTTTTGCCGTGCTGTTTGATGGTGGTAGACGCCCGGCTTTGACTGTTCAACGTGAGTCCACGCAGATGTGATAAATGAAGTTTTACAATTCTATTGCATTGAGAAGCTCTTGAGTGGATGAAAATATCGTTTTATTTTGTTCAACCCCCTATTTGAAACATCGCTATTATAAATGTGGTTCCACCCATATATCAGAGAACGTCAGGATTTCTAGCATAATCCACATGACTTTGGGCACGTCATCTTGACCATTTCCTCACGGAACAAAGATGAATGGCAAATGTCCTCCTTCATCAGCATTCCGCACCTAAAAATAGCAATTTATAGTACTCAAGCAGTACTGGAATTCCTGAACTCCTCACAATGAGCTGTCCCTGCATCCAAAAGGTAGGTCGGATATTTGTATCTACTATACTTGGTCTCCATCTTGTTTCAATGAATGGCTTTGGTTGTGTCACAATGACCGGCTGTCTTGTTACAATAACAGGCTGCGGTCTTGTCACTACTGCAGGTTGTGGTCTTGATACCACCACTGGGTTCGGTTTTGTCTCCACAGAGGGTGATGGTCCATTCCTCCCGCTGGCGACTAAAAATGAAGCTTTGTGCAAAGTGCTACGTTCGGCTCAACAAACTACTCCTACCGAATCGGTATGAAAAGTTGAATTTGACTCTGTTATGTCGACTGTACGTAATTATTGGCACACGGTTCAATTTGGAGGGAATCGTGATGCCGGAATCTGATTTTTCACAGAAGCTGAAACAAACGAAGAAGTTTTTGGTCTCTCCGAATAACATTTAGAAGGGTAGTAATAGATGAATCTCACTAACACGTATCCAGTCATCCTCTGATCATCTTGAGCTTTGACTTCTACACCACCATAGGTACAGCCATCCGTTACATAGTTGGAGAATATGTAGTCAATTTTCAGTTCGACTTGTGTGTTAGGAGGAGACTGGCATATCATTTCATCAACCAAAATCTTCTAGAGGGTCGCAAAAAGATTTGTCACCTCAATCCAGTAGTGACAATTTTCAAAGTCTTCTTCCTCTCTCATGTACTCATTCCCAACAGCGGTCTCTTGAAACTGGAAACTTTCGGTTGCTTTCAAAGTGGAGCCACATCCGTGAGGCTGAAAGATGGCCGAAATCACAGTTAACCTTTCCAGATCTATCACCTAGAAAATAGCAGAGATTTCAAGACTGATAACGAAATCTCACCCTCTCATTGCAGAGTCGGCCAGCATATCCACTTGGACAAAGACATCTGGAGCAATCTCTAGGTGGGGAACACCCCATTTTCACACTTGGCGGCATACTTGTCAGTATCGCATTTTCTCTTGAACACAGCGACTTGTTCAGTTATACCACATACGACATTGATGAACTTTACTGGCAGCCTACCAAGGCATTCGTAGTGTTTGTTCATCATCAGGAGATCGTAGAATGCGATAGTTCGACGAGATCCAAGTGTTTTTTGATAAAGAGGGTTCACTGGTATCAGTGACGGTATTTCCTCATCCTTAGAACC
The DNA here is from genome assembly GCA_029168955.1 of Aplectana chamaeleonis. Taxonomy (NCBI): domain Eukaryota; kingdom Metazoa; phylum Nematoda; class Chromadorea; order Rhabditida; family Cosmocercidae; genus Aplectana; species Aplectana chamaeleonis. Next base: position 58,416 of record JAPDOI010000234.1, read on the forward strand.
ACTGGAAAATCAGAAATTTGTCCATTCTACTCCCAACTGCATGAGACTTTAACAGACCAATGGGCAGTGTATTGCATCAAGCTACCGTAGTCGTATGGTAGACCATAGTTTTCGTTTGTTTGAGGTGACTCCTTGTTGAGCTGTTCCAAAACGCTGTCCTAAAGTAACAGAAATTGTCGGGAGCCGAATTCATCGTTGAATTTTGTTGGCAAGTTGGGTAAAGGGACCTTTCTAATCAATAAGGCCCGTAGTAAACCCGGCACTCAGTCAAGCTCGACTGAGTGTGAGGTAAGACGAACCCGAAGTGTTTCAGGCACGAATCAGGCGAGTCCGAAATAATAGCGATTCGGCAGATCATTGGTCGACCACCACACTTGAAGGCGGTGGTCACGATTACCTATCGTTGCCGAGTTATCACCGCTAGTCGCTTGAATGGAGGCCGACCATAACACCTCGACAAAAAATGGCGAAAAACAGCCTGCTTTACCTGGAAATAACAAAATTTGGCTTGGGTTTTAGCCGTGCAAGAGTGAGCTCCCATGATATCGCCGGTGGACCAATTCAGTTCACCACCACGCCGTACTCGGAATCACCGATTGATTAATTCCATGCAATGGTCAGCTGCGTAGTGTTGTTCGGAGACCAGGGTTGTGAGGAATTTCACAGAACTCTGCTATTCTGTGCCGTATTCTTACTACGAATCGCGAATTTTATTATACATATATATATATATATATATATATATATATATATATATATATATATATATATATATATATATATATATATATATATATATATATATATATATATATATATATATATATATATATATATATATATATATATTCGAATAGAAATTTATCCATGTTCTATAACTTGAACGACTACCATTTTTTGTTTATTTGAACTTTTTGTAATTGAACACCCGGGTGTACTATTTTCCAACCTCCTCTGAAAGGGGGGTTCGTCTAGAGGGAGGGGTCAAAACAGAGGGGGAGGTTCTAATTTTCAGTAGACAATTCAAGAGTCAATATGGGCAAACGAAGTTTATTAGGCAAACCAAAGTGGGACAATAATGAATAACTCGGCGAGCTTCAAGAAATCATCATCATTAAAGTCATCATTTCAGTCCTTCTTAAGATCAATCTCTTCGAAAATTTCAACAAGCTTTTGGGTGTCGATATCTCAAGCAGCGCGTAGCAGTTCACGTTCGCTAGGAATGGATCTACAATGTCTTTTCAGCTGAAGCTGGGGGCTCTAATAAAAGGGGGTGTGCTATTCATCAACCACCACCGAAAGGGGGTTTAATTAGAGGGAGGGGTGCAAATATAGAGGGGGTGTTCAATAACAGGGAAATACGGTATCTAACGATAAGGACTTTGGGTGTATTGATAATGTGTGGGGAACTTACCGTTTATCAACATTTCCGGGGTTTTTTCTTTCAAAATTCAGTGTTAAGAATATCCGAATGAGCATCCATGTTCTGATCGAAAAAATAACGGTTCCGTGATAGTCATATCAAAGAATCCTATTTGGTTGTCTCACCAAAAACTAGAATATTGGCCTACTGCTGCATACTTACTAACTGTAACCCACCGCAATCATCAGAAAATCGACAAATGGACTTTTAACATTCGCTTTCACCTCCGAACGAGCCTTCTCCGTTCAAGGTTTTCATTTTTTTTTCAATCACTGGGGTCCAAAAAAGGAACAGTTGCAGTGTCCACGATGAAAATCGTTTCCCAGTTTTCATCAGAAAACGGAGGTTTAGAGTCTGACTGTTCATCAGTGAAGAAAGAATCATGAAAAACGCTGCGAAACATCCTAAACTAGTCCTTCTTTTTGAAAGCCAAATTTCAACGGTGGATTAGTTGCGCGGGCATGGGCCTGAAGTAGACAGCATATGCAGATGCGCCCCAATGCTAAAACTCAGCCGCGCTCGCGCTCCAATGCTAATGAAGAAGCGAACAAACTCTTCCTCGGAAAACTCAACCGCGAGCGGAAAGGGCTAGCGCGAGCGGATCTCGGAGCCGATTAAAGCTCTTTCGGGCTCGTTTTTGTTCGTTCTTTCACCCCTATGGCTCCAATGAGACCCAGCCTTTCGATTTCCGGCGGAAAACTGAAGACGAAGTTTATCGTGGACACTGCCTTTAAACGGCAAGCTTCCAACGTATTTAGCGTTTTTGATACAAACTCTCAGATAGGATGAAGACATTTTGCTAGATATCTTAAAATCAATACATGCGAAATTATGCGCTGAGTGAGTAGCTTGATACAAGAAAAGAAAAGGTGAGTTTATTAATAATTCGAATTCACACCAATCGTTAATGCAGGTAACTACCAGTAATACGTGTGAAAGGTGAAGAAGTTCAGATTAAAAAGAGCCGGCAGAGAGAATTGAGAAGAGACCACAAATGAGGACCAAAGGAAGAACCGAAAATAGCAAACATGAAGGTAAAACCAGCTGAGTGCGATTTTGAATCGTCAGTAATCTGTAGAAAACGTGAAAACGCATAACGTTCATCTGACTCGATTGCTGCTCCGACGCTCCTTAAAAAGTCAGACGTGTCTCCTCAATGGCCACGCTATCTCTTCCACCTCTAACTCAGAATTCAGTCAGAGCTGACTGAGTCCACTCAGTCAGACCTGAGTGAGTTCTTTGTTTATGGCTGACTTTTTCTACTCAGCCTAGGTCACTATCCCCTCATCGCACACATCTGGAAATGTGTGCCACCTCGTCTGAGTTCCTTTCAGAACTTGGACTCAGTCAGTCCCAACTGAATTTTTCGTCGGGTTTATTACATGGCCCATAGTTTTCGTTTGTTTGAGGTGACTCCTTGTTGAGCTGTTCCAAAACGCTGTCCTAAAGTAACAGAAATTGTCGGGAGCCGAATTCATCGTTGAATTTTGTTGGCAAGTTGGGTAAAGGGACCTTTCTAATCTGGACTCCCACAGCTAGCAAGCGCCTTTTCCAGACAGGAGCCTACGCTTATTACGCCTGCCAGCCATGAAACTCAGTGACGAATTCGGTCCATGAGCCACAAAATCGACTTCCATTCAGAATCTTAGGGCTGGTAGACCTATTCAATTACTTGCGGGGGCCAACCGATGTTCAAGTCAGTTCTTATCCTCCCAGACAAGTCTGGTACAAATTTACCGATTCCGGCGAGAAAAAACGCTTGGTTGACCTCGCGCGAAGTTGGATCACTCGGCCGTGTGCGTAACAGTGGCGCCTCCTGCCACTGCCCCACATGCACCCAGATTAGTGGCATTTATTTTGACAAAAACGCTATGTCAATAAAATGGGCTTCCTATGATTAAAAAAACTTCGCGCTCTATCGAACCGAATATCCGTCACTGTTAACTAGCTGATCATGCCAGATATTTTGCAAGTTTTTTACCATATTTTTGGGTTCAGTTGCCAGTTTTATTGAAAAAATACATTCGTGTTTAACACCCTATCAGCATGCTTGTCACCAGTGCCGGCAGAGGACGTCATCATCTCACTTTTTAGAAAGCTATTTCAGCGCTACCCACAGAATTAGGAACGCGAAGCTCTGTCCATAAATAACACTTATTAAGGTCAGAATGCTGGTACGCAAAATGCAAAAAATTACGCTGATGATGCCTTTGAACAAACTGCCGTCGACTGGCTTGTACGAGAAGATCGAGAATTTGCTGCATATTCTGACGAGCGTCAGTCACGACCGCTTTGTCAGTGTGGATGCTGACATACGAAGTGACTACATATGCCTTTATGCCTGTGGTTTGTCGCATCTGCGGTAACGAATTGCATTGCTATATTTCTCAGACTTTGAAGTAAAACGTCGCGGTAGCCCGTCCCGAGCTGCTCGTCACATGAAGTTATGAGAGTTTTTTTTATGCTTCGCGAAAAGGTCAATGCAGCCTCCAGGGGGTTTAAGAAATTCTCAGGATTAGCTTGAAACTCGTACGTGGGTGTTATTTGAGGAGCTGAGAACGAACCTGAGGTCCATTTGTCGAACTTCTGAAGTAAACTGTATACTACGGCGGGTACCGTGCCAAGAACTTCTTGGAAAAAGCGGCTCGAGACGGGATAATACACAGTCTTACTATAGACTGCCCAAGAGATACTATCAATGCGAATCGTTTTCGCTGATGCGAAAAACGCCTTAGTTATTACCCTTGTGAGGCTGTGATCACAACTACACATGTAAATAAATATAAAGTTGAGGAATAAGTCCTTATGCTTTTTTCATTTGGTGATTGAATCTGGCGCGTTTCGAAAGCCAATTTTCCTGAACTTTCTGCTGAAAATGTGCTCATGTTTTTTAATATCAACATTTATCCATAAATCAGCATTTATGACAACTTGTCGTTTAATCATGTATTCTCTATTGTTTCTGGAACCTGCTTCCACCTCTTGGCTGATTGATAGGTGTCTTTCGTGAAAAGTTGCTAACGTGGTTGTGTCGTCAGGAAAGAATTTCAGTAAATTTTGGCATAGCTTCAAAGACCGAAAATTACCACTTTCTCCATCTGGAGAAAAATGCAAAAACGTTTCTCCCAACCTGATATCCTTAATAAAATTTTCAAAGCTCTACCAATACTTTAGTTTTCCAACAACCTATCTACCGGTTCAAAAAATTGTCGAAAAGTTTAAAATCCTTATATTGCCAAGTACATCCAGTGCTGTAAGCAGTCTCTCTTTGCGGAGACGCAGAGACCGCCAGAGTTTGCACTTTGAACAGCCCTGAGAGTGCCAGGCCGGCTGGCGCGCCTTTCTTTTCGTCGCCATACCGTCTCGAACACCCCCGCGTGTCGGGTCGTCAATGCTCCGGATACCGTGGAGGGGCTTAGGCCTCCCACACAAAATGTCGAAAATACCGAACAATCGCTCCAGTACGTCAAAACCCGAATAAGTCTGAACCCTTTTTAACCCATTCACGACCACGTGTCCCACCGGTTGGACACGCGCTGACTATAACTTGGGACCGCATGTCCCACCGGTGGGACACCCTTTTCAAAAATCGATTTCTCCACCGCAAGAAATTATTTTCGAACCTACTTATGATCAATGTATTGACCCACCCAAGACCTGAATAAAAACCTCGTGGTCCATCAGTAGGTCAAGTGTAACAGCATATTTGGACTTTTCTAAGATCAGGTGGGCTGACGTGGGAGGAAAACGGCTGTAAAATAACTTTAGAAGCACCGTATGATTTATTTTTCCTTCTATTGTGTTTCTATGTTGCTTAGTAGAAATCTATCGTTTGAAACTCGTTTACTTTTCTGAAGGCATTTCAGCTCAGTTAACCCCGTTTCGGTTTTGAGTAATTGTTTCGATAACGAAAACGCTCAAACTCTGATGCTGTTCGACCATCGTTGCCAGCTTCAGCATAGGCACAGAAAAAGTGAAAGCAATTACCAGTGGGACGCTGTATTAAGCCAGCGTGTCCCACCGGTGGGACACGTTATACGGTAACGCAATATTGCACATGGTCCAATCGTGAAGTCACCCGGAAATTAGGCGTGGTCGTGAATGGGTTAACCTTCTGTTACCACTCAAATAATCAATATGTCACAGGCAAGCTACCCTAGCTTTGAAAGTGTTGGGTGTAGAGAGGCCCAATTTGCACCATAGTATTGCTTCAATCAATTTTCCACTGCTCTCTACTCGAACGTCATTGGACTGTGGGGCGATTTCAAATGATTGTTTGTCAACAGTCATCAATGACAACAAGTCGATGAGTGTTTGAGAAATATAATCTGTTTATGACGATGTCCGGACGGAAACCCAATTACTAAAGGACTTAGAAAAGCAGCGCTCTTTAGGAGTGCTCAAACCTCACCTTTGATATTGTATGTGTTCACAATGAGGTACTGGTCCCTGGTCATATCGTGACATGGTGTGCCAGAATCCGAGTGCGTGACCAAGTCTATGGGCCGCTTTTCCAAATCCACTTCGCAATCCTGACTCAGAGACAAATCCTGTTCTACGTGCTTTATTAGTTTCACATAGACACGCAGCCATACCCAGGCAAAACACGGATTCCTCTTCTGTCTGTAAATATGAAGTAGTAGTAAGCAGATATCAAAAACGATTTACTACTACTAGCCGAAGTGACCATTCCTTTTGTATCGTACATTTCTAGAACCGTTTTCGGAATAAGAAGCCGAATATGCTCATCGGAATTGCATACGATAGCTTTAAACGAAGTAATAGGCGTTTTTCTTCTGATTTTTGTCCCTTTTGTACATTTCAGTAATCTTTCGGAGATCTGGACACGGACCTCATTAATGTGTGCAGCGCCCGAAACCACCCATCTTCTTCAATAGAAGTTTGAGTAAAAGCATATTCTTCGGATTTTGAACAGAGTAATAGCGTTTTCCACTAGTATCGAATGTTGTTTGAGCTCCTACTCTATCAAGTTAAGAAAAATGTTCCAGATTTGTTTGTGCATTTATCACTGGGGGTTCTTCGGTGCAGATCACGGTTCAAGAACTGTTCATCGACTTTCCGAAACTTTCGACTAAAGCTTTTCATCGGGAGAGAGTTGCGGTGGGGGGCTTCTAAAAAATTTCAGGGAATCTATGAGAAGCTGCCTCAGCGAATACTCGCATACAGGCTCAATGATTGTGATCGAGCGGCAAGACGAAACAGACCACAACCATGGCAAATCATTGCGAGAGAACGAGAACAATGGGAGTTGTCGTGGGGCTCGCGCGATCCGTGAAGACCATCCATCAAAGTATCAAAGTAAAGTCATTACGATAGATGTGGCTCAAATTAATTCTCTGCTGGTTGTTTGCAGTGCTCATGTGCTCATGACGAATCTGACTCGGGCCTGCCGTAAATTTTCGGTGGGCTTTTACAAAACCGTGTTTTGATAGTTAGAGGTATAGGACACAGCATTGATGTCCCGTTTTCCGAATCTCCTAAATGCCTCGGAGGTTGATTTCCAAAAACGGGCATTTTCATAGCTTTGCGGAGTGAAGAGGTTCACGAATGGCAACTTTCAGGGTGCTCAAGAAAATGGTCTCGGATTGAGCTGAAAACTGTTTACTGGGGGTTATTTTGAGTGCTGATTACGGATGTGAGGCCCGTTTGTCAATATTTCAAAAAACGCATCAAATTTGATCCGAAGTTTCAAAATGGGGAAAATTTTTGCTGGGAAAACGCGACTTTTCACAATTTCGAGAATGCCACGATGAAATCGTCTTAAAACTTCTACGTAGGAGTTATTTGGGTTGCATAACACGAGTTCGTAGTTGGTTTATCAATTTTCCTTGAATTACGGTATGTAACGTGGGTATACGGTAGCTCGGTCAAAGACTCAGATTGTATACGGTAGCGTGGGTATACGGTAGCTCGGTCAAAGTCTCAGATTTGACTCGAAATTTTTCTGTGGGTGTTATTTGGGACGCTGAGCACGAATTTGGGGTCCATTTTTTCGATTTTAGAAATTTTTTAAAGTAAGAAGCACCAGTTTAAAGGTCTTATGCCCACCATGACCTACAGTCATCCTGAGTCTGACGAGGAATAGACCCCAGGTTCGGGTTCAGCGCTCTGAATAATTCCCAGTTGAAAGTCTTGGGCCGAATCCGAATTTTTTTTTTCGGAACACTCCAAAAATTACCTTGCGCTTCTTTTTTTTGTGACACAATGAAAACAGCATTTTTTAACCCGTGCGGCCGTTTAGGGAACTTCAAGCACGGATCATTTATGTGCTCTCACAGACCTGAAGCAACGACAACATGGTTTTACAAATCTCCACGGGAAGTTTGAAGCAGTCCCTAGTGTGGTCCATTTATCGAGTTTTGACAGCCTCCGGTAGATAAAGATGGATAGACGGGAGTTTGGTCAGTCTCATATTTGACCCCAAATCACTATGCGGGTCTTTTGGGTGCTGAATAAAATTTTGATGTCCATCTTACGACTTTCGAACTATTAGGGTAGGATATCATCCTAAAGGACATGGCACCTACTGTCGCGGATGCGACGGTGGCTGGGGGCGCACCGTGAGGCCCCGGCCTTTCTCTAATACGCCCGCCGCTTGGAGGCGGGACATGCCCGCGCCAGCCGCGGTGCCCCGCCCCCTTCCTCCGCGCAGCCTATATAAGGCGGCTGTCCTCGGTTCAGCGGTCTGCCCGGCGCCGGATAGCGTAGGTCTTTAGTACCCATTGGTACTGCACTGCTTCGGCAGGGATGGCCTACCGGGTGACCCCGGAACCGAGGGCTCCGTCGGCATCTGGGCGCCAGCTCGGTCTAGACTGAGCGGTCCGGAGGTTGGCGGAGGCCCAACGGCTTCTGGCACTAGTCACCGCTGGGGATGTGCGGTTGACTAGAGGGAGAGGCGCGATAATACGCCACCACGTACTACGCAATCTATATTACGCCGTGGTAGACTACGCTATCTACTACGCGCTGTGGGATGTGAGCCAATTGAAATATCAACTGTAAGGCGAACCCAGTAGATGCCTTTAGGTGTTAGTGCCTTAAGGATAAAGGGTCATAACTTACTACTGTGTACCATGTACTTGTGTTGGTGTTCATATAGCGCTACTATATCGGTGTCAATATGGTTGGCTTGTGTTGTTGTGCTATTACGCTGGTACTACGCGGGACTATCCCCTATGGGCCCACCATACATGTTGGTTGGGTTACGTGGCTTGCTAGTGCGGCTGGCCCAGGTTAGTGGACAAGGTGATCCCCAGTGAACCCAGGTTAGTGGACAAGGTGATCCCCAGTGAACGCAAGGACCCCGCCTGCTCGAGGGAAGCAGGTTAAGCTCGCCCCGTTACCTTGCGGTAACGGGGCGAGCTGACGGATGCATAGTAGCCATCGATGCGTCGCGATAGTGAACCGGGGAACCAGGGATCTAGTGAGATCCTTCTAGGTGTTGGCCACACCGCTATCCAGGGTTGTCATAACCGTGGGTCGGTCCATGCGCGATGCCTTAGCATCGTGCTAGAAGACCATAAATCCCATCGCGTTCGCGACACCTACCGTGACCTACAAGGAACCTTGAAACTTTTACAAGCGGACCCCAGACTTGGGTTTATCGCCCTAGACTACTCCTACACACTCCCACACACAATATTAGAGCTAAAATCTGGGAATTTTTTTATCCACCCCGAGAAATGCCTCACCTGTTTGCTAAGTTTGAATAACTCTCATAACTTCTCTCAGAGTAGCTCTAGGCAGCTGCCAAGAGCAGTTTCGCACTCTACGTCCAAATGTGGTTCTAAGAAAGTGTACTCCACCTGGAATGGTCATTTCGACCTCAAAAAGTCTTCTTGTTAGTATGAACGTTTCATTCGACATGTTGGTGGGTTTACCGTAATTTTCCTTGAAATTGATGCAAGTGTCCTTTTCCCATAATGCAACAGCTTTTTCGAAGACTCTACGAAGTTTACCACCTCAAAAAATTACATAAAACTTTCATCTGGTGCTGCTTGCTTTATGTACCACATATTTGAGCTGTAGCAGGCCTCACTTGCAGCTGGATCGAAGAAATAGTCTACTCCATCCTTCCATATCGTTCTTGGATAATTGTGATCCTTGAAAGCTTGACGTTTTCTCCTGGTGTTGTTGGAAGCCTGGGCCTCAATATCTTCGACGATCTCATCCGCTTGTTCTCTGAATACACCCTTCCTTCACCATGGAATGTATAAACTCCAAGCGAACTTACTCTGTGAGCATTATATCGCCCTGGTACAATATCTCCGAAATTCCGTTTTTTTCATTGATTTCTTCAATAGTGTCACCGTCTTTCACGTGGTCATGTGTAGTGGGTCTCAAGTTCTAGAAAAAAAGGCTCAAATAAACGAAGAAGCAGGTTTCTAAAGATATTTTTCCCCGCTGTGTGGAAAAAAAGCGACTTGTTTTTTTTCAACTAGGAGAGGATAAATGCACATTTGAAATTTTGAAAAAAAAAGCATTACACATCTTTCAATGAATATGATAATAAATAATGACAAAAAACGGTGTACAGCTTCGGGGGGCCACACGTCTACCATACAAATCATGTGAATCGATCCTACTGATAACGTGTGCAGACAAGTTTTAGGGAGAGATTAAAGATCTATACAGATGCGTTTCAACATTATGAGCCAAACGAATCTCAAAAGTTGTATACTGGCGCTCAATAATGCATCTGCCCCTTCCTCTTGCAAATAGAGCCCATTGTGTATTAACTGCTGTGATAACTTTATGCGTCATATTTTTAGCAATCAAAAACTCTTCACAGCCTCATAGTTTTGTTTGAAGGCAGGGTTCACGATAAGAACGACTTTTGAGCTTTCCTCATGAGAAGGTGGATTTGGTCATCAAAAAAGAGAAAATACGTGAGAAACTCGAAAAGTAGCCGGCAAACGCTCAAAAACAATGTACAACGGCTAATTACCGGTATTGGCCGTCCTCCTAATCAACGAGATTTTCGTAATTACTTGCTTATCAGACCTTTTATTTTGTTGTTAGAGGCAGTGTTCACGAAAATAATCAGTTTTGAGATTAATCGCTAAATCGATTGTATGACCCCCGGATAGAACCGAAACGAAGAAGAAATAGAGAAAAACGCACCAGAAGGGCACGAAATCCTTAACTCTCACCCCGCCTCTCTACTCTCACAGGAACTGTTCGTTGTGGCAATGAAAAATCTTTTGTGGACCTGTCTTTTGCAATTCTCTACTCTTTGTTGCTCCGTTCGTCCCTTCGGACCCCAACTAATTATGTTTTCCCTGGAATAACGTTCCATTTTCGTTTAGCCCTACCTTTCCACGGTGACAACCACCGTCAACCTGTTCATCCAACCGCACAACGAGTCCATTTTATAAAATAATGTCACTGAAATACGACGTTTTAATGCGTTTCCCGTTGTTTCTTTGTAATTTTGGTAACACTTGAAAACCAACGCATTGTCTTATGTGAAAAACTCGCGGAGGAAAATCATCGTGAACACTGCCTTCAAACTATTCAGTAGTCTTCAGAAATGCTCAGAAATCACTGAAGAGAAAAGAAAAAGAGAAGCAAAATAAAAGTTGACAAAACACGCGTTTATAGACTCTGGAAAATCTCTAGTGAGCTGTCGATTCCGATTATCACCAGCAGCGGAGCGGTGGACCTCGGTGAGATATAACTGGTGAAGCGGAGGTTTCGACGAAAAAAGCAACCGCTCCACGCTGTGATAATAGAAAACAGGAGTTCACTTGAAATGAACCACAGTCTAGAAATCTCGATAATTGGGGGCGGGCGGACACCCACGCAATAACTTATTCCTGAGCTGTTTTTTCTACAACTTCTGACTTATTTTCACAGTTCTGATGACCAGATTTATTTTCCATGAGGACAGAATAACAACCGTTTTCATCTCGAACCCTGCCTTTAACTCGGGTGAAAGATAACTATGCGTTCCTCGAAGATGGTAGGATAATGGTTTGGAGGATATCCTATATCAGATGGAGAAGGAAAGGGAATACATATTCGCCTAATTGCAGTTTTCTGTTTCCATAAACAAACGCAATGCCACTATTGCGAGGAATTCGAGACAGGTCTGGGTGAAACCTTCTCTGGGATCATCAAGGTGTCGGAGGAGCCGCGAGTGGGGAGGGGCATAATTAGGCCATGCCCGAGTGAAAATCTTGATCCGCTCCACGCGGAAATGTTTTGTTTCTAATATGTCTTTCACAAACTTCAAATATGAATTTGCCTTCATTTTAATTTTAATTGCTTTTATTTTTAACCCCTAAAGTGTGGACACCAAAATCGAATGTTACATCGAAAACTGTGATGAAGTCTAAACAGCCACGTACTTTTCTTGGACCTTCGGACATATTCATGGCTTCAAATTGAAGTTTTCTGAGCTTTTCCGATATTGTATAAGCCTCATTGGACCATGTTCGAAAGGTCTGCGAACAATGAAGTGTGCGCAAAGTACACTGGTGCGAAGTCAGCAGGAAACTGTGCTAGAGGTCGAGTTTCGCTGTCAGATTCTTCAAACTCAACTAACGCTTCAATATGATGAATGCTTCGAAATTGCGGAGGGGCAGTAGATTTCTCCCTCCTGCGCTCTGGTAAGACTTCAGATACTCGGAGGATGCCTTGAACTTTGCACACAACTCGATATCATCTCGAGCTCGCTTCTGCGAGTTCTGCGAAGGCACTGTTCACGATAAATTTCACTTTCGATAGCTATTCTATAATATTGATCGCGTCGAGTCATGTGGTCGATGTGGTTGAAATGCACACCGCCGCGCCGCTCCGCGGCGAAGAATACACAACGCCCAAAGCAAGGCATGCGTGAAAGGAACGCGAAAGCGACGTTTTTAGGCTAGAATAGACCCTCTCTTGTTTACGTTTAATTTTGAGCGTGGAAGAATTGACCGCTATTAAGGTTGAGATCAAACAATACAATCAAATGTTTTAGCTTACTCAGGCCCCGGTCAGAGTTGGTGCTATTTGCATCTGTAACCCACCGACTCCCCTGACTCCCCAACACCCCCAACACCCACCCGGTCGCCACGTATGACTAGAATGATGGAGTGAGGTTGAGAAAATCACTCGGTGTATCCAACTAGATATGACGACGATTACGTGGCCAACAGGATTGCCCTGTTCAGAGAAATAGTGAAGGAGAGTATGGTGAAGTAACGGAGGTAGCAGTTAGGTTAGCTTTCTAGTGATACGCAATGTTTTATTATCGGTCCGCCCACCCGGTGATTTTCTCATCCGCCGTCATCCACGTATTTGATGGATATCGACCGCGTCTGATACACCGAGTGATTTTCTCAACCTCACTCCATCATTTCAATCATACTTATCGACCGGGTGGGTGTTGGGAGGTGTTGGGGGTGTTGGAGGGATGCACCGAGTGATTTTCTCAACCTTACCCCACCACACTGTTCATACGTATCGACCGGGTGGGTGTTGGAGGGATACACCGGGTGATTTTTGCATCCCATTTCCAATGCTTTCTGTGTGTATCGACCGGGCTGGATACGTCGGCTCATCCAACTATGACCGGGGCCTCAACGGTCCTTCCTTGATATGATTATCTGCTGTTATCACAGAATCGAATTTTCCTTTGTTGACGTCGAAGAGCGTGCATTGCGCTTTTGGGGTTTGTCTTGCTCTCAAAATTACCACTTCGGACTCTTCCTAACCCTTTTTCATGCATTCTTTCGACGTTAAGGTTAGAGTGTGCCCCTCGACTACCTATTCCTAGTGGAAACTTAAACACATTTGTCATCGTGAACACAATCCTTGCTGCTTCGAATGGGATCGTAAACAACTTTTCAGGATTCTCGTATTAGTTGCTGGACCAACCGTGACTGGAGGAGAAATGCCGGACGGCACCGATTGCCAGCATAGCCGTCAAATAAAGCGTTGTGGTGCTTGGTGTGCACTTGCACACACCGCTCCCAGCTACGCCTATATTGCTAATTGACGACCCCCTGACTCAATTCAAGATTAACTGATCGCTATTCATGAATGAGAACGAAAATTTACTAGTATTGAGAATGTAGGCTGTTATCCGTGAATTTTGAGGTGGAAACTCTCTAGAAATCATTTCTAACCCTATTAGGACGGTACTCAGAGTAGGAAATTCCCTGCGTGTAGGCTAAATCTGTCGTGTATCGGGTATTTCGGGGGTGGAAATCAGTTTGAACCCTATTTGGACAGTGCAGCCTGCGGCTGTATTTCGGGGGGGGTGAAAATCAGTTTGAACTCAATTTGGACGGTGCAGCCTGCGGCTGCACCTGTCGCTCAGGGAGGAAATCCCCTGCGTGGAGGCTAAATCTATCGTCTATCGGATATTTCAAGATCCTTTTTAACTCTATTTGCCTCAAGAGAGGGAAATCCCTGGGTTGTGGCCAATCCTTCAAGCAGGAACTGTCAAAACTGTTGCACGCCTAAGCTACTCATTGATAGTTTCGTTTATTTCCTACTTTATTTCACGCTTCTTATGTTTCGGAATTCTCTATTACCTCCTATGTTGACCATTCTCCCACATATCGAATGAACAAAATCTTACTCAAAAACAGCGTCGCTGCTATGAATTCGTGGTTTTACCATGATTGTGGTGAATCAATAACTTAAGCGTAGCATCTGCTGTGGGTTGTGCAGTCACGCCACTAAACACTGCATTTGACGCATGTATTGGCAATCGGTGCTGTCCGGAATTTCGCGTTTTCACCAACCGTGCCAGTACACCATGAAGATGCGACTCGACAATAGATTGACTGTGATCTGATGAATTCGCCATTTCAAAAAAGGACAGTGGAATGGGAAGAATGAATTGACTTGAATGCGAACGACAAAATAGTTGGTCACGAAAGCATACTGGCTAAGAAGAGTGTTGTCGGTTAGAGAAGGCTCGCAAACGGACCGTCGCAACACGTTCAATAATATGAGAAAAAAAGGTCGTTCAATTCGAGTTGAGCTCGCGATTTATCCGATTCTCGAAACTTGGTAAGACATCCCAATTTAGAAAGGAGCCGCCGCTCGTGGACTGCCCATGTCTAAGGCCCCCGTCATAGTCTGCGGATCTACTGAGTCCCACCCGGTCGATACGCACCGAATTCGGGGGAAACGGGTGCAAAAAAACAACCCATTGAGTCCGACTGCGACCGTCTGATGCCCACCGCAATCCCCCCGGTCGATACTGATGGTTCTCATGCGTACAAGGGCGGGGGCAATGCACCGACTGAGTCCGACTGAGTCCCACTGAGTCCCACCGAAATCATCTTCACCCCACCCGGTCGATGTAGGGGTTTCTCACGTGATTTGGGTGCATTTTTTTCGGCCGACTGCGACCTGCCGAGTCCCGCCGCATCTCGACTCTCGTCGTCTGCGCTCTGCCCCACGTACTGCTGCCGCTGACTATCGATTGCGTGTTTCGCAGAGGAAGTGGTTGGCGCTGGGGGCTGGGGGCAACCGCACTCAGTCGGACTCAGCAGGTTTTTCCACCCCGGACTCATTCGAACTCAGTCGGACTCAGCAGGTTTTTCGACGAAGTCTGACGGGGGCCTTAAGTGAGCAATGGCTGACCTCTGGAGAGCCTCTGAAAAATCTTTACAAGATGTTGTGATATGGTGACTCTTCGTGAAAAATTACGCATCTCACCTGACGGATAAAAAACAATGTGAATGTATAAGTATAAGTATCAGTTCACTACGAATGCGTAAGGCAAACGTGAGAGAGCAAAAACACAACTTAGGCAAACCACTATACAGCGATTTTCAGAAAACAAAATAAAGTTACGCTCTAGAAATAAAAACGCAGTGAGGTCAGTCACATGGTATGATCGCTCGATTCGGTTCTTTGTACAGGCCATAAAACGGCCAATGTCTCACCGTCGACTGCGTACCACGCGCTGCGCGACCGCACGTGCGTCGGAAGCAGACGAGTTTTAGCCGCCGCGCGACGAGTTTTGCGGCCGCGCGGCGGCCAAAACTCGTCGCGCGGCGGCTAAAACCCGTCTGCTTCCGACGCACGTGCGGTCGCGCAGCGCGTGGTACGCAGTCGACGGTGAGACATTGGCCGTTTTATGGCCTGTATCAAGTTTACCACATGACTTTTGAATCGACTCAGAGATAGCGGTGGAGTGATACTCTTTGTCATTTTAAGGAACGCGCTGCCCGCTCTGAACGCCACACAAAGGTGTGAAATTAGCCGTTGGTATGGAATTGTTTTCTATCTTACTGCCTGACTCCTCGCAAAGTCTTATCCCCATTGTCCGTAGTGAAGATGCTCCACGCCACCTGCGCGAAATTCAAGAATTGTACAGCTTCCGGAGGCGGTCAGGGTCAAAAAAGTCGTTTGCTTACCTATACAAATGAATTTCCGAACAAATTATAGCATTCTATGACCTACTTTCTCAGAGCATAGCACGTGCTGATCCAATCGTCCGCATGACCGGCGACCATGGTCAGAACCGGTGAGTTTTTTCAAAAATTTTCACCGTCTTCAATTGTTCCGGTATTAATTTAAATACAATCGTAATGGGTAGTGTATATATGAGCCATAGATTCTAAACAGACAATTAATGTTCAGAAAGAATGACTTTTTTGTTGAAAATAAAGAGAAAAAATGTTTTCTCAATTTCTTGGTAGCGAGAAGGATTGTGTAAAGCTTCGAGTAAACCCTAATCTCTGCCAACACGATGACATTCAAATCAACACCCAAACAGCTGAAGACGGTGAAAATTTTGGAAAAAAAACTCACGGGCCCTGCACATGATCGCTGGTCATGCGGACGATCGGACGGTGGTCATACGAAGGTGATGCCTGCCACATGGGGTGAGAGAGATTGGATGGGAGAGGGTCACGGCAGACCGCGCCATCGTGGTGCGATACCGTAGACGTGAGTGCGGGTGAAAAGGGGGGCTTGTGCACTCCCGAATAAAGGTAGTATAGTGGCAAATGTTCCATATATGTATTTTATGAAATCGGGAAAATATGAAAAATGAAAGTAGAAAACGAATGGGAAAATTTCAAATTTCTGCACGGGAAGGGGGCCGTAGTGACGGGCTACCGATTCTCCACGGACCGATCCCGGTGCCACGCCAGGCCCTGGTTCAGGCGCTTCAGAAGAAAAGCGCACCGCAAGCTCTTAACTTGACGCACAAAATGGACTAGCTTTGGATGCGCGCGGCCAAACGTGGAACGATTGGTCAACATATAGCTTTACCATTCCTTCACAATAAGCACTCATGTCCAATAATGTATGAGTTGGGTCTAGGCAAAACTTGCTTATTCTTTCAAGACAACGCATACCAGTTTTAGAATTGCCCCACTCAGTTTGAAGTCTAGCATCAAAACCGTCTTGATCGAGAGATATCAGACCCTGACGTCGTTGACATCTCTCATATTTGTATTACTGAATTACAGAAATCAGCACTAAATGACCTCTCCTCTTCAGTCTAGTGAAAGTCCCAAATCAAGAGATAAGGGAAATAACTTACTTCGACCCGCTCTTTCAACAAAGCCTTCTGCGCTGGAGTCAATTGCAAACTCTTCTTTATCTTGTCCTTCACCCTGTCGAATTTCTCGTGAATCTTCAGGAGTTTCGTGAAATTCATAACCTGAAAATACAATTCTTTTTACTCATGTAAACAATACAGCTTGGTGAGTGAACCTTTCGAAATCCAATTAAGGTGGCATTTTTCAGCTTCTGTCCGATCCGGCCGGCTCCTCCAAGAAAGCCTTTCACTTTTTCGTTAACGCCGCTGAGCAGACCTCCATTGGCACATACGACAAGCAGCAACGCAAGGAAGAGAACTCTCATTCTGGAAATATGTTTTTCTCATGTTCCTACAAACATAGCTTTGAACATAGAAGACTGCTAAGTCAGGTAGTGGATCTAGGTGTCAGATGGATCTCCTAAGAGTTGATTAGCGATTGCCGCCATGGGACCGTTCCAAAAGTGGTATGTAGTGGCCAATGAAACATCTACGTTGGACATTTAGGAAACCCAGGACTGCTTCCATTTGCGAAGAACGTATTTTATTTCTGAAATTTCGTAATGCAAATTGTTCCGTTAATGAACCACGAAAACGACAACATTCCCGTCGGATTCTTCGCGAGCGCCAAGTTAGTTGCGCTGGCACCAGAACGAGAAAATATGCATAGTTTTCTGTAAGTTGGGGAGGGTAGAGGTTCTTAAAAGCCTCCTCTTCAGCGGAGTGTAGTTATGCGAATTTTTTACATTCTCGTGCAGGAGAAACTGCGCATTTTTACCTGCGCCGCTATACTAGACAGTGCTTAGATGTACCACTAGCACAATAGACTTTGTCTTTCGCTAATAAGAAATCGGATGTCTGCAAGATAGGCGCACATAATCAAGCTGGCCGAATCTCTTGAGAGCGTTCTATTCTTTGATGAGCTGTTTATAGGCAAAATCATTAAGTTTACCAAGAATAGTCACACATAGTCATTCCATCGCACATGCTATTGTCCCAGTTGCAAGAGGGGGAGAAAATTTCATGACTGGAAGTAGGCGAAACCCAAATTCAGATTTCGTTTTCCTTTCTGTTTTTTTACTATTAGTTTCAGAAGAAAGTTGATTCAAATCTTCTTTTACCCGTACCAGACAGACCGCATTGGATAAAACCTTCATACCTACCAAACCTAGATATTCATGCGAAGCAACTAGAAGCAGATGTGTAGTCAAGGTAAAGTGCATCCGAATGAGAATGGCGGCTCACGCGGCCATCGCGTTCGCCGCTCTCGGACGAGCATGCGGGACGTCCCTCACAGCCATCGACTACGAACGGGGCCGGCACCGGCTGGCAGCAAACACTGCGCCGATCAATCAGCTCTGCAGCAGGGGGAGGCGGATGGAAGCCGTTCGAATCCAACACTCATCCGAGAGCGGCACATGCGACGACCGCCTGCCAAGCACGCCGACCGCATGGGCCGTCATTCTCAATCGGACACACTTCATCGACTTTCTCCTTGAAGAAATGCTATGTCCCGTCGCTTCCGCAGAGAAGAGTTTTTGTCAAACTTGTGATATTAGCACAAGAGAAGATTAATAATGGAGTGGATGAGTGAAAGTCCCAAAGCAAGAGAGAAGTTCGGCTTCTCACTGAGGCGAAACTATCGGTGTCGATGAGTGTTCTCGTCTTACTGTCCCCCTTTTATTCAAGCCGAACAGCTACGGAGACACTTGTTCAAATCTATTTTGATAGTGTCTGCCTACGATGCACTATTCTCAAAGGGGCTGCACTTTGCACTGTTACCTCTTGCTCTGTGTTCCGCCTCTGAATGAGGCCACGGAATGCATACTCTCATTTGCTTCTGTGAGTTTGGCCGTGCAAGGCCTCTGTCAGAGTTGGTTGAAAAATTTTGTAGCCGACCCGATGGATACGTATGAAAACCGTGGACGATGGAATTTGCAGAAAAACACCTGGTGTGGCCAGCTGTGCATGACGCGGTCGTGTATGAATTCTATGGAACAATATCATGGATATCATTCATGTCTTACCTTATGTCATGTAAAATCGGTCAGGTCAGCCACATGCCCGGTGCGTTTTCCAACATACCTTACTCACGCCCTTCATGATTATCGACCGGGCTGGCTACGCCGTTCGGCCAACAGTGAATGAGGCCTAATGCCACGAAAAGCATATATGAATGAAATCAGCTTAACAACTTTCACTAGAGACGATTTCACTGAATGTGCTTCCACTTGTAGTTGATACGCTGGGGACAAAATGAGAGTATGTGTGGAAAACAGTTTTTTAAACTTTCGATAGCTTGTAAAATCCATCGAAAAGTACTCCGTGGCAGTGCCCGAGCACACCTTACCAAACTTCTCCATCGAAAAATCGTGCGCTGGTCAGTGTTGCCGCATCCACCATATCGTCCGGACCTCGCACCTCCCGAATACCATGCTCATCTCTCGATGGCAGGGAGGAACTTTGAAAACTTTGTTGAGGTGCGCACGTTGGCTATTTACTTGCCTGGCTCGCAGTCCGCTCCGTTCTACAGGGCGGGCATCAAATCTCCACGTGATTGTTGAGGAGGCTAGGTCAGGAAATGAAGACTAGGTAATCGTCCCATATGAAATTATGGAATCACTCCCGAGTATCTCCAGGGCTTTATAGCATTTTCACACCCCATATTCCTAGCCTATTATACAGCATTGGGGCAATTTGTGGAACATTTCGTTCTTGATGATATTGAAGATAATAGGGTAGCGTCCCAACCGGAGATTCGGAAAGAGTAGAGGTAGTCGTCACTTTTTTGGTACAATGAACTAATGGGTTGCGTTTCATCTATCTGCTCCCTAGACCGTTCGAATAAAGTTAGATTTGCGGTCAGATATGCGAGTAACATTTTTATGATTCATGGAGTAGCTGTTCCCGAAGCGGGGACAAGCAATGTTGGAAATTTTCCAAAGTGGGGAGTCGCCACCATACTTTAAAAATTGAGGGGGGGGGGCGCACCGTCAGATTTTTTCGAATCCTTTTTTTCTCGCTTCTAACTCCTAAGACAAACCAACGCTCGGAGCGACACTGACTCCTTCCAATTATGACGTCATCGCCCGGACAGCGGCCGACGGCGAACTGGCACCGTGGTCCCTGTCCGGTGCCAGTTCGCCCCTCGGCCGCTGTCCGGTCACTCTCGGGGCGTCAGCGGAGCCAACTCCAGAGATAGTGATAAACTGTTGGACCTCATTGGCAGTGCGTCGGACGCCGGATAAAGTGTGCCACAAGGGCATGAAATGATGGTATCAGTTGTATTGCTATATCAGATCGACCGGCTCGGCCTACCAAATGGAAGTTGCCAAGTGTTTTAGTGCTTTGTAGCAATCGGCACCGCACGGTATTTTTCGACTACTCAGACAATAGGTGCGGACTGACCGCTTTCAATCAAGGCCTCTGCGGGCGGTAAGCCAGCAAGTTGCGGGCGGATCGCTGCCCATCGTGGTGTCCCCGGGCCGATCGCTGCTTCATTGTCTCCGCGGGCGGATCGCTGCATTTCGGCGGGCGGATAGCGGCACCTGGCAAAGTTGATCACGCTAGCCAGCAGATCGCCGGCAAGCTCTGAAGCGACGATCCGCCCGCAACCTGCCAGCGATCCGCCCGCAAGGGCTTTGATAGCCAGCGATCCGCCCGCTGAGCTATGAGATGCAGCGTTCCGCCCGCAATCGGCCAGCGATCCGCCCGCCAGGGCTCTGATAGCCAGCGATCCGCCCGCCACCGCTTTGATAGCCAGCGATCCGCCCCCTCAAATTTTTCACGGTGAAACTTGTTAATCATTGACGAGTTTTTGTTTCTGGTACCAGTATCATGCACAGAGTAAACAAACCGAAAGGTATAAAAAGTTCTCCATCTCACTGAATGCTCACTCGGAATTTCGAGGCCGATCCTGGAAGATGACTCCAGATCACCTTTAAAGGATCACTCAGAAGCCGGAGAACAATTTTTGACAGCTGAGGGGGTGGTCCTCACGGCGAGGGGGGTGGTCCCTCACACAGAAACCGTGGTGAGAACAATCGGAATAACCCACATGTGGCATCGAGGGAGGGTCGCTGGCTACTGGCGGACGGATCGCTGGCCACCTACTGTCTGAGTAGTTAAAGATCGAAGTACAATGATTTCTATCGATTTGTTTCAATCCCTAGCAACCGCGAGCTGACACTTTCCAAAGACGGTCGAAATTTTCAAAAACCTTTTTTTTCAAATAGTAGTTGGTTGTTGTTGATTTTTTTTAACTAAAGTCCACACCTTCACAAATATCAGTGACTTGAATAAAAAAATTGAAAAATAAAGAAGACGAATAATCATAATCAGCAAAACAATCATACCTAAGGAAAAAGAAAGTGGGCGGGGAAAAAAAGCGGAATCAGCGCGGCCATAGTGTAGGGGGGGTCGCCACTTTCGATATAGCTGGAGAGGGGATCGCAACCACGATCGCAGTTTTTCCAACGGGTTGCTTGACCCTGTTTTGAAATCAAGGAAGTAAAATGGCTCGGGTTCATGCACTATGACAATCACCGAACTCGTAGTAGGAACCAAGTGTATGCAAGCGCCATGAACGTTCTATATTTCAAGATTTCTGTTCGGAGTAGTCTTCTGTGTGCTTGAAAAGCCTACGTCAGACTAATAGTGGAATCTTGTACAACAGAATTATGTCCGGCAAGATACTACCATCGCGAAGACTCATGGTAGATTGGAATGTTTAATGTCCAAAAAAAAAAGATATGCGAAATTCCGTGAGTTCTCAGAGAAAATTTGTTTCCAAAAAAAACATGTGAAACTTCCTTCTTGAACTTTCGATCCAATGAGCTCACGGTCACAACAACGACAAACAAGGCCAGTCAGCTGTAACAACGATTCCAGTGCTGCAATTATCTCTGTGTTTCAGGTCAGAAAAAGGTGCTACGGTACCGCGCACTTTTTTTGGAAGAAAAGCGTTTTGCGGCGTTTTTTGCGCTCACCAAGAGCCGCATCGCCATAACTCACTTCAAAATTGACGAAATACGTTTTCCACGTTTTGGGTACGAATTGTATGTATTAATCAAATTGTTGGCAGGTAATTTTGTGAATTCGAGAGTGAAGCGGCAGCCGCGCTCGCGTTCGCACCGTATATCGGTTTCCAACCACGCCGCGTGCAAGCAATCCTCATCCTTCATCTTTCATGTGTGTTGAGATTTGCCCATTTCAGTGGCCGATATGAACACTACATCCACCGTGAGGGTTTGACTTGAAGGCAGTGTTCGCTCTGAAAATCAATTTTCATTTTTCAGGCTTAATTTCATGATTGAGCCCGGTAGAGCATATTGGTAAACTTTGGCGCGTCAAAAACGTTGGGCAATGAGGTTGGAAGGCGTCAAAGATGGAGATCCGCCACCAATTCTCACCAGTCATCTAGCTCTTTTTCCTAAAATGTTGGTGCTACCGTAAGACAACATGAAAAATAGTTACGGTACGAACTCCGCATGCAGAAAAACTCCGATATGACAGTGACGAGGCCTCCAAAAGCAGAAAAACTTCAAAAAGGATTTTGGCGCGAAATTCGAATTCGTATTTACAATGTATTCCGATTGACTTTTCTTTACAAATGAAGGTTTTTCATGGACCCCTCCGGCATTTTCGTTTACTATAGAGGCCAAGCTACTCATAAACTAGAAAAAATAATATACGGTTTTCTGCGCGTACGATGCCTTTAAAGCCGGAGGCTGCAGTTTGGGAATCCTGGTTCTCCAATAGGTGGCTCGGTAAGGTAAAATATATCATCGCACGCATTCAGTTTCAGTTTCTCTCCAACAGCTGTGACTTGTGTCGGTGGCCGTCGTGCATCTCTTCATTGTCGAAGATAGAAAGTGTAGATTTGGGGGAGACGAGTTATTTGACCACACGTCATCTGTTTCAATATTATGCACAGTGCCTCGATGTCAGCCTACCTACCCTGTCGTCATGCGTATCATAGTCATGTATTACAATTGCTGGGAGCATTTGTTCAAACAATGGAGGAGCACTGCCGAAGCGGATTTTGTCTTCTAGTGTAATGCAATATTTATACATATGTAGCAGCTGCTCGCTTGATCTATGCCCTTATGCTGTTTTTCTCAAAAGCGATTTATGTTATCTAGCTGACTGTGCACTACATTCGTGGAAATCGTACCTGAAATCTTCTCCTCATAGCAGAAGCTAACCAATATCGCAACAGCGAAGGTCGTTCTGGTTTTTTTGTGCGAAATCGCACCATGGACCTTAAATTTACGCACCAAAATCATAGGCCCCTTAGTAAACCCACCACTCAGTCAGGATCACCCGAGCGAGTGATAAGACGAGCCCGAAATGATTCTGACAGGGCTCAGACGAGTCCGACATTGAATCGAGCGATAGATTGCATTCAAACGGTCGGTCTCGCAAAGCCATGATGTTGGGGGCATGATTATACCTGTGATGATGAAAACAACCGGCCATTCTTCTCTACGTGGTCGTTCACGAATCGACCCACTCCATGCTCCGTTTCTCAAAAAATGAAATGCTTCTTGTCTCGTGGAAGCTGATATTGATAATGATACACTGATCAGCCGAAATCTCTTCTGAGGCCCCGGTCATAGTTGGATGAGCCGACGCCTCCAGCCCGGTCGATACACACAGAATGCATTGGAAATGGGATGCAAAAATCACTCGGTGTATCCCCCCGCACCCCCCCGCATCCCCCAACACCCACCCGCTCGATACGTATGAACAACATGGTGAGGTGAAGCTGAGAAAATCACTCGGTGTATCCCCCGCTCCCCCGCACCCCCGCACCCCCAACACCCCCCCCACCCCGGTTGATACGTATGTTTAAAATGATGGAGTGAGGTTGAGAAAATCACTCAATGTATCCGACGCGGTCGATATCCATGCAATACGTGGATGAGAAAATCACCGGGTGGGCGGGTCGAAGATAAAACATTGCGTATCACTCAGAAAGCTAACCTTACTGCTATCTCCGTGACTTCACCATACTCGCCTTCACTATTTCTCTGAACAGCTGCAATCCTGTTGGCCACGTAATCATCGTCATATCTAGTTGGATGCATCGAGTGATTTTCTCAACCTCACTCCATCATTTTTAAACATACGTATCGACCGGGGTGGTGTTGGGGGTGTTGGGGGTGCGGGGGTGTTGGGGGTGCAGGGGATGCAGATGCAAATAGCACCAACTATGACCGGGGCCTGAATTATTTAGGTTACTCCTCTGCTCTTATGCCCCGGTCATAGTTGGATGAGCCGACGTATCCAGCCCGGTCGATAGACACAGAAAGCATTGGAAATGGGATGCAAAAATCACCCGGTGTATCCTCCAACACCCCCCAACACCCCCCCCCCCTCAACACCTGCCGACACTAGCCCGGTCGATACGTATGAACAATGTGGTGGGGTAAGGTTAAAGGCAGTGTTCACGATGAGAATCGTTTTTCTGTTTTTTCCGCCTATCTTGAAAACGGCCCCATGCTGATTCCAATCATACCTCTGAAATCGCACAAGACCTTAAGGGAACGGAGTTATGGTCCCTCAAAAATTGAGCAAGGAAAAATGGTGGACGAGTTGCCCGAGGCTTGTAACTTCCGTCTTTTGCAGCCGATGTATGCGAGCTGACCTGAGTAGAGAGAGAAGTTGAGAATGAAAGGAAGAACGGGGCTATTGATCGGAAACCATCGCTCATCTCACAATCTCGAGCATTCATTTATTCACGTCGGTGGGCGTGGAAAGTGCATCTGGGGGCGACGAGCTGATGGGTGTCCACCTTTGGGGCCGTAAGAGACCGTTCCTAGCTTATTTTTCTCAGTTTTTTTAACGTTAGGGTTCCGCTAGGCCCCGCAGCTGCCGATCTCCACCAAAAAATCAGACATGGTTTTTATCGTGGACACTGCCTTTAAGAAAATCACTCGGTGTATCCCTCCAGCACCCCGCAACACCCCCCCCCCAACACCCCCCAACACCCCTCAACACCCACCCGATCGATACGTATGATTAAAATGATGAAGGCGGATAAGAAAATCACCGGGTGGGCGGCCCGATGATAAAACATTGCGTATCACTAGAAAGCTGTCCACACTGCTACCTCCGTTTCTTCACTATACTCTTCTTCACTATCTCTCTGAACAGGTGCAATCCTGTTGGCCACGTAATCATCGTCATATCTAGTTGGATACACCGAGTGATTTTCTCAACCTCACCCCTTCATTTTAATCATACGTATCGACCGGGTGGGTGTTGGGGATGTTGGGGGTGCTGGAGGGTGTTGGGAGTCGGTGGAGTTACAGATGCAAATAGCACCAACTCTGACCGGGGCCTTAAAAAAGTCTCGAGCGCACTCCTGACCTGGCACGCTGTTTCTCTCCTCTCTAGTCAAGAAGTCAGTCAGGGACCTGACCGAGTGATTCAGCTTATCTTGTTTGTTGCTGATTTTCTTCACTTATCATTAGCCTAGGTCGCTATCCTACAACACGCACGTCTGAAATATGTGCGGCTCGTCTGAATTCTTTTCAGAACAAGGGTTCAGTTTGGCTAAACTGAATTTTTCGCCGGCTTTACTACGGGCCTAAGATACTCCTTTGCTCCTTAAAAAATTCACGAGCGCGCTCCTGACCTGGCACGCTGTTTCTCTCCTCTCTAGCCAAGAAGTCAGTCAGATCTGACTGAATCTACTCAGTCAGATCTGACTGAGTGATTCAGCTTATCTTGTTTGTTACTGACTTTCTTTATTTAGCCTAGGTCGCTACAACACGCACGTCTGCGATGTGTGCAGTTTGCCTGATTTCTTTTCAGAAAATGAAGTCGGTTAGGCTAAACACAACAATTTTTCGCCGGTTTTACTACGGGCCATAGAGTTTCCTGCACGTAATTGGAATCCGGATCGTCAAGAATATGGATTGTTTGGATGGATGACTTACTTGACTTAAATGGTTGACTTTCGCCTGACGCGGTCATTCCGCATCTTCACCGAGGTGTGCCGTCCCAGTAGTCAGCAGTGTCCATTCGTCACGATCCTCAGCCACAATTTGAACACAATCCATCCACTGGTCGCTATTCCACTTCCTGCGAAGCGAAACATCGCTCCTGAATAGCCTTTCAATGCCGAGTGATTTCAAATCCTCCTTCACCACATCCGTCCAAAACTTTCGCCTACGTCTAGGCGGCCGTATCCAGACAGGACTTGGAAGCATCGTTAGAGCGTGTTGAACAAGACGATCTGGCAGTCTTCTTAAAATATGCCCCAACAGACGAAGACGACCTTCCGTTGCCGCTTGAGATGGCAATGGGGGATGTTGGCACCTCCCTCGTGTCAAACGTTGACGTAAAGCGTCAATGTCGTTGTAGAGATCTTCGTTGTGACACATCCGCGGCCAGAAATATCCGAGCAAACGTCTAAACAGCTTCTTCTCCGTGCAATCCAACCTTTCCGTCTGCGTCTTCGGTGCTGCCCACGTCTCCTATCCATACATCATGATAGGGCGCATAGCGGATAAGTAGACGCGCAACTTGGAATTATCTTAAGATACATCACCCAGATACCTAACAGCGGTCGGAGGACAGTATGCATCCTAGGATGCCGCGTGGGTAGGGTCGCTTTCATTGCAGCTTGAATATGAAACGGATTACTATGAATTTATTCCCCGTACCAAAAAACACTGAACGGTTCCAAGCCTCTATCACTACTTGGGTTTTTGCCTTACTGCCCCCACAACCTTTAATGGCTCCTGACTTTATCTAGTGACGCCTTTTCGATTTTTCTCTAATTTGAACCATGGCCCTGTGGTCGGCAGTTAAATCGTTGCGCTGAGACTTGATTTGTTTTTGTATACATTTTCATGGCTCTAACTCGCTACTTTGTGGATTATGAGCACGTCGGCTACGGCGTATAATAATAAATAAATAATAACTTAACTTTCTTCGCGATATGGGTAGACCACAAACACTTGGTTGGAGAATTGAATGCAGACGTAGCATTCGCATATCGTTGTTGAATATCCGCTGCATAACTACCATCGTTTTTCAGCAAACAGCCCAAATAACAGAAATCGTTCACCAGTTCGATACGTTCTCCGTCTACACAAACTCCCGTTGAAAGCCTCTTAGAGACCCACATCTGCTTGCATTTTTCCGGACAAAGACGAAGTCTATAGGCTGCTGCATACTTCGAAACGAGGTTCACAATCCTTTGCAGTTTTGTGTTGTTGTCAGCGAATAACACAATGTCGTCGGCGTACTCCAGGTCGACAAGGGAGCGTCCTTATGGTGTTAGGATCACGTCCGCTGAAAACTGTCCTGCAACTGTACGCATGATGTCATCAACGGCGAAGTTCAATAGAAAAGATCCTGCTACAGCTCCTTGCCTTACTACTGTTCTCACCTCGAAAGCTGACGTAAACCCGACAGGCGTACGAACTGCTGCTGTTGTTCCTTTGTTTATGTCCTCGATTAGTCGAACATACTTTTCCGGGACTCCGTCGGCTCGCAGAGCGTTGAGCAATCGATCACGATGAGAAGAGTCGAATGCGGCTTCAAAGTTCATTAAAGCAAGCTGTAATTTCTTCGAATACCGCTGCCGCGATTCAATTACTCTTCTCACGACGAACACTTGATCGATGGTCGATCTTCCAGGTCGAAAACCGGCTTCCTCCCCTCTGGTCGTTTCCTCATGATGTTTGATGAGTCGCTCGAGAATGATACGTTCCAAAACCTTGTACATGACACGCAGTAGAGAAATCCCTCTAAAGTTCCTCGGCTCCGTGACGGATAACTACTTGTGAAGAGGTACGACGATCGCGTGCTTTCACAAATCAGGTATCCTTTCGCTCATCCATATGGTATGGATAGTATTGGTCATTTCACGAATCCCAGACGGACGGAGAGCTTTCAGCATTTCAGCAGTGACGTTTTCATCTCCACCTGCCTTTCCATTCCTCATTTTGCGGACACAATTCAAAACTTCAGCCTCAGTCGGCGGTTCCTCACTGACATCGTAATGTGCTCTCTGAACATGCAGGCCCTCTGGTACTGACGGCGCTAGACGATTCAGTAGTGAACTGAAGTAATCCTTCCATAATGGCAGCGTCGCATCACCAACTGCAACTCCATTGGTAGTGTTGAGGACAGCAGAACATCTCTTCATCATGCCGCTACACTGTCGCAGCAACGTGTAGGCTTTCTTCGGATTCTTCTACTCCCAAGCCTTCTCAAACTCCTTAGCTCTACACGTCCACGCTCGTTCGCGGTCTCTTTGAAGCTGCCGACGCAACTTACTCCTCAGACGCTTCTTTTCCACAAAGTTTCCTGCAGTCCGGAGAGCACATACTGTGTTGTAGGTAGACGTCGTTTCCTCTGAGACTTAGGCAAACTTCTTCTTAGGCTGGACAACCGATAGCTCCTCTTCCGAAGCGTCCTGCTTGCACTTGACGGAAGAATTCGCGTCGCTAACTTTCTTCTTTGTCCGTACTCCGGTATGAATAGAAACGCATTGTCGAAAATTCCTTCTGCATGCTTCATTCCTGAAACTTGCCGTATCAATCCTCTGAAGAGGCTTAGCCCCTCGCTTCCTCTTATGAATCCTCGCAGGGAAGTTTAACAGAACAAAACGGTGATACAATTCGAATGCGACATCTCACACAGATCTAGATCTTCGAGTGTCCGATACTGGAATATTCTTCGTCAGAACATAGTCGAGCTGTAGTTTCAAAGTTGTTATCTTCCGCTTCCGCTGCTCTTCCAGAGATAGCTGTGTTGGTCCCTAACATGTAAGCTGATGGCGGCGATGATTCCTCTTGAATGTCGATGCAATAATCAGACTACTGCATTCACACAAGTCGACAAGGCGGGAGCCATTGTCCGATGTTTGCTCCACTGGGTAGAACCATTTACCGAGTACTTCAAATTCCTGATCAAGTCCCATCTTCGCGCTTGGGTCGATTCCCACGACAACAGCGTGTTGACAAGGTATCCTGGCTAGCAACGTATTGAGTTCCTCGTAAAAGGCATCCTTGGGATTGTCTTCGGCGGTTTAGATGGGCGCATGAGCACTCACTATCCACAGACTAAATCCGCTGTGATCCCGCAGACGCAGAAATGCATTCCTACACGATGTTGAGCCGAATTTCTCGATCATATCATTGTAGTCCTTCCTTACAGCTATCGCACAGCCTCCCACTCTACTATCATCAGCGTCACCGCGGTAGATAGCGTACTCCCCGACGTTGATGACGGGTCTATCCTTGAGGCGAGTTTCCTGCAGAGCAGCAATTGGTGCATGGAAGTAGCTAAGAAGATTGGACAGCGCAGATAGTTGGATATCACTCGACAATGACCGGCAATTCAGGGTGGCGAAATTTGTTGCTTGTGGCTAAAGACTCCATGAACTCTTTAGGTACGGATCCTAAGGTGTTATAGACCGGAGGGCTTAGTGTGCCGGACGGCGACACCTTTATGCAATGTGCGGATACTTTCGCGATATAGTTGTGCACGTTATATGGCTCGAACGTCCCCTGTGTCCACTCAAACGTTTGTTGGGTTCAGTGGTAGCAGGGGCACCAACGAGCAGGTACCAACAGACTTGTATACACATCCCCGTTTGGATGGATATGTGATAATAATCTAATGGGGTCACAGAGATTTTACTTCGTCTCAATGATTGCGATACCAACCGACTTCGGATGTGAGAGCGCTGTGTAAACTTTCAGGAATCCCTAGTCGATTTTCATTAGCAGCGGAGCGTTGGGCCTGGATGATTTATAACTGGTGATTTCCTAACTATTTTGCTTCGCTACAAAAGGGTAAAGATTTCGAGATCAAATCGCGCCCGTCCATTCTCAAATCAGGCTAACGTTTACAGCTTGAGTTTGCAAAGCTAAGGATCAAGTTCTGGCTTACACCCAATCAAGCAATCAACAGCTTTATTTCTCAATAAAGAATTATACAGAGTGTATATTTCTGAAAATTCAGCCACCTGGCATAAGTAACGATTTGGCAGGGCCGTTTAAAGGCAGTGGTCACGATGAAAAACGTTATCGAAAAAAACTACAAAAATCAGCTTAGATCAAAAACAGCTCAAAAACTATGAAGGTAGCGCGGTGAAAAACGGGCTAGACTTAGAGTTATTAAGACCCTAAATTTTCAGATCGTGCACACGTGCACAGAAAGATCACAGTCTCATGCCAAGCAGTCTGAACTCATCGACACTCAGAGGAAGAAATAAATGCAAATTTACCTAATAAAACTGTTGAACAATGAAAGCAAGCACTTCAGTCAATGTTTTTGACTAGATGTGTAGATACATAAATCCGGAGGTTCATTGATTGAAATTCGATTTCAAGCCAGCTGATGTTCTTGGTATTAGAGATCATCGATGCCGATGATGTGGGGTATGCTCGTCCACCATCAAAAGACAAGAAAGTTCAGGCTTCAAATTTGACCCAGAACAGCGTTTTTTTCTCGATTTTTTCTTATAGGTTCTACTACTCTATACCCAGATAAGGGTTTGGAGAGGAAAAGAAGACGAGCACATTTGAGCGCGACCACTGCCTTTAAAAGTCACAAAAAAAGTTCCAAAAATGTCTTGAAATATCTTGAAAAGTGATTTGACGTAAAATAGCCTGGATTAATGAGAAAGCTAGGAAATGAAAAGAAATAACCGGAAATACGATTTGGTGGTCGATCATTTCACATGACACTCCGTTAGACCTATCAAAGCTAAATCAAGCGCGATATGAATTGGAGTGTTACGTTCACCTAGCTTGACATATGCTGGTTCCCTTATTACAGCTTTCGAGAATGGCTTAATGTTTCCGTTGCACGTTTGATTTCGTTTTGATGTTTAACGGAGAAGCTTGTGAAATGATCGACCACCAAATCGTATTTTTAATTATTTCACTTCATTTCCTAGCTTCTTATTACTCCAGGTTATTTTACGCCAAAACACTTTGAAAGATGTTTCAAGACATTTTCGAAACTTTTTTTTTACTTTTAAACGGCACTGCCAAATCTTTACTTTTGCCTCCCTAAGGTTACCTTTCTGACTTCAACTTTGCTCCACGATTTCCATGTTGGATGAAGCAGCTAACAGACGATATTGTCGTGTGAGTACTATTTTTGAAACTTATGACTCACAACCATAAAAAATGCCACTCATTGCCGCATTTTGTGCAGCATGTGAAAATCGATATCATTGATCATTAACACTTAATGGACCGCGTGTCCCCACTGCGCACCCACGCCAAGAACTCGATTTTTTTCGTTTCACTCAAAGCAAAACGGATTTCTTCTTAATGTTGCTTTTATATTCATGCTTAATACAACTTCCATAGCTGGTATGCAGGTATAAGCGCCATATATGATCGATCCCCGGTCGAGAGATCGCCGCGTCGAACACCCGTGGCACGCACGCAAGCGAGGAGGCAATGATACCATCACTACCTCCTCGCTTGCTGCGTGCCACTTGTGTTCGACGCGGCGATCTCTCGACCAGTGATCGACGATCTCATTTTGACATAGTCGTTTACAACAAAAATTCAGTTTATTTACAACAAAAATTCAGTTTAAAGGCACTGTTCGCGATTAACTTCATCCTCGAATTTTCCATGACAAACGCTTCTCGTGGCTCTCAAGAGCAAAACAGCGTCGAAAAACGGGACGAAAAGCTACCCGGGAGCCGCAAAACGGCTTAGGAAAGTGGGCGAACCCAGCCGCTGTGGGCAAGTCCCGCCTCTTTCCGCCCCTCTACGTGAACAAAGGAACACTCGAAATCGTGAGTTGAGCGATGATTTCCGATCAAAAGCCCCGTTCTTCCCTTCATTCTCAACTTCTCTCTTTACTCAGGTCAGCTCGCATACATTGGCTGCAAAAGACGGAAGTTACAAGCCTCGGACAACTCGTCCACCATTTTTCCTTGCTCAATTTTTGAGGGACCATAACTCCATTCCCAGAAGGTCTTGTACGATTCCAGAAGCATCATTGGAATCAGAATGGGACCAGTTTCAAGATAGGCAAAGAAACAGAAAAGCCATTTTCATCGCGAACAGTGCCTTTAAAAACTCACCGAATTAATTGGTCGTGGAGCGCGCGGTCTCTTGAGTGTTAATATTCGATTTTGCATGATAGGAAGAATTTTCCAAACAAGTGACTTACAGCCATCAACAATCGGAAATCATTGCGGGATTTTGTGCACCCGGCGAAAAATCGATATTGTTGATGGGAATTTATCGATAATGACTGTTGAGCGAAATTGCTCCAACTAGAAACCCATTCCCATCAGCTATCACCACTCCTCGCCGCATTTTGTGGAAAAGGCGCGAAAGTTGATAATATTGATTACACTATGTAACAAATTTTCACTTTTTTTCTGTTCCTCGGTTGAAAGTGTTCTTCCTAGCCCGTTAGGTCTAGAACAGACTGGAAATCGCTGTTATCCCAGAAAAACTTCGCTTTTGTGACTAGTACAATGAAATTTGGAAAACCGCGTGTTTATGTAAGATAATTTTCGCTCCTGGCTTCTAAGTCTTATATTTCAATTGTTTATGCCTAATTTATGTGAAAAATGACTTCATTAAGCACAAACTTTGCTTACACGACGACAGCACGAAGAAAACTCGTTTTTTTTGTCAAATTGAATGATTTTCATTCATTTTCGGCACTATGATCAGGTTAAAACAAAACATGCACAAGGAATAGACAAACACAGTCGGGAACCACTTAACAAGGTTCAGAAATGTGTAGATTTTCTAAATTTACGATTGTAATGTGAATCACTCCCTCGAAGTTGCACCCAAATGTAGCCCCTAATGGTTCCCTTATACTGTCCTTGGTAACGACGTTCAAAGTCCACTACATCTTTATGAAAGGGTCCGCCTTGCTCGTTGAATTTGTCAAAATGAGCATCATTGATATGTACTTTAGGAGACATTTGGCATCCCATTTTGGCGTAATTCTTTATGAGAGTGCGCCAACTCCACATAGCTTTAAGCTTTGTGATCACCTAGAAAGCCGTGAACAACTACAACGAAATTGCTCCAAGCCGTTCTCTCCGTCTTGTTCAAGAGCTTAGCGAAATCCTCACATTTTATGATCCTTTTGATCTGTTGTCCCTCGAATATACCAGCCCTGACCTTAGCCTCGGACAGAGTCGTTACCAAGAACAGTATAACGAAACATGATGAGGGACTACATTTGGGTGCAACTCCGAGAGAGTGGGCCACAGCACAATCGTAAATCTAGAAAATTTACCCATTTCTGAACATTTTTGAATGGTTTTCGACTGTGTTTGTCTACTCCTTTTGCATTTTTTGCTTTTACCTGTTCAAAATGCAGAAAATGAACAAAATTCTTCCTAATTTCACGAAAAAACGGGTTTTCTTCGTGCTATTGTAGTGTAAACGAGGTTTGTTATCAATGAAGTCATTCTTTCACATACTTTGGACATAAGCAATTGAAATATAAACTTAGAAGCCAGGAACAAAAATCGTGTTACATAGTGTTATCGATCGATGACGTGTTATGAGTACGAATTCGGACAAGTTCAGTACTTACCTCCGACGGCCTGTGTTAATTGGCTGCAGATCCACCCACACACCCTGGTCTCCACAGCCGTAGCATGCCCAAGCAGTTTTAGTGCTCCACGGATGATTTAGTATGTAAACACACGATTTTGAGGTATTGGAATAAGAGCCACGTGCATCCATCTCCAGCCTCTTGCCAAAAAAATGAGCTCCCTTGCTCAATTTTAAGTGTACCAACAAGATCTTGGACGCCAACTGAATAAAAAAAGAGATTAACACTAAAATCGAGCGGTCTTTCCAATTTTTCTCGAAAATTAAGGAACCATTACAAACATTTTTGGGTGGTCATCCCAATTTTTCGATCTCTTTTTCGTGCAATTCAGAGCTAATTTCTGCGCTCACTCTAAACTGAGATTTAGGAAAAGGGATTTGCGCGCGTGGCCGATTCAAAACCAAATCTGGTGCGCGCGAAGCACAATAAAGAGGTAGAGCTTCAGACATGCGAAAAAACACTTATAAATAGCACCCTGGTTATAAACTTTCAACAAAAAAGAACACCATCACTCCCGTGCACCGACTTGAGATGAAACATGGATAGTCTGAACTTAAAAATCGAGAAATTTCCGGCCTCTACAGTTTCAGAAGGCAATTTGCCCCAAACTCGGATAACCCTGAACGGAAAAGAATGTAGTACGCTGGATTTTGAAGTGAATTCACGTTAAAGCTGGAAACAGTGTTGTCGAGAGCGTGCAGAGTGTCGAGTGAACACAAAAACACTTTCGAAAGAAATGTCGCAGAAGCCGTTTACGATTTCATAGCCTAAATGTGAATCAAACTCAGTTCTGCAATATCGCAAAGTTTCAATACCTATCAATCTGAGCCTGACCATATAATCTGGCACTTCTCGCGTAGGGAATACTTTGACGAAGGCGCGCCTGGTGTACCGCCTCTGCACGTTTTCAACGAGTTCATCATCCTCAGCTGAAGATGTTGACCACACCTGCGTGCAAAACTCCATAAGCGGTCAACAGTAGACTAATCTAGTATGTTCTATACGTTGTGGGCTTTCATCTACTTTGCAGCAGCTGTTGTAAGAGAATCAAGTAATGCGTGCGAGAGGACGCGAGTGTTGGTGCTGTTCACGGCGAGGGGACCCTTTCGAACACGACGACTGTAGCGTTGCTATCTCCGATGGAATAGAATATTGAAGAAAAACACAAAGCGAATCCAATCTTTGTCAGAAATACTAAGAAAAACCTCTGTGTTGTGTTCTATTTGAATCGTGCCATTCGTGGTTGCCGTCATACGCACTATGGCTAATATGTTCTAGTCGAACAACTGCGATTTTCATCGATGGCTGTCGTACATCTCTTCGTCCTGAATTATTGAAAGTACAAATTAGTGGAAGACGAATTGTTTGTTCACATTTCCTTTATTTCGATATTATTCACAAAGTCAATACATCAGGTCATTCGTTGTTGCCGTCATACGCACTATGGCTGATATGTACTAGGGATGTGTGCACAAGTCTCCTGGTAGCACCCCCGAAGAAGACGTGGTTGAAGCAAGTTGAGGCGGATCTGAAATCTCAACGGAGCAGTGTAATTAAAGGCAGGGTTCACGATAAAAATCGTTTTTATGCTTTCCAACCTATCTTGGAAACGGTCCCTTGCTGATTCCAATGATGTTTCTGAAATCGTACAAGGCCGTCAGGAAACGGAGTTATGGTCCCTCAAAATTTGAACTGGGGAAGCAAGGTGGACGAGTTGTCTGAGGCTCGTAACTTCCAACTTCTGCAACCGATGTATGCGAGCTGACCTGAGTATAGGCAGAAGTTGAGAATGAAGGGAAGAACGGGGCTTTTGATCGGAAACCATCGCTCAACTCACGATCTCGAGTTTTCGTTTGTTCACGTCGGAGGGCGGCCATGGCGCTTTATGGTTTGCCCTGTGTTCAAAGTGATAACTTCGGGCTCTTTTGGGGCTCTTCCTGGCTCGTTTTCATGCGTTCTTTCAACGTTAACGTTTGAGTGTGCCCCTCCGCTACCCATTCCTAGTGGAAACTGAAACACATTTTTCATAGTGAACACTGCCTTCAAAGGCACTGATCACGATAATTTTAATCTTTGTGTTTTCTTTGAAAAACAAAGGTAGTAGCGCTCAGAAGTACAACAGAGTTGAAAAAACGGATTCGAAAGCCTTCCCAGAGGCCAACAACGATACTGAAGTTTCTCCCATTGGGCAAGGCAGGCCGTCTAGGATCATACTTGTTGTCATCAACACCGACACGTCTCTATAACTGCCACGCTTTGACCGGCAATTATCGGCAGTGCTTTTTTCTCGAAAGAGAAAATAGATCTGAGAAGTAGTCGTCGAAAACATCCGGGAATCTTCGTCGGGCAAAAATCTTTTCAATCCATTGCCTAGATCAATAAAGACTATCGCTGATGATCGCGAGTCCGCCGTTGCCGGTCCCATTGGACTCCGCCATTGCCGGAACCAAGCCCGGATGAGAAAGGTGGAGGGTTGGCTCCCCATGCCACCGACGACTGGAAATCCTAAGGTGGTAGCCATTGAAAGCCTCATAGGATATCGCGATATCGCTACCGCATCCGGGGCAGCCGATGTGACAGCACTGGGGACCCAGGGTGTTGGTGACAAGTGACGCCAAAAGAGGTGCGGTTAGCTGTTTGGAATGTACGATCAGGACATTACGCTGGTCAAAAAGAAATCATCGTCAGGGAACTGTCGAGGTCGAAAATATTGGTATCAGCACTGTCCAAATTGAGGATCAGCGGTTGTGGAAAAATGAATGTCCACGTGTCAAATACTGAAGAACATACGGTACTGTACTACTTAAAAGAAAGAGACATCATGAAGGTTTTGGATTTAGGTTGAGCTGGAAAGCGTCTGGAAATGTCATTTCATTCGAGCCGATTTTGAGTAGGATCGCCGTTTTCACGTTGAAAGGAACTATTAAGACGCATGTCGTGGGGATCTACGCTCCGACGAATCGCTACGCAATTCGCGCTCAACCAGTGTAGTAGAGTACCGTCTATATGGACGCGCTCTACGCTCAACTGCAAGACGTACTGAATGCGATTTTAAAGACTGGCCTAGTCCTTGTCGCAGGTATTTAGAGTCACTTGTCGTAAATGATAGAATTGTCTGGGAAGGAGTATTGGGCAGATTCGGCGTTGGTGAGATTAATGAAAATGGTCTGCGTCTGCCCTCAATAGCAGCGTTTAATAGACTTATTGTCGAGAACAGTGGCTTCCAGCACCGCAGGAAGCATCAATTGACTCGGAGAAATCCTTCTGGACACGACGTAGCCACGCTGGACTATGTGCTGATAGTTCTCGTTTTAGATCATCGCTCAAGGATGTTCGTGCTATGAGAGGGCTGGATTGCGGTATATCCCAGTACTTTCTTCGCGCAGTTGTGCAGCTCCGCCTACGACGGACTACGCGCATGGAACCTCATAGACATAAACTCGACTGGACACATCTCACGGTACCCGACACGAAGGAGTTGTTCCATGTGGCACTGTCAAATCGCTATGCATTATTGTCGGACAATGCATCGGCAGCAGTCAGGGAATCTCTGAAGAGTACCGAAAGA
This sequence comes from Aplectana chamaeleonis, assembly GCA_029168955.1. Lineage (NCBI taxonomy): Eukaryota > Metazoa > Nematoda > Chromadorea > Rhabditida > Cosmocercidae > Aplectana > Aplectana chamaeleonis. The sequence goes on from JAPDOI010000234.1 coordinate 95,523, forward strand.
ACAAACTTTTGTCAAACACGTAGTCTGAAATGCTACCGCACGGACATGACAGACCAACGTACCATGACCTCGTCCTTGAAAGATGAGAACGGAAAGCCTCAAACAGCAAGAAAGGACATGGAACGCACCGTGACGGATTTTTACACCGATCTCCATCGCTCGACGACTCCTGTTCCGAGATGTCCATCTCCTGCGAACGAGCCGGTGCCATCGATCATAGCCGCTGAAGTCATGAAAGCTATAAAGTCGCTGAAGAAGGAAACTGCTTCAAATCCCAATGACATTTCTGCCAATAATTTAGGAGAAGGAGGTGATGCTATGTACAAGTTACTGGCTGAACATTTCAACTTTTGTTTCGAGGCTGGTGTCGTACCTGATCAGTGGAGATGCTCCAGGACAGTTCTGATCTTCTAGAAGGGAGGCAAGGAAGATATCGGAAACTATCGCCCTATCGCTGAGCTACCAGTTCCCTATAAAGTTTTCACCAAGATCATCCTAAATCGTTTGGAGACCATTCCTACCAGCCAGTGGAGTAAGTTGGGTTCAGAAAAGGTTTATGCTGTATGGACCATACCCACAATGTTTCCCAGCTGATCGAGCGATGACGAGAATACAAGTTTCGGCTGTGCTTAGCATTCTCAGTGGAGACTAATGCTGTTGTTAACGCTCTGTTACATGCAGGAGTCGACCCCTCTTACGCTAACATACTGGAGCAGTGCAACTATGGAGCCTCAACAACGATACAACTGTTCGAACGTAAGCTGCGCATCCCCATCGAGAAGGGTGTTCGACAGGGCGCACGATCTCACCAAAGCTCTTCATATCGGCACTCTTTACACGACATAGAACCTCTAAGCAGAAATACGGAGGAGCTTAATTTGATGTTGAACAAGTTGGACGAAGTTTGCAGTGCTATTAGTCTCGAGGAGAATATGTGGAAGTCTCAGGTGATGGTCAACCAGTTGTGCGACGACGGACAGGTAATTCTTCATGGAACAAAGTGGACAGCTACGTTTATCTAGGACGTGAGATGAGCATGACGAACGAGCTCACGAATGAAATCGGACGTCAAAATAAGGGCTGCGTGGGCTGCTGTGGGTACGATTGGAGAATTCGTTAGTGAGTTACGCGATGTCAAGTAACGTGTCAGTGTTAGTTGCGCGATGTGCGGGCTCAATTGTTTGGCTCCACCATGCTTCCGGCTTTGTGCTATGGCTGCGAGGCCTGGACTCACAACAAAGGAGTTTGTACTGCTTAGAGGACCACGCACAGGGCGCTGGAAAGATGTCTCCTAATAACGATTCGGAGGATTCAGAGGCAGCAACGTCTGAGCAGTGAAGATCTCTGCAAAATGTCGGGACTCCGCTACCCGTTGATCCACATCGAGTCCGCTAAGTACAAATGGGCAGGGCATGTCGTGCCCAGAACGGACGACAGATGGAGTACCAGACTCCCTCACTGGTACCCTCGAGATGTGAAAAGAGCGCTTGGCCGACCAGCGACGCGTTGGGCCGACACGATTGGCAAATCATTCAAACAAAGGTTTACTGTGGCTATTTTCAGAGAATAATGGACCGATTGTGGTCCACTTCGAGGAGATCACCGATGAGGATGGACCATCAAAGGTATCATCAGTGGACGAGCAGGAGCGAAAAACAGCAGACGCCATCTTGGAATGTGCAAAGCCACTGAAGACAGGAAGATCACCGTAGTTTGAACATGTATGGTTTCCGTTTTCGATTTAGTCTGACGCATACACCAGGCGACTGGCCATGAGGTGTTGGCGGCCACACTGTCCAACGGGGTTTCTATCCGCGCGCGGTGATCTACCGCCGCTGCGTCGTCCATTCATCAGACTAAATTTATTACGTGAACTCTTTGTAGCATGGATGCTAGCCGGCTCTCGTACAGTATGTGTGGCGGAAGCGCTAGCTATCGTGGAAAATCCAGAGAACGGCCCCGAAGAAGACGTGGCTCAAGCTTATAGAGGAAGATCTAAATACCCAATAGTGCAGTGTTCTTTACGCTAAACTTATTGCTGCAAGCCGTACCGAATGGAAGCGTATCGTTCAGACCACAAGAGCTCCTATGGCACCTACAGTAGCGTACTGGTTGAGATGTCATCCTGCTCCGCCAGGCGCCAGCTAACGGGATGAGTGAGAGAATGATCGGTACCTCGTTGGTGCCCCTGGTTGCATTCGAAAAGTATAGATGCATCCCACGAATGAGTCGTTAGTATGTCTGTATAAGATTTTCTAGGAAACATATTACTACTACCACTGAACTTGCCGCCTCGGATTTCCGTGGTCGGAGCGGAAAAGTGCGGAGGTTTCTGCATTGAAGCATAAATAACAGTGTTTCGAAAGTATAGACGTACTCTAAAGAACGGGGAAAGATTGCTATCTCAAAATTAACTCAAATTTGCTACTAACATCTCACACAGACTAACGACCAATAACGCCAAGATTCACAGAAAGTCGTACATGGAATATAATGCTATCTTTCTCTTACACGCGGTTAATCTAGCACGTATGTCTAACCCGAGAATTGGATAGCAACTCTGCCGTTCATCGAATGAAGCCGATAGGCCCCAGTGTTTTTCTGATTCCCTAGGGAGTGAGGGGGATTCCGGAAGACCAAAGAAGCCAGTTTCTCACAAGATTCGAGGCCGACTACAAGTGAAGATCATGGCGAGGGATTTGCGGCAAGCGGGCACCGTTTCCAGTAATCGTACTGCAGCAATTTTAATGAGGATTCAGTGTTCTGATGGATTTCTACGATGTTCAGAGAACCCCCGCACATGAAAGATTTTCATAAAAAACAAACGTTGGTTATGCAAATTTCCAGCATTACTTGGCGCTCAGACGCTATGGACGCTACCTTTGACAAAATCCGCTGGCTTCCACCTGACGCGGTTAGTTCGCATCTTCGCCGTGGTGTGCCGTCCTAGTAGTCGGTCATGTCCATTTGTCACGGCCTTCAGCCACATTTTGGACAGAATCCATCCATTCGTCGCTATCACTTTCTGCGAAATAAAACATTGACCTTGAGCTGCTTTTTGATCCGAGTGATTTTCAATCCTTAATCACCACATTCGTCCAAAACTTTCACTCCAGGAGGCCGTTTCAAGACAGAGCTAGGTAGCATTTTTAGAGCGTGCTTGACGGGTCGATGCGGCTGTCTTTTTGATCTGTGCTGAAACAGTGCAAGTCGACCCTCCAGTGCCGCTTGAAAAGACGTTGGGAGATGCTGACATCTAGCTCGTAACAAGCGTTTTTGTTCTGCATCGAATAAGTTGTAGAAGATTTCGTTATAGCACATCCTTCCAAATGGCGTCCTCGCCGTTTTGCGATCCGTACACCATGATATGGCGAATAGCGGACAGATAGACGCGCAACTTGACTTCCTTCGTGACGGGTGTAGACCATAAACATTTGGCTAAAAAGATGTAGCTTTCGCGTGTCTTTCTCTGATGTATTCGGGGGATCGTCCCCAACCCGACGGCCGTGGCCACGTCATTAGGGACTAAACACAACCTTGGTTGGCCGCCGACACTTCATCCTCTAGCCCCCTGGCCCTTTGGGAGGGACTTAGGTAGGGCATCTCGTCCTCCTTTGCTGGATGTGTTCAATCGATCGCGGGAGAGCGAACCTGGCAGGGCTCACTCCAAATGCCCAGTGAACACAGGGGAGCATCCCCGAAGCTGGACACGTGGAGCAATCATGTGGATCGCCGAAACATCGATTGCAATTCTTCATTTCTTCTTTTGATGGTTGCTCATTTTTGTTTTTGTTCTGAATCTGAGAACTTTTAAACTTCTTGCTTGTCCATTTTGTACTTTGAAGTTTTATTGGAATTCACGCAGAACTTTGTCGTCTGATAGGAAATTTAGCTAATTCTTTCAATCAGCATTTTTTAGGGAAACCATTGATGGCCAAAAAACAAACAGTGGCAACCAATTTCTGCAGTAATCTAGAGCACAAAGGACTGAGACAAATTTTAATCAGTGTAATATTTCAAATTTCTTTTCAATTCATGTTGCACTGGGGCACTCTCGCAATGATGGCTGCTCTTATCACCGTATTTTCGTGGTAAATCCGCTGCAAAATCGCGGCACACTTCTTCCTCATAAGTTTTTTCGTTTTCCGGTAGTTTCTTCGGCAGCCACTGAGTAGTTCTACAGTGATTTCGCGTTATATTCACAAAAAGGTTCCCGACCTAGCGATAGTTTTGCGTCAATTGATCTAGGTAAAATTCTGGTACGCGATAAGATTCTCCCAAATAGCTTCCACACAATACCCTCTATTCTAGAGCAAGGGGCTCCATGAGGAGCCTGCAAGAAATAATGTAGGAGAAGTAGTGCTTTACTAAAGGAGTGTGCTAGAGGTCTTAGAGGCTTTGACAGGACTTCATAGAAGGAGCTGCAAAGAGTTATAAGATACCCAGGTCTTCAAAAGCAGCCGAATAAAAAGCTGTTCAGATCGATTTCGTGGACATATTGAGTTCAGAACCCATTTGCTCATCTCTACCTATCTCGAGTCTTTCATTTTGGTCAGGGCGGGCATTGCGCTTTTGGGGTTTGCTCTTGCGCTCAAAGTGGCTTACTTCGTTCTATCTTTTTGGGGCGGCTCTTCCTGGCTCGTTTTCAAGCCATGCAATCCGGCGTTACAGTACCCTCCAACGACCCATTCCTAGTGGAAACGGAAACATATTTTTTTAATCGTTGAACACTGCCTTTTTGAAGTACGGAGGCGCAGTCAGACTACAGTGCATGGCAGTGGAAAAAGGCTGTTGTGTGTTTGCGTATTTGCACTAAACATGCTGCACGCTGAGGAACATAATCCGGGGAAGTTCTTTCTCTAAATTCTGAAGAAAAGCATCTGGAACGTTGAAAAAACTGTGGTGTCGATACACTCTGATACGTCTTTGTACATACTCTGCCAATTCGAGACTTCGTGCTTCGGAAAGCGGCCTGTTACGCCCTCTTTTATCATAAGCCAGGAAATTTATCATTAGCGCCGTCATCGAAGCCATATTCGCGCGAAGGGTGAATTTGACTCGAGTCAGAGTGACCTATCATCAGGGCACTGTGCGGAGACTGTTCCGTTTCGGATTCCGTCTCCGTATGTTCCGGTCTCTTTCCAAACATCTTTTCCCACTTCCATTTCCGACTTGACCGGGTTTATAAATAATAGTGCTGCATGGGTAATGGTACTTTGAATTTCGCATGGCACGTGCCATATGCGACAGAGCCTTTGATTGGTGCGGCTCACTGAGTTGAATGCATATTCGACGAATGCGGCGATTTTCTGAGATATTCGACGATTGGAATACATGTAAGTAAAAATTCGGATGGATGAATCCCGTCAAGTCGGACGGACGAGTCAAAAAAAATCAGGATTGCAGAGGCATTAAATAATTTTAATATAATTTTAACATTATTCGATCTCAACTCCATCTAAAGTGGGAGCTCTTTCCAAACACTTTTTGTAGCGGGGAGTTTTAGCGCACTGTCTAGCTGGTGGAAAATATCTCTTACTAGGACTTTGGCTCTACTACATTTCCGGTGGGCTTTTTTATTAAACCATGTGGTGAGAGTTGTAGGTATGGGACACAGCATTGATAGTCCGCTTTTCAAATCCCCTAAATGCCTTAGAGCTTCGCATGGAGATTTTCAAGAAGTGGGTATTTTCTTATGTTTCCGTAGTGAAAAAGGGGTACAAGAATGGCAATTGGTTCAGTGATATTCAAAAGAAATTGGCTCGGAGTTGAACTTAAAACGTTTTATATAGGATTTGTTTGGAGATTGCTAATTACGAATATGAGGTCCATTTGTCAATATTTCGAAAATTCCACCTAATTTGGTCCGAAGCTTTAGAATGGGGAGATTTTGCTGGAAAAACACAACTTTTGACGGATTTCCGGATAATGCTACGATATAATCGCCTTACAAAACTTGTATCATACATAGTGGTTTTATTCGGGCTGCATTAACACTAAATGGACCGCGTGTCCACATTGAACCTTACCCACGCCAAGCAACTTAATTTGTTTCGTTTGCTTACTTCGAGAAGAAACAGGTTCCGCTTCTAATTGTTGCTTTTATATCCTTGTATGCTTAAAGCAGTTATGTCCCGATGTGTGTGTGTGTGCTAGTGTGGTCCCGCGGATCTTTGGAATGGCCTCAAATCAGAACTGGTATAGAATGGTACCATTTTATAGTTGGGAGGTGAGTGGGTAGGACATATCACGATTACCGGAAAATCAGCCTGAACTTCCAGATTCTTAGCCTCAGGGAACCGAAGGGTTTGTGGTAAAGGGGCTGCACTTAGCCGTGCAGGCCATGGAAACCACAATGATGTATCTAGCGCTCGAAGAGTTACGCTCTAGTAATTGCGAAAAGGTCTTCAATAGATTTAAGGGGCGCTTCGGGCCAGAATTTCTAGGGGTCGACTGCGTACCACGCGCTGCGTGACCGCACGCGCGTCGGAAGTAGACGGGTTTAGGCGCGACGTTTCGCGCGGCGCAAAACTCGTCTTCTTCCGAACGCACGTGCGGTCGCGCAGCGCGTGGTACGATCAGTCGATCGGTGGCTCAACATTGGCCGTTTTATGGCCTGTACAGGACCCTGATGGGAGAGTGCAGAGTCCTCTTAGAAAGTGCGCACGACCGCAGTGGAGTGTGTGGCAGGACCCCTGTGCGGGAGTGTGCAGGGCGTCAGTGGAGTGTTCAGGGCGTCATAGAAAGTGCGCCAGGACCCCAGTGGGAGTGTGCAGTACGTCATCGAAAGTGTAGAATGTAGAAAGAAAACGAAATTTATACAACTGTTTCATCCCAAATTGTAACCTTTTTGTAGCGATGAAAACAGGAAAACGTGTTTTGTGAGCAGCGTGCGACGCGTTTCAAAGAGAGCGCAGAACTCTGAAGACTTTCCTTGTCAATCTAGGGAATTGTGCACCACCTTCACTGCTCGTCACTCATTACAACTGCTCAGTCATTTCGATTTACTAGCTTCCATAAGTCAGTTTTATATACTCTGAAAATCTGAGTTTATCAAAATCTGCTTCTCTAAAGATAATTATCCACGTACATATTACATTTATTGAGAACAAGGACGTGGTGTTGCTTAACTAGGGAAACATCACCTGCGTTTTCCTTATTATGAGAGATGATAAAAGGAGAATACACCCTTGCGAACTTCAAAAATGGGAAAAAGGGATGTTTTGCTTGAATGCGCCAGCCGTCGAGCTATCACATTTTCTTACCCCACGCCCTACTGTGAATCTCCAGAAGCCTGCTCCGCTTAGGAGAGTCTATAGGGGCAGCAAATTTCGGGTAGACGGATGTCAGGTCAACACCGCTTTGACAAACTATTCTACTCTCAAGAAGTTGGCGGCACGTAAAAGCTTTTCTCGAGTTGAAAACTTTGCTAGGTCTCGCTAGTCCAGCGCTGAAAGGCACAGTGACAAATTGTGAAATTAATTTTTCAGATTTCATGTTTATCTTAGTAGAGAGTCACACGCTGATCACAGTGGTATCTTCTAAAATCGTTCAAAACCCCTTTTCAACAGGAGTTATGGCCTTCAGTATTTAGATTTTGAGGGTGAAAAATTGGTGGACGAGTTGTTCCCAGGCCTGTATTTCTCTTCACTCGCAATCTTCGCGAGAGAAAGCCAGATAAGGAGACATCCGGTAATGGACTGGAAGAACGACGACTTGTTGGAATTCATCCATCCATCGAGCCGCCAACAAGTTCGAAAATCCGTTAGGGGTCGGGCCTGTGGTGGTGAGCCAAGGGGTCGGGCCCAGGTGGCTGCCTATATCTTGCTTATCTGGAGGAATTGAGATCCTGCATTTGGCACGTGTTACAGGAGGGTCTTCACCATTCAAGAAAATCTCAAAATTCATATCTGAGGGTGGTTTCAGCCTTAAAGCGCAGTACACGCTCGTAGACGTGGTTGGGATAACAGCGTGAATCGAACCATATGGCTTACCACATATTACCTACGCCTTTTAAAGCAATGAACAGACCCACAATGCCGTTACAGGAGTAGCAAGTTTGGCTCCCGCCCGTATCGCGCTCCTTCAGAGTTTGCCCTTTTCCTCTAACGCAGGGTTGTTGGGCCATCTTCGCCGCCAGTGACGTGTGTGGTTCACTTGTTAGGTGATCTACCAACAGTACCGACGGTGAATATGACCCAGCAACCTTTGCATTGGAGGAAAAGGGCAAGTACAGAAAGGGCGTGAAAATACAGGCGGGCCAAACTTGACTACTCCTGTAACGGCATTGTGGGTCGCTTTTGACGCTTCCAAAATGCGTAGACATTATGTTGTAAGCCGAAAAGGTTCTATCCACCTAGTCATATCAAAACGTTCACGAAGCGTGTATGCTGCCTTTAATACAACTTCCATAGCTGGTAAAGCAGGTAATAAGCGCCATATATCTCATTTTGGCATAGCCGTTTACAACGAAAATCAGTTTAAAAACTAACCGAATTGATTGGCCGTGAGCGCGCGGTCTCAAAAGGGCATCATTTGTCTACCGGTAACTCATATCGTAACCCTAAGTCAGGCAAGGAACAGACTCCAGATTCCGGTTCAGCGCCCTGAATAACACCCGGATGCAAGTTTTGAACCGAATCCAAGAACTTTTTTTGAACACCACCAAAAGTTCACGGATGGGTACACTCATCTCTTTGTAATGCAATAAAAATTGAATCCCCGCAGCCATTTAGGGAATTTCGAGCACGGATCATTTATGTGTACTGTCACAGGATCCAACAGCAACAGACAACATGGCTTTCCAAATCTCCACGGGAAGTTTGAAGCAGCCCCTAGTCAGAGTGTGTTCATTCCATAATTCTGTTGTAAATAGACCTAAGTAAGGGAGTTCATGTAACCTTTTTCAGGACTCTAGAGAGAAGTTGAAAAATGTAAGGCGATGAAGGAAGAGTTTTCCTCTCAGGAGCGAGCAATACGCCTGTGGAGAGCTTTAAAAGGGGTTCGCTGAACGTCGTAAAGAGCTGACAGGGCAGCATGGGCTGTAGAAAATAATGCGATAGATGTGCTCAAAGAGTAAAGGATTTAGGAAAGAAGCTGAAATGAGCTGTAGAAATCTGGTTAAATCTCATAAGAAGCTGCGTAAGAAAAACTGATAGATTGAATCCATGGAGATAGAATTGGTGTAGATGAAGGGGAGTGGGTGGGCTATAGAGGCGATGCCAATCATGTAGCTGGAGTTACATAATGTTGCCATGTGATGTCGTGGGTGGAAACTTTTAGCGACCAGAAATATATCGAGAAAGACTTCTAAAAGGAAAAAAAATCATAGTCATTTCAACGAGTATGGTCCAAAGATTGAGAGTATATGGGATTTTTTAGAGCTGAGGTACGCCGAATGGTCACCCTTCACAAAAAATCATCTCATTGCTAAGCCGGTAAGCTTAATTCTTGCTTTTTTCTTCTAAATTCTCTGAAAGGTTTGGCCGAGAAATAGCCCCTCCCCCTAGGGCTCCTGCAGCTGCTCCCGGTGGGCGGCTAATTTCTCGGCTATTTTGCACGGCTATTTCTCGATTACTCGTTTATTACGCGGCCAGTGCCCGGCCGAGACCACGTTGTTTGCAGAAACACGCCCACCAGGCTCTGCAGCGGCTCCTGGTGGGCTATGTCCAGGCCTGGCAACTGGTGCTTTTAACACAGCCACCAATCTAGAAATGATGCTGCAAACTTTTTATTGCCGGTCCTACCTTCATTCACAATTACAGACAACGATACCGTCAACTCGCATAACGAAAATACGCTCCATGTAAAGTGGGAAGCAGTAATAATGGGTGATCAAGAAACCCGATTTTGACCCACACCTTCCCAGAGTAGGGCGCGGTTCAGCCAGACCCACTTATTTGGCGGCCATTTAGCAGCCAGCTTTATTTGCGATTATTCTGCGGCGGCTATTTCGCGGCAACCATTATTTGACAGCTGTTACGCGACAAGCAGGCATTCGCGGCTAATTCTCGTCAAACCTCACAGAGTTGTTTCTTGTGTAAGAATACACATTTCAGAAGAGAGGAGAGTAGTCGCAAATGAGCCGTCTACCACTGCCAGTAATGATGAGTGTGCGTCGAAGACGGGCTCATCTTAGCCGGACACGTTACAATTTGGTTTTATATTCTTGTTGATTTTTCTCATGTATATTCTCATTTTGGGGCATCGTTTTTAGCCTTCTCTATTTCACTTTGTGGGACCTGCATTAAATGCAGCCTTCGGGTTGTCCAGAATAGTTTGCCGTTCATTTGAAGATTTTCTGTATTCATGGTCGCTGGTTTTTCTTGGTGTGAAATCATGAAATATCATTTCTGGTATGGCGTTAATCCTGTATATGTTAAACCTGTATCATTGCTGCTTGCAGCTTGTGGGAAGACCTCATTTTCTTAATGTGTGTAGAGATTCATACTGTGTTGTTAGCGTTTTTTCTCAGTTTTTGATTCTGGATTTTGGATTGATTTTGAAGGAAATTGCATTGGAAAGGTAATTTTTTTAATTCATTTTGTGTTGATTAACGTTTTGATACTGTGAGGAAATGCGTAAGTCTACTGAGCAGTTTTAGTAGAGCACACGTACCGATCAAGGAAGCGCTAGCTGAAGGTAAGTAACATGGTAAGCATTTTGGGGAGCCGCCTCCCCAAGAACGGCCTCACAGAGCCAACTAAGTCCCTGCAAAAACTCAACTTTGGTCCCTCCCAATAGCAAACTTAGGAGGGAACATCTCAACCGCATGACCAGCAAGTCCCTGCAAAGTTCAACTTTGGTCCCTCCCAATAGCAAACTAAGGAGGGACCCAACCAATGCATTAACCAAGTCCCCTGCAAAACCTTCAACCCTGTCCCTCTCAATAGCAAACTTCTAGGAGGGACCAACTCCTCCCACTTTAGGGGATCGTCCCCAGCTGTCGGTGGGGATGGAATGAGTTTGGGTTGGGGATCGTCCCAAGAGTTCATCAGAGTTGTTGAATATCCACTGCATAACTGCCACTGTTCTTCAGCAAACAGCCAAAATAGCAGAAACCATCGAAAAAGCCAAATATGTGCATTGCCCGCCCACACGAATTTTACCAGGGGCCGTATTCATCAGAACCATAGTGTGAGAGGGACCGGAGTGGCGAGATAGTTGCATACGTAATTGGGCAATGCAGAGAGTTCGGGATAAAATACATGTGCCCTCGAACCACGGTTTTACTGATGATGAATCCAGCCACAAGAGATCCAAGGTTTCAGAAGACATATTTCAACCCGTTTTTTTTTGGATGTCTGAAGGTACAGGGACCGCAGTATCTCACGGTCAAGTAAAGGCACAGTACACACTCAAACATGAATTTTAGGATTTTCATTAGATTGTGTAGTGGGCCCCTTCTGTATAACTTTTGCCAAGTACGAGATCTCGATTTGTCCAAATAAGCGAGATATAAGCAACTACCACAGGCCTGACCCCTTCGCTCACCACCACAGGCCCGTCCCTCTAACAGATTTTCGAACTCAGTAGTGGATGAATGAATTCCCAACAAATCTTCGTTCTTCAGTCAATTGCCGAACTGTCTCCTTATCCTGGCTTGCTCTTGAGCATCGATTGCAACTGAAGAGAAATACAGGCCTGAAACAACTTGTCCACAAATCTCTCACCCTCAAAGTATAGGCGTTTTTGAGGAGTCATGACTCCTGTTTATAGGGTGTTTTGAACGATTTCAGAGATACCGTTGTGATCAGCTTGTCCCTCTTTCCAACGTCAGTTCAAAAACTGAGAAATAATTTTCTCGGTGTTCCATACCTTTAAAGGCAGTGTTCACGATGATTTTAGTTCCCAAGTTTTTCACACGAAATAATGCGTTGGCAACCAATTGTTACCATAATTACGAAGAAACGGCGAGAAAAGCACTAAAACTTCATATTTCAGTGACATTATTCTCTGGTCTAGAGTAGTGGTCCGGTTGTATGAACATGGTCTCGGTGGTTGTGACCTGTAAAAAATGGAGCTAATCGAAAGTGGAAGAATATTTTAGGCAAAACAGTGTTAGTTAGGATCCGAAGGAAAGAAAGGAGCAACAGATGGTAGAGGATCGCAAACGAAGGGTCCACAATGGATTTCATTGCCACAACGAACAGCTCCCGTGAGAGTAAAGAGGTGGGGTGAGTTTGAAGGATATCGTGCCCTTGTGGTGCGTTTTTTCGATTTCTTCGTCATTTCAGTACTACCCGGAGGCCGAAAAATCGATTCAGCATTTAGTTTCAAAATTAAAGATCATCGTGAACACTCCTTGTTGCTCAACGTGTCGCAGATGTAGAAAGAGTTCAGTATTTCGACAATGACTTGTGTTCAGTGCAAATTTATTTGCAAATGCTAGAAAACGGTAAAAATCAGTCTTCTTCAGACTCCGAGTCCTATTCCATCGGAGTCCAAATTTGGGAAGGAGAGACCGCATGTCTGAAAAAGAGTCATTGGAATTTACGAAGATTCTGACAATTGCTTGCAAACATACATAACATCGGCATGGATCGGGAAGAGACTTTGCGTTCACTGTTAAAGGTTGGCGCAATCTCGGTTCACCTATGTTATAGCATATGGCACCGAGTTTGTGCCAACCTTCAACAGTGAACGCAAACTCTCTTCACGATCCATGCCGACGTTGTAGAGTTCGCGCAATCATTTTTCGTGAATGGTCTGATGAATGGACGGGGCCGCGACGGTAGATCACCCCGCGCGAATCGAAACCCCATTCTCTAGTGGGCCTGCCACCAGAGGTGTGCGGCAAAGGAATTTCAAACTTCGGCAAACGGCAACGGCAAACCCCAAAAATGACCGGCAAACGACAAAATCTGTTTATGCTATAATACACCAACATTTGCGTACAAGGAAGGGTTGCCTACATCAGATGGAGTTTCGGGATGTTTTTTTAATATGTTCTAGAGGGAGTACAGTGTTCCAATATCACAACAATTCTGCTAAATGCCTCAGGCAGACCCTAAAAAGGTCCAAATTGGAACAAGGCCAGAACGGCTCGGCCGAAGTGAGTAGAGCTGATTTAACGATTGAATTACCTTTGTGTATATTTAGAATAGATCAGAAATTGGGCAACAATGCATAATTTCTGATCTAAACAGTATCAATACACCAAAATTTTCTACATCTATTCTGAACACATCCAAAGAAAAGTCAATCGTTAAATTGGCTCTCTCAGGCCGAACTGTTCTGGCCTTGATCAGATTTTCACCTTTTTAGTGACTGCCTGAGGGTTTAGCAAATTCTATGCATAGGATACTGGAACACTGTCCTCCTCCAAGAACATATTAAGATTATAGATGTTTGATGATGTTGAACTCGACACGAGGTTGATACAGTTATTTATGGCTAACGTGTCGGAGTAACCTCCTTCTTCAAAGCCTGAAAAGATCAAATAAGAAGTGTGTCTACCCGGCCAAACGTCTCCTAATCCCCACTTGAAATCGAAAACCTATTTTCTGTCATGTAGGTTAGAGAGAAAACCAAAGAAAAGTACCGCACCTAGCCAAGAACTCGCTATCGATCAGAGCAGCATGAAGCGTCGATGAAGGAAACGCTGTAGACCACCACTTGAGATGTTAGAAGGCGAGTCTTACGTATGGCCTGAGCTCCCGGGTTATATACAGACCTTCTCCCTTCCGGTTAATTTGCGGGTCATAAGCCTGTATAAAAAAAGGTTTTCTCTCTAACCTACGTGACAGAAAATAGGTTTTCGATTTCAAGTGGGGATTAGGAGACGTTTGGCCGGGTAGACACACTTCTTATTTGATCTTTTCAGGCTCTGAAGAAGGAGGTTACTCCGAAACGTTAGCCATAAATAACTGTATCAACCTCGTGTCGAGTTCAACATCATCAAACATCTATAGTATTATCATGCCGAGGTTTATGGAGAGTCGCACATAGAGATTGATGCGAAATGTTCCTACTCAATTTCAACGACTCGTTATGGATGTGTTGTCGCTAAGACAGAAAATCGTGGTGGCAAGACAATCTATCCACTTTCTTCGTCGCTGTCTCAATCACCGTATTGTGCCCAACTTCATATCTCAAAAGCACTTGCGGGACCTATGCGGCAATCCAAGCAACGACCATTCGATATCCAACATCGAAGTGAGACTCCTACGCCTAGCACTTCGTTCAAGAAAAGATCATATGTTTGCATGTTGCGTAAGTGTATGTCTAAGGAACAGTGTTGTGTTGTATATTTGAGTGATCACGTTTGGGGGAGAATCGTGGATGGATCAAAGACGATCTGTGATTCTGGCCGGTCTAATGTCAAAAAATCTCTACAAGAGAAATTCGAGAATCTTTTGAGTATGTCACGGGGGTCGGGGAGGGGAACATTGAATGCCGCATCTTCTAGGAATCCCACTGTTCAGACTATTGACGTCATAAGGAAACCAGTTTCAACTGTGCCTAGAGTTACCGTGTTGGGCGACTTCGACCTATCCGAAAATGCGCGTTTAGTTTTGGAAATGGGTCCCAGTTTCTCTCCATCTCAGCCTATTTCAGCAGTCACCATGCGCAAGGTTATCTGTAGTCTTCACGGACTTCAAGACCGCCTACGCCAAAAGTCTAGATTCAGTGATGGTGCGACCCGTATCCCAACAGGGGCTTTGCCTCAAGTGCCGTTTCCAAGCACATTTTTCAAGCAACAAGATCCTGACCTGGCTTCTGACATCAGTTTCCGCATTTTCGCAGACGAGGTCTTCCAAGTATTTGAAAGAGAGCGCAGAAAAAACACGTCACCAAATCTTTCTCCAGCCCAGCTGCGCGGTATCAAAGAAATTCGTCAGTCTGTGGAATCCAGAGCGATACGCTTATCAGTCAGTGACAAGGGAGGGGAGTTCGTGGTGATTCCTAGCCAAATTGACACTGCAATCACAGAAAACCACCTTCAGGATGCGTCACTTTACAACCCTTCCTCTGCAAAGGAATTCCAAGCGCAGTATCGCAGACTGAACAGGAGTGGGTAAAGTGGGCAAAGCGGCTGGTTTAAGCCCCAGGTTTGTCACACGCCTCAAAATTGAGACACCAAGCTGTCCAGTTCTCTACCTGCTCGTAAAAACGCACAAAATTCCACAGGGTGAAGGTTTGACCACAATTTCTCCCACCGCAATCAAGGTGAGGCCAATCATCAGCTGCGTGGGCGGCCCTACGGATAGAATAGCGTGGTTCATAAATTGTGTCTTGAAACAACTGCTAAACTTCGTCCCGGCGCACCTTTCGAACACTCGCGGTTTCCTTGACACTTTGCGGAGCGCTCAGTTGAACAACCACTGCTTCATGGAGTCCTTCGATGTTACCGCGTTGTATACCAAAGTGAGTAACGAGCACGCAATGCAGGCGGTTTTTGAGCTGCTAACCCAAAATCAAAGTTCCATCAGCATGTTTGGGTTATCCATTGGTCAAATCATGGCGCTCATAAAGGAGAGCCTCAGCTGCAATGTCTTCAAGTGGTCAGGCCGCTATTTCAAGCAGGTCAGAGGGCTGGCGATGGGACAGCGTCTAGCACCCACTCTCGCGATCGCCTTTATGGGAAAAATCGAAACTCCGGTACTGGCCCGCCTCCCTATTCTCTACTGTAGGTAGTTATATCGATGATTGTTTCATCGTCTGCCCCACACAGGAAGAGATGGATCAGTGCTTTGACCTTCTAAACTCCCAATCAGAAAACATAAAGTTTACCAGGGAAAAGCCTGTTGCAAAGTGGCTACCTTTCCTTAATGTCCAGGTCCACTTGCGCGATGGAGGACACGCTACAAAGTGGTACCGGAAACCAAACAATAAGAATATTCTTGTCCACTTCCGGTCAGCACATCCATCCCTGACAAAAAGAGCTGTAATAAGTAATATGTTTCGAACAGCCAGCAGTCTTTGTACCGGAGAAGAGGAGAGGATGGAATCCATTCAAAAGGCACAAGAAATAGCCGATCTGAATGGATATTCCAGAGAATTTGGTTCGCGCAGGCGCAGAAACCTCACTGAAAACCAGAGGAGCCCAATAGAAGGAAAAATTCCCTTCAAAATACCGTTCATTTCTGACGAGTTCAGCGCTTCGATCAGAAAATGCCTGAAGAGAACGGGGCTGGATAACTCTGTGATCTTGGTTGACATTCCTCCGAACAACCTCAAAACTCGTCTGGTCCGGAATCGCCTCTATGATCGCGTTTGTACTACACCCGCCTGTGTGATTTGCCCGGCTGGCAGGGATGGAGACTGCACTGCTTGCGGTGTGGTCTATTTGATCTCATGTCAGCTGTGCGGCCAAAAATACATCGGGGAAACATCGCGGCCACTGCATGTCAGGATCAAAGAACACTTGGACGGTAAGGAGAGGAAGCGGGAAGCCACAGTGCTTGGGGCGCATCGGGTCACTACCCATAATGGTGACAACTTTGACATCAAGGTCGAGATAATAGCCCGAGAAACTGACACCGCAGCGCGAAAAACCCTAGAGGCATTTTTTATACAGGCTTATGACCCGCAAATTAACCGGATGGGAGAAGGTCTGTATATAACCCGGGAGCTCAGGCCATACGTAAGACTCGCCTTCTAACATCTCAAGTGGTGGTCTACAGCGTTTCCTTCATCGACGCTTCATGCTGCTCTGATCGATAGCGAGTTCTTGGCTAGGTGCGGTACTTTTCTTTGGTTTTCTCTCTAACCTACGTGACAGAAAATAGGTTTTCGATTTCAAGTGGGGATTAGGAGACGTTTGGCCGGGTAGACACACTTCTTATTTGATCTTTTCAGGCTCTGAAGAAGGAGGTTACTCCGACACGTTAGCCATAAATAACTGTATCAACCTCGTGTCGAGTTCAACATCATCAAACATCTATAATCTTAATATGTTCTTGGAGGAGGACAGTGTTCCAGTATCCTATGCATAGAATTTGCTAAACCCTCAGGCAGTCACTAAAAAGGTGAAAATCTGATCAAGGCCAGAACAGTTCGGCCTGAGAGAGCCAATTTAACGATTGACTTACCTTTGGATGTGTTCAGAATAGATGTAGAAAATTTTGGTGTATTGATACTGTTTAGATCAGAAATTATGCATTGTTGCCCAATTTCTGATCTATTCTAAATATACACAAAGGTAATTCAATCGTTAAATCAGCTCTACTCACTTCGGCCGAGCCGTTCTGGCCTTGTTCCAATTTGGACCTTTTTAGGGTCTGCCTGAGGCATTTAGCAGAATTTAAGTATGTGATATTGGAACACTGTACTCCCTCTAGAACATATTAAAAAAACATCCCGAAACTCTATTCGATGTAGGCAACCCTTTCCTGTTAGTCGTGTCGTATTCCATGCAATATCTGCCAGTTACTATGAGCCTGACGTTTCAATGGCCTTTACAGGAAGAAAAATCCTATTAATCAGAAGCTGCTTGAAAGCTCCAGGCTAACAGGAGTCACTACCAAGACCAACAAGGCTGTAAGCTTCTCCATCGCCGGCGATAATTCTGTTAATTCCTCTCCATTTGAGAATTCCGTACAAATCAATGCTAGAGATTCAAAAGATGGGCGTCTTCTTGAGCAGCGCAAAGTGTGACAGGCCCGCAAAGGATTTTCTGAAAGGAGCCTGCGGCCACCGCGTCCCAGCCTAGTCGATCCGGGGAAGATTAACAAATCGTAAGCAAGCTCGGTGCGATGGGAGTGTGCGCCGGCTCAAAGACTGTGGACGATACTGGTACCACAATCAGGTGCGAATAAAAGGGTGAATACGCGATGATTGGTCGGGATTGATGGCGAAAGACAGTACACACCGCGATCAGCAGCGCGCGGTTTAAGTTATACCCGGGGTCACAATTCCTACTGTTAGTAGCAAGAAGTAAGCTCAAGGATTTGAATTTCGCTCACTTCAAACTACGATTCAATGGTTACCCTTGTGAGGCTACAGGAATGGAGTGAGACTACTGTAGTTGAATGCAGTGCTCACGGTAAAAGCAGCCTTCGAATTCTGAATCAAGAGCTCCGAGGGGCATGATGCACAGAATGAGGGGCGTTTTACTGGTATGTACATGCGACGCGCGCGACGGGAAGTCCGCTGCGTTGACATCGTAGCTGGAGCGCCGCGTGCAGTGCGCTAGCCAGCTGGACTGCTCTTGGGCTCCTCCCTTTCTGCGTATTCAGCCCACAAGCTGGCACGAGGCCAATTACAGCAACAATGTCGGCTAGAAACAAGCAATAAATTTGTCCAAAAACTTGAGAGTGGTTTACCCGCCCCACTCACCTCCCTGTGGCTACCGAGGAAGTAGGTGGAGCGAGTACACCACGTTCAAGTTTCGGGCCGTATATTATTGGTTTGCTCGTTTTGAGCCGGTTTTTCACACTGTTGTGGCAATGGGCCTGGATTTCTGGTGAAAAGTTGAATGCGGTTTTAACCGTTGCCTTCGAAGATTTTTAATTTCTTCATCTTTACACCATTTCCTAGCGAACCTAGCTCTGTCATTAAGTCAACCTTTCATTCCAGCTAATGATATATTGTTCAACTTTCAAAAGCCGGAAAAATTGTTTGCGGAATTGATAATTTTCCTGTCCCAATTATTACCATCAGCCAACCAACCGACGACAAGTGGGCCTATATACACAAATTCTCCACTGGTTCATATGTCTAAATAAGTCAGATTTTGCGCTACAGTTTTGATCTGACTTGGTTTTGTAATCTTAGAACTTGCAGTAATCGGTATGCCTCTCAAAAAGGGTTTTTTGCAGTTTTGGCACTCTTAAAGGACTAAGAATTCGATGATTAAAAAAAGACATCTGGAGGTTCCCAAACATTCTAGAACTCAAACGAACTCCTTTGATTACCCAGTCGAGATGTTTTCATAAGTTGCCGTTTGAAAGGGTACAATTATACATTGAATGAGTCGGAACCAGAAACTGGAACTACTCAAAATAATTAATTATAGCAGCTCCGAGTGGCTGACCAACACAGAGACTGCGGCGAGGGCAAATCCTGTTGTTTCAACGAATTTTTGCCGAAAATTTGCCGTTTTAGACGAAAATTTCGGCAAACGGCAACGGCAACCCCCAAAAATGGCCGGCAATCGGCAAACGGCAACTGGCTGCCAACCCCGCACGGCCAGCCGCCTGGTCCATGCGTCAGAGTAAACCGAAAACGGACACCATACATAAGTCGTCATGTTGCCAAACTCACCATCCTGCCACTCTGAAAATATTTGCATCGCTCTGGCATCGTAATAACCCATATGTGGCCGGGCCGGCAACATGTGGGGTATTACGATGCCACCCGTGAGCTATTTCGATGCCAAATGTGAATTATTTCAATGCCACGTGTGGGTTATTCCGATGGTTCCCACCACGGTCTCCGTATGCAGGACCACCCCCCTAGCTGTGGGGACTTTCCCCTCAGCTGCCAAAAAATTATTCTTCTCCTTCTAAGTGATCCTTTGAATGTGACTTGAAGCCACCTTCCAGGATCGGCCTCGAAATGCCGAGTGAGCAATCGGTGAGATGAAGCGCCTTTTATACCCTTTGGACTATTTACTCTAAGCATGATAGTGATACCAGAGAAAAAAGTTAATTCTCAACAAGTTTAAAATTGCAGTACCATAGCGATGCCTTAGCGATGCCATAGCGATTTTATTTTCGATCACGTTTTGCGCAAGCCTAACCGCGCTATCCCTCACAAATGCATTGTCAACGCAATAACTCCGTCTCTGTATTACTCCAATTCTAAGTAGGCCTTATTTCGTTTATACCCAATGTTTCAGAAAATCATGTTCTGGATTTTGTAGGTTTAGCTCTGTATATCAACAGTCAGTGTTCAAAAATCAATAAATGCCTCAGGGATCACCAGAAAAGGGCATTGAAATTCGAGAAGAAAAAAGGCTACGTGAAAGGCGATTTTAAAGGCAGTGTTCACGATGAAAAAAATTTTCGCTTTTTTTTTGCAAAAACGTAAGCTTTGTGTCCCTCTAAAATGAGTAAGGACGAAAGTACAACGAAAAACGGCCAGGAAAAGAGTGAAAATCTCGCCGTCCTGCTAACCCATCGGGTCATCCCGCCCACGTCATATTACAGTTGTTCTGCTGAGTGTAGGAGCAGTTAGTGTTCGTCTTACCGAAGGAACGGCAACCGAAATTTGAATACTCTATCCCGATAAATTCTAATATAGAATCTTGTGAAATTAGTACAACGCTTCTTACTATTAGTGATGGAAGTTTTGCTGGCAAAAAAATGCGTCTTTTGACGTTTCCCAGAATGCTAGGATAGAGCTGCCCTAGAACTTTTCCGAGATGGTTATTCGAACTGTTCAACAACAGTCTGTGCGTGGTCTGTTTGTCGACTTTTCCTGGATTACGGTATGTTGCTATAGGCATACGGTACTTATATCAAAGTTTGAGATTTGGATCTAATTTTTTCTGTGAGGTTATTTGGGACACGGCTTTGAGGTTCACTCGTCGATTTTCCAAATATCAAGGTACGTTACGCCACCCAAAAGGCATTATGCCTGCAGTGGCCCTAAGTACATAAAGCGACAAACAGACCCCATATTAGTGTTAGGCGCTTTAAGTTACCCTCTGTTGAAAGTTTTGGGCTGACTTTGGAGAAACTTCCCGCCACCAGTTTTCTTCTGGCGTAATGTTCCTTATTAACCCGCCAGCATCCCGTCGAAATGTTTGAAGTGATTCCAGCGTGTTCAATGTGTGTCGATTAATATCCCGCGAAATATCAATCGAGACAGTATATCAATAGCCACTAATCAAAAAAAAAGAGTTCCGAAATGCCGGCATGTTGATGAAGACACCTGAGAAAATTTGCCGCAGCAGTGCCGAGAAAGTACCGCGACCTTCGATTGTGCCTTGATAGTTTCACGATAGTACCACAGCAGCTCCTCTTCAGAACAGGGCGAGCTCCGCGAGGATGCAGCAACGAGCCCGCGTGGAGTACAATGCACTGCCTTGTGTAGTAAATGAAATTGTCGCCGGTTCAACTCCCCAAGTTTGAGTTACATTCCGTATTTTGTAGAACGCAATAACAGCGATAACCTTTGTTCTTATCAGACAGAGGGCGTAGCAACCGCAGGTGCGTATATGTATTTGCCTTTAGGCCCCCATAGTTGTATTATAATTCTTGATCAACTTCATGTGAGATGCTCTCCGGGAGCCTCGGCAGCCCTATCGTGGAGCCGCTGCGGCTCCGCGATAGTGCCGCTGCGGCTCTGCGATAAAGCCGCTTCGGTGCCTGTAGGAGCCGAAGCAGCACTATCGCAGAGTTGCAGCGGCGATTTCTCTCAGAGCGTGTGTGTAGCAGCCATCGCAAAGCCATTATATCTTATAAGCCTTCCTATGGCGGCAAACAGCTCGTTGAGATATTATTTAGCATTCGTCAAGTATTTCTGTTAATCACCTTTCAAGATCGAAAAATGCCTTCGCGACAGCCGTTCGACACGTACGCCGACCGCGTGGGCGGACAGTCACTCTCGATGCCAAAGTTCGATCCGCATTTGCGGACAACGGCTGTTGCATCACGCAATAGGTTGATAATTGTGCTGAGACCACTTGGTGCAGGCACGATTCACCTTTACCCCAGCACTATTACCCTAGTGTCGTTTACCCGTAGTCCGCCATTTCGGACCGGAATTTGGCTCCGAAAACGGCAGTAGCTGGGTGATTCGGGAACGCCATGCGCAGTAACGCAGAGCAGAAAATTTTCAGAATTCCAAAATGTTATTTTGTCGATCTTCCTTTCAGGTGTCAAGAATTTTCTGGACAAAAGCCGACATAAGAAGTACTTATAAACATCTTCTAAATTAGGGGCGAGCGAGCACCAAGGAATTAGCCGTCCTCACCTGTTCCTGCCCATTTTTTCTCCGACTTTTCACTTATGAATTTACAGTTTTGTGATGGAAAAACGTACCTTTTCATGAGAAAAACACGACAACCATTTTTATCACAAACCTTGCCTGTATAGGCAGAACTCGCGTCAAAAGCGGTTGTTGTGCTATCCTCATGAGAACGTAATTCTGGCCATCACAAAAAAATAAGTGAAAAGTTGGAGAAAAAACGTCCAAAAAACAGACTACTGCTTGGTGTCCGCCCGCCCCGTTATCGAAATTTCTATAGATACCTATTTTGCCATCTTCATTTTGCTTCTAAAGTTATTCTGAGCACTTCTAGAGACTACTGACTACTTTGAGAGCAAAATAGACGAATAAACAAGCATCCATTGAAATCTCGTCAATTGGGGGGGGGGGGCGTGCGGTACCAGTAATTAGCCGTTCTACCTTGTTTTTGTGCGTTTTTGCCACAAGTTTTCACTTTTTTTACTTATTTTTACTTTTGTGATGGCCAGTCATTTACATTCTCATGAAGAGAGCTCAAGAATCGTTTCTATCTCGAACCTTGCATTTACGTTCACTATAGAAGTTTCCAATACAGCAATTAAAGTGATATACTCCATTCATCAATCCGGCCTCTCAGGACACTCATGGTCAGGTGCCACATAAGCATTCTGTCCCTACGCTCAGTTGAACGCCACAGCTTTTGTAGAGAATGAAGAAAACCCGCCTGTTAACGCTGATATCACAAAGCTGATCAGCAGTGCAAACGAGCTTAGCAGCGGGCTTGAAGAAGTTTCCAAACTGTTCGTAATCGTCGAATGTTGCTGGAGTCTTGTCGCCACGGCAGGCCTCCATCTCGTCATTTATATACCTAAGAACGATTACTTTGAAGCTAGACTAGTCCTTACTCAATATTTTATTTTTGTTACTCACCATAGCTTGTTGTTATTGATCATGCCAAGACCAGTCGTGATTGTATAGAAAGCGCTCCGGCTTGTTATGATCCCCATAGTCTTTTGGTAGCTCTAAACATGTGGTGAACAATCTGGTGGGCCTGAGGGGTGACGGAATCAGACCACTTGTTGGCCACCGGCAAACGACACAGCTCTTGAAAAGTAGAGCCCCTTCTACTATGTATTAGACCCCCTCCCTTTACGAAAAAGGTTTGTGATTAACGATTTTGGCAAAGAAGACCTGTTTCCATCTATTTTTTCAATGGATATTTCGTTTAAAAGAAACGAATGATCGTCTTGCTGTCCTTCCCGTGTTTGAGATAGCACGGTGAGTCGAACCATACGGCTTATACAACAACGCCTAAGCCGCCGGAAGCGTAATTCTGTTTCGGAGCAGGACAAATGTACTGGACAGGCAAATACATAAGGACGGTTCCTCTATGAAGCGGAACTCTTAGTCGTTTTCCCCCGCTTGAAACTGTAAAGGCGTTGTTATGTAAAGCCATGTTTTGACTGCACGTCTCAGACAATGGAAAAACCTGACCGCCGACCAATAGACGACCGCCACCGGGATGGGCGTTTGTTGGTCGGTTTTTTGTCGGCGGCTAGTCTGAAAATTCCTGCGGTTGGTCGGCGGTGAGACCGCAGGCTTCTGCGGCTGGTCTGCCGAACCCATAGGTTGTCCGCAAGTTCCTGCGGTTGGTCTGTAACTTCCTGCGGTTGGACCACAGGTGACTGCGTTTGGCCCGCAGGCTCCTGCGGTCAGTCAACACATTCACTGCGGTCGTCCTGCAAGCTGCAGCGGTCGGTTCAGATCCAGCCATGTCCAGCCCATCAGGTACCTCGATTCATCCCGGTTCAGCTGCGATTAGCCTGTGAGGTCACGTACGTAGCCCATAACCCCCCCCCATAGTTGGCGTAGACTGCACCATGACTCCGTAAGGTTTATTTTTTTACTACACGTCTACTACGCCACCCAGCGCGTTCAAACCCAAGCATAGATGAATAGGCCGAATTTGAGAATATATCCTGCTCTAGCGATTTCTCCCCTGAGGGTCCACCACATTCGAGCACCACCAGACATGCACGTATACGCAGAAATGTTTCTCTCCAGATTTATTTCTTCTTAAAATTCCCAAACGGACAAAAATGTCAACATCGAACAGACAACAATGTTAACCTCCAACAGAAAACAATGTAAACTTCCAGCAGGCAACAATGCGTATGAGAACAGTTAAAAATTTGGCATACTAAACTAAATAATATGTATGTGAGACCTCTATACCGGTAGACGTACACAGGTAAAAAGACGACTAATGAGCATTCTGAAGCCAGGTAGATCCGTGAGTATTATAAAGCCAAACAGTAGGTAGTACAAGTGAGGTTGAGAATAAGTGATACTGATGGAACCGTATTATGATTACGGCAGAAAGCGACAAAATGGCAGGAAAATTGAATGCACGCCCTTGCAAAAAACCGGTGTCTGTACGAAGAAAAAAATCATGATTTATCCGTTATCCAGTTCCAACGAATTGTACGCCTTGCTCTGGCGCTGAAAATGGAGACTAAAAGTAGTTGCCGGCATCCATAACCCCTACTGATTATACTCACACCACCTAAATTTGCGCAGAGGTTTCCCCCCAATCGAGAAAACCTCTGCGCTGAACAGATGCTAGAAAGAATTGAAATCGGTGAAAGAATTTTTCAAAAAAGATGATGAAGAAATAATTCCTAACAATGATTTCAGTCTTGAATTTTTCGGAAAAAAAAACAAGTTCTTGAAGCCAAAAAAATTTGTGCAGAGGTTTTCCCCCAATCGAGAAAATCTCTGCGGTGAAAAAGTTCTACAAAAAAAGAAATCAGATTTACTAATAAAACCAGCGATGTTTGGCACAAAAATTCCTGATAATGAATCAAAATGCCAAAATTTTTCAAAAAAATCCAGTAATGTAATTCGTTAGTAAGCATACAGGCCGTTTTATGACCTGTACCTTGGCTGCCTCCTCGTCGAAGAATCCTTGGTGCCTGGATCCCATTCTCACCTCGCATACGAAGAGAACGGAGGTGTTCTGCTTCCACTGCAGCTCGCATCCTCCACTGCTCAACGATTTCTGAAAAAAAAGAAAGCCTAATCCAGTTTCCAAAAGACTCTAAAAGGTTTCAATTACTCACCTCCATAGCGTCGAGTTCCCAAGGTGTTAATCGCAGCCGAACGTCTCATCTTCACTGCGTTAACGCAATCTTCCGAGATTTCATCAGAAGTTTCTAGAAAGACAGGCTGCATAAAACCGAGCGGAATTTGCATCAGATTCGGATTCGTGTTTCGCTCACGATCAAAAAACTGTCAACAAACAGGTGTTAAGTCAGGCAGAAATCAAAAACGGAGAATCAAACGAGAAAAGAGCGCTACTCAAGAGAAAAAACTGAACAAATCAAATATTAGGCGTGATTTTCGGTGTGTCTCTGTCCGTAAGTGCAGACAATTTCACAATTGTGGTTGACACCGAAATTCACGCGCGAATCGGGGAATCCTACGAAAAAAAAGTACACGGGGCTTTTCGAGCGGAATCGCGGGTAATATTTAGTGTGTTACGTTTCATTAGTACAGACGATAAAAAAGGCAACACAGAGGGGCTGAAGCACTCGGGAATGAAAAACATTGCAAAACAACGAAAAATCCGATTCCAAAACCAGAACGAGAAGAATTTAAATATCACGCGTTATTTTCGGTGTGTTTCTGTCCGTAAGTGCAGACTATTTCACAATTGTGATTGACACCGAAATTCACGCGCAAACCGGGAATTTCTGTAAAAACGTGATACTTAGGGCTTCTCGAGTGGAACCGCGGGTAAAATTCGGTGCATTGCGTTCCGTTACTGCGGTTGATATCACATATTTGAAAAATATCTGCAGAGTTATTGCTACACGCGCGCATTTGGTTTCAAAATATGGCCGGTTCCCGAAAAAACCAGAATAATTCGGATTTCCGCTTCAGTCGTCTTGAGAATGCGTGGAATTATGTAATATTCGCAGAAAATCTGTTCAATCATCCGAATTAGATGGATATTTGGGGAAATATAGAAATACTTAATTAATCATATTAATTTAATTATGTTGCATTCGGATGGTAATTCAATTCAATCTGGCTGGTCTTGTTATTCATTTTAGAGGTCAAAATGTCGGAACACCAGTTGGAATATCGTCCATATCTTGACTTGGGAAAGCGGCGATGCTAGTATGATATCTTGATCACGAAAACCGAATGCTTTTTTTCTGTAGAAAACACAATGGTAGAGGTAGAGAAACGACCTCTTCTCACTCAAGATAGAGAGATGAATGCTCCGATGCGGCTTCCTAGAGATATGATTCCAACCAAATATACTGGACGTAGGTAGAAATTCAGAAGGATTGAAGGCAAAACCACGGTGTTATATGAGAATTAAAAGCACTAATAACCATTAATAAATGGAGAAATTGGGAGGAACGTGGTACAAAAGACTGATCCGACCGACTTGTTACTGAAAGGAGGCATGGCTTGCTTTCTTGCGGCCTCGGTCGTTAATTATCACCTGCGGTCATACGGTGTGGGCGGCCGTTGCCATCAACTGCGACCTTTATTGGTGACGGGCCTCGCACGCATGGTCATTAAACCCCTACTGTATTCGCTATGGAGTATTATTAATGTTTGAATACAGAGTATACAATTACAGTATAGACGGTTCAATGACAATATACTAAGCACCCAAATACAAAATTTACCATATAATTGTTAAGTCTCTGTAGAGCTTCGATTTCGGCTTTAAACCCTACATTATGGGATTTTTTTTTGAGAGTTCGTTCATGAGAGATTAAATTTCCATTTAAAATTCTGATTGTTATAAAAAAATACACGGAGTATTGTATTTTACGCAATGAGGTGTCCCGATACCAATACCGCTTACTGTGATTTAGGGTGATTCGGCATGTTTCGAACAAATCAAATTCAGACCTTTTCGGATTAATCCAGCTGTGATTTGCTCGATCCAAGTATATCAAAATTCTACTAAAGCCTATCCACACAACATCTACTAATTAGTTTCGTGATCCGTCACCAAACCAGTTAAAACCAACCCAACAAAACTGGATTGCTACATTCTATCAATTGTCCCATCCATCGATGAAGCGCTAGTACCAATAACGAATACGAACAGAAGCTTACCAAGCTGATGAAAGAAGCATATTACTACAACATTAACTCATATATAAACCGATAAAAGTGAAACAGTGAAAGAAATGAAGGCAACGCCGCGCCTTGAAAACTGCGGCGATTCGAACTGCGGCAGTACGCGCCGCGTCGCTGAGCGCTGCGGCTTTGCCTGCGGTCAAGTGGTTTCTGAATGCGGTCCGACCGCTTTTCAAGCGGCCCGACCGCTTGCATAGTTGTGCTTGCGGTCCAACAGCGGCGCGCTATCGTTGTGAGGCGGTTGGTTTTAATTCGAGTAGTTGCCTGCGGTCAGGTTTCTCCATTGTCTGAGGTGGTCGCTGGAGCGAAGGACAACTGTTCGTTTTTCATCGCGCGTATTGGAACGGCGCTCCAATCGTGATCGCTTCGTGGCAAACGTCCTACATCGCTGGATCGCGGCGACGAAATCCTATGTTTTACTACTTCGCTGCTGGAGGAGCGATTCTCAATGATCGCTGATCATCGCTTCATCGCTACCATTATCAGATGCCCTATGTACTTTGCATGACACCCTGATGACGTCATCAGATGCCCTGTGCACTTTGCATGACACCCTGATGACGTCATCAGATGCAGCGATGGAGCGATTTTCAGCGAATGACACGTTCCGTCTAGTGAACGTTGACCCTTTCATATGACAAGACCAGTGTTTACGAGTCGAAACGTGTTATTGAAGACTACCAGCCATTAATTCCACTGATTTATTGAATTTTTTCGATCATCCGTGAAGCCATGCACTATGAACAAATTCGCTGCCGCTGCTACATCGCTGTGGAACATCGCTGTGGCAGCGGGTGCAAACTCGCTGCGATGGAAAACAGCAGCGATGCAGTCAAAACATGTCTTAAAGGCAGCATACACGCTCGTAAACGTTATTGATATAACTACTGAATTAGGATGGTGAACACAAGGCCTACGCATTTTGCAGCGTCAAAAACGATCGATCATACATGAGTAGCAAGTTTGGCCCCGCCCGTATTTTCACGCCCCCTGTATTTGCCCTTTTCCTCCAAGGCAACTTTTGCTGGATCATGTTCACCTTCGGTACTGTTGGTGGATTGCCTAACAAGAGAACCACACACGTCACTGACGGCGAAGATGACTGAGCAACCTGCGTTGGGGGAAAAAGGCAAATATGTACACCGCGTGTGAAAATACGGGCGGGGCCAAACTTGCTACTCCTGTAACGGCACTGTGGGTCGTTTTTGACGCTTCAAAATCCGTAGGCATCATGTTTCAAGCCACACAGTTCGATTCACGTTCTCAGACATTGTGGGGTTTGTAACGCACAGCAAACGCGGGCCATAATCTGAACCACTGCCGTTACAAACGAAGAAATGGACAAAGCAGGTGCCCTATATCCGCCGTTTGCACCGCGATATCCGGCACTTCACTGCCGTTTGCAGGTTTCGACCATGTTTTAATAACGGCAAAGGACGCCGTCGTCTTATTATAAAAGCACGTGGCGCTAGGGGCGGAGCCCCGCCATATCGATAGGAGCGGGTTTCCCCCAGCTAGGCCTTGTTCATGTGGTCACCCCACCGCGGTCCGCGACAGCGAGGGAGCTTCCCTAGCTGAGGACCGTGGGGGAGACCCCCTCAATGGTCAAAATTCGTCCAGAGAGTGACTCGCAGCCGATTTCCAGGAGCGGCCTCAAAAGGCCGACTGCGCTCTTTCTAGGATGAGGCCCCTTATATACGTGCTCTGCTGCTGATATGCCCCCCTTCATTTGTAGAATGATTTATAACATGATTTGAGAGATCACACATGTTCATGCCCTCTTAAATCGTGTATATACGCAACAACGAGCTTCCCTGCAGCAGTGACGTCATGGCCAGCCAAACGGCGGAATCTGCGGTTTGGCAGGCGTTGAACGCAGACCGGGATAGCCGTGCGGGATCTCTGCCGTTTACCCCGCTCAGGTCGAAATGGTACGTTTCAGTGCGCGTTAGAAACGCCAGAATGTCTGAGTTGTTTTCCCAACCACGTTTACGAGCGTGTATGCTGCCTTTAAACCCTACCATTTAATTCACTTTGTCGTCTCAGCCGCTTTATGCTGCCTTTGACTTTAAAACGATTATAAGCTTCTGCTCCTAGTTAAAAAGAAATCTGATTTGGCACTTGTATAAAATTGAAGTTGTTATCATAAAACTTATATCAATAACGTAGAAGATAGGGTAGGTAGATCCGTGCGGTTTTCACACATATCTAACCGTTTTCATTGTTATATCTTCCATAGTTACTTTCTCTATGAGGATCCAAGGTTTGCGTTCCTGCAGAGGAAAACAGTCACTTTTTCCTTCGCAGACACCGTCTTCAGTTCCAAACCACGGGACCTCGTGTCACTGCCTGTCTGCAACATACCTTAGCTGCGACCTCCAGCTCGTACAAGAAGTTTTCGTTAAACATTAAACTAGATGACCACTTGGCTGGATCAGCAACCTGGATAAAATAGCTAATATTTGAAGTCTCTAAATAGGTTTTCAGTTATCGTATTACGCATTGTTATTTAAGAAGGCCGCACCTTCACCCATATGCGGGTAGGAGTCAAGCCTTTGCTGACCAAACCGTGCATTGCCTCTTGCATCTGCTGTTTAGCTGATTTCTTCGAGTTGGCGTCAGGTGTAATAAAGAATTCAACACCAATTTTAGCTGAAAAGTACGGTTGTATGCAGTTCTTTGCTTCCGAGTGATGTTTAAGGAAAGATGAGGCTAACAATAGAGGGCGCCCCAGGCAGTGGAAACACAATCACGGTTGAACTGGTCCGACGAGTAAGCCCTAAAAGGTTACTTCAATGAGGGCGGTTTGAATTTAGAACGTCCAACGGAATTAACTCACTCAATCAACAAGACTTTGTACTGTGCTTCTCTGAGACACAATAACTGCGAAGGAGTCACTTCTCCGGAAACTTCGGCTGCGTCGACAAGCTTCTGGAAGTTTCAGTGGATTCAGTTCAGAAACGACAGGAAGGTGGGCAAGTCAAACCCTCCAGGGGTGTAGATCAGGAAAACTTCTCGAACCTCAGTTGCGAGCCCATGACCAACGGTGAAAGTGGCCGCAATCCAAATGAACATGTTTCCGTACATCACTGTAAATATAAAGGTAGCAAAGACAACTTAAAGGCACAGTACACCCTCAGATATGAATTTTGAGATTTTCATGTAATTGTGTAGCAGACCGCTCCTGTATACCACTTGTCAAATGCGAGATCTCAATTCCTCCAAATAAGCGAGATATAAGCGACCACCATAGGCCCGACCCCCTTCGCTCACCACCACAGGCCCGACCCCCTAACAGATTTTTGAACTCGATAGCGGCTCGATGGATGGATGAATTCCAATAAGTCGTCGTTCTTCAGTCCATTGCTGGGCTATCTCCTTATCCTGGCTGGTTTTTTCGCGCAAAGACTGAGAATGAAGGGAAATATAGGCCTGAGACAACTCGTCCACCAATTTTTCACCCTCAAAATCTAGGCATCTTTGAAGAGCCATACTCTGTTAAAAGGGGGTCTTGTACGACTTCTTAGATACAATTCTGATCAGCGTGTGACTCTTTCCAAGATAGGCATGAAATCTGAAAATTAATTTTTTGGGTGTCCTGTGCCTTTAATTTAACATTAAGCGATGAGGAAACAAGAAAAACCTTTGCAATGGTTCCGATCGTTTTTTTTCTGGTCACATTCTCTAGCCCGTTCAGAGACAGGTAGCTTATCTCTCATAAGAGGGGACCAGGTTCTTGAAAACAGACAGGAAGTCGCTATATGGACTGAAGGCCTACCCCGTACTCTAACATCTGAAGTTGGTCGAGTTAACTGCGCGTTCTTGCACTTTCGAAAGAAAGCCTTTCGGAAACTCAAACAGTTCTGATAGAAATGAATGGTTTGTTCGTCAAATTTTTATGAATAAAGGTAAGTTACGATGGGAGCACGACGATTAGATGTACTCTTACTTCGCTCCCTTACTCTCAGTAGAGCTGTTTGTTGTCGCAATAAAGCCCTTCGTGGACCCGTACTCTGAAATTCTCTACTGTCTGTTGCTCCGCTCTTTCTTTCGGACCCTTACTAATACTGTATTTCATGAAATATTCCTTCATGTTCTATTGCCTTTTTTCTACCCTATTCAACGGTCACAACCATCGAGTGCATTCTCATGCCACCGGACAACTAGTACACACCACAGGATAATGTCACTACATATAATAGGGCATTTAGTTATAAGTTTAGTTTGTCGCTTACAGATAAAACGATGACGACATCTTTCCAAAACAAATAATGATGGGTACCCCACGATTTTATCCCGCGTGGGAATCCCCCCACCCCTATTTCAGGAGTAAGGTGTGCATACGGCCCCCGAAGACTTTCGACGCTGTGAGTCTACCATCCTACTCACCTATCAATCAACTGGAAAACTCACCGACAATGATTATCACGAACGCTGCCTTCAAATTTATTTGGAGGCTGATACGAAAAATTGTTTCTGATTTGACTCAAAACCCCGTATGTGGGGTTGTATGTGGTAGGGTCCTTTGTCGAAACTATGTATGAAACTCAGTGTATCCTCTGGTTCCGAGTCAGATTTACTCTATTCCCTCGCGCGCTTGTGCGGAGCAAGAGTAGAGACAGCGAGAAAGTGTGGGAAGAAGGAGACGCATCGTAGGCGCGCCGACCCACGCGAAGAAGGGAAATAAATCACACTCAGAAACAAAGGATATGTATCTAGGTTTGCGGTGGGTATCATGCGGTATAGCTGTCGTAACGTAGTAGTTCGAAATAAGCCTGTGACGAAGAAACTTTAAAGGCAGCAGACACGCTCAAAAAAGGTATCGATTTTATGACATAAATTAAAGGTTTGGAGCTGGTTGTATTGCGAACTGATGAAAAAACGAACGTAAACTGTGTGCAGATAGAGGAATAACGGTTATTTTGTTATCGGGTGAAAGTGGACGAGTTTTACGGCGCGCGGTTGAAACAGCGAGTATTAGCAACAAAACGGTCGAGATAGAGAAGCCGATATACTCGTACAGCCTGTACTGGAACTTTAACCTCGTTGGAAGCATCAAAAACCAGCCAAAGAGATCGTATTAGTACTATCAATCTGGACGAGTTTGTTTTTTGGGGCGGGGTTGCAGAAGCTCAGAGCCGGGGTAGCAGAAATTTTTCGATTTGCATTGCTGAAATTTAGTAGTTTTGCCTCGTTTTCGACGCTTCCAACGGCGTGAGTAGTCTACTAGAAGCCATGCTTCTTCAGAAACGTAGTTATCTCAACAACTTTTTCGAGCGTGTCTGCTGCCTTTAAGCTAAAGCTGAGGCGCTGACCGAATTACTATGGAACTACCCCATCATACCGTAGTATATCGAAAAACTTCGTTAAACGCTACGAAGAATTCCCGGAGGAAGTTCTCTAACCACAAAACATTTCGGAACAGAGTCGCTTCCGGCGTTCAAGACTTCCCATTAGGGTTCGTTTATACTCAAGAGCGAGTATGGAGCTTCGGGGGCCCGTTCCGCTTCCGAACATATCACACGTATCGATCAACCGTGTTCAGATGGTTTGTGACAGAAATTCATGGCTTATCACATCGAGAATCAGGTTTTAAGTTTAAAAGTTGATTTGGCGTCCGAAGCTCAGCACCGCTGTCCGTTAATACTCCCGCCGTCGAGTGGCGGGACACAGTGCATTTCTGCAGAATTTATCACGCGGCGTGGCACGATCGATACTGCGCCGCGTGATAAATACGACGGGAATGCACTGTGTCGCGTTGGTGGGGGGGGGGAGGGTTTCGCGTTTCCGCAGCGGCGAAACTATAAACGCGTTCCTAAAGTTAGTGCAAAGCCCAAGCATAGCTTCATTGGATGGAGCCAGGTACTCCACCAACCTTCACCTCTGGGCAGGTGAAGGTGTGAACCTTCACCATTGGGAAAACCGGTAACGATCAGGGAAACGCCCGAAAAAAATGAGAGTGACCCGACAGTCATGCAAGTCATTTTCAAAATTGGATGGGTGTCACTGCCGGTTTTTCGTAGACAACCTTTCTCCCCTCTAAAATAACTCTTTGATGATGGCTGTTTTTGAAATCCATTAAAATTCTGCATCATTTAGCTTGTTCGGATTCAAAAATTACGATCTCTCTCTCTCTTCCAGCCGATTTCGGTTTATGAAGTGCATTTTTGTGCCTGAAGTTATCGGTTTTCGTTCATACCTTTTTGACACTGAGAGATAGACCTTTGTAAAGATTCTTTCCGGAATTTCGATGGAATTCTACGTCGACTAGTGTTTCCAGTTTGGAAAATGTGTTCTCGATCCTTCAGCCTTATTCATCATACGAAACACCAGTTTTTCGCTTATAACTCTTTAATCGCTAAAGATAAAGTTCTGGTAAAGCTTGTTTTCGAAATCTACGTAAAATTCTGCGTGGAATGGTATACCGGGTTCCTAACTTTGCTAGCTCCATAAGCCAGCCAGATCGGTGGAGCTCCATTGTAATCTCCTTAGGGTGCTCTCGCCTCTATGGTGTAAGTAGGAGACGCCGAGTCTCGCTGGAGCCAACATTGGAGCTCGGCTCCACCGACCTGGCTGGTTTACGGGGCGAGCAAAGTTAGGAATCCGATATATCATTCAATGCAGAATTCCACAGAGATTTCAAAAACAACCTTCACCACAACCCTGTCTTTAACGGTTAAAGAGTTATAGGCGAAAAACTGGTGTTTAGTAAATCAAATTAGGCTGAAGAATCGAAAAAACATTTTTCCAACCGGGAGACACTAGTCGAAACAGAATTCTACAGGATTTCGAAAAACAACCTTCATCAAAGTTCCATCTATTAGCGTATTAAAGTTATGGACGAAAAACCGATAACTTCAGGCACAAAAAAATGCACTTTGAAAACCAAAGTCGGCTGGAAAAGTGTGAACGTATTTTCTGAACCTGAAAACGCTATTCAATGCAGAATTTTATGAGGATTCCAAAAACAACAACGCCCTGCAAGCCGAACTTGGTTGGGGGTTCTAGAGCGCGGAAGATCCTCGAAATACCTTTCGTCGAAGAATATCACGGAAATTTCGCAAAAAAAACACTTTCGCTCGATATCCTTCACCGAGGATAAAAATTTTAACAGCGGAAAGCCTGTATTTTCTTAGTAGAGATCAGGTTGCCTCATGAAGTTTGAGGCCCAAAAAAGACGAAAAGACCGAAAAATTGAAGTGGTATAAATGATGTTCATACTTCAAATTGGGGTGAGAAGGTAACCTTCACCGTTTCGCACGTCAACCCATCCAACAATCTTCACCTCTCGAATCGCTGTCTCCACCCCCAACGAAGCAATGAGCCCAAGAGTGCGAATGCATGAATCATGTTTTCCCATATTGCATGAGCTGATGTAAGGAGAGAAAGCAAACAAAATGAATAGTACTGCGTTCCTATCCGCAGCGAATTTATGGAAATGCATACAATCCGATTTAGAGTTTCGTTGAAATCCAGTGCACTGGAGACCGATAAATGGCTTATTGAGCTGATTCTTTGCTGTCTTGTGCTTTCAAAGGGCACACAAACAAGTCGACTACTAATGATTTGTACTGTTATCACGTCGATTGCGTATTCGTCTAGTCAGAGCACTCTGAACTGCCCACAACAGAAACTTTTATTCAGAAACTGCTCAAAAAGGCATTGAAATTCCTGTTCACGCCTACGTTGGGCATTCAGCATAGGATCGTTAGTGCCTACTATACTTTGACCGAATCGAATGATTCGAAAAATCATTCGATTGAAAAAGTCGACTTCGAATTATTCGAAAAGTCGATTATTCGAAAAAGGCAAATTCACGAATTATTCGGAAAGTCGAATATTCGAAAAGTTCAAAATCCCGATTTATTAGAAAAGTCGAATATTCGAAAACGTCGAAATTCCGATTTATTCGAAAAGTCGAATATTCGAAAAATTCAAAATCCCGAATTATTCGAAAAGTCGAATATTCGAAAAGTTCAAAATCCTGAATTATTCGAAAAGTCGAATATTCGAAAATTTACGAAAACATTCGATTGAATTCGATAGTCGACTTTTCGAATAAATTGATTTTCCAAAACATTCCATTGACCCACGAGCAGGTTGTGCGCCAAGAATGCACACTGACGCAAATCGTAGATGTGTTTCGAAATCAAGGTGGAGCGAAACTATCAAGGATGACTCACTCATAAGGCACGCGACTCGAAAGGATTGCTCACTATAAGGCGGCGTTCAGAGCTCATTCGCGGCGCGACGCGACGCTATAATTAGGGCTTCGGCATATTGAAAAAGGTGCGAGCGACGCGAGCGAGCGAGCGATCGGGGGTGTGTCTTTAAAAATTCCGCGGCGGAGTCGCCGGCAACCCCGCAGAGTTTGATTTCGATTAGAGCGCGGATGCAATTAAGAAACTTTAATTTCTGAAAATTCAGCTTCCTGGCTAAGGTAACGATTTGGCAATACCATTAAGAAGTCAAAAAAAGTTTCAAAATTATGTTGAAATATCTCAAAAATGATTTGGTGTAAAAATAGCCTGGAGTAATAAAAAAGTCAGGAAATGAAGTGATATAACCAAAAATATGATTTAATGGTCGATCATTTCACAAGCGTCTCCTTTAAACTCATCAAAACAAAATCAAGCACAATATGGAATGGAGCGTCCCGTTCACCTAACTCTACTTAGGCTGATTCCCTTATTAGAGCTTTCGATAATGGCTAATGTTTTCGTTGCGCGCTTGGTTTTGTTTTGATAAGTTTAACGGAGAAGCTTGTGAAATGATCGACCACCAAATCGTATTTTCGGTTATTTCACTTAATTTCCTGACTTTTTCATTACTCAAGCCTATTTTACGCCAAATCTTTCTTTGAGATACTTCAACATACTTTTGAAACTTTTATTGACTTCCTAATGGCATTGCCAAATCGTTACTTTTGCCAGGAAGCTAAATTTTCAGAAGTTTCACATATTTTACCCGAAGGTTCCCTTTCTGACTTCAATTTCGCTCAACGATTTCCATTCTGGAATGTTGAAAGAACTAACTGACGATATTGTCGTATGAGTAAAATTTTTGAAGCCTGTGACCCACAACCATAAAATACCACTCACTGCCGCATTTCGCGCACCAGGTGAAAAATGGATATTATTGATAATTAATATTCGATATTGCACGATGAGAAGAATTTCCCAAACAAGCAACTTAGAGCCATCAACAATCAAAAATCATTGCGACATTTTGTGCAACGGGCAAAAAAAATCTATATTATTGATTGGTATTTATCGATAATGACTGACGAACAAATTTTCTCAACCAAGAAAACCAATCCCATCAACAATCACCACTCCTCGTCGCAATTTGTGCAAAAAGCGCGAAAATCGATAATATTGATTATCGATCGATGACGTGCCATGAGTACGAATTCTGACAAGTTCAGGACTTACCTCCGACGACATGTGTTCATTGGGTGCAGATCCACCCCCTGACCCCGGTCTCCACACCCGTAGCATAGCCCGGGCAGTTTTCGTGCTCCGCGGCTAATTTAGTATATTTACCCACGATTTCGAGGTACCCTTCAAAGTTAAGGTATCAGGTTCAAATTGAAATGGGAGCGACCTGCATCTATTTCCAGCCTCCTGTCCGAAAATGAGCTTCCTAGCTCTCAAGTGTACCAACAAGGTCGTGAACGCCTTCTGAAAAAATGAAGATTAACAGAGAAGTCTTGCGGTTTTTCAAAATTTTCTCAAATCCTAGGGAACCATTCTTAACCACTTTTAAGCAATATAACCAACATTTTGCGTTCTTTTCAATGCAATTCAGAGCTAATTTCTCCCTTCACCCTGAACTTAGATTTCGAAAAACGGATTGCGCGCATGGCCAGTTGAAAATCAAACCAGCGCGCACCACAATTCCATCATTTTGGTGCTCCCGAGATATCGTACGTTCGTGCCGTGGCAGTGTGGAGGAAACAAAACCACATCCGTGTAAACCGACGTCAACCCTTACCCTTCCGCGAGGAGGGTTTTTGTCATGGGAGAGGTGCTGGCTGGTCGCAGCTCTCCTAAAGATTCTGCTACTAAGGGCCGGTGTCGAGGGGAATCCAGGACCCGCTCAGAAGTACCCATGCGCCACATGAAGCAAGGATGTCACCTTGAATCGAAAAAGTGTCCAATGCTTTGGATGTCAGAGGTGGGTGCATCTCTCCTGTTAGGGCCTGAGTTCTGTGAGGCATCACGACTCTTCCTTCCGTTGCGTTCTGTGCTCTGCCCCCGCAACTCTGATTTCTCATTCTCCAACCGCCCCCTCTCTATTGTACATGTCAATCTCAACGGCCTTCGAGCTAAGCCATCTGAACTCTCTCTTTTCGCACGCACTCATTATTCTGATGTTATTATGGCTCAGGAAACCAAGCTGTCTCCCTCCGCTACCGCTCGACACCCTAACATTCCTGGCTATACTGCTTATCATGCTCCAAGGTCATCTCTCGGCGGAGGAGTTTCTACTTTCGTATTATCGAATCTACCCTCTCATATCATACCAAACACCCCCTCTGACGGTACTCTTGAGTACCTACCTATCCACCTCCCTCTTGAAACACCTATATCTCGTTTTAATATCTATATCCCTCCTACCAAGTCCTGTCCCCAATCTGACGACCCCACTCCTTCACTCAAGCAGCTATACGACTGCTTCCTTTCACCCTCTGTTGTCTTCGCAGGCGATTTCAATGCTCATATGTACATTCTGCTCCTCGCTTGACACTGACGCTAGAGGAAAAGACGTCGAAGAATGGGCGAAGGAGTGCGATCTGGTCATCCTCAACGATGATCAGCCCACTCGTCTCCCGGCCAACGACCGATCCTCTAGATCAGACATCTATCCTGTATCTTCTAATCTCTAGCGCCCGCTCTTGGTTGTTGTTGTTGTTGTTGCCCATCTTCCACCATATACATTGATCCTAGATCCAACTTCCGGCACGTAGACGACATAATCGAAGCAGATTGGGATCCTCTTCTTCGGAGGATCCCGGGATGGGGCGTTCCTCTTTTTTGTCTTTTTTAGCTTTTTTTTATTTTTAATTTTTATTTTTTAATTAATTAATTTAATTTTTTAGCTTTTTTTTTGTTTTTTTTTCATACTTATATGATCAAAGTGACAGTCAATGAATTATCAAAGTGACAGAAAAATGACGACATCCACTGGTTTGAGCTTGTAAGGTGCGTTGGCTTTCCAGAGCATGAGAACATGTGAGGTACTGTGTGTTCCTCGAGCTCGCAGTCAGGGCAAAGTGGGTTATCGGCTGCTCCTATCTTATGCAGATACCATTGCGACTTCGAGTAGAAACCACTCCGGAGCTGGGATAGCGCTGCCCGACTTGATTTTGGCAAAGACTCCTGTTCCTTCGCAATCTTCGGCGGCGGTCCACTTAGCAGGGGAGAGTTCATAGGACCCAAGAACTCTTTACAAACTCCTTGTGAACTTCTTTCCGAATGCTCTCTGCAGTTCCAGGTCTTACCGACATTGGCTTAACAGATCTGACATGCTTCCTGATCTGTCTAGGCGGTTCCGGCTTCTTCATCATGTCGTGCGATGGGTGTTCTGGGTCGATTGTCGCAACCGTACGATATTGAAGAGTCAGCATCTCATTGTGAGCTTGGACTGGCATGATTCCCGCCTCGTTACTCAGGTGGATGGTGCTCGCCATAGCCAGGCTTCCCGTCGCGGTCCTCAAGGCTGCATTTTGACACGCTTGTAACCGGTCCCAGTGTGACGATGCAATGAGCGGGCTCCAGGCTGGAGCAGCGTATGACATCACGGATTGTCCGACGGCACGGTAGGTCAATGTGAGCAGCTCTTTGCTTTGTCCCCAATTCCTTCCTGCCAACGCTTTCAGGAGGTTCGCTCTTTTAGCCGTCTTCTTACGAACAGCTCCCGCATGTAGTCGTCCCGTCATCATAGTATCGAAATGATAGCCGAGAATCGTCGGATTTCTTTCGTGCGTGATTTGCGTCCCACTTATGAACACTTTCGGCACGTATCTCGCTTGAGCAGGGTGTGTTGTAAGAAGAGACACAGTGGTCTTTCGGACCGAGAGTTGAAGATGTAGATCTTCCAGGGCTTTTGTTAGCATCGGAAGATAGTCGTTCAGGCGTTTTTCGCAGGCTTCCACATCTGGATGTGATGCAACCAAAGTTAGGTCATCCGCATATCCTACTAGGCGTGTTTCCGCTCTTGGTCGACCGCTACAACTCTGTCCAGTGATCATATCCCCGTCGTTGTCCATCTCTCTCATTCTCTTGCTCCTTATTGAGGTATCCGTCAAACGTCTTATCTTAATCTTTGCCTTGCAGACTGGCGCTTGTTCAGGGAGGTAGCGCTTCGCCATGTAGCTGACTACGCATGGAATGGAAACGTGCACCAGGAAGAACGTCACTTTACCGAAACGATTCGCAAGGCCATGAAAGCAGCCATTCCGGAAGGCCGAGTCAAGACCTTTTTTTGCCAAAGTCACCAGGGAAGTCTTGGAGAAGATAAGGACAAGGGATCCAAAAAAGGTCGCAGATCACCTGAATCCGACCACTGCTGAGCTGGATAGCGAGATTAGGCGAGATGTGGACAAGCACAGGATGGAGTGTGGGGAGAAATTCACCGAGAACATGAATTTCAAGAGTGATGGAGCGTCAACTTGGAAAGTTTTAAAGATGATCTCGGGCAAGAGCACCTCCACCAACTACTCCACGATCGAGTTCGAGAATGGAGTTCTCAAATCGGGAAAGGAGGCTGCAACTGCTCTCGGAAAGAATTTTTTCATAATTCAAGCTAAGAGAGGGGAACAGAATCGAGTGACCGTAAGAGAGCTCTGTAAGTTGCCACTCATGAATGAAGCAGAAGCTGTGACGCCCTAGCAAATTGACAAGGTCGTTAAAGAGATGCGCAACTCGAAGGCTGTAGGGCCGGATTGTGTTAGTCCAGCGGTCTTGAAGAAACTGCCGAGTGAGATTATGCCAATCCTGTATACTTAATAATTAATTTACTATACTCAATGTTATGTTACATACTTAATATACTATACTATACTTACACGTATATACTCAAAAATTCGTAATTTTTCCTGATATAGCCAACCGTCTCGTAAATATATAGAATAATCTGCTCCCTATTCGACAGTTTAGTTCAGTCCCAAAGAAAGATAGAATATGCTAGCTGAAGTAATTTAACTTTTTTCTGGAAAGTAGTGGGAATGACAAAATGTTTTGACTTACTCGAAAAGTCAAATGAAAAAATTCGAAAAACAATTCGACAGTCGATTGAAAAACTCGACTTTTTATTCGAAACGTCGAATATTCGAAAAGCTCAAAATCCCGAATTATTCGAAAAGTCGAATATTCGAAAAGTTCAAATTCCCGAATCATTCGAAAAGTCGAATATCCGAAAAGTTCAAAATCCCGAATTATTCGAAAAGTCGAATATTCGAAAACTTAAAAATCCCGAATTATTCGAAAACTCGAATATTCGAAAACTTAAAAATCCCGAATTATTCGAAAACTCGAATATTCGAAAACTCCGAAATCCCGAATTGTTCGAAAAGTCGAATATTCGAAAAAAATCTGAAAATGTAAAAGTATAGTGCCTACGATGGCTCTCCTCTTCCTTCTCTTGGATGGCCGACCGAGAAACTCCGTCTTCTCAGTTTACAGACCTTAGTGTTACCAAAACGCACCATTGAAGTCTCGAACTTTGGGAACCAACTTGAGAAACATGAGGTCGAGAGGAAAAAACAATGGTGAGTTTCAATGAGGACGATGCCTTTATGGTGCCAACACTCGCAAGGAGCTTGGAAAGGGTTGCCAATGAGCCTTGGGAGCGGCAAGTCTCTACCTCTGACGCGGCCAAACCCTGAAGCCCTCATTTGCTCACTGACATGACGTCCCCGCGGTTAGTGTCGTGCGCGGAGAGGCTATGCAACCATCCGCATCTGGGCCCTTCAATGGCGGCCCTTCTGTTCCTCCCCGTCTTCTCCAGGCTTGCTCGCGATTCAGATTGAAACTTCCACCCGCTGCTTCAACCTAAGCCTCCATCGACGCTTACTTCAGCATCAACTGATCTTGCTTTTTCTTATACAACAACCCAAAAGCTGAACATTCACAGGTTTGTAACGTGAAGCATATCTCTCTCATTTTGAGCCGGTCGAAGCAGGGCTTATCGGGTTCATCATGTCAACATCTCCTTATCGTTGTTGTATTTTGTCAGGGACCGGGGCCCGCTACACATCGAGGGAGGAGTTGTCCCGTTTCTGCAGTTTGAGCGGTCACGCCACTCAACGCTAGCAAAGTGGTCCCGAGTGGAATTAGAGCCGCAAACGGCGGGACAACTCTTCCCTCGGTGTGTAGAGAGTCCCCGTCCCTATTTGTCATGACCGACCGCCCCGCTGCTTATTCCGCCCGGACTCATCTGAGCAAGCAATGCTTATATGCAGCGAGTTCGCTTTGGAGTTCAATGTTTCACGCACTCAGATTAACTTTCGTGGAATCTGCTGGCAAGGGCCAGAGACCTATAGGGGCGGTCGTCTTGTGGCGCCAAACAGTGATAAGATTTGGCGGATCAGAGGAAAGGGCTAAGCAGCGCTAATGGTTACCTAAGTGGCGCCGACCAATAGCAGTACCTATCCCCTCCCCCCGATCCGCCCACCCTCCTCATTGTTTGGCGCCACAAGACGACCACTCGACCTGTCGGTCACTAGCTTGCGATTACCTGAGCAAGCCTTGAGGTACGCAGCATAAAGTCCTTCTCGGATCCTCATTTTATTTCCCACAGGGACGAACGCGTGCGCTGCGATAAGACTTATCAGTGACAATATATTTGATTGGAGGAAAACAAGATAATCACTGCAAACACCTCCAGTTGGGTGAGTTTCATTTTACTAGCATCATGTTCTTATTCAAGTGGTCGAGATCAGGTGGGCGTCGTTGGGATTCGACGAGGGTAGCCATGATACAGGATCAACTGCAAGCTGAGCATGGTAACCGTATCGTCTGTTACTGTGACTGCACTGCTCGTGCTGGTCGGCGATACGACTCCGATGGAATTCTGAAATTGCAAAGACTACAGCAGGATTATTGAGCATCAATACTCACAGACTGAGCCTCATATCAAGTGTTCGTTAATTTATCTTGACAGGAGGCAAAAGTTGCCGATAATTGAAAATACCCACAGCAGAGTAAAACAGGTGTTTCAGCAAGTTCGCGACAGATTGTGTGTTGAGGTGATTCCAAATGAACACTCTTGGGTGGTCGTTTTGTGGCGCAAAAAAGTGAGGAGATTGAGCGGATCAGAGGTAAAGATTAAGCAGCGCTACTGGTTACCGAATCGGCGCCAACCCATAGCACTGCCTAGCCCTTTCCTCCAATCCGCCCAACCTCCTAGTTTGGCGACAGAAGACGACCACCCAACACTCTTGTAGAATCGTTAACAGTAGTAGTAGTAGTAGTAGTGTAGCAGATCTTGACGAGTTAGAATCTCCCTTAATTTCACTATTGTGGCCGCTTTCTATCAACAGCACGTCATTTTCTTGCGTCACAGATCAGAAGTAATAAAAGAGCGGTCCCGTAAAGATGAACCACCAGACGTTGCCCAATTACAGGTCGGTTAGGTTGAAATGCGATCTATAAGTTAAGAGTGGAGTAAACTTCAGCTGGATCTATCCTAGTTGGGGTGGGGGTACTCAATAGTTTTTCATAGGAAGAAAAAAGGTTGATAATCACTTGTTTGATACCACTATCAATCTGTGTTGTTTTCGAAATTCTATAGCAGAGATGTCCTTGTGGAAATCGGCACGGCTTGACATAGCAGGCAGGGTCCTGGTAGAATTTCGGGATTGACACTAGTTCGGAAGGGGGGGGGGCACTCGGGAAAATGGAATGATCCATCAATGAAAATGAAAATTTGCGCTGATATCATATGTCTGATAGCGTTATCAGTCATTGTTATCGTGGAGATTCCATGGAGATTCTTCGATTTCTGCAAGCGGTATCATTCATTCTTCGACCAAATCCTGAGTGTCCTCCCCCCGAACTAGTGTCATACCGAATTTCAAGTCAGTGATGGCCCGCTGAATCAGAGCGTGCGCTTTAGGAATTCCCCGAGGTATGTGAGAAAACTGCGGAAAAAGGTCCTCTTCTAGTAATTCCAGCCACTAAAGTGAACCATCGTGTCAGAAAGTGTGGTCAGGGTCCATGCTTTCGCCATCGTCCACGCATTCGTCAGAACTGCTGTTGAAATATCGGTCATGCTGGCCGGAATTATCAAGCTGTGGATACCGTTATCTATGAATTCGAGGCTGTTTTCTCCAGAACTGAGGACTTTAGTAGGTACAGTAATCTTTGCCGTGAATTTAAACGCTCAGCCGCTGTTGTTTGCAGACCAAACAACTAATTTGACGGCAACTGATGATTTTTTTACCTTTTAATTGCTCCGTGTGTTTTCTGATTAGTATTGAGGAACGGACCGTTGCACTCTAATAAAATAGGGTGTTACATACAATGTCCGATACTTAATTTAGGAGTTGGTGCTATCGCTATAGGGGGGGGGGCATGGCTGTTTCGTTTGGCCACGCCCATTTTTCCGTGCCGCAACGGCTGTAGTGATTTTGAGAGGGAGGAAAACACTGGTTGGTGTTATAAATTCGTTTCCGCACGGAAGAATGGGCGTGGCCAAGTGCGATAGCCAAGACGATTATAAATTGCCAACGGCACAAAAGTCTCACGGTAAACAAAATTGATGATACCCAATTGATAAAGGTTAGGTTATAAAAGAGATGGTGAGCGGTGTGTCTTCATTCGGGCACCGCCCTTGACGAGCCAGTAGTTGAGGCTCTGCACGGGCTATAACTCTGCCAACGCGTAGCTAGATGCCTCCGAGGGCGCGGCCTGTAACGCCGCCCCATTCCATGAAGCGAAATTTACGGGTTTTAGCTACGATAGCTAAACCCGCATATTCTTGTGTCGACGGCACAAGGGTGCAAATTCTACGCGTATTCTACGTAAAAACGAAGGCTAAATGCGATACATTGAACTCTCTGTCGCTAAACCCGTATA
Source organism: Aplectana chamaeleonis (assembly GCA_029168955.1). Classification (NCBI taxonomy): domain Eukaryota; kingdom Metazoa; phylum Nematoda; class Chromadorea; order Rhabditida; family Cosmocercidae; genus Aplectana; species Aplectana chamaeleonis. The sequence continues at coordinate 139,640 of JAPDOI010000234.1, forward strand.
TTCTTGCTATAACTTCGTAGCGAGAATCTGCGGATTTCGCGACAGCCTGTCGTTGAAATGCAATCTTAAACCCGCGCTGGCTACGTGGAGCGCAGGGATGCCGTTCAAACAGTGTTGGTCCAGTCATCTCACTGAGTGATTAGTCGACACTCTGCGGCTGGCCGTGGAGGGTGACCCGGTGTCGCTCTCTGGGACACTATGGCGAGGATAATTTTGACCATTGGGATGCTGCAGGCGGTGGGAAGGAACGGCGATGCTGTCGATCACAGCTGGGATCGCCGTTCTAATACGGGTCAGGACTGGGTGGGTCGATCGACCGAGTGCTGTAACGAGAATTTGCGTAGAATATGCAGGTGCCGTAGCTAGAATTTCACCAACTGAGGCTAAACTTTCCGTAATTTACGTAAAAAATCTCGGGTCAAAATTAGACTAGATGCCTCCGAAACCCTGGGCATCTCCGGTTTCCGTGTGGGGCATCTAGCTACGCACTGGCAGAGAATGTAGGAAAGCAGCCCGACCGGTTCTCAAAATGTCACGGTATCAGGCAGTAAACATAGAACACTCTTAAAAGCAAAACCATTACACTTCCGTGAGGATTTTGGCCGGTGGCAAATTATAAACTTGTCGATAGCCAAGCCCCCCCCCCTGCTGCGATAACACCAGGCCTGTTGGTGAACCGCTTCAAAAAGCCCATAAGGCAATGATGAAGGTTTGAAAATTATTAGTCGCCGTCCATTCAGTTGTTTCGCCCGCAGCCAACACTCCCAATGCATTTAATTTCACGGCACCGAGTACGGTACCTAACCTCCGCTAGCACACTGAAACCGTTCTTGAACTTCAATTCTACATTGAATATTGCGTGCCCCCCGTCTAGGATTGTGACGCGGACGGTTATTCAGCGGGGGAACGTCTGGGTATGAAACTAGGGGGGGGGGCTCGAGATTTATAATGAAATTATTGATATGAAACCTTTCTAGCATGTTAAACACGTGATACGACACGTTTAACACGTTCCTACCACGATTAACACGTTTCTAATACGTGTTGCCGTGGAGAAAATCTCCATTTATCTGAATGAATCTTGAGCGCCCTCCCCCGCAACTAGTTTCAATCCTTCAACCGATTTCACACCGCGGGGCGACCGATCGGTACCTTCTCAGGTACTCAGGGCGACGGCCGGCGAACCTCTATGCCAACAACGACAGCCGGCGCCCCACATTTCGAGGGTGCCGGCCAGCGGCGAACCATGCTGCATGCGACGCACACGCAGCGCGGATATTGGCTCGCCCGCGAACCAGATAACACGCCACACCATCTTCAATTTGGCCGGTTGGAAAGAAAATTGATCATGATCACGACTGATCTCGTCGTAACGTGGTTATCACGTGCACAGCCGGTATAAAAGACGCCTCATCTCACTAGAGTCCTCAGTCGGCATTCTACTGCCAGCCCTGGAAGGTGACTTCGAGTCACTCTCCGGAGGCCAGCAGATATTTTTGACTGCTGAGGGGATAGGGGTATCCCCACGGCTGGGGGGGGCGGTTTTCGCCGCGATCCGGGGGGAGGGTGGTTCCTCACCGCAGACTGCGGCGGACCGAGGCGGGGCGTTCTTCCGCCTTGGGGCCTGGGTGACATGCTTGAGGTGAGCAATAATACAAATAGTGATCGCGGGCCATCTGGTAAAGGTCGGCGGGCCGTCGACATACGGCTTGCCGGCGAACCGAAAGCAGGCGGCCGGAGGACGGAGACCGCGGGCCAGCTGGGAAAGGTTCGCCGGCCGTCGTCCTGAGTACCTGAGTTGTTCAAAGCATCCTGAAAGCATCTGTTCATTGTTGTTCAATTCATCCTTGGTGCTGCCGGGTCAACAGCAAAGACCCCGGGGCCATCCCACAACAGGAAACCGCCCCGATGGGGCCTACAGAAGAGGGGTGATTCCAATTATGCGGAAAATGGGGCCCGCAGTAGTGAACCACCCTCCCCCCCCCACCGAGCCGTATGGAGATCCTCTGGGCAACGAAGTTTTCCTCTAGCTTCTGGTGGATATTCTGGAACGTGACTCGAACTCACCTTCCAGATCCGGCCCCAAAGTACCGACAGAGGCTCACGGTGAGTTGAGCACTATCCTAGACGGGGGAGGGGGCGGGGGGGCACTGAGGGTTCAAGTCAGAAATGAAGTGATCCACCGATCGGTAGCGCTACCAATCGACGTATTTCTATGAAATTTTGATAGCAGCAATGCTTGACAGCCAAATGAAGCATTTTTTATGAGTTTTTTGTTCATCTCTATGAGTAAATCTTGGGTGCCCCTCCGTCTAGGATAGAGCCAAGAAACCTTGGATTGCACTTTCGTCTTTTTCCACCGCCGACCACCCGTCTCCATGTGTGAGCGGATGCTTTCATAGAAACGCTACATGAATGTAGCAACTGTGTAGCAACCGAGACAGAATGAATGAAAAGAATGTGTATATACATAAAACCATTCAACAAAATTGTTTAGAAAAAGCCGACCCATCGGCCGAGCCAGCGTCGTGAGTACTTTCATGGACATCAAACTATTTTTTTGAACGGTTCGAAGAACATAGGCTAGAAGTGTGTTTTCAGAAAACGTCAAAGTAGAATTTCAAGAAAAGCACGTGTTCGCAAAACAAAAACAGTAAGACGATCTATCGAAGATACTTCAAAAAGGGAGAGAAAAAAAGGCTCACCAAGGTAACGAAATCTCATATGGTCCAGATGAGAACATAATTGCCATCGGACTCTGGAAGTAGGAATTTCGGAAACACTTGTCACAAACAGTCCATGTTCACTTTAGGGAAGAAGCAACTGCAGTACCGGCACGTAGTACTCCGTAAGTCCTATTTGGAGCCAAGCACATATCATATTTCGAGCCTTTTCAAACGATTCAGAGCATCAACATGGACATCCGTAGGCGGTACTGATGAGGCGATATCCAAGAACCAATCAAAAAGAGCCAAACGTCTACAGGTGACAGCTTAGTAAATAGCGGGGAGCGCACTGGGGCACAAGTGACGCGAGAAAAATTTTTAAAAACGAAATAACTAAACCCACAGAAAAACTAGTTCCGAGCGGGGTTTTTTCTGCGACAATGACTCGGCAAGTACAACTTTCGGTTTGAAACCATTTGGGGGAGGGGGACTCAGGATTCAGTTGGAGAATGAGTGATACCGCTTTCAGAAGTCGAAGTATTTCCATGGAGTCTCCACGAAAACAGTGACTGATAACGCTATCAGGCATATGATATCAGCACAAATTTTCATTTTCATGGATGATTTATTTCATTTTCTCGACTGCCCCCCCCCAAATGGTTTCAAGCCCAATTTTTAGGTAAGCATTGTGTTCCTCTTAGTAAGGCAAATGCAGTAGAGAGTGCAAGTAGTAATTTTGGCTCTAAAGGCTTTCCCCAAGCATTGGCTACGCGATTATTAGTGTTGGCCATGTGGCGCTACACCACCGGTCAGCGACATTTTGATTGCAAGCGGCAATCTAACGCCGAGACCCCATTCACTTGACAAAGTTTGGACAAAGCCGTATATAGTCGGAATCCACGTGGTGCGGGTGCGGAAAGGATAGTGAGAGAGCTGAAAGCAGACGGAGGCAGTAGCCTCGCGAGCGCCGCACACGCCATGAATGATGGGTATACCGATTTTTTACAGAGAATACGTGCTCCGTGAAAGCGGCCGACGTAGGGGCAACCTACACGGAGATAACAACTGATTTTGTTGGTCCTCTATTTGATTTTGAACCTCTGCTTACCACACTGCCACACCGGTAAACTTCGGAGAGTCAAAAACGTTTTGTTACAAGGTTGGAAGGAGTCCAAGATAAAGATCCGTCACCAGTTCTTACCACTCATCTAGCACTTTTTCACAGAATGTTGATGCGATCGTCAAGCAACATCAAACGCAGTTACGGCACAAAGTCCGCATCCAGAAAAACTTCGAAAATGGGAGTGACGAGGTCTCTAAATGCAGAAAAACTTCAGAAACGATTTTGGCGCGAAATTCAAATTCATATTTGCAGTGTGTTCTGATTGACATTTCTTTACAAATGAAGGTTTTTCGTGGACCCATCCACCATTTTCGTTCACTAGAGAAGGCCAAGCTACACAAAAACACCAAGAAATTATACACGATTTTCTGCGCGTATGATGCCTTTAACGCGATAGCTAATGTCCCTAATCCTTTTGGAGGTGTAATAAACTCTGGGGTGTTTCTCGAGGGCTCTCCACTTCGAATATCACCTTGGAGAAGTAGAAGTAACAATAAGGTTTCGGCAAATAGCGATCTTTCACGGCTGGCGATAATCGAAATTCGGCATGAGAACGGACAAGGAAACTGCTCATTATAGGTCAAAGTGTTCGTTGAAGAGACATTGAAAAAAGGTGTGCAAGGCCTCATCGCAGAATTCAAACAAATGAAACGTGTCAATGATTTCACAAAAATGGTTGAGTTCGTCGCACAAAATCCTGAAGGAAGGAATCGATACAAGGTGAGATTCCAGAATGTCCGCAAATACACTCCAGTTTGGCGATTGAGAATTGAAAGAAGCTCGCAGAATTGAAAGCCAAAAGAGTAGACCATGCAAGGTAACTAGCGGTGCGCACACCTAAGCGCGGTAAGACTAGAAAGTGTTGTCACCATTTTGACCAAAATCCAACCTGCTAGGTCCCGCAATCACACGGTGTATGTACTGTGCAAGAGCGTCTATAACTGGTTTTTCTGGGTATGACTCTTCCTTTCGGAGTGCCTTACTCGGGAACCTCGCATGGTGTTCCCCCGGATCACAAAGCTGACGAATGTTTTCTAGTCACCTCTGTCTGGCACGCTCTCTCCGAATCTGAACTGGGATTTTGCTACGGACATCTGCGAAAAAAGTTATAGCCTGTCAAAGTTCGTATTTCCTGCAGCTCAGCTGAACGTGACGCTTGTATTTCTTGTATAAATTTGACCCAAGAATTTCAGAGAAGGATTATTTGAAGTATTGAGCTTCAATTCTAAGTCGGTTTCTCAATTTTCAAAAGAGAAAGCTGGAGATCCATGAGTTACAGAATTGAAAACGCTAGAAGCCTTCAATCGCTTGTTAAGCGCCTTTTTTTCTATCAAAAACGCGTATTAGTGCTTGGATTAGTGTTTGAAATACCCGGAAATGGACCTCACAATTGTGTTCAGCTCTCAAAACTACCCCCCCTGTGCAGATTTTTGGTGAAGGCACATTTCCCTAACTTTGCAGAGACCGACAGCGTTTTGGACTTGTACGGATTTTTGCATGGGCGTTTATTTATACCAATTAGAGAGTTCTGGAAGCGTTCTAAAAATGTTCCAGATTTGACTAAAAGTTTTCCCAGGGTGGTTATTAGGGGCGCTGATCACAAATTTAGGGTTTCTTTGACGATTTCCCGAAGTTTTCGACTTGATTCGTTCAAAGGTTTCCATGGAGGAGGGGCTCTGAGAGAATCATTCGGGCTAGTACCGTAATGCTCCCGTGATCCGCGATAGTACCGTGTTCGTCTCCCCCTAGTCCCGCGATCCGCGTTTGTTCCGCGATAGTTACCCAATTGACTCATCCGTTGCATTTTCGTTTTCGTACCATGATAGTTCCGCGATCGTTGAGAGGTTTACCGCGCTAGTACCGTGGCGCACTCGCGATCCGCGATAGTACCTTGTTCGCCTCCCCCTAGTCCCGCGATCCGCGTTTGTTCCGCGATAGTTACCCAATTGACTCATCCGTTGCATTTTCGTTCTCGTACCGTGATAGTTCCGCGATCGTTGAGAGGTTTACCGCGCTAGTACCGTGGTGCACTCGCGATCCGCGATGGTACCGTGATCTTTTCCCCCTGGTCCTGCGTTCTCATGATGTGCAGATTAGTAAAGCAGCGCGAAATTCGGCAAGGGCAATACCTTGTAGCTTTGTGTTGATCTGATAGGCAACACTCGCTCGGGTGAAACATCGAGAGGCCATCAAGAGGCTGGCTGAATCTCGCGATCGTTCCGTGATAGGCCCCGGCTCGATTCCTCGCGGTTCCGCGATGAAGCATCGCAGCATCGCAAGAGCATCGATGAACGAATGCGGTACGCTCCCGGTTTGAGACTGGCAGAATTTCGCGATCGTTCCGCGATAGTCCCATGCTAGTATCCACTCGGCTCCTACCAGAAATCGAGAGGATTCTATCCGTGAACGATCGAGGGGGATTCTCTCAGAGGGGGGGGGGGCATTGATGGCAAACCGTGACTTTTGACGATTTCCGAAGTGCTACGATAGATATGGCTTGAATTGTTGCCCCGGAGGTTAATTGCAGTGCTAAACACGAATCTGCTATCCATTTATCGATTTTTGATAGATTACGGTAGGTTACGGTGGGTATACGGTAGCTTGGTCAAAGTCTCAGATTTGGCTTAAAAAATTCTCTGTGGATGTTATTTGAGACGCCGAACACGAATTTGAGTTCCATTCTTCGATTTCCAAATATTGAGGTAGACAAAGCCAGTCAGAAGGCATTATGCCTACCGTAACGTACAGTAACCATAAGGCCCTTGTTATACACCGGCGATTCGGTGCCGCTGTTATTTGCGGGACGTCTGCGATTGGTCAGATTTCAAAATTGACCAATAGCAGACATGCCGCGAAAGCCATCGGCGTCGAAACGCTGGTGTATAACTAGGGCCTAATCCTGGCGACAAAAGACCCTAGATTCGCGTTCAGCGCCCTGAATAACCCCTAGTTGAAAGTTTTGAGCTGAATCTGAATTTTCTTCACACACCCTGAAAACTGATGGCTGATACCTTCCTTACCCTTACCTTTTCACGAAGCCTCAAAACGCTTATAACTTCGTTCAGAGGTGTCCTTAGCAAAAACTCATGTCAGATTCGGAGTATGCGGGCCAGAATTGGTCACCAAACATTCATCATCTTTTGAAGGATGGGATGGCCATGCGAGGTTCTCTAGTTACTCAGACAGTGGGTGCGGACAGACCGCTGGCAATCAAGGCCTCTGCGGGCGGTACGCTAGCAAGTTGCGGGCGGATCGCTGCCACTCGTGGCCTCACTGAGCATATCGCTGCCTCTCGTTGTCTCCGCGGGCGGATCGCTGCGTTTTGGCGGGCGGATAGCGGCACCTGGGAAAGTTGATCACGCTAGCGGGCGGATCGCCGGCAAGCTCTTGAGCGGTGATCCGCCCGCAACCTGCCAGCGATCTGCCCGCAAGGGATTTGATAGCCAGCCATCCGCCCGCTGAGATATGAGATGCAGCGATCCGCCCGCAACCTGCCAGCGATCCGCCCGCTCAAATCTTGCACGATAAATTTTGTCAATCATTAACGAGTTCTTTTCTGGTGTCAGTATCATGCTCAGAGTAAGCAAACCGAAGGGTATAAAAGGCGCTCCATTGCACTGAATGCTCACTCGGCGTTGGTCTCGCGCACGGAGACCGTAGGGGGAAACCATCGGAATACCACACATGTGGCATCAAGGGCGGATCGCTGGCTCGTGGCGGGAGGATCGCTGGCTACTGGCAGGCGGATGGCGGGGAGGCGGATGTCGACCCGCCCGCCAAAAGCTGGCGATCCGCCAGCACCTACTGTCTGAGTAGCACAGTGGGACTATGCCATGGTAACAGGCGTTGTTATTTCCCCATCGTACGGCCAGACTATAACTAGAGCCTTACTAGTCCAGTTTTCGGACTCCAGAAGCCAGAAAAAATTGGTTAAACTTCCCGCAGGTAGATTGATGGAGGTTCCGAACAAGAATAAAATCTATTTTTGGAGACTACGGTATGTTGCGGTACCTATACAGCAGCAAGCACATTAGATTTGGCTGAATTTTTTGAAGAGGCTGATCACGATTACAAAATCTCTTTGACGATTATTGGAGATTTATATTTGTTTACTGTGCTTCAGATAGGGGTTCTGCAGAAAATCTGAAGATAGGAAAGCAAGCGACGGATTCGTAATCACCATTCATAATGAACCTCCCTAAAGTTATAACCAAATCTGAGGCTTTTACCAAGCTACCAAAGACCTACCGTAATCTTTTTTATATTGACGACGAGACTGATACATCTTTGAGTATCGCGACCCCAAATAGACCCCAGTACAACGTTTGGATACGGATTTTTCTCGACCTCTGGAGTTCGAAAAGTGGAACAGTGTCCCTCCTCAGCTCCATCTCTTTCGTGAGCTGAAACTATGCACCTTCTCAGAAAATCGTACCGGAGGCTGATTCCAGGGTGATCGAGGGCTTTTGGATTGGGAGAGTTATCTCGGCTATCAGTGGTGAGCACACTTAGGTCCCTGTCAGAGTTGGTTGAAAAAATGCCGTGGCCAGCTCGGTCGATAAACATGGACGATGTAGGTTGTAAAAAACACTCGGTGTGGCCAGCTGTGGCTGACGCGGTCAATATGTATGAATTATGTGGAGCGATATCATGGATATCATTCATTTCTTCGGGTCGGCCACATTGGGTGTTTTTACACCCTACCTTATTCATGTCTTTCATGATTATCGACCGGGCTGGCTACGCCGATCGGCCAACTATGACCGAGGCCTTACTTAAAAGGGAGGCTATTTTTGCGTAGTCCGATATGGAGAAAGTACATTGCGAGCATGCCAGCGCTCATGGTAATGAAAACTATGAGTTACATGCGGCCAGTCCTACATGTTTAAAAGTTATAAGCTCGAAGCGGTAGGTGGTCCACGAAAACTTTCAATTGTTCTTCTTTTTCAGAGCTTTGTCCGGGGTGCTGAACACGAGTATGAAGTTTACTTGTCGATTTTCCGAAGTTTTCGGCTAAATTCATCCGAAGCTCTCCATCAGCGAGGGGGGAGGGAGGTGAATGTTGAAGGCAAAACGCGAATTGTGACGATTTTCGGGATAGATGTTGTGCAAAACTTTTCTCCGGGATTATTTGGAGAGCTGAATACGAGTCCCAGGTTCATTCATGCACTTTCAAGAGCTCGCAGTGGATAACAATGGGTGTTCTTAGACAACTATCGTAGGTTGTGAAAGTGAAATAGAACTACACCACTCGTAGCCTACCGTTAATGTCCGAAAATCAGAGAACGAGCTTCATATTCTTATTCAGCACCTCGATCAACTACCCTTGGCATTAACCTGAACCACCTACTGTTTTGAGCTTGTAATTTATCAAGATTTCGGCTTGGGCGAGGTTAACAAGAAAACCAACAGTTTTCATGTTCTTGTAGCATGGGCATCCAACAAGGTACTTGATTTTTCTCAGCTCGGACTACGCTAAAATGACCCCCCCCACCTCCCGGTTGGGGAAAATCCCTCGAGGCTGGCCAATATTTAATCATATGGTGTCCAAATTCCTAAATCACTCCTCAATAGGATCTATTCCTTATGATGTAGACATATTAGGTCTAGAAGTTAATTTCCGCGTTTTTTTACGCTTTTTACACTATTGAAAACTGGACATACTTAAACAAAATTTTTATTCAAAATAATTTCCGTCATTAATAACAACCATTTCCCAGAGTTTGGGTAACTTATGGATTCCATCATAATAAAATTTTTCTGGTTTGGCCTCCACCCATTCATCGAGCCATTTTTGACATCTTGACGATCTTGAAAGCGCTGCTCCGCTAGACCATGCGCCATTGACCGGAAAAGGTGATAATCCGACGGGGCGATGTCTGGAGTCGCACGGCGGGTGCGGTAAGACTTCCCATTTGAACTCTTAGCGTATCCTTTACCGTTCGAGCAACATGAGGTCGAGCGTTATCATGAAAGCAATATGGCTTTTTCGTGTCGACTCGCCCATTCTGGTCTCTTGCTTCGATTTCATGCCTGGCAATTGCGCTAGTTGATGTTGATAGCGATTCGCAGTAACTGTTTCGCCAGGTTGAAGAAGTTCATGAGTACAGTATACCGCGTTGATCCCACCATATGCACAGTAAGACCTTCTTCCCGTGGATGTTTGGTTTTGCGGTCGAAGTTGTTGTTTCACCAGGACTAACCCACGATTTTCTTCGCTTCGGATTGTCGTAGTACACCCACTTTTTCATCGCCAGTTATGATGCGGTGTAAAAGACTTTCTTTGGAATCAGTCCAGCAAGATTTGTGAAGTTGTTTTCTCTGCTCTTTATTTGCGTTCTGAGAGCTCATAGGGATCCATTTTCCTTCCTTTTGAATCTTCCCCATTGCCTTCAATCGAATAGAAATTGCTTTTGGGTGACGCCGAGAGATGCCGCGAAGCTGTTCTTGCGTTTGAGCCGAATCTTGATCCAACAAAGCCTGAAGTTCTTCGTCTTCGAACTTTTTTGGCTGTCCTGGTCGATCTTGTCGTAACGTCAAAATCACCCGATTTGAAACGCTGAAACCATTCTTGGCAGGTTCTTATGGATGGAGCAGCATCCCCGTAAGCTTGGGCAAGCATTTGGTGCGCGTCAGTGGCTCTTCTTGAGATGAAAAAGAGGAGAAAAGAGCTTCCCGCAAATGGCGTTTTTCCGGCTTTACAAAAGTTGACATATTCTGAAACTAAAATAATACTTTTTATAAGGTACGTGAAGCAAGTTATATATCAATAGAAAGCTGATAATACAGTGAGCATTATAACATAAAATTCGTTATATAAAATAATTTTATTTTTTACAAAATATCAATAACAACAAAAACGCGGAAATTAACTTCTAGACCTAATATTTATGAGTCATCCGAATGTTATGAGATCTCTTACAGGATGTTGGTTGTCTTGACAATGGCAGAGTTATCATCAAAATCGGTCCCGTTTCGTATATTCATGCTAATTACGTATCTACTCCAATTAACGACAAACGTTTTATATGTACACAGGTATAGTTCGATCATCGGAATTATTTCTAGCCACAACCATCGAGAGAAACTTGAGTGAATTTCACTGAGAATCCATCGATCTCACACTGGGTAATAGTCTTTAGGTGCCGAAGCGCGAAGCGGAAGCCAAAAATGGGAGGAGCGAAGCGCCGCAATAGGACGGCTTTGATGCTGGTGGCTGTCGTGTTTCTCCGCGATTCATAGCATATGCGTCAACGCGAAGGGGTTGGGCTCTGTGAGAGACATAAGGACACGCCGCCTAATAGTCTGGTGCCGTCCAATCGCTGCCATTTTCCCCACCTCATCATTTTCCCCACACCCTTCAAGTGTCTGGCACCAAAATATGTGAAGCCTCTACTAAGAAGGGAACCACAATAAGTCATAGTGACCATTCCAAATGAAATGTACTTTTTTAGAACCATTTTCGGAAGAAAAGTCCGAATATGTCCATCGCAGCTGCCTAGACCCACTCTGAAAAAAAGTTAAGAGTGTTTTTCAGAGCTTCGCGGCAAGGTAAGGGTACCCACATGGAATTTTTAGAGTGTTCTTAAATTTTTCTCCGGATTTTGCTAAAAGCAAACATGTAGAGGTAATCTGGCATGCTGAACACGAATCTGGTGTTCGTTTGTCAAAATTATAAGGTTTACTGTAGGTTACGGTAGGCAACATGCCATTTAGGAGGCAAAACCTACCTCAATATTCCGATAATCGACAAATGGACATCGAATTCGTATTCAGCACCCCTAAATAACCCCCACATAGGAACTTTGAGACAAATCTGAGACTTTGACCAAACTACCGTAAACTCACTGTCATCTACCGTAAGCTGCCAAAAATCGATAAACCGACATCACATTCGTATTCAGCACTCCAAATAACCCACAGGGAGATAATTAGAGCATGGTCTATCGAAGCACTCCGGAAATCGTCAAAGGTCGCGATTTGCCATCAAATTCTCCCTCGATGGGAATCTGTGAACGAATACAGTCGAAAACATTGAAAAATCGATAAATGAACCTCAGATTCGTGATCAGCACCCCAAATAACCCCCCAGAGCGAATTTTTCGTCAAATCTGGATTATTTTTCTAAAACGCTTCGAGAAGCCTGTAATTGGTATAAATGAACCCCAACCGAAAATCTCGATGGGAATCTGTGAACGAATACAGTCGGGCACATTGAAAAATCGATAAATGAACCTCAGATTCGTGATCAGCACCCCAAATAACCCCCCAGAGCGAATTTTTAGTCAAATCTGGAATATTTTTCGAAAACGCCTCGGGAAGCCTCTAATTGGCATAAATAAACGCCCAACCGAAAATCCGTACAAGTCCAAAACGCTGTTAGTCTGCGCAAAGTTTGGAAAGTGTTCCTTCACCCAAACTTTGCTTAGTGGGGTAGTTCTGGGCGCTGAACACGATTGTGAGGTCCGTTTCCGGATTTTCGTTATTTAATGCGCTTTTTGGAGGGTACAATAGGTACGAAAATCAGAGAAAAAAATGCCTATAACTTCTTTTAGAGTGGGTGTAGGCAGCTGCGATGGGCATATTCGGACTTTTTGTCCGAAAATGGTTGTAAAAAAGTACATCTCATTTGGAATGGTCACTATGACTTAATGTGGTTCCCTTGTTAGGCTCCATTACCCAAAACATGTTCTGACTTCTGGTACATGGTGGTGCAAGAGAAATCTGTATCTATTCTGATGCTATGCAATTTCATTGAGCAGGTCGGTGCCATAAGTATAGAAGAACATTCCTGCCATATTCCAACAACAAGTGTTCTAGAATGCGAAGAAATGTGCTGAATACTTCCCCACAGAGGAAGGAACGCCGATGGAATTCGAAGACGTCAGTGTTGTCATGAGAAAGCAGGAGCAGGTACTAATTCGCAAGTGGGAGTTATCAACATCTGATGATTCCTAGATTCCAGTTCCCATTTCCATTCGAAACTAAGGTGAAAATCATGGTGAGGCTGTTGGAAGTGACCGTGCCAGGTCAGCCAGCACACGTTTGCCGACACTACCACTGGATGGATTGGCCAGATCGAGGTGTCCCCGAGGCTGACCTGGCTCCAATAGCCCTTCTTTCGAAACTGAAGGAAAGCCAGTGGGTGTTTTAGATACTCTTACCTATACTTAAGTAAGGAATGAAACTATAGGGAAGAGCACGTTATAGAGAAACGTTGCATATTTCAGAGCGCCGATCATTGTCCATTGTTCTGCTGGCATTGGACGCACAGGTTCTATCGTTCTCATCGAACACGCCATGGAATTACTGCACAAGCCGGAGCCTCTACTCGAAATTCGTGTTTATCTTTTGGAATTACGGAAGCAGAGGAACAACAGCATCCAGGTCGTTCCGTACAGACGAATATGTAAAGTCTGTCTGTCCGCCCACGCGGTCGGCGTGCGTGTCGAGCGGCCAACACGAAGGGATATTTTCGGCGAGCCTACCACCTACTGAGATACAGCTGACTGGATGTTACCCACAACTCGTCTGATATCACAGGTTGTAAAACCGCCAAATTCTCATAGTTACTCGTGCTGGTGCGAAGCGGAGGTTAGAGACAGCGAGAGAGCGAAGACGGAGGCTGCAGCAACGCGCGCGCCATGAGTGATGAGAATTACGAGGTTTTACAGAGGATACTGTCAATCGATTCAAGTTTACAAAAAAGCCTTCTCGACGGCCGAGCAAAGCGCTCGTCGACCGCGTGGGCAAACAGTCTCATTCGGACAGACTTTACATTTTCTGATCGCCATAACCTTATGAGGCACTTAATTTCTCCATGCTACGAAAATGATCGCGATCAGACCACGTTGATTGGATACAAATCCACGTTTGATTCTAGCATCCCCAAATATTCATATGATTTCGGACCCACTTGGACTCCGGATCGCTTTCTCCGCTACAGCAGGAGAAGGCTAGGCACGATTTTGGGCCATTTATTCATGTCTTTCCACATCGTAGCAATCATACCTGCGTTATTATATACGAAAATGCCTGTACAGCGCAGTTGAAGCCTAACTGTACGCCGCTCCAACACGAAGGCTCACTGTGGTGCGGCGCACCGTTCTACTCAGATAATAACACCGGCTGAGCGGGCGGAGAAGTAGGGTCGCCGGCTGAGCGGGCAGGCTTATTTTGGGGGCGAAGCGTCTTACCGGATGAGCGGGCGGGCATGCGGTTTACCGGCTGAGGGGCATGGCTTTACCGGGTCAGCGGGCGGACATAAATTCACGGCGGAGCATTTCACCGGCTGATCGGGCAGACATAGCATTACCGGCTGAAGGGCATGGCTTTACGGGGTGAGCGGGCAGACATTAATCAATGGCGGAACATATAACCGGCTGATCGGGCAGACACTAAAGCAAACCAGGCTCATGTACGGAGCGGGCGAAATGGGCTTCGAGCTGATTCGGGGGTTGGAATTCGAACGGGTGGTCATCCACACGATTTGAATCATTGACCCCTCACCCCTTACGGATTGTTGCGACCGTGGGGACGTGACCAGGGCTGGGCACGCGTCCCGGTTGACCTTAGAGGGGTGCATATTGGACGCTGCGGAGAGGGCAAAGGGGGGGTGCCTAAACCGAACACCCAGATAAAAACAAAGTGCCTGTTCTACCGAATTTCAGGGTAAAAATAGTACACGGTTTTCTTTTGATTTGTCAACCCAGAGAATTCAAATTATTGATAGATATGCAGGTTGCGTTCGGAAAAATTAATAGTTGCTGTCGAGGTTTCTTTTTAATAACTCTATAAATTAAGTATTATCTATAATTTGTTTGATTACTTTGATAAAGAAATAAACACTACTCCGTTATCTAGTATCAAGTAAGGATTGATGTGATGTCATGTTTCTTTGGTGCAACGTTCATTGATTACACCGGTAGTAACCGATTCGAGGCAAAGATCCAAAGATAGTTCACGTTCAAAAAAGAATCAGCGAACTGTTGTATTAGTACAGATTGAAATTACAGGTAGCACATTCAGTATCACGACTAGCCAACTAATTTTAGCTCATGAGAATGTGACTTATGAAGAGATCCGATTGTGAAAATTGAGGACTTTGCTAGGTCTTGTGAGAGAAGTTAATGATCGTGTCCTCCTCCTTGAGAAGTACCATGTCTCTCATCATGGTAAAAAAAAACTGCTATCAGTACCCTGCAGAGCACAAGTGCACTGAGTGGGGCTTTGGAACTATAAAAACCCGAGTTGTAGCCATCTGGAGTGCCGGAATCCTTTGAAATTCGGCTCGCCTTGCGATCTGGTGCTTGTCCGCAGCAACACAGCGCACACTGGAGTGGACGCGCACACAATATTAATTTAAAAATGGAATTTATTACAGAAGGGAAGGAGAAAAGGACTGAAACTGGAGTAAATGGAAGAAGGCAGAGATACGATACTTTCAATGTAACCATTATAGAAATCTAATGTAAATAAACTAAGTTGGAGCGGGGTGAGTTTTTTGGATTCGACAAGGTTCATTCAAATGAACCTAGTTGAATGAAAACAGCATTGAACATAAAAAGTAAGAGCCTTGAAGGAAAGAGGAGAATCTGGCAAACACCTTGGTTTCAATAAGTTTGATATTTGATGTGATATAAGGACCTTAAACCTCGTCCCGGTTTTGTCCCGGTTTTGTCCCGGTTTTCGGGGTAAAACCGGGACGAGATTTAAGGTCCTTAAAGGCACAGTCCAACCTAAGGGGTAAAATTTGATATTATGGTCCGCCCACCGTGCTTAGCAACCCTGCCAAGCGCGAGATCTCAATTCGATCAAATAAGTGAGAAACTTCAGGGAAAAAGTCGGCCCCGCCCACTTTACCCCAAGAGCCTAGCCGGGCATACCGCCCCGGAAAGGGAACCAAGAGCTCTGCTATTGTACATTTTGCCTTTGAGCATTGCTACACAAACCAATATTTCCGTTAGCAAAGAATTTGGTTTCCTATCCGAGGCGGAACGCTTGATTGTGCTTTTAGGGCACTGGGGGCGGGGCCGACGTTTTCCCTGTAGTTTCACACTTATTTGATCGAATTGAGATCTCGCGCTTGGCAGGGTTGCTAAGCACGGTGGGCGGACCATAATATCAAATTTTACCCCTTAGATTGGACTGTGCCTTTAAATCACATTAAAAATCAGTCCTATTGAAACTAAAATGTTTGCCAGAAACTCCTCTTTCTAACAATATCCTTTGCTCTCAGTTTAATGCTAGTTTTGATCAACTAGGTTCGTTTGAATGAACCTTGTCACGGCTAAATATTTACACCAGCTCTAACTTTGTTTATTTACATTAAATTTCTAAAATGGGTACATCCAGAATAGACTACCTTTACCATCTCCCATTCCTTTCAGTTTCAATCCTTTTCTCCTCCCCGTTCTGTAATAAAACACATTTTTTATTAATATTCTGTGCGCGTCCATTCCCGTGTGCGCTGTGTAGCTGCGTACAAACACCGTATCGCACGGCAAGCCGATTTTCAAGGGATAGCGGCATTCTAGGAGGGTAAAACTCGGCTTTTCTACTCCCTACGCATCACATGACTCCTTACATTGTTCCACAACACAAAATAGTTCTGATTTCCACATCAGAGCAATCAAACACAGACAAACTAATCCTTTATAGGTTTATGAAAACATTCGACAGGAAACATTAATTAATGCACTAGTAGTAGTTCTGTTGTTGGTAATTATCCAATTATTTTAAATTGAAAAATGTTCTATCTTTTGTCATAACTTACCGTCTTACTAACAAATTTTCCTCATGGGGTTGTTTTGAAGTTCAGAAATTACACTACCTTTTTTGTTGCAGTTTTCGGAATATTCTCTATTCAGTGCTTTTTTTACATTCTTGTTCATCAAAATCAGGAGGTCAAGATCATGGCTGTCCAACTATTCGGAAAACAGCCAATTTAGATTTCCCATGAGGGGGTGCCTAAAAATTACCGAGCTAAGGGGGGTGCATAATCAGATTCGCCAAGCCGGGACGTGTGCCCAGCCCTGGACGTGACAGCGGGTCAGTTCATGATTTTTGAAGCAAGGTAAGGCTTGCCGCTTCGGAAATGAAACGCAAGCCTCGAACTTGCTGGGGAATAGGGAGAGCCTACTAGGGGCTTTATCTACTTGTGCAGATCGATATCATTCACGTAGTAAGCAACTAATACCGGCAAAGCGGACCTCCATTTACCGGCTGAGGGGCCAGTGAATACGGGCTGAGGGGCAGCCATTTACCGGCTGAGGGGACAGTGAATGCGGGGTGAGGGGCCACCACTTGCCGGCTGAACGCTCCACCATTCACCGGCTGAGGGGGCAGTGAATACCGGGGCATGCCCGGGTACAATGTTTAGTCAGCCGGTATTGCCTGCCCCCTCCGCCGGAGTTACTGCCTGAGTAGTGGAGAAGGCGATAAGGAGTATGAACGGGCCCTCATCCACTTTTACTGAGGCGGTGTTGAACAAGTTCATTCGCGACTCGAGGATATAATTAGCGTACGTCGAATCGCGTCGCCGCTTGGTGTTCAAAGTGAAGAGGCGCGATAAATTCCAAATTATGCGCAGTTTGCATTCACGCGGCGTCATTCGCGTCGCCTTGCAATGCAACACGACGCGATGAGCGTCGCGCGAAGGCAAGCTCGTTGCTGGTTTTCTTCAGGTTTTTTTTTCGATAACACAACCAAATGCAACAATAAAAGCAATAAAACAGGTATATTTAAGGCCGCCTGCCGCCCACAGTTCACACCTGAATTCCTGTGTAATTTCCACGTCGCACTGACATTTGCCACCGCGTCGCCTCGCGAGAGCTCACGGCGCCTAACGCTAATGAATCTTTCCTTAGTTGTTTCCACACACTCCGTGCACTCGGTTTTTGCGACGCAGACCGTAGCGCTGTAGGCAATTCTTCCACAGCTGTAGCTGAAACTGCAAATCGTCCCGCATCGCACATTCATCGAAGAAATCCTTTCTTGTACAATTCGTCATCTTACTGCAAAGCTTTTAATGGTATATTTTAAAGAGTAGGGACTCTATTAGAACGCCAACGAAGTTGCAATCGACAGAAAAAGAGTTGAAATGACCGTATTTCCCAGCCACGAAGTCATTGTTTCTCCGCCTATCGATATAGGCCCTACCTCTTGGTACGAATATTCAATGCTCGACTACGGTCATTTTGGCTCTTTGTATTTGTTACGCTTCTGAGGCCGAAAGCTTTCTAGTAAAGGCCGTATGAGTAGATTAACGTCGTTATCCCAAGCAATTCATCGCCAGCTTCGCTGTTTCACACCTTCCCTTAAATCGATGTTTTTTTCGGAAATTTTTGTCATTTCTCAATACTAGCGGCTTCGGACCTTGGATTCATTCAATCGAATTGATATCACTTTTGTGCGTGTGTGCTGCCTTTAAATAAACATACGAGACAGAGCGACCGCTAGATAATGTTCTGACTGCGCTTCAAGCTCGCCAGTTCAATTGGTAATTTTTAGACTGAACACCAATACTTGTACGTTCACCAAGTCCTGCTACAGTACCTGAAGAAGACGAAGTACTTAGACGATAGTGTGAAGCCCTATTTGGATCAATTCACAAAGGATTACGTAGCCGCCACCAGAGGTTTCTGAATAGCGTCGAATTTCGAAGCGGCGATATTGGCTTTCCTTTTCTTGAGAAAATGTCTATCAACAACGTGTCTTCATTACATGTACTTTAGTATGATCGCAGTGGAAATAAAGTTGAAAACCTGGAGCAGCATTCTCTAAACATGCAAAAGGCACATAAAATTCTTCATAATTCAAAACAAATGTAACATATAATAAGCAACAATGGATCAACAACGATCACACACGTGATCCAACACATACTCAACAAGAGACTAAACAATTGTGACAACATAAAAAAATAGAAAAAAAAACAAATTGAGACGAGCCTACACGACGTCAGCTATCATCCTTGTTTTTCCTCTTATGTCTCTTTTTCTTTTTTTCGCCCTTTACCGTTTCTGCTCCAGTCCCCGCCAAATAATCCTCATCTTCAAATTTCATTCTCTTTGGTTCTGTCTCCTCCTCACCATCCTCCCCAAACTTCCTCTGCTTTTTGTTTTTCGAACTCTTCTCCTCCATGTTACCTTCAGAATCGAGCCTCTCAAACACTGCCACAAAAAATCCGTTTGTTAACGTCTTCTTGGGGTCTGCTCTCAGACAGTCTGCGCCAAACACGTAGTTTTCGAGCCCTCGGTGAGTCCAATTCGGCAACACCGATGGAGCCAGACGAAAATGTTGTCGGACGTACGTATCCAGCAGCACCTAGAACTTCTGATTTCACAACCATAATGAGCGCTCGAACTTTTTGCTACATGGTCTTCATAAATAATGGCCAATCCTACATGAATTCAAAAAAAATTGAATTCATGTGGCGCACCAAAATTCCAGCACTGGCAGTACTATTCCGGCTCGCATTAGCATTCCAGGGTCAAGAACTCTAGAGGATCATAACCAAGGAAGTGAGGGAGCAGCTCTGGGCCACGGGAAAAGGGGGGGGCAAGCCCCAACTGGTCATCATCTAACACCGTCCGTGTCCAAGCAAGATGGAACGACCAGAGATAAGCAGATTACACAGATAAGTTACTGAGTAATACCGAATTCTAGGGGGGAATGCACGAATGCACTACCTAGACAGCCGGAGAAGCTTTCGAGCCAAGATACAAATGGGAAAGTCAACCCCAACTCTTGTCGAACTCGACTATGAGCAGCAGCGGAGTGGGTCTGGCGACACCTCTCTTAAAGTGTTCATTACAAAGCTACCGTCGCAAGACTTAGTCAGAGAAGGAAGGATACGTAAGCCAACGCTCGTGAAAGCGGCCTAAGGGCCAATGAACAGCTCGTGGTGTGCGTTGCAACAACTTGTGGCGAAGTGGTCACTCGCGGACCTAAGTCAAACGTTCTTGAGACGCTGCAATCGCCATAGTCCATGCATCCTACTCCCCAATCTTTGCAGCCACTTGCATCCTTCCTTCTCTTACAGTGTCGTTGGCAAGGACTGGCAGTCCTTCCCAACGTTGGACATTAGCCACGAGGTATTGACGGACACCTTGTTAAGCCTCATGGTGCTCAGCCCAATGAAAGGTCGGTGGATTACTCTTTTGACTCAACAGCTTCTTCAGCTACTCAGAATGCGTGCTCAAGCCATACAGACTTCAGTTTTACTCACCAACTAGTTCACTACGATGCACAGTGGGCTCATCCTTCTGACAGTTCCTCGGCTGCTCTATCCTGCCGAAGCGGGCGACACATATCCACCGTCGGATAACGATAAGGCATTTTCATTACTATCCTGCCTGATTTACCTTTAGTCGTACTCTTATAATAACTGAGTCGATATAAATTTATATGCTTCGTGATACTGGTCGTTTACTAGGTGGGCTTTTGAATACGAAGAGTGCCGCGTTTGGCTTTTTTTGTAAACTCTGTCCCAAAAGAAATGGCAAGCAGAGTCCGAAGAAACAGCGTTCCCTCCGCGTCTCTGAAGTTTTTGGTTTACGGTAAGACGTCGCGTACGCAAATCCGTAATCCAAAACAGAATTCATCGAGTTTTTCGCGCTCTCATCTTTCTCTCTGCATACTTCATCAATTTTTGCGTTATTTTCGCTGAAAATGCCCGTAATACTCACTCTTGATGAGATACTTCTATTTAAGTGGCAGGTAAGGTGTTTCAGGAATTGAGTTCTGCTTTTGTTACGGTTTTTTTGCGTACGCGACGTCTTAACGTAATCCACAGATGTTAGATACGCAGAAGGAGCGCAGTTTTTCTAGACTCATCGCTTGTCATCTCGTTTAGGACAGAGTATGTTGTTGTTGTTGTTGCCCATCTTCCACCACAACCACTGATCGTGGATCCAAACTTCCGGTACATAGATGGCATAATTGAAGCAACTTTTTTAAGATCTCCAGGTGCGACTCTCCATGAACCTCGGCATTGTGAATCCGTAGTAATTGTTTGTTTAACTGGACCACGAGGTTGATATACAGTTTATTGGCTTACGTACGTTTCGGCGGGATCGCCTTCTTCAGAGCCTGGAAAGAACAAATCAGAAATGTGCTTACCCGGCCAAATGTCGGCTAAACCTTACTGAGATTCGAGAGAAATTTTTTCTAAAACGTAGTAGAAAGCAGAAAAATTATGAAGTTACCGCACCTTGGCAGGAAACTCGCTAGATGGATCATCACCATAGAACGGTGGGCGGAAAACGGAGCAGAGGACGAGACCGCTGCCTCTCGACGTTAAAATGCGAGTCTGAGGTAGGTCTTGAGTTCTCCAGCTATATATAGGCATTCCCCCTTCCGATTGATTTTCAGGCGAGCGACCCAAAAATCAATCGGAAGGGGGAATGCCTATATATAGCTGGAGAACTCAAGACCTACCTCAGACTCGCATTTTAACGTCGAGAGGCAGCGGTCTCGTCCTCTGCTCCGTTTTCCGCCAACCGTTCTATGGTGATGATCCATCTAGCGAGTTTCCTGCCAAGGTGCGGTAACTTCATAATTTTTCTGCTTTCTACTACGTTTTAGAAAAAATTTCTCTCGAATCTCAGTAAGGTTTAGCCGACATTTGGCCGGGTAAGCACATTTCTGATTTGTTCTTTCCAGGCTCTGAAGAAGGCGATCCCGCCGAAACGTACGTAAGCCAATAAACTGTATATCAACCTCGTGGTCCAGTTAAACAAACAATTACTACGGATTTTTTAAGATCCTCTTCTTTGGAGGATCCCTGAGTGGGGCGTTTTTCGACCCTCTTTTTTTTATTTTTTTTTATTTCTTCTTTTTTTTTTGATTTTTTTACCTTTCAATTTTTTTATACATTTCAAAATCATCATTGCATGATCAAAGTGACAGGAAATTGGCGACTTCCACTGGTTTGAGCCAGAGATCTTCTATTGTAAGGTGCGTTGGCTTTCCAGAACATGAGAACATGTGGGGTACTGTATGTTCCTCCAGTCTGCATTCCGGACATAGTGGATTATCAGCTGCTCCTATCTTATGGGGGTAACATTGCGATTTTGAGTAGAAACCACTTCGGAGCTGAGACAGCGCTACTCGGCTAGGTCTTGACAACGTCTCCTCCTCCTTGGATATCTCCGGCGGCGGTCCACTCAGCAAGGGAGAGTTCAGATTACCCAAGAACTCTTTAAAAACTCCTTGTTAACTTCTTTGCGAATGCTCTCTGCAGTTCCAGGTTTCACCAACATTGGTTTGACAGTTCTGACGTGTTTCCTAATCTGTCTAGGCGGTTCAGGCTCCTTCATCATGTCGTGCGACGGGTGTCCAGGGTCGAGTCGCAACAGTTCGATATTGAAGTGTCAGCATCTCATTATGAGCTCGAACTGGCATGATTCCTGTCTCGCTACTCAGATGAGTTGTGCTTGCCATTGCCAGGCTTCCCGTCGCGGTCCTCAAAGCTGTGTTTTGACAAGCTTGCAACCGATCCCAGTGAGTAGATGCAATGAGCGGGCTCCAGGCTGGAGCCCCGTAGGACATCAGAGATTGTCCAATGGCACGGCAGGTCAGTGTGAGCAGCTCTTTGCTTTGTCCCCAATTCCTTCCCGCCAACGCTTTCAGAAGGTTCGTTCTTTTAGATGTCTTCTTGCGAACAGCTTCCGCATAAAGTCGTCCCGTCATCATCGCATCAAGGTGATAGCCGAGGATCGTCGGATTTCTTTCGTGCGTGATTTGCGTTCCATTTATGAAGACTTTCGGCACGTATCTCGCTTGAGCACAATGTGTTGTGAGAAGAGAGACAGTATCGAAAGTTGCAGTTGGAGATCTTCCAGAGCCTTTGTTAGCTTCGGGAGATAGTCGTTCAGACGTTTTTCGCAGGTTTCCACATCAGGATCTGATATAACCAGTGTTAAGTCATCCGCATATCCGATAAGGCGTGTTTCTGGTGGGGGTGTTGAAAGATCGGCGATGTAGTAAGAAAAAAGGAGCGGAGAGAGCACTGCGCCTTGCGGTACCCCGGAGCGCAACAATATTACGTTTGACATCCGGCCTCTGAACTCTGTCCGTATCGTTCTCCCTTTCAGATAACTGGAGATCCAGCGCGCAAGGACAGAGTATAGGAAATCAGAGGTTTTTTTAGTCCGTGTACACCTGTACAGGTAGTTTCAAGCAAACCAAATCGAAAAGCAGCCGCAGTGTCTGGAATTAGATGCACCAGATAGAATCAGGAAATTCCAGCACTAACTTATAATTATAAAAAGCGCCTTATACTTGAAGCAACTAGCTATCTAGGGCCAAAGGAACGTTATGAGAAAAAAAGACACTGACAAAACCTTAGTGTAGGAAACCAGGTGCTGGTAGGGCGCCGAAAATTTTCTTAGATGCATTTTGAAACGCCGGAAGATACAAGACACCATACCTCATCAACAACCTGTTCATTCTCCTCTTCATGGATTGAACACGTGGAATACACAGCTCGTTCTAACTTGGGAAATTTCAGAGCGTGCTTCAATATCATTGCCTGTAAACGATAAATACTACCCTAACCCTCATGAATAGTAAATTGAAGCTCCTAAAACCCCAAACAAACTTGAAGATTCTTCAACTTTGCGAGCCGCTCCGGCTGTGCACTTCCACCCGTCAATTCGTCCATGCGCTTCACCATACCTGAGCCAGAACAGGGCGGATCCACTATTGCGTATCGCACCTTAGACACTCCTTCTATTCAAACAAATGTTTTTGTTTCATCACCTCCACAGACCCGCATATTCTCACCTTAGCGAACTTCTTGTCATTAACATCAGTATCGAGAAAATCCCCATGGAAGACGGAAACATTCTCAACTCCACACTCGTCCAGTATTTTTCTCATCGTCTCCACACGATCCTCCGAACGATCCATGGCCCACACTTTGCTGAAATCAGAGGATTTCGTTTTAATTTTATTTTCAAGGCAAAAAAAGCATGTAAAGAGAAACTTGGAAAACCAAGTTATGGTAAACTACTAACCCTGTTCCACCCAATATGGCAGCCACATGACTTGTCTTCATCCCTGGAGCAGAACATGTATCAAAAACATGTGATCCAGAGGGAGGAGCTAGAAGAAACGCTGGAAGACAAGAAGCCTAAAAAGTAGGGAAGCCTATCACTATCTGAGTGGCAAATCGGATAGTTACCATCTTACCTTGTCTTGTAATATCAAATATCGCTGCTCAACAAGCCAGTAACGGTGAAACTCATTTGAATGTGGAAATATTAACAAATTCTCGACATGTGGATCAACGAAAATCTGCAATTAGAAGTTTCTTTTCTAAGATTCGGCTTGGAGTATCCCCCATTTCAGAACGAAATTTAATCAGTCCACGGCATGCGTGTGTTAGCGTACGCTGTTTCTCACTCTCCGGCACACTTTCGCTATATCTTGCCTTCCTGCGCAGACCCGCACGCAAGAAACAAAGTAAATTTCGCACTGAAACCGAGGTTAGGCAGGGTCAACGCGCTGTAATTGGCCTACCAAGACGCGACCCCTGCCCCAAGTCGGTATGGAGTGCAGCCATCTCCACAGAATACTATATTTCGCAGCTCTATTTCAAAGCACGATATTTCCGATTTCAGCTATCTGAACGGCCATGCGTACAATTGCAAAACAAGCAATTGTTGGGTTTCATTGACAACTTCCTGCGAAGCCGCTGGATTGCGAAAGCCTTCGAGAAGCCGTGTGGGCGAGGCGTGCCGCCAGTGATGGACAAGAGCCGGCAAAAAAGGTTTACGGTTGTCCTCAAATTCTTACCATTCCATGGCAACAAGCTTCGTCCGACTATGCGGAGGGCTTGAACCCCACCTTTCTAGTAGCTGTGAGCTCGCAGGCGTTTCGGAAAGAATCATAACTACGGGCAGATACAATGGATACCCCTGATCGCAGTCACAGTGAGGCGTGGGCGGTATCGTCCTCCCATCCACTATTACAGACTCAACGCGCCGAAACTCGCGACGTCGGAACTGCGAAACGCTTTAGACGTAATTTAGAGTCCTGCTGCCCCGCAGCGCAGGTAAGTGCTATCGATCGCGCCGCAACTCAAGTTGGGTCTATGATAATGAGTGAGACGGAAGTTATCGCAAACGCTTCATGTTCTCGCGCACACCTCAAGAGAATAGACTCCAGCCGCTGAAAGGCGCGGCAGCATGCAATAAAGAAGGATCGATCATGCGCCGCGCCAGGATCACACCTCGCTGTGCCGCTCCGCCGCAAAACTATAAACGACAAATTATGCAGGACTTATACCTTGATCGAAAGCAACGCAATGACATTATATGTATAGAGGTACATCAATTGAGTTGCATCGACCTTCACGCTTTCAAAGAATTTCGAAGCTGCGCGCCCCTAAGCAAGTATATTCAGACACAGTGATGTACACTTATGAAGTCTGACGCGCACTGCCGCACATCGCGCATTGGGTTCCTTCGCTAAATTTTAGTCCAGTGGGGTTCTTTTGGGTACGATTACAGCAAATGTGGGTTTCATGTATTACTGACTGAAGTGTCGATATTGACAAACAGTGGGCTACGACCCCCTATAAGAAGGCTGTGCGACCTGGGGAATAACAACTGGTCAAAGTCAATGTTTCCTACAAAACCCACACGAGTGCTTCCAATGACGACTTGAAATCTATTTTTGTCGCTGCTGTGATATCTCTGAACCATGATATGGAGGCTTCCTCAGTTGGGCGCTAGAGTAAGAATACACCCATCTCAATTTATTCGGTTAATCTGAGGTCCGCTTATCGATTTTCGAAATACTAAGGTAAGATACGTCAGCAGAATTGCATTATAGCTTCCGTAATCTACAGTATGTCTCAAAATATCGTGATACAGACCCCGGATTCGCGTTTAGACACCCCCCTCAAAAAAATTATCCAGATCCGAAACCATTTCCCTGAACACCCTGAAAATTGCACTTGAAAGGTGGCTCTGATTCGTCCATAATAGAGTCCAGCGACTCCCCTGAGTCGAACCATGAGAGGGTATGACCAGCATCTCACGCTCGGTACCTGAGATCTGCTGCATTCCCGCATTTGCGGCTCAGATCCCTTTTTTTCACACCCGGCTGGGTTCGACAAGTGATCTACCAGACATCAACTAGGTGTTTTGTTTGCGACTGACAAGGGTTCTTTAGAGGTATCCCCGAACCTCTAAGGTGTCCCTTATACTCCCGCCGCCGAGCGGCGCGGCACAGTAGTGCATTTCTGTAATATTGATCATGAGGCGCGGCACGATCGATATTGTGGGGTTGCACTTCGCCGCGCCGCTCGGCGGCGGAAGTATAAACGACGCCTAAACGACACTTGCCTACGTAAATCAATTTCGTGAAACAACAACTTCATTAAACCATTTTACCTCGTCCTCTGCCAAATTCGCAACACGTTCAGCAAAATTCTCATCTGGAGATAGATGAATGATCTAAAAATGATCACATCTGTTCATGCAGAATCTCACACTTGGAATTCACATAAAATCTGCTCAAACAAATGGTTTTTTTCTCTGAACGAGAGATAATTGCTGAATGCTATACCTTCCAATCCTCATATGCCAGCCTCTCCAAAGCTTCCTCAGCAGTCCACTTCAGTGTATTGATTCGTGCATATCGTGGGATCACCATGGCTGATTCGCTTGAGTCTCCACCCTCCTTGATCGCAGCCACACCGCGACCTTCCTTCGCTAACAGATTTTCCTTAAAATTCAATTCAGACATAAAGCTGAAATGGACTAATATCGACTAATACAAAACGGACAATTAACACAGGATTATTGAAAAACATTTGTTTTATGAAAGACAGAAATAATTTGTTTGCGCTTACTTTATCATGAATCGCTTTGGTGTGCTTGTATACCAACCCTCGCAAACGTGGAGATGCCTAAAAAATTGCCGACATTTATTTCGAAAAATGGCATTATTACCCTGCGACACCCGTAAAAGAGTAAATTCATATCAACTCTGGAGGGAATGACATGCATAGTGCTTCAGATAACGATTCTCAGCTTCTCGCGGGACTACGTTCGTTACGTTGCGTATCCTCCTAAAGAAAAACAAAATTCCCAACACCCATCCTGCGAACTTGTGTTTTTTCGCAATGCTACTCACCCCGTCTTCCCTCCGCTATCTCAATGTCTTTAGCTTCCGCTCCGCGCACGCACGCCAAGAAACCGAAGTAATTTCATTTTTTTTTCGCGGCCTATATAATACATCGTCAATCTATGGTCGGGGGGAAGCCGCGACGTTGCTATGATGTCTCTATCATAGAAACCGAGCAGTTGTTTTCGAGAAAACACATTTTCAGGCACTCATGGATGTGAACCCCAGTGCAAAAACACTGCTCTTTGTGGAGCGCAGATGAAAAACACCTATTTAGGTGAAGCGCTGGTAATGCTTCATGTCTATTCAGTAAACCGCCACCCACAACAATTTTTCGCTCACTAAATCTGCTGTGGATGACGACCACAGAGGACTTTGAAAATGCAAATGTCGACAGCCGAGGCTCTCGAAAGTGTGGGCGTCGACCGCCGAGGATTTCAAAGATGTGGGTGTCGACCGCCAGAGCAAAAATTTGTTTTTTTCTTTCTTGAAGGATGTCAAAATGTTTAGAGGAAGGCATAACAGTGATGTTAGTATAAAAGGCTCCTTATCTCACCGTGTGCCTCAGTCGGCTCTTCGGAGCAGGATTGAGCAGGCCGTTGCGCCAAATTTTGACGGAACTACGACCCCCCCTCTCCGTTAACCGAAATTATCCGAAAATTTCCAAAATTTTTAGGATTTTCCTCTTGACAAAGAAATTCCCCTATCTTTTTGCGAGTGAGAAGGTTAAAAAAATCCAAATTTGGGGTGAAATTCGGTCCAATCGTACGAGCCCCCCGATTTTCTTCCTTTTCAAAAATTTTGCGATTATTTTACGACCCCCGTTGCGGCGAGTCGCAATCCTGCTCAGCCCTGCTTAGGAGCCGGACCTGGAAGGTTGCCTCGAATCACTTACCAGAAGATCCACCAGAGGATGGAGGATAACTTTTGTCGCCGATGGGATCTCCCCACGGCTTGGGGGGGGAGATGGTTCACAACTGTGGGTCCATCTCCTCACGATCCACAATGGGGAGTACCCCATCGTGGAACGTGGCGGTGCGGTCACCCCTGTTGTGGGGACCTTTAATACGGGTCGACCGCGAGCAGAATCTCACACAATCGCCGCATTCAATGCGTGTTTAATATGCATTTAACTCGAAGACAATGCGGTCTCGAGCGCAGTAAGGGGACGTGGTGCTAGGAGAGCACGTGCTCCTATAGTGTGTCAAATTACAGCACGTGCCCCATCAAATCAGACGTTAAATGCGTGCATGATAGACATTCAACTCGATGACAAAGAATTTCCCAAAAAAGGAAAGCATACGACGCACTCTTGAAGAGGTACTGAGATGTCGATAGCGTCGCCGGTTTAATTACCCAAGTTTGGGGTACTTGGCACATCTAGCCGCTGGAGAACTCGTCTAACCACTGGCAGCCCCACATGGTGCTCAGCGAGTTAGCCGCGTCGCGTGTGGATGTTCCGGCTGCGTCGCGTGACGGTGTTCTGCTACGATAACGCTGGGCTATCCTGCAGCACGTGCTCCTGCTGTGAAATTTTGCAGCACGTGCTGCTGTCTGGAGCACGTGCTGCTGTCTGGAGCACATGCGCCTGCTAGTCTTTCGATGGGTGTGGTCACTCGAGTTGAATGTATATTTGACACGCATTGAATTCGGTGGTTTTCTGAGATGCTGGTCGACCGCAAGTGTCGTCGGGCGTCACAACCACATAGCTCGCGGTCGACCGCCAGCGAATGGCACTTCGAGCGCTGGCCGTGCGGTTGTGGCGCCCGACACTTGCGGTCGACCGGCATGTGGCTCGCGGTAGAAATCCACGAGTGCCGAGATGGTAGAAATGGAGAAACAACAGCTCCGCTATCAATATAACGCGACATATAAAATACATACCATAAAATGTCGATTAATCAGAGCTAGTTGAAACATTGCCTGGAGGGGTTATTTGAGGATCTGATAATAAAAAAGCATTTTCTCAATTTCAGGAAGATTAAGGTGTGTTACGGACGATTCAACGTGATTTATCTACCGTACCCCAACGTCACACTTGGAAATAGGAAAAATGGGCAACAGATTCACGATCAGCACCTCAGAGAAGGCATCGATGCGAGACTTCAATCAAATCGGAGGCTTCGAGAAAGCCACCGTAAACCTACCGTAACCTTCCAGGGAATCGAGAGCGGACTTCGCGATCGTGTTCAACGATCCCTCAGAAGAGTAGAATGCGAAAACTCACTTAAAAAGTATATGAACTCACCCTTCCCAAGCCTGCTCCGGCCAAAAACTCGTACAGCAGAACATATGCCAGATTGATGTCTCCATCAAGAGCAGGATCAGATAAGATCTCTTCGAGCTCTGGATCACTCAAAATCTCGTCGAACAGCGCACGGAACCGCAACGTCTCACAGCTCAGCCTCAGCAACGACTTCTTATTCTGGAAGCAGCCTTATTAACACTAGAACTTCACAGATTCACCCATAAGTGTGCATATGGAATAGATAATCATTGAAAGTTAGAAATATGTATCAGTTCAGACAATGTAGAGTTTCAGTGCGTTTCAGAACACAACTTTGACAACAATATTTATTGAGGCTTTTGATATTTGACTTGCAGCCATTGCCTATACATCTTCACTTGCTTCGCTCGATTCACTATCAGCCTTTTGTCAACGAAATTCGCCTTCTGGACGAGTCCTGATGATCGAAGTAACTCATCCAATTCATCTTTGCTGAAGAAGTACACCAGTGTGCCATCACCACGACAGTACAAATTCTCCTCTATATATCGATCCTTTTTGAATCTGAGCTGAGTGAGATCAAATCTTCCATAGTCCTTCAGAAGTAACATTCCGCCCGGTTTCAATAGCCTTACAAGATTATTGATTGCCTGACCAGCTTTTGATGGGTGAATCGCGGATAGCACATAAATACAGACAACAAAGTCGAGCGATTCTGCAGGTGGAGCATCATCTGGTGTGTCTTGTGTGATGTCCCATACAAATCCTGACATCCTTGATGGGTCGTACTTCTCATTCTCCTTCAATACTTTAACTGCCACATCGGAGTAGTCACAGCTATACAGGAACATCCGCCTGTGCTCATCCCACTGGAGAAGAGGAAACGAAGTGTTGCCAACGCCACATCCGACTTCCAGCACGCGTACGGTGGAGCCCTGAAAGATCGATTATTTTTCGTGATTACGCTCAAGGTAGGATACATGGGCTAAGAGGTCACTTCGACTGATTTATATGTTCCTAATACCGCTTCTTGACGTTGATTTTGAATATTTCCTTCGTAAATGTGGAACGTTTCTCTGGACAAAGGTTTATGCGCTTTTGAAAGGTTATCGTGACATTCTACCTACCATATTTTTTTCCGAAAAGCACAGGAAAACCTGTGCACTGGTTGAAAAATGAGAGAGAGGAATCAGAGAGATTTAGAGAGAGAAAAAATGCAACTTAGGGGACCTCATAGACGTGGAGTACAATCGGCATGGATTATAGTGATACTTTGCTTTCTCTATTTAGGGCTGGCGAAGACTCGGCGCCATACGCTATGACAGAGATGCACCTACTTTGCGCCAGCCTTCAATTGGAGAACGCGAAGTAGCACTACGATCCATACCGGCTGTGCGTAGGTCTTCTACAATACATAAACCCTGGTGTTGGAGTTCATTTTTTCGCGCGAACTTAGTACAGACTGGTGGGGTTATTTGGGGGCACAGAATCCGCTTTTTTGGAAGACTACTGTTCTTATACTGGAGTCCACCAAGAGTGTCTCATTTACTTATCAATAAGGAGCGGTCAGCTGGGGATCGATGTGCATGAACCCCATACTAGCACGCTCGATACCGATTGAGCGAGAGCGGTTGTGCTGCAACGAGTTTCATAGTCATTGATCTCCAATCGACCGCTTTTCACTGATAAGTGAATGAGACACTCTTGGTGGACTCCACTATACAAAGTCAATGTGAACAGCCAAGAGACTCCTTTTTCATTTATTCATTCACTCAACGACTTTATTTTGGAAATAAAGAAACATACATATGAAAGTATATGAATGAGATTCTTTGTTAAAGTATAAAAAGATGCATAACAATGGCAGAAGTAAGAAGGGTCAAAATCATCTCTCTGTGCGTGTCAAAATGAAATTCCCATGACTCACTGGGCCCGCACGCTGATCCCTGCGTCTTGATCCCTGCGTCCTATCTCGCGACTTTTTCCCTCGCTCGGCCCAGATGCGCGATGAGCAACGGGAGTTGCATTTTAATAAATGCTGTAACTCCGTTCAGAAAAAATTCCAACCTATGGAGAAAATTTTAGAATTCTACGTCAGAAAGTGGTCCTAAAATAAGATTTCTTTTGGAATTACCACTATCTCCAAGCGTCCATTCCTTGTAAGCGGTGGCCACAAAAGTCCACTTTACAGACTTCAAAACTATTATGTTTTTCCCAACTCCACCCGGGAGATTTCTGGAGGTGCTTAACCCAGATCCCAGCTCCATTTGTATTTTTTTGGAGAATCACCGATGGAATGCAGTGGTTTTGATTGAGTTCTTATGTGCCCAACACCTTGTCTACAACAGTTTTTAAAATGCTGATTGCGGATACGATATCCGTGTCATGATACCCGGAAATTACGGTAAAGCAACGTAGATAACTGGAATCAAACCTAGGGTAAACCACCAAAGTCCCTGTCAGTCATTCGGTATCCAAAATACTACTCCATCACTTCTGCTCCACTGCGAGGAGAGAGCCTAAGGAAATCGGGTAAAATCCGACAGAGTCACTTTCCGGGAAGAGGGAAGGGTCTAGGCTTCTAGATTGACTACACAGTCAAACTTCGCTAACGGTTGCGTGGCTCCCGGCTGCCAGAAGCGCTGTAGTGATGAGAGGGCAGCCACGCAGCCGCGAGTGAGATGTGGGTGTGCAGTCGACCTACAAGCCAAGGGCCTGGGCGAAATTAGCCTCCTCCACGCCTCGCGCAGTACCCCGTGTTGTTGCGTACCCTAACCAATCGCAAGCTTCTGGAAAACAACTAGGTGGTGGACCACTTATTCGTGTCGAGCATATCCCGCCGAATAACCCCATTGACGAAGTCTAATCGAGACATTTTTTCCACCTCTCATGTCTGAAAAAAGGGATAATGCCAAATTTTTTAACAATGCCGGCTATACTTTTCCGATCGACAGCCCTCCAACATAAATACCCATGAGCCTATTTTCAACTACCCTTAGCCCTAAAACGCAAAACCTTCCGACAAACACGATAGTTCAAAAACTTGCCTCAGGATAGTTATTCATTTCCAGCTCAGGAAACTCCTTTAACAGCCACTGGCGATCCTTGAAGAAATTGTTTCTATGTTGCGAATAGAATGCGTCCCATTGCTGCGCCGGCTCATCCAATAGCTGCTTGGCTTTCGACTCCTCCACTGCCTGCGTCTTCTGAACCTCGACAACTTGCAGAGCATTCTGTTCCATCTCCTCACTCCAGTCCACGTTGTCCCAAGCGTTGTGTTCCCACACACGGCTGTCATCCGTTAGATATCTGGAGGAAAAACCGTGCATTTGCTATACACACAATGCCCGATTGAAAAATAAAACCAACCGCGTGCCGAATGGGTTACATTTCGGTTCGTTGTGACCATCTGACCCTGCAGTTGACGGCAGTGAAGTATCATCTCGCATTGGACCCGCAGCTTGAGGTAAATCACCTGTTCCACCAGAGGATTTCCATAATAAATCGTTCGCTAACGCCGGAAGCACGATAGCGAGATACAGTGATTTCGACAGCAAATTATAAGAAAACAAAGCAACTGGAGGAGCTCATTATAGCGTACCCCGATGTATTCAAATTTCATATTCACAGAAGAAGCCTAAAGGCAGTCTTCATATTTAAAACACTTCTCGAGTTTTACCGGAAATCGAGAGGCCCAGGAACAAAAGTAACAAAATGCCGGAAACGGCTAGAAAAAACCATTATTAGTTCTAAACGGCCTCAAGCTTGAGTATAGCACGCACGCCCACTTCCTCGACGGCCATCGAGAATGTGGGCGTGGCAAGCGCGCCACATTCAAGCACTATGCCGTCCGTATAGAACTATCAATAGGTCGCTCTTTTTCAACATCACTGTTACCTACAATGGACCCGGAACTTTTGATTTCCAGTGAAAAACTGAAGACTGTTTGAATTCTTCACAATCGTTACACAACACAAATTGAGGGTACAAAACTTTCATTGAAGTCTCAAATGGTGCAAATTTTCAAAGATGGACTTACAAAAATCCGAAACCTCCTTTCAGGTTAGCTTTCGGGTCTTGGAGCCTTCTTCAGACGTCCACGTTCTGCCAAGAATGGGCCAGAAACAACGATCAATTATTCTCTGGAACAGTTAAAGAGGATCATGGTTTCTGTTCCGTTCTGGGCAGAACAAGAAGGTCTCCAGAAGGCTCTGATAGTAAGAGCTGAAAGCTAACCTGAGAAGGAGCTTCGAACTTCTAGAAGTCCATATTCTATAAGCTTATATTTCAACTTTTGATACTTTACTGAATTTTGCAGCCTCTAATTAAGGCCTCGGCATAGTGGCAAAAGTACGCGCGAGCAATCGCGAGGTGTGGGGATCCAATATGAGTCTACGATTCCATGAAATAGAGCCTCTAAAAACGAGATTCGAATGCCACATTCGAGAACATTTTACCAGAATAACTTCCTACTGTTCTTCCATGGGCCAAACTCCTGTCCGAAATTGCGTCTTGACACGCTTTGCGCCCGCGCGCGCTCGATTCAGTCGAGTTTCCAGCGCCAAAGACGACTCGACGAACAGTTTTCTTCAATTGTTTTTCAGTTTCCGGTTACCAAAACCCACCTAGAGTCAACAGTCCGGCGGCAGCGGCGCTGTGAGCTCTTCCGACTCGAAAGCGCGCGGCCGCAAAGCGTGTCGAGACGCAAACGCGAACCGGAATTTGAACCAGAGAAGCACAGTAGGTGCTAGCATGAAGCTTCGGGAGCCCATTCTGCTTCTTAACAAACAATACGTATCCATCAAACGTGTTCAGACAGGTAATTGAAGGTGAAAATATTTTGTCATTTCGAAGGGCATGTTTTCACTGGGAGGTTTCTTCTTCTTCTTTGCTGCCGCTTCGCGGAGGGGTTGACGTCGGTTCGCACGGAGGTGGTCTCCTTTCCAAACCACTGCCACGGCACGAACGTACGACATCTCGGCAGCACTGGGAGGCTCATCCGTGCGTGCTGCATTGCGGTCGGTGAGCGAGATGAGCGTAGACGCGATATCCCAGCTTTTACATGAAATCAGATAAATTGGCACGTCCTGGAGCGTTATTAGCTTTCCTGCGTTTACTTCTTGTCATAATCGATAGCTATTTACTCGTATGGAGCTCTGAAGACTCTTCTGAACGGTGGTGTGTTTTCAGCGTTTACCGCGCGCGCGACACTCACCGGTCCGCGACGCGTAAGCACGCTGGTGAACAATGTCATGGAGCCGTTTTCACTTTAAAAGCCGATCGGGCCCCCGGAGCTCTATAACGCTATTCCGGATGAGGGGGGGGGGGCACTTTTGTATCGCACTTGGCCACGTCTATTTTCCCGTGCAGCAACGACTCTCCTGATTTTGGCAGGTGAGGGAAACCCTGGGTAGGTGCTCAAATATAGTGCTACACAGTGAAATGGGCTTGGCCAAGTGCGATACAACAGTGCCCCCTGCCTATCCCACATAGCACCGCTACTCCCTAGATGCAGTCTAACAAGGGAAGTGTTTAGAGTGGTAAACGCATCTGCCAAAACGACTAGTATCGTTAGTATGTTTAGTGGCTCAATAGTAAAACGCGCAGTATCCCGCCCCGAGCTGCAGGTTCCAAGAAGTTACAAGCCTAAAAAGGTAGTTTTCCGTGCTTTTTGTACCCTCCGAAAAGAGCATTAATCTTCCGAAAATCTGGAAACGGAACTCATAAATGTGTTCAGCGCTTAAAACTACCCCCCTGAGCAAAATTCGGGTGAAGGCGCCTTTACCATACTTTTTCCAGACTGACAGCGTTTTGGACTTTACGGATTTTCGGTTGGGCGTTTATTTATACCGATTAGAGGGCTCTGGAAGCATTTTCGGAAAAATGTTCCAGATTTGACTTAAAATTCTCCGAGGTTGGTTTTTTTGGGGAGCTGATCACGAATCTGCGGTTTACTAGTCGATTTTCCAAAGTTTTCGGCTAATTTCGTTCAAAGCTTCCCAACCGGGGAAAATTTCGATGGAAAGACGCCTCTTTCGAGATTTTCGGAGAGCTACGGTAGATATTGCTCAAACTATCCCTCTGGACGTTATTTGGAGTGCTGAACACGAATCTGGAGTCCGTTTAACGATTTTTTGCAAAATACGGTAGATTACGGTGGGTATACGGTAGTTTGGACAAAATCTCAGATTTTACTGAAAATTTGTATAAGGGGGTTATTCGGGATGGAGAGTACGAATTTGACGTCCGTTTGTCGATTTCCAAACCACTAAGATGAGTTTCGCCCCCTATATGACATCTTAAACACCGTAACCTACAGTAAGCCTCAAAATTTCGACAAATGAGCTCCAGATTCGTGTTCGCCACCCTTGATTACCCCTACAAGCAAGTTTTGGGCTAAATCCGAAAAAAAATTTTGAAACTCCCAAAAAATGCCTCATGGGACACCCTTGCCTTTGCGCGAAGCTTGAAAAATGCTTATAACTTGTTCGAACCTGCAGCTCGGGGCGGGATACTGCGCATTTTTAGTATTGAGCCAGAAGAGATACTAATGAAACTAGTCGTTTTCGCAGATGCGTTTACCACTCTAAACACCTCCCTTGTAGATATGTAAGTACTCACTTAGGCAAGAAAAACTTTTCCTCCCTGAGTAGGAAATCCGAAAATTTTCAACGAAAAAAACAGCAAAATCACCGAAAAAAATCTATAAGCCCTAATATAAAGAACAAAAGGAGCAGAAAAGAATGACCATCGAATAAAACCAAAATAAACTGACCTTATAGCTATTACTGTAAACGGCATTACGGAGACTTTGTTCTTTAGCAAGTACGCTTCTAATAATTTCTGCTACTTCGTGATAAAGAACATCGTTAGCCATTTGTAGGGAAATTAATATGTTCAGAAGAAAGTGCGAACAGGAAAATTATAAAAAAAGGTTGACCCACAGCGAATTCCTGCCCCAAACGTGTCGTTTTAGAGCGCGATATCTATTTAATGGGACACATTGGGTTCGAGATGAGTGAGATTACCTTATGAATTCGTGACAAGGTCAGTTTATTCGTAATTCAGCCACCACTATCAGACCGCGAGCTTCCTCAGATCTCTTCTACTTCCTCCGCAGTTACTCACAAACCTCCTGCTGATAGCCCTAATTGAACTACGGTTACTGCTGAAGCTCCAACGGTTGCTCCCGAAGACATCGATATACAGTTCGTATCATAATTATAGCAACACACTCGAAGCTCCTATATCAATGTCCACGCAAACTTTCATCAACTGGCACTGTCACCATTCAACTCCGCGCACCCAAATGCCGTTCTTCATAAAGTTTTCAGAAAACCATCAATAAATAAGATCTATTTTTATATAACTTTTGAAGTCTTTGTATCATACTTATAGCAACACTTCCTGTTGGGAGTGCTGCCTCGCTAATTTCTCAAAAGATTCTCTGTTTCGAACACGATGTGGGTGGAGGTATGTAATATCAACGTATTTCTATCATGCCAAACGGATACGTTCTCTCGGAGGTCGAGAATGCTCACATTCTTGCCCTAGACAAGGTTAGTCTGAATATCAGAAGAACAGCGGAGCAACATCATCGTCTCTTCATAGCTGTCTATCGATTTCTCAATGATCCTGCGTCACATGGTTCAAAGAAAGACACAGGCTCGCCCAGAAAGCTGTCTGCTCATGAGGAACGTCGAGTAGGACGGCTCGTGTCCAACTCGACCATGTCGGTCAATCAGGTCCGAGCCGAACTTTCTTGGTCGGCGTCCATAATGACCGTATGGAGGGCGATGAAGCGCATTTCAATTACAGAGCATTCTCGAATGAGTCCAGTACCGCACCCCGCGGCACTGCATAGGTCCGCACGGCTTCATTGCGCTGAGAGGAACATGGTGACTGACTGGTCCAAGATGAGCAGAACTTGTGCTCAGGCTTCATCTGTTCAAACAGTGTGTTCAGGTCATCTCCTCGGTCTTTTCGGTGAAGAAAAGTTCAAGTTGAATGGATCTGACGGGTACGCACACTACTGGCGAGATCTACACAGGGTGGCGCGGTAGTTCGCCAGCGGATTTTTGGTGGAGGCGGTCCCATGGTATGGTGTGGCTTCGATGCAGACGGTTTGCTCCAGATAGCCTCCGATTTCTCTAGAAGGAATTCTACGGAGTACCAGGAAGTGTTGTGAACAGGACTGCTGCCGTTCCTTGCTCGGTTCCATCAAAATGAGCTTAGTTACCTTTCAGTAAGACGACGCCGCAGTCCGCACGAGTTGCTCAACTATGTAGAACTTAGTTTGAGCAGCATGGTATCTCTGTTATGGCCTGGCCGGTGTTCTAAGCTGACGTTAACCCAATAAAAAAAACGTCCGCGATATCCTGCTTCGCTATATCTAAAGTAGCGAACACAAATCTATTGACATAACCTTTTTACAAAAACTTTTAATACATATCTCGGCCTAGGCTTGGCGAGACTTTATGAAACTTTAGTATGTTATAAGGCACCTCAAACCTTGCTTTAGACATGCACAAACCTAAGTTTAGAGGTCGCAGTTTTCAAATATGGAATTTATTTGCAATTTCGTGGTGATACTTCAAATGAGGATTATTCCCTCAAAGTATAGCTATTACAATTCCAAACCCGTAGCAGTTATTCGCCATTCGAAGGCCTTTGGAACCGTTGTATACCCTTGTGAGAAAAAAATCTTTATCAAAATTTTTGTGAAGACCGAAAATAAGACGAAATATGGCATATTTTTGAAAATTGACCGCTATAAAATCAATCGCTCAAGAACCAATCTAAAACATGTACTCTATGGACTTCAACAAGATACGACTGGTACACAAATTTCGCTCTTTTTCGTTAACGTCGAAGAGAGATACTTAAAGGCACAGTACACCATCAGATATGAATTTTGAGTTTTTTGTAATTATGTAGAAGACCCCTCATGTACAACACGTGCCAAATGCGAGATCTCAATTCCTTCAAATAAGCGAGATATAAGCGACCACCAATACAGGCATTTTCGAGGAGCCATATCTCCGTTCGTAGGGGGTCTTGGACGATTTCCGAAATACAATTGTGATCAGAGAGTGACCCTCTCCAAGATGGGGACAAAACCTAAAACATAATTTTCTGGGTGTCCTGTGCCTTTAAAGGCAGCGTTCACGATGATCATCATCGGTGACTTTCCGCCTTACCTTACCTTACCTTAATCGGTTGGCTTTCGCCTGACGCGGTCATTCCGCATCTTCACCGAGGTGTGCCGTCCTAGTAGTCAGCCGTGTCCATTTTTCCACGGTCTTCAGCCACAATTTAGACACAATTCATCCAGCTGTCACTATTCCATTTCCTGCGAAACGAAACATCGCGCCTGAACTGTCTTTCGATTCCGAGTGACTTCAAATCCTCTTTAACCACATCCGTACAGAACTTTCGCCTACGCCCAGGTGGCCGTTTCCAGACAGGATTTGGAAGCATTCTCAAAGCGTGTTGTACGAGACGATCCGGCGTTCTTCTTAGTATATGCCCGAGCAGTCGAAGTCGACTTTCCATCGTTGCTTGAGATGGCGTTAGGAGATGCTGGCACCTCCCTCGTGTCAAGCGTTGATGTACTGCGTCGATTTCCTTGTAAAGGTCTTCGTTATGGCACGCGGCCAGAAATATCCAAGCAAACGCCTAAAAGCTTCCTCTCCGTGCAATCCAACCTTTCCATCTGCGTTTTCGGTGCTGCCCACGTCTCCGATCCGTAAATCATGATGGGGCGAATAGCGGATGATAGGTAGACGCGCAACCGACTTCCTTCGCGATGGTGGTAGACCAGAAACGCTTAGTTAGAGAATTGAATGCAGACGTAGCTTTCGCACATCGTTGTCGAATATCCGCCGCATAACTGCCATTGTTCTTCAGCAAACAGCCCAAATAACAGAAATCGTCCACCAGTTCGATACGTTGTCCGTCCACGCAAACTCCCGTTGAAGGCCTCTGAGAGACCTTATCTGCTTGCATTTGTCGGGACGAAGACGAAGTTCACAGGCTGCGGCATACTTCGAAACGAGGTTCACAATCCTTTGCAGTTTTGCGTTGTTTTCAGCGAATAACACAATGTCCTCGGCATACTCCAGGTCGACAAGGGAGCGTCCTGATGGTGTTAGGATCACATCCGCAGGAAACTGTTCTGCAACTCTACGCATGATGTCATCAACGGCGAAGTTGAGAAGAAAGGTCCTGCAACGGCTCCTTGCCTTACTCCTGTTTTCACCTCGAAAGCTGACGTAAATCCGACAGGTGTACGAACTGCTGCTGTTGTTCCTTTGTTCATGTCCTCGATTAACCGAACATACTTTTCCGGGACTCCATCTGCTCGCAGAGCATTGAGCAATCGATCACGATGAGGAGAGTCGAACGCGGCTTCAAAGTCCAAAAAAGCAAGCTGTAATGGCTTCGAAAACCGCTGCCACGATTCAATTACTCTTCTCACGACGAACACTTCGTCGATGGTCGATCTTCCAGGTCGAAAACCGGCTTGCTCATCTCTGGTCGTTCCTTCACGATGTTTGGGAAGTCGCTCGAGAATGATACGTTCTAAAACCTTGTACATGACACGAAGTAGAGAGATTCCTCTGTAGTTCTTAGGATCCGTGACGGATAGCTTCTTGTGAAGAGGTACGATGATCGCATGTCTCCACGAATCGGGTATCCTTTCGCTCATCCATATGGCACGGATGGTGTTGGTCATTTCACGAATCCCAGACGGAGGAAGAGCTTTCAGCACTTCAGCAGTGATGTTGTCATCTCCACCTGCCTTTCCATTCTTCATTTTCCGGACACAATCCAAAACTTCAGACTCAGTCGGCGGTTCCTCACTGACATCGTAATGTGCTCTCTGAACATGCGGGAGCTCAGGTACTGATGGCGCTGGACGATTCAGTAGTGAACTGAAGTAATCCTTCCATATTGGCAGCGTCGCATCACCAACTGCAACTCCATTGGTAGTGTTCAAGACAGGAGAACATCTCTTCATCTTCCCGCTATACTGTCGCAGCAACGTGTAGGCTTTCTTCGGATTCTTCTCCTCCCAAGCCTTCTCGAACTCCTTAGCTCTACACGTCCACTCTCGTTCGCGGTCACTTTGAAGCTGCCGACGCAACTTCCTCCTCAGACGCTTCTCCTCCACGAAGTTTCCTGCAGTTCGGAGAGCACATACTCTGTTGTAGGTAGATGTTGTTTCTTCTGAGACGTAGGCGAACTTCTTCTTAGGCTGTACAACCGGGAGTGCCTCTTTCGAAGCGTCCTGGATGCACTTGACAAAAAGAATCCGCGTCGCAAAGTTTCTTCTTAGTCCGTACTCCGATGTGAATAGAAACGCGTTGTCGGAAATTCCTTCTGCACTCTTCATCTCTGAGACTTGTCATGTCAATCCTCTGGAGAGGCTGAGGCCCTCGCTTCCTCTTATGAATCCTCGCAGTGAAGTTCAACAGAACAGGACGGTGATCCGAATCGAATGCGACATCCCACACAGATCTAGATCTTCGAATGTCCGATACTGGAATATTCCTCGTCAGTACATAGTCAAGCTGTAGTTTCAAAGTTGTCATCTTCCGCTTCCGCTGCTCTTCTGGAGATAGCCGGGTTGGTCCCTGCCACATCGGCTGATGGCCGCGATGATTCCTCTTGAATGTCGATGCAATAATCAGACCACTGCGTTCACAAAGTCGACAAGGCGGTAGCCATTGTCCGATGTTTGCTCCACTGGGTAGAACCATTTACCGAAGTACTTCGGATTCCTGATCAAGTCCCATCTTCGCATTTGCGTCAATCCCCACGACAACAGCATGTTGACAAGGTATCCTGGCCAGCAACGTATTGAGTACCTCATAAAACGCATCCTTCGAATTGTCTTCGGCGGTTTCAGTGGGCGCATGAGCACTCACTATCCACAGATTGAATCCTCTGTGATCCCGCAGTCGTACGAATGCATTCCGACACGACGTTGAGCCGAACTCCTTGACCATACCATTGAAATCCTTCCTTACAGCTATTGCACAGCCTCCCACTCTCCTATCGTCAGCGTTACCGCAGTAGATGGTGTACTCTCCGACGCTGATGACGGGTCTATCCTTGAGGCGGGTTTCCTGCAAAGCAG
Organism: Aplectana chamaeleonis; assembly: GCA_029168955.1. Classification (NCBI taxonomy): domain Eukaryota; kingdom Metazoa; phylum Nematoda; class Chromadorea; order Rhabditida; family Cosmocercidae; genus Aplectana; species Aplectana chamaeleonis. The sequence goes on from JAPDOI010000234.1 coordinate 180,946, forward strand.
CAAACGGTGCATGGAAATAGCTCAGAAGTCTGGATAGCGCAGTTTTTGGATATCACTCGACAGCGATCGACAGTTCAGGGTGGCGAAATTGTGGCTTGTGGCCAAAGACTCCATGAACTCCTAAGGTACGGATCCTAAGGTGTTATGGACCAGAGGCCTTAGTGTGCCGGACGGCGACACCTTTATGCAATGTGCGGGAGACCTTCGCGATATAATTGTGCACGCTATATCGCTCGAACGTTCCCTGTGTACACTCAAACGTCTGCTGGGTTCAGTAGAAGCAGGGGCACCAACGAGCAGGTACCAACAGACTTGTATACACACCCCCTGACTTTCCGCAGTGAAATAATAGGGGAGAAGGATCCTAGGCTCCCAGTATAATGATAATAATAATAATAATCTATCAAAAAGGGGTTTTCCAAGCAAGAGAGGTTTGGTTGGCGTCAGAAACGTTCCAACAAAAAGGGAACAATAGGTAAGTAGAATGAGGAGAGTCTACAAAAAGCGAACAATATTTTCTGAGACTAATTTCCCTGGCCGATACTTCTTAACAGCAAAAACAAACCGTTGTGGTATTTCACGAGGAAGAGTTCAATGGCTTCTAAGAATCGACTTCAATTTCGACGAGATTATAAGAAAATACTCTCATTAGATGCTGCACTTTGGTTTCGCTTCTCGCAGCAGCTGGAGCTAACCGTCCGTCTGTGTTTTTGGCATCATCTTCTATTCTGATGGTAAGTATTAGGTTTACATGCACATACTTTTTAACGGTTCTCGTGTAGTCAAGACCATTTTTGGAACCACAGAGTGCTTCCGTGTAGAGCGCCGCAACGGTTTGTTTTTGCTGTTAAGAAGTATCGGCCAGGGAAATTAGTCTCAGAAAATATTGTTCGCTTTTTGTAGACTCTCACTCATTCTACTTACCTATTGTTCCTTTTGTTGGAACGTTTCTGACGCCATACCAAACCTCTCTTGCTTGGAAAACCCCTTTTTGATAGAATTGTTCACTTTTTATTGATATTACGAAGTAATATCCCTGAAAAATCTTCAATATTTTTCGAAAAGCATGGATTGCTATAATAATCAGTAAGCAACAAACTTGTTGCGCACGCTACAAATGAAGCGCTACTCACTTTCCACGACGTCCTGATGACGTCAAAAAGATGCCCTATGCACTTGGCACCACCTTGGCACGACGTCCTGATGACGTCACCAGATGCTTTATGCACATGGAACGACCTTGGCACGACGTCCTCATGACGTCATCAGATGCCCTATGTACTTTAGATGACACCTGATGACGTCATCAGATGCCTATGTACTTTATATGACACCTGATGATGTCATCAGATGCCCTATGTATTTTAGATGACACCCTGATGACGCCATCAGATGCCCTATGTACTTTAGATGACACCTGAAGACGTCACCAAATGCCCTATGTACTTCACATGACACCCTGATGACGTCATCAGATGCCCTATGAACTTTACATGACACCCTGATGACGTCATCAGATGCCCTATGTGCTTTACATGACACCCTGATGACGTCATCAGATGCCCTATGTACTTTAGATGACACCCTGATGACGTCATCAGATGCTCTATGTACTTTAGATGACACCTGATGACGTCATCAGATGCCCTATGTACTTTATATGACACCCTGATGATGTCATCAGATGCCCTATGTATTTTAGATGACACCCTGATGACGTCATCAGATGCTCTATGTACTTTAGATGACACCCTGATGACGTCATCAGATGCCCGATGTACTTTAGATGACACCCTAATGACGTCACCAGATGCCCGATGTACTTTAGATGACACCTGATGACGTCATCAGATGCCCTATGTACTTTACATGACACCTGATGACGTCATCAGATGCCGTACATGAGTAAAGTAAAGTAGTTAACGTGAATCAGTAAATAACAAACTTGTTAGTAACTTTCCCTGTCCCTTCCCATGGAAAAGTTCAGCCTACGACGTGTTTTAGCGAGTTGATCTACCAACTGATAATATCACACGATATGATAAGCAGTAAAAAGTAAAGTAGTTAACGTGAATCAGTAAGTAACAGGCTTGTTAGTAACTTTCCCTGTCCCTTCCCATCGAAAAGTCCAGCCTACGACGTGTTTTAGCGATTTGATCAACCAACTGATAATATCACATGATATGATAAGCAGTAAGAAGTAAAGTAGTTAACGTGAATCAGTAAATAACAGAGTTGTTAGTCACTTCCCCTGTCCCTCCCCATCGAAAAGTACAGCCTACGACGTGTTTTAGCGAGTTGATCTACCAACTGATAATATCACATGATATGATAAGCAGTAAGAAGTAAAGTAGTTAACGTGAATCAGGAAATAACAAACTTGTTAGTATCTTTCCCTGTCCCTTCCCATCGAAAAGTTCAAGCCTACGACGTGTTTTAGCGAGTTGATCTACCAACTGATAATATCACATGATATGATAAGCAGTAAAAGTAAAGTAGTTAACGTGAATCAGTAAATAACAGACTTGTTAGTAACTTTCCCTGTCCCTTCCCATCGAAAAGTCCAGCCTACGACGTGTTTTAGCGATTTGATCAACCAACTGATAATATCACATGATATGATAAGCAGTAAGAAGTAAAGTAGTTAACGTGAATCAGTAAATAACAGAGTTGTTAGTCACTTTCCTGTCCCTCCCCATCCGAAAAGTACAGCCTACGACGTGTTTTAGCGAGTTGATCTACCAACTGATAATATCACATGATATGATAAGCAGTAAGAAGTAAAGTAGTTAACGTGAATCAGTAAATAACAGACTTGTTAGTAACTTTCCCTGTCCCTTCCCATCGAAAAGTCCAGCCTACGACGTGTTTTAGCGATTTGATCAACCAACTGATAATATCACATGATATGATAAGCAGTAAGAAGTAAAGTAGTTAACGTGAATCAGTAAATAACAGAGTTGTTAGTCACTTCCCCTGTCCCTCCCCATCGAAAAGTACAGCCTACGACGTGTTTTAGCGAGTTGATCTACCAACTGATAATATCACATGATATGATAAGCAGTAAGAAGTAAAGTAGTTAACGTGAATCAGTAAATAACAAACTTGTTAGTAACTTTCCCTGTCCCTTCCCATGGAAAAGTTCAGCCTACGACGTGTTTTAGCGAGTTGATCTACCAACTGATAATATCACACGATATGATAAGCAGTAAAAAGTAAAGTAGTTAACGTGAATCAGTAAATAACAGACTTGTTAGTAACTTTCCCTGTCCCTTCCCATCGAAAAGTCCAGCCTACGACGTGTTTTAGCGATTTGATCAACCAACTGATAATATCACATGATATGATAAGCAGTAAAGTAAAGTAGTTAACGTGAATCAGTAAATAACAGAGTTGTTAGTCACTTCCCCTGTCCCTCCCCATCGAAAAGTACAGCCTACGACGTGTTTTAGCGAGTTGATCTACCAACTGATAATATCACATGATATGATAAGCAGTAAGAAGTAAAGTAGTTAACGTGAATCAGTAAATAACAAACTTGATAGTATCTTTCCTGTCCCTTCCCATCGAAAAGTTCAGCCTACGACGTGTTTTAGCGAGTTGATCCTACCAACTGGATAATATCACATGATATGATAAGCAGTAAGAAGTAAAGTAGTTAACGTAAATCAGTAAATAACAGACTTGTTAGTAACTTTCCTGTCCCTTCCCATCGAAAAGTCCAGCCTACGACGTGTTTTAGCGATTTGATCAGCCAACTGAGTAATATCACATGATATATGATAAGCAGTAAAAAGTAAAGTAGTTAACGTGAATCAGTAAATAACAAACTTGTTAGTAACTTTCCCTGTCCCTTCCCATCGAAAAGTTCAGCCTACGACGTGTTTTAGCGAGTTGATCTACCAACTGATAATATCACATGATATGATAAGCAGTAAAAAGTAAAGTAGTTAACGTGAATCAGTAAATAACAGACTTGTTAGTAACTTTCCCTGTCCCTTCCCATCGAAAAGTCCAGCCTACGACGTGTTTTAGCGATTTGATCAACCAACTGATAATATCACATGATATGATAAGCAGTAAGAAGTAAAGTAGTTAACGTGAATCAGTAAATAACAGACTTGTTAGTAACTTTCCCTGTCCCTTCCCATCGAAAAGTCCAGCCTACGACGTGTTTTAGCGATTTGATCAACCAACTGATAATATCACATGATATGATAAGCAGTAAGAAGTAAAGTAGTTAACGTGAATCAGTAAATAACAGACTTGTTAGTCTTTCCCTGTCCCTTCCCATCGAAAAGTCCAGCCTACGACGTGTTTTAGCGATTTTGATCAACCAACTGATAATATCACATGATATGATAAGCAGTAAGAAGTAAAGTAGTTAACGTGAATCAGTAAATAACAAACTTGTTAGTATCTTTCCCTGTCCCTTCCCATCGAAAAGTTCAGCCTACGACGTGTTTTAGCGAGTTGATCTCCCAACTGATAATATCACATGATATGATAAGCAGTAAAAGTAAAGTAGTTAACGTGAATCAGTAAATAACAAACTTGTTAGTAACTTTCCCTGTCCCTTCCCATCGAAAAGTCCAGCCTACGACGTGTTTTAGCGATTTGATCAACCAACTGATAATATCACATGATATGATAAGCAGTAAGAAGTAAAGTAGTTAACGTGAATCAGTAAATAACAAACTTGTTAGTAACTTTCCATGTCCCTTCCCATCGAAAAGTTCAGCCTACGACGTGTTTTTAGCGAGTTGATCTACCAACTGATAATATCACATGATATAATAAGCAGTAAAAAAGTAAAGTAGTTAACGTGAATCAGTAAATAACAAACTTGTTAGTAACTTTCCCTGTCCCTTCCCATCGAAAAGTCCAGCCTACGACGTGTTTTAGCGATTTGATCAACCAACTGATAATATCACATGATATGATAAGCAGTAAGAAGTAAAGTAGTTAACGTGAATCAGTAAATAAAAAACTTGTTAGTAACTTTCCCTGTCCCTTCCCATCGAAAAGTTCAGCCTACGACGTGTTTTAGCGAGTTGATCTACCAACTGATAATATCACATGATATGATAAGCAGTAATAAGTAAAGTAGTTAACGTGAATCAGTAAATAACAAACTTGTTAGTAACTTTCCCTGTCCCTTCCCATCGAAAAGTTCAGCCTACGACGTGTTTTAGGGAGTTGATCTACCAACTGATAATATCACACGATATGATAAGCAGTAAAAAGTAAAGTTGTTAACGTGAATCAGTAAATAACAAACTTGTTAGTAACTTTCCCTGTCCCTTCCCATCGAAAAGTTCAGCCTACGACGTGTTTTAGCGAGTTGATCTACCAACTGATAATATCACATAATATGATAAGCAGTAATAAGTAAAGTAGTTAACGTGAAGCAGTAAATAACAAACTTGTTAGTAACTTTCCCTGTCCCTTCCCATCGAAAAGTTCAGCCTACGACGTGTTTTAGCGAGTTGATCTACCAACTGATAATATCACACGATATGATAAGCAGTAAAAAGTAAAGTAGTTAACGTGAATCAGTAAATAACAAACTTGTTAGTAACTTTCCCTGTCCCTTCCCATCGAAAAGTTCAGCCTACGACGTGTTTTAGCGAGTTGATCTACCAACTGATAATATCACATGATATGATAAGCAGTAAAAGTAAAGTAGTTAACGTGAATCAGTAAATAACAAACTTGTTAGTAACTTTCCCTGTCCCTTCCCATCGAAAAGTCCAGCCTACGACGTGTTTTAGCGATTTGATCAACCAACTGATAATATCACATGATATGATAAGCAGTAAGAAGTAAAGTAGTTAACGTGAATCAGTAAATAACAAACTTGTTAGTAACTTTCCCTGTCCCTTCCCATCGAAAAGTTCAGCCTACGACGTGTTTTGGCGAGTTGATCTACCAACTGATAATATCACATGATATGATAAGCAGTAAGAAGTAAAGTAGTTAACGTGAATCAGTAATTAACAAACTTGTTAGTAACTTTCCCTGTCCCTTCCCATCAGAAAAGTTCAGCCTACGACGTGTTTTAGCGAGTTGATCTACCAACTGATAATATCACATGATATGATAAGCAGTAAGAAGTAAAGTAGTTAACGTGAATCAGTAAATAACAAACTTGTTAGTAACTTTCCCTGTCCCTTCCCATCGAAAAGTCCAGCCTACGACGTGTTTTAGCGATTTGATCAACCAACTGATAATATCACATGATATGATAAGCAGTAAGTAAAGTAGTTAAGGTGAATCAGTAAATAACAAACTTGTTAGTAACCTTCCCTGTCCCTTCCCATCGAAAAAGTCCAGCCTACGACGTGTTTTAGCGATTTGATCAACCAACTGATAATATCACATGATATGATAAGCAGTAAAAAGTAAAGTAGTTAACGTGAATCAGTAAATAACAAACTTGTTAGCAACTTTCCCTGTCCCTTCCCATCAGAAAAGTTCAGCCTACGACGTGTTTTAGCGATTTGATCTACCAACTGATATTATCAGATGATATGATAAGCAGTAAAAAGTAAAGTAGTTAACGTGAATCAGTAAATAACAAACTTGTTAGTAACTTTCCCTGTCCCTTCCCATCGAAAAAGTCCAGCCTACGACGTGTTTTAGCGATTTGATCAACCAACTGATAATATCACATGATATGATAAGCAGTAAGAAGTAAAGTAGTTAACGTGAATCAGTAAATAACAAACTTGTTAGTAAACTTTCCTGTCCCTTCCCATCGAGAAGTTCAGCCTACGACGTGTTTTAGCGAGTTGATCTACCAACTGATAATATCACATGATATGATAAGCAGTAAGAAGTAAAGTAGTTAACGTGAATCAGTAATTAACAAACTTGTTAGTAACTTCCTCTCTCCCTTCCCATCGAAAAGTACACCCTACGACGTGTTTTAGCGAGTTGATCTACCAACTGATAATATCACATGATATGATAAGCAGTAAGAAGTAAAGTAGTTAACGTGAATCAGTAAATAACAGACTTGTTAGTCACTTCCCCTGTCCCTCCCCATCGAAAAGTACAGCCTACGACGTGTTTTAGCGAGTTGATCTACCAACTGATAATATCACATGATATGATAAGCAGTAAGAAGTAAAGTAGTTAAGGTGAATCAGTAAATAACAAACTTGTTAGTAACCTTCCCTGTCCCTTCCATCGAAAAGTCCAGCCTACGACGTGTTTTAGCGATTTGATCAACCAACTGATAATATCACATGATATGATAAGCAGTAAAGTAAAGTAGTTAACGTGAATCAGTAAATAACAGACTTGTTAGTAACTTTCCCTGTCCCTTCCCATCGAAAAGTGGAGCCTAAGACGGGTTTTAGCGATTTGATCAACCAACTGATAATATCACATGATATGATAAGCAGTAAGAAGTAAAGTAGTTAAGGTGAATCAGTAAATAACAAACTTGTTAGTAACCTTCCCTGTCCCTTCCCATCGAAAAGTCCAGCCTACGACGTGTTTTAGCGATTTGATCAACCAACTGATAATATCACATGATATGATAAGCAGTAAGAAGTAAAGTAGTTAACGTGAATCAGTAAATAACAAACTTGCTAGTCACCTTCCCTGTCCCTCCCCATCGAAAAGTACAGCCTACGACGTGTTTTAGCGAGTTGATCTACCGACTGATAATATCACTTGATATGATAAGCAGTAAGAAGTAAAGTAGTTAACGTGAATCAGTAAATAACAAACTTGTTAGTATCTTTCCCTGTCCCTTCCATCGAAAAGTTCAGCCTACGACGTGTTTTAGCGAGTTGATCTACCAACTGATAATATCACATGATATGATAAGCAGTAATAAGTAAAGTAGTTAACGTGAATCAGTAATTAACAAACTTTTTAGTAACTTTCCCTGTCCCTTCCCATCGAAAAGTTCAGCCTACGACGTGTTTTAGGAGTTGATCTACCAACTGATACTATCACACGATATGATAAGCAGTAAAAAGTAAAGTTGTTAACGTGAATCAGTAAATAACAAACTTGTTAGTAACTTTCCCTGTCCCTTCGCATCGAAAAGTTCAGCCTACGACGTGTTTTAGCGAGTTGATCTACCAACTGATAATATCACATAATATGATAAGCAGTAATAAGTAAAGTATTTAACGTGAAGCAGTAAATAACAAACTTGTTAGTAACTTTCCCTGTCCCTTCCCATCGAAAAGTTCAGCCTACGACGTGTTTTAGCGAGTTGAGCTACCAACTGATAATATCACACGTTATGACACGCAGCAATAAGTAAACTACTTAACGTCAAGCAGTAAAATAACAAACTTGTTAGTAACTTTCCCTGTCCTTCCCATCGAAAAGTTCAGCCTACGACGTGTTTTAGGAGTTGAGCTACCAACTGATAATATCACACGATATGATAAGCAGTAAAAAGTAAAGTTGTTAACGTGAATCAGTAAATAACAAACTTGTTAGTAACTTTCCCTGTCCCTTCCCATCGAAAAGTTCAGCCTACGACGTGTTTTAGCGAGTTGATCTACCAACTGATAATATCACATAATATGATAAGCAGTAATAAGTAAAGTATTTAACGTGAAGCAGTAAATAACAAACTTGTTAGTAACTTTCCCTGTCCCTTCCCATCGAAAAGTTCAGCCTACGACGTGTTTTAGCGAGTTGATCTACCAACTGATAATATCACACGATATGATAAGCAGTAAAAAGTAAAGTAGTTAACGTGAATCAGTAAATAACAAACTTGTTAGTAACTTTCCCTGTCCCTTCCCATCGAAAAGTTCAGCCTACGACGTGTTTTAGCGAGTTGATCTACCAACTGATAATATCACATGATATGATAAGCAGTAAAAAGTAAAGTAGTTAACGTGAATCAGTAAATAACAAACTTGTTAGTAACTTTCCCTGTCCCTTCCCATCAGAAAAGTCCAGCCTACGACGTGTTTTAGGGAGTTGATCTACCAACTGATAATATCACACGATATGATAAGCAGTAAGAAGTAAAGTAGTTAACGTGAATCAGTAAATAACAAACTTGTTAGTAACTTTCCCTGTCCCTTCCCATCGAAAAGTTCAGCCTACGACGTGTTTTAGCGGAGTTGATCTACCAACTGATAATATCACATAATATGATAAGCAGTAATAAGTAAAGTATTTAACGTGAATCAGTAAAATAACAAACTTGTTAGTAACTTTCCCTGTCCCTTCCCATCGAAAAGTTCAGCCTACGACGTGTTTGTAGCGAGTTGATCTACCAACTGATAATATCACACGATATGATAAGCAGTAAGAAGTAAAGTAGTTAACGTGAATCAGTAAATAACAAACTTGTTAGTAACTTTCCCCTGTCCCTTCCCATCGAAAAGTTCAGCCTACGACGTGTTTTAGCGAGTTGATCTACCAACTGATAATATCACATGATATGATAAGCAGTAAAAAGTAAAGTAGTTAACGTGAATCAGTAAATAACAAACTTGTTAGTAACTTTCCCTGTCCCTTCCATCGAAAAGTCCAGCCTCCGAGGTGTGTTAGCGAATTGATCAACCAGCTGATAATATCACAAGATATGATAAGCAGTAAGAAGTAAAGTAGTTAACGTGAATCAGTAAATAACAAACTTGTTAGTAACTTTCCCTGTCCCTTCCCATCGAAAAGTTCAGCCTACGACGTGTTTTAGCGAGTTGATCTACCAACTGATAATATCACATGATATGATAAGCAGTAAGAAGTAAAGTAGTTAACGTGAATCAGTAATTAACAAACTTGTTAGTAACTTTCCCTGTCCCTTCCATCAGAAAAGTTCAGCCTACGACGTGTTTTGGCGAGTTGATCTACCAACTGATAATATCACATGATATGATAAGCAGTAAGTAAAGTAGTTAACGTGAATCAGTAAATAACAAACATGTTAGTAACTTTCCCTGTCCCTTCCCATCGAAAAGTTCAGCCTACGACGTGTTTTAGCGATTTGATCTACCAACTGATAATATCACATGATATGATAAGCAGTAAGAAGTAAAGTAGTTAACGTGAATCAGTAAATAACAAACTTGTTAGTAACTTTCCCTGTCCCTTCCCATCGAAAAGTCCAGCCTACGACGTGATGATAAGCAGTAAAAAGTAAAGTAGTTAACGTGAATCAGTAAATAACAAACTTGTTAGTAACTTTCCCTGTCCCTTCCCATCGAAAAGTTCAGCCTACGACGTGTTTTAGCGAGTTGATCAACCAACTGATAATATCACACGATATGATAAGCAGTAAAGTAGTTAACGTGAATCAGTAAATAACAAACTTGTTAGTAACTTTCCCTGTCCCTTCCCATCGAAAAGTTCAGCCTACGACGTGTTTTAGCGTTTTGATCAACCAACTGATAATATCACATGATATGATAAGCAGTAAGAAGTAAAGTAGTTAACGTGAATCAGTAAATAACAAACTTGCTAGTAACTTTCCCTGTCCCTTCCCATCAAAAAGTTCAGCCTACGACGTGTTTTAGCGAGTTGATCTACCAACTGATAATATCACATGATATGATAAGCAGTAAGAAGTAAAGTATTTAACGTGAATCAGTAAATAACAAACTTGTTGGTAGCTTTCCCTGTCCCTTCCCATCGAAAAGTCCAGCCTACGACGTGTTTTAGCGATTTGATCAACCAACTGATAATATCTCATGATATGATAAGCAGTAAGAAGTAAAGTAGTTAAGGTGAAACAGTAAATAACAAACTTGTTAGTAACTTTCCCTGTCCCTTCCCATCGAAAAGTCCAGCCTACGACGTGTTTTAGCGATTTGATCAACCAACTGATAATATCACACGATATGATAAAGCAGTAAAGTAAAGTAGTTAACGTGAATCAGTAAATAACAAACTTGTTAGTAACTTTCCCTGTCCCTTCCCATCGAAAAGTTCAGCCTACGACGTGTTTTAGCGAGTTGATCAACCAACTGATAATATCACATGATATGATAAGCAGTAAAAAGTAAAGTTGTTAACGTGAATCAGTAAATAACAAACTTGTTAGTAACTTTCCTGTCCTCCCCATCGAAAAGTACGACGTGTTTTAGCGAGTTGATCAACCAACTGATAATATCACATAATATGATAAGCAGTAATAAGTAAAGTAGTTAACGTGAAGCAGTAAATAACAAACTTGTTAGTAACTTTCCCTGTCCTTCCCATCGAAAAGTTCAGCCTACGACGTGTTTTAGCGAGTTGATCTACCAACTGATAATATCACATGATATGATAAGCAGTAAAAAGTAAAGTAGTTAACGTGAATCAGTAAATAACAAACTTGTTAGTAACTTTCCCTGTCCCTTCCCATCGAAAAGTTCAGCCTACGACGTGTTTTAGCGAGTTGATCTACCAACTGATAATATCACATGATATGATAAGCAGTAAGAAGTAAAGTAGTTAACGTGAATCAGTAAATAACAAACTTGTTAGTAACCTTCCCTGTCCCTTCCCATCGAAAAGTCCAGCCTACGACGTGTTTTAGCGATTTGATCAACCAACTGATAATATCACATGATATGATAAGCAGTAAGAAGTAAAGTAGTTAAGGTGAATCAGTAAATAACAAACTTGTTAGTAACCTTCCCTGTCCCTTCCCATCGAAAAGTCCAGCCTACGACGTGTTTTAGCGATTTGATCAACCAACTGATAATATCACATGATATGATAAGCAGTAAAAAGTAAAGTAGTTAACGTGAATCAGTAAATAACAAACTTGTTAGTAACTTTCCCTGTCCCTTCCCATCGAAAAGTTCAGCCTACGACGTGTTTTAGCGAGTTGATCTACCAACTGATAATATCACATGATATGATAAGCAGTAAAAAGTAAAGTAGTTAACGTGAATCAGTAAATAACAAACTTGTTAGTAACTTTCCTGTCCCTTCCCATCGAAAAGTTCAGCCTACGACGTGTTTTAGCGAGTTGATCCTACCAACTGATAATATCACATGATATGATAAGCAGTAAAAAGTAAAGTAGTTAACGTGAATCAGTAAATAACAAACTTGTTAGTAACCTTCCCTGTCCTTCCCATCGAAAAGTCCAGCCTACGACGTGTTTTAGCGATTTGATCAACCAACTGATAATATCACATGATATGATAAGCAGTAAGAAGTAAAGTAGTTAAAGGTGAATCAGTAAATAACAAACTTGTTAGTAACCTTCCTGTCCCTTCCCATCGAAAAGTCCAGCCTACGACGTGTTTTAGCGATTTGATCAACCAACTGATAATATCACATGATATGATAAGCAGTAAGAAGTAAAGTAGTTAAGGTGAATCAGTAAATAACAAACTTGTTAGTAACCTTCCTGTCCCTTCCCATCGAAAAGTCCAGCCTCACGACGTGTTTTAGCGATTTGATCAACCAACTGATAATATCACATGATATGATAAGCAGTAAGAAGTAAAGTAGTTAAGGTGAATCAGTAAATAACAGACTTGTTAGTAACTTTCCCCTGTCCCTTCCCATCGAAAAGTCCAGCCTACGACGTGTTTTAGCGATTTGATCAACCAACTGATAATATCACATGATATGATAAGCAGTAAGAAGTAAAGTAGTTAAGGTGAATCAGTAAATAACAAACTTGTTAGTAACCTTCCCTGTCCCTTCCCATCGAAAAGTCCAGCCTACGACGTGTTTTAGCGAGTTGATCTACCAACTGATAATATCACACGATATGATAAGCAGTAAAAAGTAAAGTAGTTAACGTGAATCAGTAAATAACAAACTTGTTAGTAACTTTCCCTGTCCCTTCCCATCGAAAAGTTCAGCCTACGACGTGTTTTAGCGAGTTGATCTACCAACTGATAATATCACATGATATGATAAGCAGTAAGAAGTAAAGTAGTTAACGTGAATCAGTAAATAACAAACTTGTTAGTATCTTTCCCTGTCCCTTCCCATCGAAAAGTTCAGCCTACGACGTGTTTTAGCGAGTTGATCTCCCAACTGATAATATCACATGATATGATAAGCAGTAAAGTAAAGTAGTTAACGTGAATCCAGTAAATAACAGACTTGTTAGTAACTTTCCCTGTCCCTTCCCATCGAAAAGTCCAGCCTACGACGTGTTTTAGCTTGATTTGATCAACCAACTGATAATATCACATGATATGATAAGCAGTAAGTAAAGTAGTTAACGTGAATCAGTAAATAACAAACTTGTTAGTAACTTTCCCTGTCCCTTCCCATCGAAAAGTTCAGCCTACGACGTGTTTTAGCGAGTTGATCTACCAACTGATAATATCACATGATATGATAAGCAGTAAAAAGTAAAGTAGTTAACGTGAATCAGTAAATAACAAACTTGTTAGTAACTTTCCCTGTCCTTCCCATCGAAAAGTCCATCCTACGACGTGTTTTAGCGATTTGATCAACCAACTGATAATATCACATGATATGATAAGCAGTAAGAAGTAAAGTAGTTAACGTGAATCAGTAAATAAAAAAACTTGTTAGTAACTTTCCCTGTCCCTTCCCATCGAAAAGTTCAGCCTACGACGTGTTTTAGCGAGTTGATCTACCAACTGATAATATCACATGATATGATAAGCAGTAAAAAGTAAAGTAGTTAACGTGAATCAGTAAATAACAAACTTGTTAGTAACTTTCCCTGTCCCTTCCCATCGAAAAGTTCAGCCTACGACGTGTTTTAGGGAGTTGATCTACCAACTGATAATATCACACGATATGATAAGCAGTAAAAAGTAAAGTTGTTAACGTGAATCAGTAAATAACAAACTTGTTAGTAACTTTCCCTGTCCCTTCCCATCGAAAAGTTCAGCCTACGACGTGTTTTAGCGAGTTGATCTACCAACTGATAATATCACATGATATGATAAGCAGTAATAAGTAAAGTAGTTAACGTGAAGCATTAAATAACAAACTTGTTAGTAACTTTCCCTGTCCCTTCCCATCGAAAAGTTCAGCCTACGACGTGTTTTAGCGAGTTGATCTACCAACTGATAATATCACACGATATGATAAGCAGTAAAAAGTAAAGTAGTTAACGTGAATCAGTAAATAACAAACTTGTTAGTAACTTTCCCTGTCCCTTCCCATCGAAAAGTTCAGCCTACGACGTGTTTTAGCGAGTTGATCTACCAACTGATAATATCACATGATATGATAAGCAGTAAAAAGTAAAGTAGTTAACGTGAATCAGTAAATAACAAACTTGTTAGTAACTTTCCCTGTCCCTTCCCATCGAAAAGTCCAGCCTACGACGTGTTTTAGCGATTTGATCAACCAACTGATAATATCACATGATATGATAAGCAGTAAGAAGTAAAGTAGTTAACGTGAATCAGTAAATAACAAACTTGTTAGTAACTTTCCTGTCCCTTCCCATCGAAAGTTCAGCCTACGACGTGTTTTAGCGAGTTGATCTACCAACTGATAATATCACATGATATGATAAGCAGTAAGAAGTAAAGTAGTTAACGTGAATCAGTAATTAACAAACTTGTTAGTAACTTTCCCTGTCCCTTCCCATCGAAAAGTTCAGCCTACGACGTGTTTTAGCGAGTTGATCTACCAACTGATAATATCACATGATATGATAAGCAGTAAGAAGTAAAGTAGTTAACGTGAATCAGTAAATAACAAACTTGTTAGTAACTTTCCCTGTCCCTTCCCATCGAAAAGTCCAGCCTACGACGTGTTTTAGCGATTTGATCAACCAACTGATAATATCACATGATATGATAAGCAGTAAGAAGTAAAGTAGTTAAGGTGAATCAGTAAATAACAAACTTGTTAGTAACCTTCCCTGTCCCTTCCCATCGAGAAGTCCAGCCTACGACGTGTTTTAGCGATTTGATCAACCAACTGATAATATCACATGATATGATAAGCAGTAAGAAGTAAAGTAGTTAAGGTGAATCAGTAAATAACAAACTTGTTAGTAACCTTCCCTGTCCCTTCCCATCGAAAAGTCCAGCCTACGACGTGTTTTAGCGATTTGATCAACCAACTGATAATATCACATGATATGATAAGCAGTAAGAAGTAAAGTAGTTAAGGTGAATCAGTAAATAACAAACTTGTTAGTAACCTTCCCTGTCCCTTCCATCGAAAAGTCCAGCCTACGACGTGTTTTAGCGATTTGATCCAACCAACTGATAATATCACATGATATGATAAGCAGTAAGAAGTAAAGTAGTTAATGTGAAACAGTAAGTAACAAACTTGTTAGTCACTTCCTGTCCCTCCCCATTGAAAAGTACAGCCTACGACGTGTTTTGGCGAGTTGATCTACCAACTGATAATATCACATGATATGATAAGTAGTAAGAAGTAAAGTAGTTAACGTGAATCAGTAAATAACAAACTTGTTAGTAACTTTCCTGTCCCTTCCCATCGAAAAGTTCAGCCTACGACGTGTTTTAGCGAGTTGATCTACCAACTGATAATATCACATGATATGATAAGTAGTAAGAAGTAAAGTAGTTAACGTGAATCAGTAAGTAACAATTTTGTTAGTAACTTTCCCTGTCCCTTCCCATCGTAAAGTTCAGCCTACGACGTGTTTTAGCGATTTGATCAACCAACTGATAATATCACATGATATGATAAGCAGTAAGAAGTAAAGTAGTTAAGGTGAATCAGTAAATAACAAACTTGTTAGTAACCTTCCCTGTCCCTTCCCATCGAAAAGTCCAGCCTACGACGTGTTTTAGCGATTTGATCAACCAACTGATAATATCACATGATATGATAAGCAGTAAGAAGTAAAGTAGTTAATGTGAAACAGTAAGTAACAAACTTGTTAGTCACTTTCCCTGTCCCTCCCCATTGAAAAGTACAGCCTACGACGTGTTTTAGGAGTTGATCTACCAACTGATAATATCACATGATATGATAAGTAGTAAGAAGTAAAGTAGTTAACGTGAATCAGTAAATAACAAACTTGTTAGTAACTTTCCCTGTCCCTCCCCATCGAAAAGTACGGCCTACGATGTGTTTAAGCGATTTGGTCTACCAACTGATAATATCACTTGATATGATAAGTAGTAAAAGGTGAAGTAGTTAATGTTAAAGTAAGTGAGTAAGTAATCATATCTGTCCACATACCAACTTACCTACCTGCCCAACTGATCGCCTGGCAGTGGCCACTGGCAGTGGCTAGTGGCAGGAACGAGGAACGAGGGACGAGGGACGAGGGACGAGGAACGAGGAACAGGACACGAGGGACGCGTTACAAGAAAAAACGCGAATTTTAGCTAAGCTTCCGCCGATCTAACTTTGTTAATTTTCAATCGATTTGGCTCAAATTTTGTCAGCGGGTGTCTTCTAGACTCTCTCACTTATATCCAGGAGGAAATCTCTAGAAAATTTGTTTTACAGGTTTTATTAACTACTTTACCAAAATCTAAGTGATCACAAGTGCCAGGCAAAACCAAACCTCTCCAGCCGCTTCGCGGCTTGAGCGATAATAATAATGATAATAATAATAATAATAATAATAATAATAATAATAATAATAATAATAATAATAATAATCATAATAATTCCTTACGACCTTAGAGGACAGTCGTGAGAAAAAAAAGAAAACCAAAAAAAACACAACGCGATTACACATTACATCAAGCAACAACACCTAATCCAACAAAACTTTCCTAGCAAACCTCTTGAATTATTCAAAATTGATGAGAGAAGGAATGATAGAACTTTTTAAAGCTACATTTTTCGAACCAGCCCTGACAGTGAAAGAATGAGCTCTCGTATTGGATTTCGGTCTAGGATACCATATTTTAAACTGAATTCCTCTTGTTCTTGAGGGTACGAGCTTATAGACCTTTGAAAAGTTGATTTTGATTTTACCAGACAATATTTTGAAAACAAAACAAACATCTGTTACCGCCCTTCGTGAAGACAGAGAACTCAAACATAGAAATCTGTTCCTAATTTTAGACCCTGGTACTCCGGTGTAAAAAAAGCCATTGTACCGCAAAATTAGCTTCCTAGTATAATTATTCTGCACTCTTTCAATCATCAGTATATCCTTTTTCTTGTGAGGGGAAAATACTGCTGCGCCACTTTCTACTATTGTCTTAGCATAGGTTTTGTAAGCCCTGAGTAGCACTTCCATATTCTTGGTAGAAAGTCCTTTGAATATCTGGTACGTTTTCGTAATCCCCTTTCTACATATTTGTCTAAAGTGATCCGTAAAGTTCAATTTCCTATCATAGCTAAAGCCTAAATCTATGACCTTACTCACTTCCTCAATTGGAATCCCGTCCAACGTATAATCATAAGAGATACTCGATTTTCCGACTTTTCTGAACCTAAGGGTAGTTGCCACGTAATGGACCAATCGTGAACGAAATTGATACCTTGTTGAATTCTAGGTCGATTTTCATCGCTGACAATGAGTTCGCAATAGATCTTGAGATCATCAGTAAACTGCTTACATACCACTGGTGAATTATCGAAAATGGTAGGAAGATCAGCTGTACAGAGATTAAAAAGCAACGGAGAAAGTACACCTCCTTGAGGAACACCACTCGTAACTGACCTAACAGTAGACAGCTCATTATTCACCTTCACCTGAAGCGTTCTGTTGGAAAGATAGTCGATCAACCAACTTTGCAAAAGTGAATGAAGACCGATTTTGCTAATCTTGTATACGAATTTCTGATGACTTACCCTATCGAATGCTTTCGAGAAATCGAAGAAGGTGACATCGCAACTTTTCTGCTCATCTAGTAACTCTGTCCAGTCATTAAAGCACTCAATTAAGTTTGTCTCCACTGATTTCCCCGCCATGAAACCATGTTGTGCACTAGGAAAGATGCAGTTTACTTCAAAATGCTCGATCATGATTTTCTTCATCATTTTCTCAAAAACTCTGCAAAAGAATGACGTCACGCTGACAGGTCTATAATTATTTAGATCATTTGCTGGTTCCTTTTTCAGGAGAGGTGTGACGTAAT
This sequence comes from Aplectana chamaeleonis, assembly GCA_029168955.1. Lineage (NCBI taxonomy): Eukaryota > Metazoa > Nematoda > Chromadorea > Rhabditida > Cosmocercidae > Aplectana > Aplectana chamaeleonis. The sequence continues at coordinate 198,912 of JAPDOI010000234.1, forward strand.
GCTTCCATCTTGCAGGAACTTGGGAAAACATCAATGACTGGTTACAGATATAGGTAAATGGCTTAGCAATCACATGAACAACATTTCTTAGGGAAATCAAGGCAATGTGGTCAGGAGTTACTGCATAAGAAGCTTTCCAGTACTGAATGACATCGAAATTATCGGAATTTCCACATGAACCTTGAAGGCACGTAGCCTTCCGTCATCGCAGGAGTAAACTGACTGAAATTCGTCTGCAAGTAGATTTGCTTTGTCAAGATTAGTCAGAGCTCTCCGATCTCCTTTCTTACTAAGAGAGTCGGGGGGGGGGGGTCCTATTCGGCCACGATAGGCTTTCGATTCGACTACAAAGCGGTTGGACGACAAACAAGCCACAATGCCCATGATTGAACACGTTGATCGATCGCTCTAGAACTGACCCGGCGCATATCAGCCGCACAGCCCGTATATAAGGGGCCCGATCGCAGAGAAAGCGCAGTCAGCCTTTCCGGACTGCTCCTGGAAGGTGACCGCGAGTCACTTTCTAGACGATTTTTGAAGCGAGGGGTCTCCCCACGGTCCCAGCGAGGGGAGGTCGCTCACTGTCGACCGTGGCGAGGGTGATGTCCCTTTCGCGCACTGCTGTGGGGATGATCCCCTGCTGCGGGCCGTGACTTGGACCATGTGACTTGGACCATATCCTTGTTGGGGGAGACCGGCTCCCATCGAACGGGTGGGAGCCCGCCCCCAGCGCCTCGTAGTCCGATCGAACAGGCCACGTGCTGCTGCGTGGAAAGCGGGGGCGCGGCAAGGGTTTTGTCTATCTGCGCCACGTAGTCTTATCGAACGGGCCATGTGCTGCGGCGTGGGAAATAGGGTGCGGCAAAAGTTCTGCCTCGCTGCGCCACGTAGTGCTATCGAACAGGCCACGTGCCAACGCGTGGGAATTGGGGGTGCGGCAAGGGTTTTTTTTCTCTGCGCCACGTAGTCCTATCGAACAAGCCACGTGCTCCTCGGAGCAGCATGTGCTGCTGCAGAAGCTCCTTTCAACTCGACTAGATACCCGACTCGAAAGCTTATCGTGGCCGAATCGGACCCTCCGACTCTCTGAGTAAGAGCACCAACAAAAGTTTTACATTTAAGCTCTCTATTCACAAACCGATAGAAACTTTGTTTTTGGCCTGAATCAATAACATTTTTTTCTAAGTTACTATTATACTTTTCCAGCTTTTTAGTGAAACGTTCCGAAAAATCTTTAAAGGTCTTCCAGTCTGAAGGAGAGTTAGACTCGTATGCGGTGCGAAACAGGCAGGAGCGATGATCAAACATATTCTGCAGGTATCCAGGCAAGGAAGACCGTGTGGCCACCACCTTGCCCCAAGGAATAAATAAGTCAATAACGTGATGTAAAATGTTCAAGAACATCTCGAATTTGCTGTCTACTGAATCGTTCATCTCAAGGGATTCTGTCCACTAGAGTGTTGGAACGAATAATTTTTTTTGAATATTCGAATAAACGAATATTTCACTTCTTTGAATATTCGATTATTCGAATAACCCGAATAATCCACTTCTTTGAATATTCGAATATTCGAATTATTCGAATCTTCGAATATCATTCGAATAAACGAATATTTGGGGAACACTATTGCGTACTATCCCATCCAATCCACTCGGGCAAACTGGGGCATCGACAACAGGTTGAGAAGTTGTCATCTCATAAACTGCACCCTCTTGACAACTCAAATCGCTCGCATTGTAAGCCTGACAACTGCCCGTTGCCCAGCGACGTCCGCCTGTTGTCGGTCTGTTGACATTTTGACCTGTCACGTTTAGCGGCCTATTTAGCAGCGGTTCACATCCAGCAAGACTTTTATGTGGCTTAAGAACTACTTTGCACCGACTCGCGTCGCTTTCGGCGCATCGATACGCATCGCGGTCAGCACACCTACACGCATCGCGGTCGGCACACCGACACGCGTCGCGGTCGGCACACCGACACGCGTCGCGGTCGGCACACCGACACGCAGCGTAGTCGGTAGACCCACGCGTCGCGGCTGGGTCGCCCAACCTCCACTGAGGCCTCCACCGGATGGGCAGGGCTTCCAGATGCTGGGCGGGGCCAATGTACCGCATACTTGGGTAATTGACCCGGTTGCACTCTTATCACTCAAGTTCAGCATACACGCTCGTAAACGTGGTTGAGATACTAACTACGGAAGTTGAATGGCATGGCTCAGAATACAACGCCTACGCATTCTGAAGCGTCGAAAACGACCACAAGTGACGCTACACGACTGAGGAGTCGGCCCCGCACCTGTTTCAGCCCGCCCTTGTATTTGCGTCCTCCCCCAAACAGGAGTGCTGGGCCATTCCCACCACCGTCGATGTGTATGGCTCACTTATTGTACTCGTTGTACCACCCCCAACCGCCGACGACGGTGGGAATGGCCCAGAACCCCTTTTTTGGAGGAGGACGCAAATGCAAGGGCGGGCAGATACGGGGCGGGATCAACTTCTCACACGTGTAGCGTCATTGTGGGTCGTTTTTGACGCTTCAAAATGCGTAGGCGTTGTGTTCTGAGCCATACCGTTATATTTCCGTGGTTATCTCAACCACGTTTACGAGCGTGTACTCTGAGTTTTGGCCGAGAAATAGCCGCGAAACACACGCAAAATGCCTTTTTCCCGAGTAATAGCCGCGAAATAGCCGCCAAATAATGCTGGCAGCGAAATAGTCGCCAAATAATGCTCGCCGTGAAATAGCCGCAAAATACCCGCTAAATTGCCGCCAAATTTGTGGTCTGCTTCGGTCTACTTTGGTTTAGCTTAGTTGAGTTCAGTTGAGTTATGCGCGGTTTATGCGATGGCGAACTTCCTAGTGCTGCTTAGCCGTGCCCTACTCCGGAATCTCAGCGACAATTCGAAAAAACTCAGCGATAATTCGTAGTTACATAGTCGTTGAGACCGACACCATGTCACTGGGAACTCGCCGTGTAATATTTCGCTTCCCAGCTCCATGAGACTTCTGGGCGACAACAGACGTTGAGTGGCTCAGGATCTGGCGCGAACTTGAGACTACATCCAGCTAGTCGTCCTAGGTGGCTGGAAACCATCGAATTCTACGTCCAGCATTATGAAAGGAGAGAACTTGGGCTTTTGCGTCAGAATTCGGGCGAAGTTCACCGGGAAAGTAGACAAATAGCATCACCTCGAACCAGTTTCATGAAAATACACATGAAAATGGCTCACTCTAGCCATCATCATGAGAAATTTCCAAGTTGCTCAAGTGTTGCTATACTTATGAGCCGCTCGAGATTTAGACTTTTCTCTATAACTAAAGGTGAAATGGGCATTTCTAGCGTTTTGACAAAATCCTACGAGCGATTTAATATATTGGAAATACCTGCTATACAGTGCTTATCTGGGTCAAACTCCGGTCCGCAAATGCGTCTCGACACGCTTTGCGGCCGCACGCTTTCGAGTCGGAAGAGTTTCCAGCGCCGCAGCTGCGGATCTGTTGACTGTAGGTGGGTTTTAGAAACTGGAAACTAAACAAAATTGAAGAAAACTGCATAAAAAGCCATATCGTGTCGGCTTTGGAGCTGGAAACTCGGTTGACTCGAGCGCGTGTCGAGACGCAATTTCGGAATGGAATTTAACCTAGATAAGCACAGTAACTTTATATTCATGAGGTACCGAAGAATTGTGAGAAATTAGTAGTCACTACGCTAATATGTTTGAAATGTAAAATCAGGGCAAAATGGAGTGCAATCTTGTAAAATATTCAAATTATTCGTGCTGAATATTCGAATGAACCGAATATTTAACTTCTTTGAATATTCGAATATTCGAATAAACGAATATTCCACTTCTTTGAATATTCGATTATTCGAATAACCCGAATAATGCACTTCTTTGAATATTCGAATATTCGAATTATTCGAATATTCGAATATTATTCGAATAAACGAATATTCGGGCAACACTCTACAGTCCACAAGACCGAACTCAAATAATTACAAATCTCGGCATAATTTGCCTTGGAGTAAAGCCTCTTATACGTCAATGGCGGTTCATCAAACGATATCATAACTTTGAATGATATGCTGGTATGATCACTGCTCCCTACCGGAGGCAATATCTGCAGGTCCAATACCAAATTGTGGTCAACTCCTAAGACGAGATCGAGCAAATTAGCTCATCTAGTGGGACTTTTTACAAATTGGATGAACCCATGACAGTGCACAATATATAGAAAGGTCGAATGCGAAGACCTGACGTTGTCCCAATCTATTTCGGGCATATTGAAATCACCGGTAATGAGAACCTCCTTATCACAGGCCGAGAGATCACCCAGAGCTTTGATAAGCTGTTCGTTAGCAAAGGAAGTGCAGCATGGAGCGCGATAAACAGCTAAAATTCTTAGCGAGCACGTGACACTGAAAACATCAACAGCAAGAATTTCGTAACCTTAAAACATCAACAGTAAGAATTTCGTATCCTTTTTCGATACTTTCGGAGGAAAATTGTCATACGAGAGCTCTTTTTTTCAGGAGGATTGCCACACCTCCTCCCTCTTTTTTGAACCTATCACACCGAATTGTCACATAATCAGAACTAGGAATGCCGAGTAAGGAAGCGATGGAATGTTTTTGCTTCAGCCAAGTCTCATTGTCAGTAAAAATATAAAAACCATAATTTTTCCCAGCATATGCTCAATATACTTGGCATTCTTAGGAATTGACCTAACATTTGAATAGAAGCAAGAAATGAATGAGCCAATACACCGAGGAGTTCTTACAAGTTTGAATGACTACTGCAAGATAGCGATGGCGAAGCAACATTGACACTCGGCGTCGAAAGAACGGTAGAAAACGAGCCAGGAGTGACAAAATAGCGGCTGCGAACAAGCGCTTTGCTGTTCCAGACACGCCTCGCGCTCCAGATCCGCCCCCTCGATATGAACAATTGAAGACTCAGATTATAGGAATGATGAAGTCAAGGATGTGCCGATAAGTGAGCTGACCGCTTGATTGCATTGAATACTATCATCCTTAATAGCGGTCAATTCCTGCACGCTCAAAAATCAACGTAAACAAGGGAAGACCTATCTTTGCTCACAAACGCGACTTTCGCGTCCTTTTCAAGCGTGCTTCGCTATATAGGACACCAGACCTTCTGTAAGCCGTGGAGATATTGGAAGTGAAATTTATCGTTAAAACTGCCTTTGATATATGTAAAATTGCATAATTTCATTTCGAATTCATTTCCAGAAAAATTCTGATAGAGGTTTTTTTTTCTCACAAGGTTACCGAACAGTTGTAAAGAGCTCCTAATGGAGAATATGTGCTACGGGTTTGGGACATACTCTGACTACTTTCGCATACCTAGTAGAGTGAGGACCGAATATTCGAGTTCGAATAAATATTCGAATTTTCCGAACAAATTTTTATTCGAACATTTGAATATTCGAAAAGTGTGAATATTTGAACATTATTTGAATTCGACTATTCCCAAAAGGTGAATATTCGAATATTATTATTCGAATTCGACTATTCGGAAAAGGTGAATATTCGAATATTATTCAAATTCGACTATTCGGAAAAGGTGAATATTCGAATATTATTCAAATTCGATTATTCGCAGAGGTGATTCGAATTTGAATACCCGCGCTGATTTAACAAAAAATATGAAAATCAGCTCTAATTTATGAAGGAATCGACATACTGTGCTCCTCTGGCCCAAATTCCGGTCCGCAGTTGCGTCTCGACACGCTTTGCTGCCTTGCGCTTCCGACTCGGGAGAGTTTCCAGCGCCGCAGCCGTAGATCTGTTGACTCTAGGTGGGCTTTGGAAACTGGAAGCTCAATAAAATTGGAGAAAACCGCATAAAAAAGCCACATCGAGTCGGCTTTGGCGCTGGAAACTCGAATGACTCGAGCGCGTGCGGCCGCAAAGCGTGTCGAGACGCAATTGCGGACCGGAATTTGGCCCAGATAAGCACAGTACCTTTCAAGACCGAATTCATTTTCTCCACTACTCCATTGTTCCAATTTTCCGAACGCAAGAGCTAAATTTTTTCCCCACACCGTCTGATAAGGCTACTAGGGCGGTTCTAACAGAGGGAGCCACATGGCAATCGCACTTGGCCACGCACATTTTTTCATGCCGCTGCGCAATGATAACACAAACCATAGCTTCGTTAGGTGGAGCCATGTACTCCACCAACCTTCACTCCTGGGCAGGTGAAGGGGGAACATCATTGGGAAAACCGGTAACAACCGGTGAAACGCCCTGAAAAAGAATGAAAGTGACCCAACACTCATGCAAGTCATTTTCAAGATTGGGTGGGTGTCACTGCCCGTTTTTCATCCATAACTTTTTTGTGCTTGGAGATAGAATTCTGCGTCAACTTGTGCTTCCAGTTTGGAAAAATATTTCCTCGATTCTTCAGCCGTATTCATTTTACGAAACCTCGGCTTTTCGCCTATAACTCTTTAACCTGGTGGAGGTTGTTTTTGAAATCTACGTAAAATTCTGCGTCGAACGATACATCGGGTTCCTAACTTAGCTCGCTCCATAAGCCAGCCAGGTCGGTGGAGCCGAGCCCCGTTGTTGGCTCCAGCAGAACTCTGCGCCTCTCATTTAAACCATAGAGGCGAGAGCATCCTATGGAGATAACTATGGAGCTCGGCTCCACCGATTTGGCTGGCTTGTGGGGCAAGCAAAGTTAGTTAGGCACCTCGAATAAGCTCCCTAGGCTAAATTAGAGCGGAAAAGTTGATTTTGTAGCAATCTTTACGTTGTAGCCCGTACAGGTTTAGAGATGAGTCGTGCCTCATTAATTTCAATGGTAGGTGGAAATAAAGCTTTAGAAGAAGAATTTAACTTGTTATTGCCGCTCACTTCGTTGTTGCGCGATATTGCTATGGATGCTTAAAGGCAGCATACACACTCGTAAACGTGGTTGGGATAACAATGTGAATCGAACAGTATGGCTTACAACATAATGCCTACGCATTTTGAAGGGTCAAGAAAGACCCACAATGCCGCTACATAAGTTAGAAGCTAGCCCCGCCCTGTATTTTCACGCCGCCTGTATTTGCTGTTTTGCTCCAAAGAAGGGTTGCTGGGTCATCTTCGCCGTCAGTGACGAGTGTGGTTCACTTCTCAGAACTTTTTAAATAACTCGATTCCCAGCAATAACCAGCAAAATCAACTTTAATTCAACTAAATTAGCTTGAAACCACTTTATTTCAACTAAGGATTGACTTATGCCGGAGACCATCAACTATGAATTGACTTCAAAACAACTGTAGCCCTACTTTCCGCTCAATCACTGGGGAAAACAAGTAGAAGCTCACTTTCTCCAGCTGATTAGAGATGCTATACGGTGGAAACAAGCTTCGATTTAGCCAGATTCAGCGATACGGTATCAACAACTAGATATCAGCATAAGACTTCAGAATCGGGTAACTATCTTCAAATGGGTCAGTTGCTTTATGAATTGATGATGATAACGTCGTAATGTGCTTATCACGTGCACGGCCGGTATAAAAGGTGCCTCATCTTGCTCGAGTCCTCAGTAGGCATGCTCATGCCGACCCTGGAGGGTGACTTCGAGTCACTCTTCGGAAACCAGCATATTTTTGACCGCTGGGGGGGGGATGGTGGGCATCCCAAAGGCTGGGGGGGGGGCGGTTTGGGGCGCGGTCCGCGGTGAGGGTGTTTCCTCACAGCTGACCGCGGCGAAGATCGGCAGGCCATCACCCCCAGTACCTCAGTAGCTTGTTATTCAGTTGTTCTTATAGTATGGCAATAGTTGTTGGCAAGTTGGTGAGCCACAAGTTGTTTTCACATACAAACAACTATACCGTGGTTAGTTACGGCGACAAGCAGAAAGTTGTTTCTAAAGTTGAAATCAAGTAAACGAAAATTTTCTGAGTTGTTAGGCAACCTACCAACAGTACCGACGGTGAATATGACCCAGCAACCTTGCGTTGCAGGAAAAGGGCAAATACAGGGAGCGTGAAAATACAGGGCGGGGCCAACTTCCAATTCATGTAGCGGCATTGTGAGTCGTTTTTGACACTTCAAAATGCGTAGGCTTTGTAATCTCGGCCATACCATTCTATTTCCGTAGTTTTATCAATCACGTTTACGAGCGTGTATGCTGCCTTTGAATTATTCGTCATTCGAATTTCGAATATTCGTTCGTTCGAAATAAAAAATGAACGAATTTATTCGAAATTCGTTCGTACGAAATAAAAAATGAACGAATTTATTCGAAATTCGTTCGTTCGAAATAAAAAATGAACGAATTTATTCGAAATTTGTTCGTTCGGAATGAACAATGAACGAATTTATTCGAAATTCGTTCGCTCGAAATAAAAAATGAACGAATTTATTCGACATTTGTTCGTTCGGAATGAAAAATGAACGAATTTATTGGAAATTCGTTCGTTCGAAATAAAAAATGAACGAATTTATTCGAAATTAGTTCGTTCGGTCTCTTTTTAAAGAGTCCTTACTCTAAAACCTAGATCGCAACACAGGAACAAAGTCCTCGGATTGCATTCCTTACAGTCTCGGAGAAAACTCAGAGATGTATGTATGATGGTTTTCTAAATAGTGTCTCACACTTGTGGAATCAACTGCTCATCGTTTTATAGACTTGCTACTTCGAGAACTAGAGGAGGAAACATAAAAATATCTTATCCTGCTGCTAGAACCCCCATACGACCTCATACATTTACAATCCGTGCGGGTGCTGCTTGTGTGTCTTTGAGAAGCACCGGTCCTCTGCAACCCCATTACTTGCTGTTCTTCAAACGAATGACCTCAAAAATGATTCTCAGTTACTAGTTGTTATAACTGATTTGTAATCATTGTGATACTATACTAGAATTATGTATGTAATTGTTTTATTGTTTATCTAACGGGGGTGTGTATACAAGTCTGTTGGTACCTGCTCGTTGGTGCCCCTGCTTCTACTGAACCCAGCAGACGTTTGAGTGTACACAGGGAACGTTCGAGCGATATAGCGTGCACAACTATATCGCGAAAGTATCCCGCACATTGCATAAAGGTGTCGCCGTCCGGCACACTAAGGCCTCTGGTCCATCACACCTTAGGATCCGTACCTAGGAGTCATGGAGTCTTTGGCCACAAGCCACAATTTCGCCACCCTGAACTGTCGATCGCTGTCGAGTGATATCCAAAAACTGCGCTATCCAGACTTCTGAGCTATTTCCATGCACCGTTTGCTGCTTTGCAGGAAACCCGCCTCAAGGATAGACCCGTCATCAGCGTCGGAGAGTACACCATCTACTGCGGTAACGCTGACGATAGGAGAGTGGGAGGCTGTGCAATAGCTGTAAGGAAGGATTTCAATGGTATGGTCAAGGAGTTCGGCTCAACGTCGTCGGAATGCATTCGTACGACTGCGGGATCACAGAGGATTCAATCTGTGGATAGTGAGTGCTCATGCGCCCACTGAAACCGCCGAAGACAATTCGAAGGATGCGTTTTATGAGGAACTCAATACGTTGCTGGCCAGGATACCTTGTCAACATGCTGTTGTCGTGGGGATTGACGCAAATGCGAAGATGGGACTTGATCAGGAATCCGAAGTACTCGGTAAATGGTTCTACCCAGTGGAGCAAACATCGGACAATGGCTACCGCCTTGTCGACTTTTGTGAACGCAGTGGTCTGATTATTGCATCGACATTCAAGAGGAATCATCGCCGCCATCAGCTTACGTGGCAGGGACCAACCCGGCTATCTCCAGAAGAGCAGCGGAAGCGGAAGATGACAACTTTGAAACTACAGCTTGACTATGTCCTGACGAGGAATATTCCAGTATCGGACATTCGAAGATCTAGAGCTGTGTGGGATGTCGCATTCGATCTGGATCACCGTCCTGTTCTGTTGAACTTCACTGCGAGGATTCATAAGAGGAAGCGAGGGGCTCAGCCTCTCCAGAGGATTGACATGACAAGTCTCAGAGATGAAGAGTGCAGAAGGAATTTCCGACAACGCGTTTCTATTCACATCGGAGTACGGACTAAGAAGAAACTTTGCGACGCGGATTCTTTTGTCAAATGCATCCAGGACGCTTCGAAAGAGGCACTCCCGGTTGTACAGCCTAAGAAGAAGTTCGCCTACGTCTCAGAAGAAACAACATCTACCTACAACAGAGTATGTGCTCTCCGAACTGCAGGAAACTTCGTGGAGGAGAAGCGTCTGAGGAGGAAGTTGCGTCGGCAGCTTCAAAGTGACCGCGAACGAGAGTGGACGTGTAGAGCTAAGGAGTTCGAGAAGGCTTGGGAGGAGAAGAATCCGAGGAAAGCCTACACGTTGCTGCGACAGTATAGCGGGAAGATGAAGAGATAATCTCCTGTCTTGAACACTACCAATGGAGTTGCAGTTGGTGATGCGACGCTGCCAATATGGAAGGATTACTTCAGTTCACTACTGAATCGTCCAGCGCCATCAGTACCTGAGCTCCCGCATGTTCAGAGAGCACATTACGATGTCAGTGAGGAACCGCCGACTGAGTCTGAAGTTTTGGATTGTGTCCGGAAAATGAAGAATGGAAAGGCAGGTGGAGATGACAACATCACTGCTGAAATGCTGAAAGCTCTTCCCCCGTCTGGGATTCGTGAAATGACCAACACCATCCGTGCCATATGGATGAGCGAAAGGATACCCGATTCGTGGAGACATGCGATCATCGTACCTCTTCACAAGAAGCTATCCGTCACGGATCCTAAGAACTACAGAGGAATCTCTCTACTTCGTGTCATGTACAAGGTTTTAGAACGTATCATTCTCGAGCGACTTATCAAACATCGTGAAGGAACGACCAGAGATGAGCAAGCCGGTTTTCGACCTGGAAGATCGACCATCGACCAAGTGTTCGTCGTGAGAAGAGTAATTCAATCGTGGCAGCGGTTTTCGAAGCCATTACAGCTTGCTTTTTTGGACTTTGAAGCCGCGTTCGACTCTCCTCATCGTGATCGATTGCTCAATGCTCTGCGAGCAGATGGAGTCCCGGAAAAGTAGTATATTCGGTTAATCGAGGACATGAACAAAGGAACAACAGCAGCAGTTCGTACACCTGTCGGATTTACGTCAGCTTTCGAGGTGAAAACAGGAGTAAGGCAAGGAGCCGTTGCAGGACCTTTTCTTTTCAACTTCGCCGTTGATGACATCATGCGTAGAGTTGCAGAACAGTTTCCTGCGGATGTGATCCTAACACCATCAGGACGCTCCCTTGTCGACCTGGAGTACGCCGACGACATTGTGTTATTCGCTGAAAACAACGCAAAACTGCAAAGGATTGTGAACCTCGTTTCGAAGTATGCCGCAGCCTATGGACTTCGTCTTCGTCCCGACAAATGCAAGCAGATGTGGGTCTCTCAGAGGCCTTCAACTGGAGTTTGTGTGGACGGACAACGTATCGAACTGGTGGACGATTTCTGTTATTTGGGCTGTTTGCTGAAGAACGATGGTAGTTGTGCAGCGGATATTCGACAACGATGTGCGAAAGCTACGTCTGCATTCAATTCTCTAATCAAGTGTTTGTGGTCTACCACCATCGCGAAGGAAGTCAAGTTGCGCGTCTACCTATCCGCTATTCGCCCTATCATGATGTACGGATCGGAGACGTGGGCAGCACCGAAAACGCAGATGGAAAGGTTGGATTGCACGGAGAGGAAGCTTTTAGGCGTTTGCTTGGATATTTCTGGCCGCGTGTATGCCATAACGAAGACCTTTACAAGGAAATCGACGCAGTACATCAACGCTTGACACGAGGGAGGTGCCAGCATCTCCTAACGCCATCTCAAGCAGCAATGGAAAGTCGACTTCGACTGCTCGGGCATATACTAAGAAGAACCCCGGATCGTCTCGTACAACACGCTTTAAAAATGCTTCCAAATCCTGTCTGGAAACGGCCACCTGGGCGTAGGCGAAAGTTCTGGACGGATGTGGTTAAAGAGGATTTAAAGTCACTCGGCATCGAAAGACAGTTCAGGCGCGATGTTTCGTTTCGCAGGAAATGGAATAGTGACAGCTGGATGGAATGTGTTCAAATTGTGGCTGAAGACCGTGAAAAATGGACACGGCTGACTACTAGGACGGCACACCTCGGTGAAGATGCGGAATGACCGCGTCAGGCGAAAGCCAACCGATTAAGTCAAGTCAGTCAAGTTTATCTAACGTCTGTCTTAAACAGCGCAATGAATTATTATTATTATTATTATTATTATTATTATTATTATTATTAATATTATTATTATTATTATTATTATTATTATTCTTATTATTATTCTTATTATTATTATTATTATTATTATTATTATTATTATTATTATTATTATTATTATTATTATATAAGTAGCTAAGTTTCAAGGGTATAGTTCTATTTTGAAATTTGACCTCGAAATGATGATTAAAATCCATATTCAAAAACTGTGACCTTAAAACCTAAGCTTGCTCATGTCTAAAGCAAGGTTTGCGATGCCCTAAAACATACTAGAGTTTCATCAAGTTTCGCTCAGCCTGGTCCGAGATATGTATAAACACAGTTTTTGTAAAATAGTCATGTCAATAGATTTATGACCGCCACTGTATGGTGAAGGTGGGACGCACGACTCACTCGAACACCTCACTCAAGAGCCGATTCTCCTATATAAGCAATATTATCCGATTTTTGGGTTTCATTTTGTTTTTTTTTCTTTATACTTGGTGGTGGCCCGTTGTCATTCACACCAAGTCAGTCTCGATTAAAGTCACTGTTCGCGATAAACTTCATCCTCGAATTTTCTATGACAAGCGCTTCTCGTGGCTTTCAGAAGTAGAACAGCGTCGAAAAAACGGGACGAAAAGCTACCCAGGAGCCGCAAAACGGCTTAGAAAAGTGGGAAAACCCCGCCATTGTGGGCAAGTCCCGCCTCTTCCCGCCCCTCGACGTGAACAAAGGAACACTCGATATCGTGAGTTGAGCGATGGTTTCCGATCAAAAGCCCCGTTCTTCCCTTCATTCTCAACTTCTCTCTTTACTCAGGTCAGCTCGCATACATTGGCTGCAAAAGACGGAAGTTACAAGCCTCGGACAACTCGTCCACCATTTTCCCTAGCTCAATTTTCGAGGGACCATAACTCCATTTCCAGAAGGTCTTGTACGATTCCAGAAGCATCATTGGAATCAGAATGGGACCGGTTTCAAGATAGGCAAAAAAAACAGAAAAGCGATTTTTATCGCGAACAGTGCCTTTAAATAGGCGGCAGATTCCGAAAAGCTTCCGGTTAATTTATTTTCTGTTTCAATTATTCCCCTAATCTCATAAACTTTCAATACATACACTGAACCACCCTATCTCCTTATACTCGCCCACCTGAAATTCGAAAATCCCATCTTCTGGTTAACTCGATGTTTCAATTTTGGATAACATGGTAACTCGCATATAAATTCGATATCAAAGATTTCAGCGAAATGAATTGTAGTCGATAACCAGCCTGCTCAAGTTTGATGTGTCCTGAATTCTCGACATTTTCTCGACTCGTTCTCGTTTCGGGGAAGTTGTCCAGATTTCTCACCAAATTTTCATCAACTCTACCGGTTTTCTGAATTCTCGACAACTTCTCCAGAATTCTTGATAACTTCCTCATCTACCAGAATTCTCGATAACACTATGTAACAAATTTTCACTTTTTTTCTGTTCCTGGCTTGAAATTGTGTTTTTCAAACCCATTAGGTCTAGAACAGTCTGAAAATCGCTGTTATCTCAGGAAAACTTCGCTTTTGTGGCTAGGACAATGAAATTCGGAAAATCGCGTGCTTATGTAAGACCATTTTTGTTCCTGGCTTCTAAGTGTTACATTTCAATTGTCTACGTCTAATATGTGTGGAAAATGACTTCATTAAACACAAACTTCGCTTACACTACAACAGAACGAAGAAAGCCCGTTTTTGTGAAAATAAAAAGATTTTTAATCATTTTCGGCATTAGGATCGGGCAAAACAAAAATGCACAAGGAATAGAAAAACTTAGTCGGAAACCACTCAACTAGGTTCAGAAATGTGTAGATTTTCTAGAGTTCGGATTGTACCGTGAATCTCTTTTGAAGTTGCACACAAATATAGTTCCCCCTCATGGGTTCGTTATACTGTCCTTGGTAACGACGCTCAAAGTCCAATATATCTTGATGAAAAGGCTCGCCTTGCTCGTTGAATTTGTCAAGATGCAAATCAATGGTATGGGCTTTCAAAGACATAATTTCGCGCAATTCTTTATGAGAACGCACGAACTCCACAAAGCTTTCAGCTTTGCGATCACCTACATAGGAAGCCGTGCACAACTGCAACAAAACTACTTCAGGTCGCTCTCTTCGTCCTGTTCAACAGCTTTGCGAAATCCTCACATTTTATGATCCTCTTGATCTGTGGTCCGACGAACATACCAGCCCTGGCCTCGGACAGAGTCGTTACCAAGAACAGTATAACGAAACATGATGAGGGAGTACATTTGGGTGCAACTTCGAGAGGGTAATTCACAGTACAATCGTAAATCTAGAAAATCTACAAATTTCTGAACCATGTTGCGTGGTTTCCGACTGTGTTTGTCTATTCCATGAGCATTTTTTGTTTTTACCTGTTCATGATGCCGAAAATGTATAAAAATCTATTTTCACAAAAACGGGCTTTCTTCGTTCTCTTGTTGTGTAAGCGAAGTTTGTTCTCAATGAAGTCATTTTTTCACACACCTTGGACCTAAGCAATTGAAATATAACACTTAGAAGACAGGAACAAAAATCGTGTTACATAGTGTAATTCACAATTTTCTGCTGAACAACTTCTCGTCTCTTGACCGATTCTCGACAACCTCTCGACATATGTTTGTCGACAAGTTTTACCTTCGTATGATCTAGTTGGGTCTCCTGTGACCCACACATGTTCAAGAAGTTCGCCAATATCGGTTTTCAGGCGCGCCGGGACGGAATTTAGATGCTCGAGTTATCGACACGAGCCCCGTCAAAGGGGTACTTGGAGCAGAAATCGAAAAGTTTGTATCGATTAATATCCGAGTAGGAACTCTCGGAACGGTGGGGATGTTACTGTTGTAATTATCACCGACGTTGGCCTGCTTCAGCAACTCGAGATCGCATTCTTCGTTACCCTCTATATGTTCAACCCTTTGGCTTGTCTTCTGAACAAATTCACAAGATGGAGGAACTTAGGTATGTATGCCATCTACGGCTCTCATCCAACGCGATTATACCATCAAGAGCTCCTACAAGAGTACGGAAGTCCGTTCGTCCTTGACCACTTGATGTTGATTTTTTTCACGTAAATTCGCGTTGTTGTTCATCCACATCAAATGTTAAAAGTTCCTGTTTCTGTTTTTAGGTGTGAAATAGGGTAGTGGTTTGTGAATGACAATGGGAAAGGCTCAGGAACCTTATCATGTGGCGGTTGATCAAGGTTTGATGCAAACCCCTCCGTTAAATGTCGAAGTAGTTTGCAAGGCTTGAGTTTTCTCGATGCTTGCAACTACTTTTTTCATAGCTCGAGGAGTCGTTGAAAATTATTTCGGAATGTTAGCGTCGAGATTTCGAATCCTTTAAACGGTTCATGGGGATGTCGAAACAATAATAACCATAACAAAATCAGTCATGATAGGAACTCTTGGAAGATTATCCACAGCCCACTTTTAGATATTTTTTCCCCAATGCTCATTTTCAGATCCTGCAGAAATTACTAGTCCTGTCTGTTGGGAGGGAGGGCCTCCAGCGACGGTATGGTAAACCTTCGCACCGAACGAAGGCAGTGACCGTGGTGTTTCTGAGAGTATGTTGGCCGAACGAAAGGCCATTTAAAACCGTATTGAGAAGTATGATGCTCTCTGAGATATATAGTCTACAGCAATGAAAGTAAGAGAGTCGAGTAGAGAGAGAGAGTAGAGCGGTGTGTCTTCATTCACATACCGTCCTTCTCCAGGGGTCGTAATCGCCAACAACCCGCCGAGGGTAGTCGAAGGGGAGCGGAAGGGATGATACCGCGCGCGGCAGAGGAGCAGATCAACCCATCTTACACCATGTAAGATAGAAATGCAAACTGTGTTACGTATCGATATCACTGCGAAAAGATAAAGATTCCATCGCGAAGCGGCCATTCTTCAGCTATGCTATTCGAAAATTTCCGGCGGTCGCGAGGGAAGCCAAGGGAGGCGAGAGGTGGCCGTGGAGCGCGCACTTTGTACTGAAATTTCACCTCATCTACCCTTCGACTCCCCGGCGGGTTGATGGCGAATACGATCCCTGGTGAGGTTGCGGAGTCTTCCTAACACACTGTAGTCTGATTGTGTTATCACTCATTTTTTTTTAAATAACAGATTGGTCGGTGAGTTTTTGTTTCCACTCTCGCATTTTCACCAGTTTTCGTTGCTTCCACAGATGTAGTCATATCGGTGAAAACACAGACTCACCTATCTACCACAGCTGATTCGGAGAAATGAGTGATACCACTAACAAACTACTGTTTATGTTAGGACGAGTCCGCAACCACACCAGGTCCTACTTCCATTGCTGTAGACTATATGTGCTATGACGTAGGTGCACCGAGTAGGCGCCAACCTCCAATGGGGAACGGAAGGCCTTATTAGAATCCCTTAGTTGAAATGATGAGTTAGGTTTCTTTTCAGAAATGCAACGGTACTGCAATAAGAGGAGGAATACAGTAAGAAAAGATTGCTGTTAGAATAATGCGGTGGAGGAGCGAAACATTAACAGAAAACATCAAAGGCTAAATTTTTTTCAGTTTGCAATATTGCGACGTATTACGCAAGGCTGAGTAACGTCGGCAGGGATTCTAATGAGGTCTTGAACCGGGACGAGATTTAAGGTCCTTAAATCACATTAAAATCGATCGTAAAGAGACTAAAATGTTTGCCGGATTCTCTACTTTCTGACAATATCCTTTGATCTATTTATAATGCTAAATTCGATCAACTAGGTTCGTTTGAATGAACCTTGTCACGGCTAAATATTTACAACCGCTCTACCTTTGTTTATTTACATTAAATTTCTAAAGTGGGTACATTCAGAATACACTACCTTTACCATCTTCCATTTCCTTCAGTTTCAATCCTTTTCTCCTCCCCGTTCTGTAATAAAATACATTTTTTATTAATATTGTGTGCGCGTCCACTCCCGTGTGCGCTGTGTAGCTGCGTACAAACACCGTATCGCACGGCAAGCCGAATCTTCAAGGGATTGCGACATTCTAGGAGGGTAAAACTCGGGTTTCCCACTCCCTACGCATTAGAGTGTTGCCCGAATATTCGTTTATTCGGAAAATACTCGAATATTCAAATAATTCGAATATTCGAATATTCAAAGGAGTGGATTATTCGGGTTATTCGAATAATCGAATATTCAAAGAAGTGGAATATTCGTTTATTCGAATATTCGAATATTCAAAGAAGTGAAATATTCGGTTCATTCGAATATTCAGCACGAATAATTTGAATATTTTACAAGATTGCACTCCATTTTGCCCTGATTTTACCTTTCAAACATCTTAGCGTAGTGACTACTAATTTCTCACAATTCTTCAGTACCTCATAAATTTAAAGTTACTGTGCTTATCTGGGTTAAATTCCGGTCCGCGATTGGGTCTCGACACGCTTTGCGGCCGCACGCGCTCGAGTCAATCGAGTTTCCAGCTCCAAAGCCGACACGATATGGCTTTTTTTATACAGTTTTCTTCAATTTTGTTTAGTTTCCAGTTTCTAAAACCCACCTACAGTCAACAGATCCGCAGTTGCGGCGCTCGAAACTCTTCAGACTCGAAAGCGCGCGGCCGCAAAGCGTGTCGAGACGCAATTGCTGACCGGAGTTTGACCCAGATAAGCACAGTATAGCAAGTATTTACAATAGATTAAATCGCTCGTAGGATTTTTCTAAACGTTAGAAATGCTCATTTCACCTATAGTTATAGAGAAAATTTTAAATCTCGAGCGGCTCATAAGTATAGCAACACTTGAGCAACTTGGAAATTTCTCACGATGATGGCTAGAGTGAGCCATTTTCATAAGTATTTTCATGAAACTGGTTCGAGGTGATGCTATTTGTCTACTTTCCCGGTAAACTTCACCTGAATTCTGACGCAAAAGCCCAAGTTCTCTCCTTCCATAATGCTGGACGTAGAATTCGATGGTTTCCAGCCACCTAGGACGACCAGCTGGATGTAGTCTCAAGTTCGTGCCAGATCCTGAGCCGCTCAACGTCTGTTGTCGCCCAGACGTCTCATGGAGCTGGGAAGCGAAATATTACACGGCGAGTTCCCAGTGACATGGTGTCGGTCTCAACGACTAACTGCGAATTGTCGCTGAGTTTTTTCGAATTGACGCTGAGATTCCGGAGTAGGGCACGGCTAAGCAGCACTAGGAAGTTCGCCATCGCATAAACCGCGCATAACTCAACTGAACTCAACTAAGCTAAACCAAACTAGACCGAAGCAGACCACAAATTTGGCGGCAATTTAGCGGGTATTTCGCGGCTATTTCACGGCGAGCATTATTTGGCGACTATTTCGCAGCCAGCATTACTTAGCGGCTATTTCGCGGCTATTACTCGGGAAACAGGCATTTCGCGTCCGTTTCGCGGCTATTTCTCGGCCAAAACTCGGAGTACACGCTCGTAAACGAGGTTGAGATAACTGCGGAAATATAATGGTATGGCTCAGAACACAACGCCTACGCTTTTGCAGCGTCAAAAACGACCCACAATGACGCTACACGGGTGAGGAGTTGGCCCCGCCCCGTATCTGCCCGCCCTTGTATTTGCGTCCTCCTCTAAAAAAGGGGTGCTGGGCCATTCCCACCATCGGCGAAGCTTGTGGGTGGTACAATGAGTACAATAAGTGAGCCATACACATCGACGGTGGTGGGAATGGCCCAGCACTCCTGTTTGGGGAAGGACGCGAATACAGGGGCGGGCTGATACAGGTGCAGGGCCGACTCCTCAGTCGTGTAGCGTCACTTTTGGTCGTTTTTGGGTTTCAGGATGCGTAGGCGTTGTGTTCTGAGCCATACCATTCAACTTCCGTAGTTAGTATCTCAACCACGTTTACGAGCGTGTATGCTGAATTTAAGTGACAAGAGTGCAGCCGGTTCAATTACCCAAATATGCGGTACATTGGCCCCGCCCAGCATCTGGGAGCCCTGCCCATCCGGTGGCGGCCTCAGTAGAGGTTGGGCGACCCAGCCGCGACGCGTGGGTGTACCGACCACGCTGCGTATCGGTGTGCCGACAGCGATGCGTGTAGGTGTGCTGACCGCGATGCGTGTCGATGCGCCGACCGCGACGTGGGTCCGTGCAAAGTAGTTCCTAAGCCACATAAAAGTCTTGCAGGATGTGAATCGCTGCTAAATAGGCCGCTAAACGCGACAGGTCAAAATTTCAACGGCCCGACAACAGGCGGACGTCGCTGGGCAACGGGCAGTTGTCAGGCTTACAATCCGAGCGATTTGAGCTGTCAAGAGGGTGCAGTTTATGAGATGACAACTTCTCAACCTGTTGTCGATGCCCCAGTTTGCCCGAGAGGATCGGATGGGATAGTACGCAATAGTGTTGCCCGAACATTCGTTTCTTCGAATAATATTCGAATATTCAAGGAAGTGAATTATTCGGGTTATTCGAATAATCGAATACTCAAAGAAGTGAAATATTCGTTCATTCGGATAATCGAATATTCGAAGAAGTGGATTATTCAAATTATTCGTTTGTTCGAATATTCAAAAAAATTATTCGTTCCAACACTCTACTACGCATCACATGAATCCTAACCTTGTTCCACAACACAAAATAGTTCCGATTTCCACATCAGAACAACCAAACACAGATTAACTAATCCTTCATAGGTTTATGAAAACATTCGACAGGAAACATAAATTATCGCAATAGTAGTAGTTCTGTTGTTTAAAATTGTTCAATTGTTTTGTAATGAAATTTTTTATCTTTTGTCATAACTTACCGTCTTGCTAACAAATTTTCCTCATGGGATTGTTTTAAAGTTTAGAAATTACACTACCCTTTGTGTTGACATTTTCGGAATTTTCTCTAGTCAGTGCTTTTTTTAAATTCTTGTTTATCGAAATCAGGAAGTCAAAATCATGGCTGTTGTGCTCAACTTTTTTGGAAAATAGCCGATTTAGATTTTCCATAGGGGGGTGCCTAAAAATTACCGAGCTAAGGGGGGTGCATATTCAGAATCGCCATGCCGGGACGTGTGCCCAGCCCTGGTTCGATCGCTCCGCGACGCGATCGTGGTCACGGCGACGCGATCGTCGCGTCGCCGTGGAAATCGCAGATTTTGGAAGTGTGAAGGCCCAATCGCGGAAGTTGGCGACCACGCACTTTTACGTACACATTCTAATCGACGCCTATTTCATGTTCGCGCTCCGGCATTGGGAGAAGAGATTGACGCTTTGGAGGAACTACAGGAGGTACATTGTACTACAGTTGAGCGAATGAAGATGATGAGGTGAACTAATGGAGTAATCGCCGCTCTGCAGCCGCGACGCAAATGTTTTGCCGTCATTTCAAATGTACTGAACGCAATACAGTTGACCGCAATGTTAATAGGACATGGGGCGGTTGCGGACTCGCCCTAAATTACGGTACAATCTGGCACTTGGCCAGATTTCGTCATCGATCGGCGCCAACCGTCGTCTCTCTGCTCACGAGAATACCAGATGTGGCGCTGATCGATGACGAAATCTGGCAAAGTGCCAGATTCTACCGTAGTTTTAGTGCGAGTCCGCAACCGCACCATGACCTATTAACATTGCGGTCAACTGTAAACACCTACAAACCTCGAATATGACGCCAGACATTCGTCAGGATCACTAACACGTTTAGACAAAGGTATTGACAATGTTGCTGGTATAGAAGGCTTCTCATCTCAAGGTGTGCCTCAGTCGGCTCTTCGGAGCCGGACCTGGGAGGTGGCTTCGAGTCACTCACCTGAAGATCCACCGAATACTGGAGGATAATTTTTGTCGCCGAGAGGAGGGGCTCCCCACGGCTCGGGGGGGGGGGGTGGTACCCAACTGTGGGGCTATCTCCCCACGGTCCACGGGAGGGGGTGCATCCTACTGCGGACCGTGGCGGTGAGGTCACCCCCCCCCGCCCTGTGGGGACACCAAAGGGGTTTACCCCAGTGGCATGTCCCCGGGGTCCCCTGTGTGAACCCGGAGAAAGTGTATCCTTGTAAAAACGGGTTAGGTTACCGCCTACACCAGAATTTGAAATTCCCTCCGAAATCGAGTTCTGTTCAACTGCAGTGCTAGTATACCTGTTAAAAACATGTTAGGTTTCGGTCATCTACAGGAGAATTCCGTTCATCTACAGCTGATAGCAGTAGATCCTCCGGGTAACTCCAGTAGATGACCTCTCCCAGTGTCGGAGCGGTGTCGCGCAATTGGTTAGTCATTCATGATAAAAAGGTGAATTGTGATTTCTCGTTTTATGATAATAATCATTTTATGATAATGATTGTTTTTTATTATGATTGTTTTGCCTACTTATATTTATTTTCCCGTAATCAACGTGGCAAAAAGAGGAATTTGAACGAGGACATATGAAGCGGTCGCCGCGATCGGTCGCGTCGCCGTGCAATCTGGCCATCTCAGTCGCCCAATCGCGCGATTGGGCGACTTTCCCCGCGATCTTGTCTGAAAGGCCGGCGACCTGATCGCGCGACGCGACCAGATCGATACACAGTGTTTCCATGCGGTCGCGTCGCAGAGCGATCGAACTCTGAAAGAAAAAAAATCGATAAAAAGTCGAAAATCGATAAATGGTCCTCAGATTCGTGATGAGCACTTTGAATCACCCGGCAGAGCGAGGTTCGGGCGTTCAATTTTTCCCCATAGGGTGTGTGTAAAACCTCAACACCATTTTTGGAAGTTCAAAGGTCGAAAAAAAATGTCACCGTTGCTGTTGCCATTTATTGGGAGATTTTTTATCTACCCATGAGGATTGAGTGGAATTTTGAAACCCTGATTAGTTTTTTTTCCTCTCCTCGACAACACCACAAAGACCGTTTTTCAAAACTTCAATTTGTGTTTGAGGTGGTCCATAGTTAGACTTCACCTACCCAGATGTTTTAGAAGAACTTTATGCTCACCTCAATAATGTAGCCTATGACAAGAAATTTTGAAAAACAGTGTCAGTTTATTGTTCGCTGGGTCCAAGCTAGTAGAAAACCGGATCGGATAATCTATCAGTCACACTCGCAACAGAATGATTTCTTCTGTCAATCACTGCAGATCAACCAAGTCTTCTACAGTACCGTTTTGCTTCTGAATGGTGCTAAGACTTCTGGCTACGATTTCGTTCTCTCGAGTTTAAAACAGGGAAAAAAGCCTGGCAAGCTCAGGTGATCACTCTATTGCATCTCCCAAGGGAATGACCAGACCGGGTTTCCAGAGCTATCCATGAAACCATGTTTTTCTGATTGTCTACCTCCCGGGTCATTATAAAAGCCCCATCCGAGCTGCACGAGTGGTAGTGAAAAAAGTTATGAACCAAAAAGTGAAGAGCTCTGTCCTCAGATTTGTGTTTGACTCCCCAAACTACCTGCCTCCCGGGGACAAAAATTTGGGCTAAAAAAAAATTTATTGACCTTTGTCCTCCCCCCCCCTAGAAACGGGAGAGGGCTAACCTATGTATGGAGTTCCATGCCAAGAATCCTGTGATACAGTCCCCTTTTTTCCATTTCAGATCGCTTTAGCTCATTTTAATGTTGATCGCATACTTATGTTGCGCACCGTATATAACATCGGGATGGATCCTGAAGAGACTTTGCGTTCCCCATCGGAGGTTGGCGCAAACTCGGAGCACCTATGTCATAGCATATGGCACCGACTTTGCGCCAACCTTCAACAGTGAACGCGAAGTGTCTTCCGGATCCATGCCGACCTTATGTAGGTTTGGACGCACGCTGTAATTGCAGCCCTAATCGCTATCTGATTTTGGAATTCGGGGTAATTTTCCTCTATTATTCTTACAATTACTACGAAAAGATTCAGATACCCGGCAGCGAAAGCTTTTCCTTCATAGGCAGCATGGATTTACGAAATTCTGACATAGTGTCGATCATAAGGGGTATATGTAGTATACTTTTGCGACACGCGGTCGCGTCATGAATGCGACAAAGTATACCACTGACCTTTTAGCTCGCCCGTTACGGCCTCGGCGTGGTCGCAGCGCTCTTCAGGCATTGTCACGCCATTTCACTATCTTTTGCGATACCATAATGTGTAAGTAGATTCTTTAAATTAGTGCCGCTTTGCCGGGCTTATTTCATGAGGAGACGCTTCCTTAGGCTACTTTGAGCTACAAACGTCTGAGATCTAGTCATAACGGATCGGAAAGTAGCTGAATAACCTAGCTACGAAACAAAGTAGGTCAACGTGGTTTTTGACATCCAACTCTTTGTTCGATGTACAAATACGCATCCCCATTGTGGGTGAAAATTTGCACCCTCTAGCTGCAGAACGCTGGTTTCCGGATTTGCATTTGCGAGTAGCAACAACCGTTGCACAATAGCGGAAGCAGAGAGTATACATACAAGTTGAAAACAAAGGATATAATACGATTAAAAGAATGCATAGAAACAAAATCACAGGATACTAATCGGATCTTTAAAACTACTAAGCCGAAAGCTCCCGATGGTTTTAGAGATTTCAAACATAAGACTCATATGCACGGAAACACGCCGAATCTGAACGAAAATTGAATCCTCGTAGCATATTGAACAAGGCGATTAGGCGTTCTTCCTAAAACGTGCAGGAACGATCGGAGTCGGTCTTCTTTAGCTTATTGGGAAGGTGCTGGGAGATGCTGCCACTCAGCTCGTGATTTTATAATTGAGATACACAGATTATTTCCAAATAAATTTTTTCGTTTTTTTTTAGAAAATCATATCGGAATTCAGATTCAATTCGCATCTTAATTTTCGATGTTTCTGCGCAGCTAATTAGCAAGCCCATAACATTTCGGATATTCGAATTCTAAAAAACCTCTTGAACATTCAGTTGCTGCCCCTACGCCTATTTCGGTGTTTTTGGTGCAGTCTAATTTGGAGCGAAAAATTGTTTCGAGTATTGAACTTTTCAGGTTGAAGGCAGTGTTCACCATGGAAAAGTCTCTTGTTTTTGGTAAAAACGTAAGCTTTGGGCGTCTCAAAATAGACGAACGGAAGTACGACGGAAAACGGCCAGGAAGTGGGTGAAAACCTCGTGGGCCAGCCTATCCATTGGGCCACCTCGCCCATGTCCTATTACAGTTGTCCTGCTCAGGTAAAACTAGTTGTCTAGAATCGGACGAATAGTTGTCGAGAATCGGTGGAAAATCGAGAAGTTGTTCAGAAGGTTGACAAAAGTTGTCGAGAATTCCGAGAATCGCATTATTCGTCGAGAATTGCGGCCGATTTGTTCAGAATTCCAGAGAAAGTTGCCGAGAATTCGGAAAACGAGTGTTTGCCGAGAATCCGTACAGATTTCTCGAAAACTCCTTCCGAAATTGAGAATATGTTTCGAATAAGTCGAAAATTTCCTAAGAATTCAAGCCATCACTTCAGAGCCTTCTTTACACCACATTCTTCAAACGTTGCGGCTGCTGTTATCCGTTATTTTCTTTTCGTGTGGATCCTCTGTGGTTTTATTATCAATTATAATGTATTTAACCGATTTCTTGAATATCAAACTCGTTTTTTTTGGATTTTCATCTTCTAAAAATAGCGAACATACCAAAACATGGGATTTTCAAGATGGTGAATTTTGAAATTTTTCGAGCTTTCAAGTACTGATCTTTTTTTCGATGATCGGTAGTTTAAGTAGTCTGATTTAAAGTATATTATTCAAGAAGAAAAAGTATCAGAACAACGTTAGAAATTAAGAATGTTCATTTGAATAAATCTCGAGTGATTGAGTTCTGACCGAAATATGCAACTCTGAACCTTGCTATGTTGGTGTACAATATGTGGACTTCCAGTGGGTCCACACCTGCAGCCAGTAGTTTGGCCGCTCGCTGCAGGTATGATCCCCCCGAAAGTCGACATTCTTGAAATCTAGGAACCACGAGAGTAGGATAGTTGAGTCCATCGTGGTCGATTTACTCTCTGCTTAAACTTTCACCGTCTTGAGTAATTCCGAAGACCGCTATACTGATAGCGCACTGGTGCTAGGCAAGGCCAATAGCGGCCCATGTTGAACGACTTTGTAGACCCTAAGCTTATAATATGCACACTTCGCCTCTGCCGGACGTCGGTAAAACGAGCCAAGTTGGAAATTCGGCAAACAAAGTTTTGTGAAGCCATTTCCGTGGGCTTCACGGACCGTTGTAATCAACGGTTGGGCAGGAGCCCCAATTTTTGGTAAGTAGACTCTGTTTGATTCCAATTGAACTCATGTTTTCGGTTATCACAGCGCGGAGCGGTGGCGTTTTCGTCGAAACCTCCTTATCACTAGTTATATTTCACCGAGGCCCACCGCTCCGCTGCTAGTGATAATCGAAATCAACAGGTCACTAGGGTGTACCAGAGCTTACATATAGTTGTACATGTGTATAACTGTGTGTTAACTTTCGAGAATCAGGCCAGAAGTTGCCGGGAATCGGTCGAGAAGTTGTCGAGAATTGGGCGATAAGTTGTCTAGAATTCTCTAGAGTCTGCAAAAGTTGTCCTGCATTCGTACGCCTGCAGGACAACTTTTCATTTTATTCGAGCCAGTTTTATTCGAGTGCATTCGTTTTACCGCAGCATCAGGCATCGAATTTTTTTGAGTATTCTATCTCGCGAAAGGTTCTAGCAAACCAGCATGTACATTGTCCCATCTTATTTTTGAAGAGGTTTTGGTGCAAGAAACAAAAGACAATGTCACCAACCTAAGCATTTTGAAGCGCAAAATAATTTCCGCCGTCAGGTTTGACGCTTTGTCAGCAGTCTCCCGAAACAGACCAAACAGGCGTGATTAAATATTTCAGAGATTTCTTCAAACAGTTTTTCTCCGGTATTTGAGTGTTTTGTGAGAATTTTTTTTCTATTACCTCTACTTACAATTAGTGGTCTTACCTACTCAAAAACATCAAAAACTAGAATACGGTTCCTCATCGTGAACACTGCCTTTAATGACTTCCCTATGTCATTCTTTCACCAAAAATCTTAGGGAACTGGAAGGTGTCAATGTTTGATCGTAGACGTTAGGATCCCTCGAGATAAAGAGCGATCAACTTTCTGGCTGCTGTTCGTTTAAATGAACAAGTCTTCCATGGTTCGGGCAAGCTACTCTGATGGAATTCGCCGAGAACCTACCGCGAACCTGCCTGGTCGTAGCCTATCAGGTACCACCTCAAGCCTGAGGCACCTACTCGGCAGGTTCAAGGCAAGTTTACGGCTTTGCGAACCTTCCGCGAAACTCATTCTCAGCGTCGCGAATCTGCTACTGAGTGGCTCATGGCAGGATCACAGAAGGTTTGCGGTGCCGCGAGTAGTCATAACTAAGATCTTACCGAAAATATTATCTGAATCCTTCAAAATTCTCTCTTCTGGAACAGTGTTCACTAAAAAACCCCGTCAGAATTCTAACTTTTTTGGATAAGTAGCTACATTAAAAAGAGTTTAATAGGGAAAAGTCCCCATAGATCACTAAAAAAGCGGAGCAAAACTGTTTAGAGAAATATTGAAAAAAAATATGCCTGTTCGTGTGCTTCGGGAGACTGCGGACAACGCACCGGACCTGACGTCGGGGAAACAGTTTTGCCCTCGAAAAATCTTAGGTAAGTGGCTTTGCTTTTTGTTTCCTAAACCGATATTTTTTGAAAAAAGCGGGGCCAATGCACATGCTGTGATGCTAAAACCTTTCCCGATGAAGAGTATTCAAAAACTCGGTGCCTGTTCCTACGGTAAAACGAAGGCAGGACAACTTTTATAAGACGTAGGCGGGGTGGCCCAATGGGTTGGCTGGCCCACGAGATTTTCACCCACTTCCCGACCGTTTTCGTCGCACTTCCGTCCTCACTCATTTTAAAAGGGACATAAAGTTTACGTTTTTGCGAAAAAAAACGAACAATTTTTTCATCGTGAACACTGTTTTTTACTAAATCACTTTTTCTCTAGCTTGGCTGAGAATTAGCCTTTGAATTCCTGCTATCCACGTTGCCCAGAAACGCTGAATTGCCGTGAAATAGCTTAGAAGTAGCCTCCAAATGGTAGTAGTCGCCGCGAATTAGCCGCCAAATAATGCTAGCTGCGGAATAGCTGAGAAATAATGCTCTCCAGGAAGCTATACAACGCATTTTTGAGGATGTCTTGAGGATTTCAGATGTCAACACCGATTCCGGATCAACACGTTTGAAGGGTTTGGACCCCCGTTCAGCTTCTGGAGGCTTCGTCCAATCGCTGGTGGCTCCGGATGGCAGCTCGGCAAGCCAGCTACGACCGCGGCGCTTGTCGATGCCCCGGCCGCGTCTCAGTAAATTTTGGTTATTTCTCAGTTATTGCTGAACTCTCGTCTAATCCGCGAAAAACCTAGGAATAGCCGAGATATAGTCCACCAGGACCCGCTGCGGAGCCTGGTGGGTTATTTCTAGCCAAAACTCTCAGAGATGCCCTCGACGCGCGGGCTCTACATACATAGTTGCGACAAGGGGTGTGCGAAAAAATTCGAAACCGAAAAAAACGAAATAATTCTCAGTCAAAAATTTGTAGAATGCTTCGCTACACTATGGTACGTTAAAATACACTTTTTTCGATATTTCGTTTTTTTATGAAAATCGATACCGAAAAAAACGAAAATTTTTCGAAGAATGGTCACACTCCAAATGGCCTATCTGGACCGAAAAAATTTGCCTTCGGAACGAGAATCTTCACTTTTCGATGTCGAGTCTTCGGGAATCTTTCGCACATCCTTGGTTGCGACGCAGATTCTTCCGATCCAGAGATTAACGATAAATACAAATATAAATAAATGAGTAAAGAAATAAATAACTGGTAAAAACAAAGAGAAAGACGAATACTGTATTTTCTCTTTTAGAAGTACATGTACTTCTATTTCTCAGGCCTGTTTTTGGGTGTATGTACTTCTAATATTATCTGCCCTGTTTTTTGGCATTCTTATAGTGAAAACAAAACTATGATCTAGTTCCGGAATCGCGTTCAGTCCGCAAAGTCTCATTATCACAATCGTAGAAGCGAAGCGGTTGTCTTGAGAATGACTTCTTCATTTTCATAGTTGAACTTTTTGAAAACAACCGCTTCGCTTCTACGATTGTGATAATGAGGACTGAACACGATTGCGGAACTGAACTGTATGTTTTCGCGATCAACAACCATGAAAAATCAGCTATTCGAGTTCGAGTGAGTCGTCGCTTGCTCACTCGTTAATATTATCGTCGTTTTCTGAGCCGTAACTCTGATCTAGAGTCTGACTTCAGCATGTTATGGAGCATCACAACCCTTGCTTTACACATTTACAAAAT
The DNA here is from genome assembly GCA_029168955.1 of Aplectana chamaeleonis. Taxonomy (NCBI): domain Eukaryota; kingdom Metazoa; phylum Nematoda; class Chromadorea; order Rhabditida; family Cosmocercidae; genus Aplectana; species Aplectana chamaeleonis. Next base: position 227,449 of record JAPDOI010000234.1, read on the forward strand.
TGGTTTTTAAGGGTGCAGTTTTTTGATATGGAATTTATTTACCATTTTGTGGTATTATCTCAAATTAGGACTATTCTTTCAAAACATGGCTATTACGATTTTAAATCCGTAGTAGTTATTCGCCATTCGAAGGTCTTTGGAACCGTTGTATACCCTTGTAAGAAATGATTCTCTATCGAAGTTTTTTCAGAAATAAATTCGAAAGGAAATCATGCGATGTTGCACCTAATATGCACAATACCCGCGTTAAGTTTCTCAAAACCGGGGAGCATCTGGCAAACTTGGCGAAAAACTTCTGATGCATGTAATATTATTAGAGGCAGTTTCACTTCCGATATCTCCACGGTTTACGAAAGGTCTGGTGCCCTATATAGCAAGGCATGCTTAAAAAGGGCACGAAAGACGCGTTTTTGAGCCAAAATAGGCCCTCTCTTGTTTACGTTGATTTTTGAGCGTGGAGGAATTGACCGCTAGAAGGATGATACCTACCAGTGCAATGAAGCGATCAGCTCACTTATCAGCACTTCCTTGACTGGATCATTCCTGTAATCTGAGTCTTCATTTGTTCATTCCGATGGGGGCGGATCTGGGGCACCAGGCGTGTCTGGGGCACCAAAACGCTTGTTTGCAGCCGTTATTTTGCCGCTCCTGGCTCGTTTTTTACCGTTCTTTCGACACTGGGAGCCTAGGATCTTTCTCGCCTATCATTTAACTGCGGAAAGTCAGCGAGGATGATCATCGTGAACGCTGCCTTTAAATGAAGACTTTTTTGAACTCTGAAAGCGCTATCATAATCACAGATCAAGTTGCTACCTATTTACAGTTCACCTCCGCACTGCCGTTCAGTCCGCAAAGCGCACCCTGATTGCGAAATCTTGCTGCGGCGCGGTTGCGAACATCCTCAGACAAGGATGTGGGATCACCCGGGCGCTCTTGGCCTTTGGTGCCCGGGCGATCTCACCGCCCGGGTGATCCCACATCCCTGTCTGAGGATACTCACAACCGCGCCGCAGCACGATTTCGCAATCAGCTCGCACATTGCGGACTGAACGGCATTGCGGAAGTGAACTTTATTTAACTTTTGCGCCAAAGCTTCCTAAAATCGCTTTGTTTTCGAAGGAAATAGTTTTTGCATTTGTTTTTCAAAAACGTTTCTATTTATTTATTTATTTGTGGACGCACACATAGTGCACGTATATGAAGACATCATAACATCAATACCGTTAGATACATACGCCGGAAGCGTTCTCAAATGCTAAATGGAAGAATTCAAAATGGAACATAACGATTAAGGATAAAACAGAGGATAAAACTAAAAAACCCGTTTATAAAAGTGAGAAAGACTATTAAACACTGGGATCTCTACGACGAGTTAGAGCAGATTGCCTGGTGATTTACTTTTTTAAAGGAATTGACGTTGCGCGCGGCGAAGTGCTTCAAAACTTTGAGCAGTATTTGTACCAGTAATGGAGGAGCAAACTGTATGCTTTCTTCATAAATCAGCTGCAGGTGAGAGAAGCCCGAGGTTTGTTTAGGTTTAATTTTTTAAAACCTTCATTAAAAAGTCCGGGGTTTTCGCAGCAAAAGTCTGACCTTTCAAGAAGTTCTCAAGCTGGTTTAATGAAGGAATTCGAAAATTTGAAAAACACAAGCCTTGAGATTGTCCCACTAACACATAAGTGAATAAATGAAAAAAATATTTCAAATTGTTCTGAGGATGAAAAAGAAACAAGCGAATAAATATTTGATTGAAGTAAAAACTTCTTGACTGATTTGAGTTTTTAAATGGATCAGAAATTCGACTCTCGAGATGGTTGGAATAACTCTACTTTTTGAATGAATCGTATAATTAATCGATTTAGTCAGCCGTCTACAACCGCGCTACCGACTATACTACTTTGACCGAATCCAATGATTGGGAAAACCAGTCGACTGAAAAAATTGAATTCGAATTATTTGAAAAGTAGAATGTTTCAAAAAGGCGGATTCTCAAATGATTCGGAAAATTGAATAATAGGTAGACTACTTTCCGTTAGAAGACTACTTCGAGAAAGGCCAAACCCCGAATTGTTCGGAAACCCGAATATTCGAAAAAGGCCAGATTCGGAATTGTTCGAAAATATTATATTTAAAAAGTTAAGAATTTCAATTTTTTTGAAATTTCGAATAATCGAAAAATCTGAAAAAACGTGAACGTATATTTCCGGTTACTGGGAACTACAGGCTACAGTACACCTATAGTGATTCTCAGTATTAGGAAATTGCTGTCGCACAGACGTGACTAGCTCCTTAAATCACCATTTTGCCTGAATATTTGAACAAAAAAACAGATTTTTTTTACCGGTAGGAAGTATGGTGTTGCTAATTTATTGAACTCTTTCAATTGCACCTGCCTAAGGCAGCACAAATCTTTCGGAGGAGAATAGTCGCTTGGGCAGGCATTAGCTGTTCTCTGGAACAGCTTGTTCCTTTAGCCATATTGCTATCAGTGAATTCTCTCTCTCTCAAACTTGACCCTATCCAATCCCATTGCACGTGTCTGTGAAAACGAATCTGCTTCTCTGAGAAACCCTGCGCGACAGGCGACGTCGCGATGCGGCGGGGCGTGGCGCCGCGTGGCTGAGTGTGCGACGGCCGGCGGCATTCGTTCACGATGTCGTCTCATGCGGTCTGGTCCGGTAACGGCCACACTATTCTCTATGCCCCCTACACTTACGAGAAAATTGTTGGTCCAGAGCACCTGTGGAATCCCGATAAGGTGCATGCGTTCTTTGCCCGACATTGGAGCAGCTCCATCTACTTAGCACTCGGATATGTAGTCATCATCAATGTCCTACAACGAGTTATGGAGAATCGGAAGCCACTCAGGTATTTGCACTTTATACATCTATTTCCTGCCTTTTTAATCCTATTTTCACTCCACTCTCCAGCAGAGTACATTATTGAATGCCGTGTATCAACTCGTATTGTAAAGAGTTTTTATTGTTCTCTATACCAGTTTCTCTAGAGTGTGTAATCATAGGGCGATTAAGTCGACTCTGACCGAGTGTTTCACAGTTGAAATCAATCTTTACATGAAAAATACTGCTGGATTCACAGCTTGATTGGCTCAAGGGGAAGTTTCTGGCAGGGTCAGGCAGACCGTTGTTCAGCAGGACCTCGACCAAGCAAGATCAAAATTTTCGAAAAATGTCCAAAACTTTCACGTCCCCCAGGCTTCCGAACGAAATTTTTGTTAATTTTTGCAGTTAGTAGAGTTTTTAAGGTAAATTTCTTATTTTCTAATTACTGCACTCCCTACCCTACTGATCAGCCTCGGGGAGTGTTGTTTTGACTTGCCCTTTCTGGAGATTTTCAGGTTCCGCGCCCCAAAGCTAAACTGACGTAGCTCGGTTTGGCTTTGGAGCGCGGTATTTTTCAAAGGCTCGCCGCCGTCTTGAACATTGCTCATGAATACTTCAACTTGCAGAGCTTCCGGGTGACCTTACCGCAGTTTGTAGAGGGTAGGCCTAGGATGAAAGTAGAACTTTCGGGATCTTAGGGTTTTCCTTTTAAAAGAAAAACCTGCGTCGTTCCGTTCCGGCCAAAGGCGCGGTCAGGCCTAGTGCATACTTCGCGCGACGGGCGACGCGACATAGTGTTTGTCATATAAATCGACCGAAAGTCGATATTGCTGATATGCGCTGTCGCGCGTCGCGGGAAGTATGGACTAGGCTTTACGGATAACGGTCTTGGACAAGGAGAAAACAAGTTCTAGGCGATTTTTTCCGTAACGTTGAGGCTATGGTTGGGGTGTTAGGTATGAATTCGTAGAGATTTTCACGGAGATCTTAAATCATTTTTTTATTACGAAAATCAAATTTTGTGCAGGGACGTGAAGCCTAGCTTACTCGGATGAGTCCGGGCGGAGTAAGCAGCGGAACGGTTGGTCATGGCAAAATATAACAGCCAAAAGGAGATTTTGACATGATGAGTCTGATAAGGCTTAATTCGACCGGCTCAAAATGAGGAAGCTAGGCTATACGTTGTCTCATCTACGAAGTGAAGGATTAAAGCATTAATAGGCTCCATTAATGCATGTACAGGCTGTAAAACCGCGGAATTCTCATAGTTTCTACGCGTGCTGGTGCGAAGCGGATGTTAGAGACAGCGATGGAGCGCATGACAGACGGAGGGTGCAGCATCGCGCGCGCCTCTCGCGACTTGAGACGTGAGAATGAGTTTTTACAGAGGATAGCTCGTCTGAAAGTGCGTCTTATGAGTTAAAACTCTTGCTAAACCCTAAAATACGGCTACTACATCATTATGCACAAATCCGTTCTCCACGGTTTCTGTTATAGAGCTGGTATTGCTCCCTTTACCCTCGTTTTACTATTACAATATATGCCTCCCTCTTCGTAAGAATTTTCGTTATTTAGCAATTTTAACTCTTAACTTTCTTAGGAGCTCTTCCCCCATCGAAAACACCCCCTAGTTTTTCATTTCTGGCCCAAAGTTTTTACGCTCCTAGGCACGTTATCAGGGCAAGGAGCGCAATATGAACAGCGGAAAATTCACAACAAAAGTTCAATGAATTTACAAAAATTTCATTTTTTTTCTGGAAAATTATAGTCTCGAACTTGTGGAATAATTTCACGTAGACAGTTTGCAAAAATTTTCTTTTTCCGTCACTTGCGAAAATTTCGGTACCATGGGAGCGCGTGTAACTCCGTCGAGGTCCGGGACAACGGTCTGCTTGTCCCCGCCGCGGTGTCTTCTTTTTGGATGGAAGTAAAGAAAATTGAGGGAGCCACCTAATTTCTCAGTCGACAATAAAAGTTTTTTTTTGAGAAGGCAAGCGAAGTTTTCCAATTGTATTGGTTATCGATAGGTTGCAGCTCCAGCCAGGTCTGACATAACAACCGCCTGACTTTAGTGGGGAGCCCTTTCCAGACTAAAAAATAAAGATTTTTTTTGAATGGTAAAATTTTCAAGTTTTTTTTGATTTTCCCAATTTTTCGAAGTTTTTTGTACCTGTAATTCGTAATTTGGAGTACCGTCTCAGGAATCATTTAGATGGATGTCATGGAATAAAGAGTTGAGGGAGGGCTAAACGCAACCTCACCGCTCCATCGGCCTTTCGGCGACTGCCTCCACCAATTGGGACGTTTTCGCCCCTTTTTTTCTCATAGACGAGCTAATTTACATGTTGCACTGCGCATAAGGGCAAGTTCAAGAGGGGCAGAGACGGAAGTGGGACAATGCAGCCTTAACGTCCCTAAGTCTGCAATGCAACATGTAAACGTCGCCGGTAAGAATAGCGATTGCACGACTTCCGATGGTTTACCATTCTGATTCTTGATCTTCGACGCAGATTTCCGATGGTCTTCGGCATTCCGATTTCCGTTTCTCTGAATTGAAAGTTTTGGTGGATTTTTCGGATCCGCACACCAAAGATAAAAAGTGGCAGCCGCGTATACCCATGTCCTCAAGGCATGTCAGCTGGAACCCGACTGTAGCTAATTAGGGATCGCCCAGCATTCGGTCCCTAGGTTTTGAGGCTGTGCCTGTTCAACAGAGTAGTGGACTGGATCTATTGCATATTTCAGGCTAATTGCTGTGCTGAAGGCCATTAATTGAGACGAGTTCTTTTACTTTCAGCAGCTAATAGCTGCAGTCAATTCAAATGAATTTGTGGGAATAATTAAGATGTAGTTCACTTGCACTATGTTAGACATTGTGTTTTCTATGCTGTCAGAGCCCCAGTCATTAGCCGCAAAGCCTGGACTTGTAAAATATGAAAACGTATACATCGGGACCAGTTTTACCCAGACCCACCCCCCCAGGAGCGTGATTTGGTAAAATTTTGGCGATTTTCTTGTACCCTCCTTGGTCTGTTTTTAATTGTGAAATCCTAAGAAGAGGAAAATTTCATGTAAATTGGAAGGTATTATTGAGCTCTTCGTTAAAAAATCTGGTTCTAAAGAGTATACCCCCACTCAGGGTATAGGGTCAAGCAGAGTTGCGACTCGGCGTAACGAGGGATCGTCAAAATTTTAGTAACAAAAAATCAAAATCCGGGGGGGGTCGTAAAAATTCCCCCGGTTTCCGCAACTGAAATTGATCATACCCGTTGAGGTAGGCAGTGCCCGAACATGATTTGATGCTTATGTCATCAGCGCTCAAGTCAGTTTTTCTTTTGCCTTTTTCCAGTTTTCATCTCGGGATCGTAAAAAATTTAGAAATTTTCACGAAATTGTGGTCAACGGGGGTCATAGCTCCGCCGGTAGTTAGCGCAACAGCCTGCTCAATCCTACTCAGGGAGGTCCACTTGGTCTCCCGGCGGAGCTCAGGCCCCTCTCTGCTGCTCAGACCCCTGTGGAGCTCCACACCCCACGGAAGATCGTGGGTAGGGTCTTCTCCAGTGATGAGGTAGTTTCGGAAAGTCTCCCTGGTCACCTAAGAATTTCTCCGTTTTTGGCTCAAAAATCTCACTACATCCTCATAAATATTTTCATTTTCTAATCAAAATTCTTACGCTCCCCCCCACCTTCATCTGTAGCGCGTCTTAACCTCCATTCGACCATTTTCCATTTTCTGAATAAAGGTCTTATTGATTAGAAAGATTTCCGTGCTGTGATCGCATTTCATTACTTACCTTTATGAGTGCTAATACTATGCCAAAACTCTACTTTTCTAACCAATAATTGACATCTTCAAACACTTTTTCGATAGTTTCTAACCCGACTTCAACGACTTGTTCTCATGTATCACGATATTCTATTTTATTACTAAACCGATTCTAGTCGCACGATTCTATTTTGTGGACTAGGCCTGCTGGAGGAATTTGATCTCTTCGCAAACGCTATGCACTCGAACAGCATTGTCCGACTTCACCTTGCAAGGTCTAGACTGAATGACTCAGGTGCACCATGTCTGCACTTTCGTTTTTTTTTTCACGCTTCCAGCGTGCCAAAGTTCAGAAGTGAGTCATCATTGTACGGGTTCAGACATAGTTTTTCATAGAGTTTTTAGCCTCAGGTTTGACTTTTTCCAAACTGTGAGCTGACGTTCTTGCCTCAGTACCTTATTTAACAAAATTGGCTGTGTTCTAACGCGACAATATGGTCATACTCTCCAGAATCCAAGGAAGTGATTTTTGCCTGAAGCGCATTGAGTAATTTTTTGGGCCAAATCGGAAATTTTTCATACCTATTTGGATCATAATTCTTGTTAAAGTGAGATGATTCCGACAATTATAGTGGAGTCCACCAAGAGTGTCTCCTTTACTTATCAATAAGAAGCGGTCGGCTGGGGATCAATGTGCATGAATCCCATACCAGCACGCTCGATACTGATTGAGCGAGAGCGGTTGTGCTGGAACGTGTTTCATGTTCATCGATCTCCGATCGACCGCTTCTCATTGATATGTAAATGAGACACTCTTGGTGGACTCCACTATATATAACATTTTCGAGGACGCAGGTAGCATATCTGGTTTAAAATTGTTGCACTTAATAGTGGAAGTTTGACTTTTTTCGCTAATTGACCAGTTTGAAATAGAATCTGTATTGTCAGGTCTGTGGCTTGCTTCCTCAAGAAAAAAACATATAGAGTTCGCACAATCATTTTAGTCTGATGATTGGACGGGGCTGCGACGGTAGATCACCCTGCGAGAATCGAAACGCCATTCTCCAGTGAGGCCGCCACCCCCGCACTGCCTGCCACCTGGTCCATGCGTGAGACTAAAATGAAAACGGAAACCATAAATCTCACCCGCGGCTGGCGCGGGCGGTTTAAATCTCACCTGCGGCCTGCGGTATGATCAGCTGCTCTCTTCTCTCGGCCTGAATTGATCATCGTGCCGGCGCACGCGACCGTCGCGCCAGCCGCGGGCGAGATTTAAAGTTTTTTCTCGAGGAAGCAAGCCACGGATCTAACTATACATTACATCGTAGTTGGCGTCGGAAAACTTCAATAATAACTCATACGAAGGCAAATTTCTTCAGATAGTTTAGCTCGCAACTTTTTTAGCGGTCATTACCGCGTTTTTCGGCGGTTTACTGACCATCGCTTTCATGCGACCCCTCCACCGTTCTCACCTTTACCGATTTCCTCATCCATCATACACCGGCGGCTTGTTTCTGTATATTTTATAGACCACCGCTCCAGCCGCGGGTGAGATATAACGTTTTTTCTCGTGGGAGCATCATTGTGCCGGCGCACGCGGCAGCCGCTCCAGCCGCGGGTGATATTTAAAGCAGATTTAGATTTAAAGCCACAGGCTGAGCAGATTTTATCTCTTAGCTCAGTTACATCGTCGTAGATTCGCTCTCCTATCAATCGCATGTTCCTCCTCTATTCTATGACACCTTTGCCACGGTCAAGCAGGGCGTTGCGTAATTTTTCGAAATCAAAGCGAGCCCCCACCATGTAAAATTTTTCCTAAGATCTGAATTTTTTCCCAACTCCTCCCACCCCGAAGGGCGATTTCTGAGCAGTTTGTATTAATAACTAAAACTGTCAGACACCGAAAATTCGTTCAGTGTCCGGGCTCATGCGTCTAAAAACTGAGCAGTGCTACGATCATTCCCTTATTTCCTTACTTTTTTTCCTTCTGTGACCAAAAATATGGAGAATTTTCGAGATATCTCCACGAAATTTCCATTTTCCGTCCAAAATTTTTGCGACCCCCTAACCTTCATTTTCGGGCCAAAATTTTTGCGACCCCCTAACCTTCATTTTTGAGCCAAAATTTTTGCGACCCTCGCACCCCCCCCCCCCGTTTGGAACTTTCGCAACCCCGCTTGACCGTGACCTTCGTCGACCTCCACTAACACGCTCTGCATTGAGGGTCCAGCGGAATTGTGGCCGCACCCAATGGGGTTGTGGGGGGGTCATAATAATTTCGGCCTAAAAAAGGAAAGTTTGCTAATTTGGAGGAGGAATTGTAGAAACTTTGTACTGGACCACTCTTTCTTTCAGGAAGGGTCGCATTTATTTCCGACATTTTCTCAGAAGCTTAGTCACCAGGGTCGGGTCGTAGCTCCACCGGGGTCGGACACAACACCCCGCTGGACCCTGTCTGCACTCCTAGAGTCAATCAGCTTGCTAACATTTGCTGTGCTATTTCGGGCCGATGTGACCCCACCACCGACCCTCTACACTAATCTAGATGTTCCACCTCGTAGGTGGCTGTGGTCTACTGCCCGGATCAATTGCGTTTGTGTCGCAACACAACGGGTGGTGGTGGGGGTCGTACAGGCTGTAAAAACGGCAATCTCGCGTAGTTCATTCCCGTCCGGGCGTGAAGCGGAAGTCAGAGACGGCGAGAGAGCATTTGACAGACGGTGAGAGTAGCATCGCGCGCGACACATTGAGTGATGGGAATTTCGAAATTTTACAGAGTACAAGGACTTGGGCCAAAAATGAAAGTTAAGGACGATCGTGAAAATTTGTCCGAAAATGAAGGCTTTCAGGAATACTCCCTCCCTCGGTGTGTAGAGAGCCTCTGTCCCGTTACAAACGATATCCATTTACTCGTATAGAGCGCTGCAGACTGCTCTAAACGGTGGCGAGTTTTTAGCGTTCACCGCGCGTGCGACACTCATAGGACCGCGACGCGTACGTACGCGGGTTAACATTGTCATGGAGCCCAAAAACTGTTTGCACTCCTTTTTAATGGATATTATACATTATTATTTTTTTTCAATTTGCCAAATATGTATTTGCGAATGAAGCTTCTTTCAGTATGAGATGGTTGTTATTTGTATGGAATGGAGCATTAGCAATGTTCAGTATGATGGGCACGTGGCGATTTGGACTCGAATTTTATCATATGCTCACTACGAGGTACAATTGATTTTCTCCGTTTTTTTCTTCTTCCTGCCCTTTTCTGCATTGCCTGCAATTTTTCTCTGTTAATCGTGTACTTTGATCTTTTTATTTTTGTAGTGTCACTCTGCGATTTCTCAATCATGATTTATTATTTTTCTCATATGTGTTTTATACAATGGATAGCGTGAATTAGATGGCTGGCAGTTGATCAATTTTCTCTCGCTTATTTAATTACTGGTGACTGCCAGCCGACTGTGTGAAGTGGTGGCAATTTCACCAAACGGCTGGTTTATAGAGGGTTGTGTGAAGTCCCGGAGTAGAGGGCGAAAATGGATGTGGACAAGCACATTCTTAAGAACAGCTTAAAATTTCTGGACTTTCTAGCTGCATCTGAATAACCAGGTTATTCTCTGGTTTCGAGCCAAATTTACTCTGTTCCTTCGCGCGGTTGTGCGGAGCGAGGGCACAGACAGCGAGGAAGTGTGGTGAGAAGGAGACGCAGCGTACGCGCGCACACGCAAGCGATGATCGGAAATATGTTTCACCTGGAAACAGAGGATATCTGTGTGTATTTTCGATGTTTAATTATTCATCTATTCATTCAAAAAGATTTTTGCGCTGTTAAGCTCACGAAATACAGGATAATAGCGGGAACGCCTCATGTTACCCTGTTTTTTTTTTCGAGAATGAACTTTTTAAAATACTCCGGAGCGTTTATTTCTCGCTCACTGCGGCTATTTTTGGAGTTTGGCGCAGCAGAATTGGGTCTTGCGCTTTGAACTTCATAGGAAGGTAACATTTTTTTTCTGAATTTTCTACTCATTTTCTTCAGAAAATTACGCGTTTTCGATCCGCAATTTCAAAAGTAGGGATCACTCGATGCAAAGAGTATTGACAATCGACCACTGTTCCTTAGGGTAGAGAACTCTTCTATGTTGCGGGCGTGCTGTTGGGCTGATCCACGCCATTTTCACTTACTTCTCTTTCGTTTTTCGTCACTTCTTTTCCCTTGCTTTTCTAAGTTAAGGACCCATGGCTTACGTACGTTTCTACAAAACGAGGCATTCTTCAGTCTAAAATACTGCCTGTAACTCAGCTACCGGTAGCAAAATGCAAAGGGGCATCCTATTTGTGATTAGCATACTGAATATTTTTGTGTAGGAAAGGCGTGAAGTTCTATTTCGATCTTCATTCTCTTGAAGGAAGATTAGGATTAGTATCGGTTTATAGCCATTCCCTCCATTGAAAAAAGGGTTCAGCGGAATTCTTGTTTATAGTCTCTCGATCCTCGGTGGTTTTCGGTCTTCCGATTCCTAAAAATGCTTCAAAATGCGGAAGAAAATCTTGATTCTTCATGAGACTGGATGTTTTTCCGATTCCCGATTTCCAGTGGCCTTTGTCATTCGGATCTTCGAAGTTTTGTGAAGAAAAAGATAGCCGATAGGGGGAAGGGATCAGTTCAAAGCTTTTTATGATATAAAAAATTCGAAAACGGAATGACTAATTCGGAAATCGGAACGCCAACACCCATAAGAAATTATTAAATCAGGATATCGGAAAGTTTCTCATCACAAATTTTGGTCTCCCCATGGTTGAGCAGGCCGTTGCGCCAATTTTCGGCTGAGCTACGACCCCCTCCCCAATGACCGAAATGTCTTTAGAATTTTCAAAATTTTTTACGACCCCCCTCCCAAGATTCAGAAATCCTCGAACATGTTGAGGGTATCGCCTTCTTGGTGACCAAAATTTTGGAAGCTTGCGATCTGCACTCGAAAGTATTCTTGAGAAAACCATCTGCGACCACCCCCACCACCCGATGGAGAGTTATAAAACGCGTTTGGCTCTGCGCAATGAGTTGCCTACGAGACTCCTGCACCACACGCACGCTTACCGCGTTCGCGGACATTCTCATTCGGACAGACTTTATTTTGCTGTCTAAATGCTTTACTTTGGATTATTTGACAAGCAAAGACTATTCCACTACAAAAAATGATTGCCAGAATCAGCATTCTGTCGCAGCTTCATTAAAAATAGGCCTTCGTGTAGCAATAATGATTTGTACGCATTGATGCGCTCGCGTGGTTTTCCGTTTTCACTCGTTTTGTTGGATATCCGACCAAATATGCGCCCGTTTCGCGGCTCGCCACAGGTGTTCTCCGTTGCCTTTGATTTTGAAGAGAGCGTGAATTCATAGGAATTGTCGTCATGTGGTGTATAGAATGGGAAGATGACGATGAAATGCATATCAAATCACAAAAGGCCGTCGTGGCATTCACAATGTTTTTTGGATGATTCGAGCCATTTGATGGGGATGGCCACATTTTGGGAACGGGGCGAGACATATAATCGCTAACGAATATTAGGCAATTGTCAGGTTTTTCTAAAAAAAACGTGGCGGTCTTATTGATGGGTTTCTTACTTTTATTCTTCGCTAAACTCCAGTTTTCTCTTGAATCTATGAATTTTCAATTTTTTCGATTGCTTCTAGGCTTCTGCAAGTTCTAGTTTGTCATGGAACGTTTTCTGGAGCTCTTCTTGTCTTATTACACAGTTGTTTTTATAAGGTTTCATTAGCAAGTTAATAAATAAATAGAAGTTATTATGGTCCGAAAAACCTTCTCTATATCTTGGATTTTGAAATATAGCCTCACTCATCGTAATGCTTGAGAGGTAGATGCAGGGTTTAGCAGGACGTTGCGCCAATTTGTGGCGAACCTACAACCTCCCCTTTTTTGACCGAACTTTGAAAATATTTTAAAATCTCGAAAAAACCTAAAACTAAAAATGCATACTTCTCACACGCGGCTTTCTGTTACCATCTCATTTTAACTTACCTGGTGTTTTCGAAAAGATTCTTCTTCTTCTCCAAGATTTTTGCGACCCCCCCAAATTTTCATTTTTTAAAAAGAAAAAAAAAACTAAAAATCTTATGACCCCCTCCCCAATTTTTTAAAATTTTTTACAAAAAAATCAAAAAAATTACGACCCTCCGTTGCGCCGAGTTGCAACCTGCTCAACCCTGGGCAGATGCATTCTATAGTACTATTTATTCAAGAGTTTAGTTCTAGCTACAGCAAAGAAGTTCAAAGTAGGGCTTTTGCTGGCTTTTATGATGAGTTTTTCGTAATATGAATTTTAGGAATACGAAATAGGATGTTCTCAGAAAAAGACGCGAACATGTGTAGTCTTATAACCTTAACTTGAGACCTTTCCTTGGGCTTAGCAGATTTTTGACAGAGTAGCAGGGTCAAGCAGGACCTCAGGAGGGCAACAGTACTGGTCATAATTTTTGCATTTTCGGCGAGAAAAAGCATTTTTACATTTTCTCATAACTCTATTTAAAAGGGTCCATTCGGGAATCTAAAGAGATATTTTAAATCAGGATTTAAAGTTCTATCTTTTGCATGTTTCTCGGCGTACTTTTTACAATGAACGTAGGCGTGACAACATGGACACATTCGCTCATAAATGCCTTGATTGCGAAATCCCGTACCTCTTTAGATTCCCGAGTGAACCATTTTGAACAGAGTTATGGAAAAAGGGCGAAAAAAAAACGCTTTCATGTGTTTTTTTTTTGTGCGAAAACGCAAAAATTATGACCAGTATTGTAAGACCCCTCTCTTTAGTGATCGAAAAATATCGAAAAATTGACGATCCTGTGATTGACTATACCTTTATTTTCATTTTTGGGCCGAATTCTTACGATCCTCACCCGAAATTTTCATTTCCGAGTCAAAATTTCTACGACCCCCCCGTCATAATTCGTCGAGAACCGCGCCCAACCCTGCGGGAATTCGCGTCTCACTAAAATTCGTATTTCATTATTGCCTTGAACGTGTGAAATAGTTTCTCGTGTTTGACATTTTCACAGTTTACATTATACAACACGACCCGACGCTTGCTTAGAAAAAGAATAATTCGAACTACTATTGAAAAGTCGTGGATGGACGAGTTTTTCGAATATGGGCTATTCAAATTTACCAAACGAGTAAATAATTGAGATAAGGCCTCTCAAAATTTCCGAATGAATCAATAAATCCGAAAACAATGTCCCTTATTGAAGTCAAATGAATATTTGAAAATTTCAACCGTGTTTTCGATTAAATACACATTAATATCTTAGAATGGTTCCGAAAAAAATCACCAAAACTATTGAACAGTTCTATCGGTCGCAGAATGGTGAAATATTGTTACCTGAAATTGGCCCAATATTCGAAATACCCTGCAGGTTGTTTCTTAATGAATAGAATATTCAGAGAACCAATGAATGACTCTTTTGATTTTCCACATTAATAGAATATTATTAGTTGATATTCGGAAAAACCAAAAATCAAATATTCGATTTAATCGGATTATAGAGTACTCAATCAATTCGAATGTTATTCGTTTCTCTATTATATATCAGATAGACTTCTGTTCGAATTGATTAAGTCGATTATTTGAGTAGTCGAATTTCACTCATTCGGGAAATTCATTTTTTCGTTTTTTTTCGAAAATGCCATTTTATCGGCAAAATGAGCCGTCCATTTTTCAAGTATTCCATTTACTAGGGCAAATCAGCTATCTTTTTTTGAATCCAATTTATTAGTTTTTTTGTGAAAAAAATCGATATGCAATTTGGCAATTGATTTTTTTTTATTTTCGGCCAATTTCAGGTCATGGCGTTGGAATAATCATACACCGAGAGACTGTTCTACAGTAGTCGTGAAACTATTCGAAAACTACATATTCAGTGAAATATTGGGACCCATTTCGAGTAAAATTCAATAGAAGACACGTTTTCGAAGTTGTTGAGTCATTCTAGAGGTCTTAAAAGGCCTCTTACAAACAATTTTTTCTTTCAATTTTTTATGCAGCTAAACCCTATCATTTCTCGATTCGAGATTTTTTAAAAATCTGATGTTAGATTTTTTCTACATTTTTAAATTCAACTCTGAATGCCCAGGTCGGATGTGCAGAGCTTTCACGAGATTGCCTTTATTTTCTGAAAGGACGACATGCTCGTTACGCAGCTAATTTTTTGGGCTTGTTGATCAAATACACGGAGTGGGAGGCGTCTAGGATTGGCTTGGCCAGGGTCGAGCAGTCCCGTACCTTAGAGAAGCAATGTGGCCGCCCCTTCCTTCCTGACCAAAATTTCCGAAAAAAAATTCAAAATTTCTACGTGCCTCCTGGGTGAAGATTTTTCGAAAATTCTGGTGCCCAAAATTTTTAATGAAGAAGAGATTTCTTCGTGAAAATTTTAGGATGCATATTTTATTTTTCGTATTTTTATCAGGGTCAGGCGTGGAGCTGTGACCGGGAGCGTCTGGGCTGCGGCCCCCTACACTCTAGTAGCTCTGACGCTAGTGCGGCTCTCAGACTCATAATTATTCTGCACCACATTAGATTTTGAAATTTAAAAACCATAGAGCGAAAAAAAATATTTCATTCCCTTTTTGTGTCATATTCTTAAAAAAAACCACATGCTTGTTTTTATTTGCAACTTTTTGTGTGTTGAAATGTAGGAAAACAATTTCTGGGCTGCGAAAAGCCCGAGCTCCATCCGTTCCCCCTATCCGCCTAAGTGGCCTAGGCTGCGGGCCTCCTTTCACACACGCTGTGACCGCCATAGCGTGTGCGTAACCTTGGAAAAATCCTTCATTTTTGGCTTCACATTTTTACGCTCCCCTACCATCAAAGTGCAATTTTTTGGCAATTTTCACGTCCCCCTTATTGACCCACGGGACAGTAACCGCTTGACCCTGAGATTGGCTAGTACTTGCCACGACGAAAAGGACCTGTGTTCCCTTTGTCTTTGGTGCGTCGCGTGCGATGGATTCCGACTGCTGAACTCCTCCCAAGCGCCTTTCATTCTGTGTATTCAATCAACAAGGCACACATGTGTGCAGGAAGGTTCTATCGGTGTGCTTTTCGATGGTTTTCTTGCGCCGGAACTTCGCTGGTGCTCGTCGATAGGTGATACCGCTCTTATCTGTGCTGCATTTCCTCGTTTCTGCTTCTGCTCGATAATGTTGCGTGCCTACTAAGAGAGAGAGGGGGGGGGGGGCGACTTTTGATAAATTGACTTCCAGATAAACTGGTTTCCAGACTGCAAACAGGAGAAAAAAATTTAGGCCAGGTGTTAGGTTTTTTGTTAGCTACGTCCCAAAAGGGTTCAGTGTATCTTGCGGGAAATGATTGGTGACTTGCGTTGCCGCACTTGAGTGGAAAAAAAGTGTTCAGTTCTGTTGTGGTGTTTAATGCGTTCCTAGAGTTACTTTCTATTGTTTTTCCCACGCGTATTTGGTCATTACTAATATCTTCCGAGCAAAAAAACGACTTTTTTTCAAACTTTATTCTCAACTTGACGCTGTCAATGTCTGAATTTTTCGGACCGCAGGTTTTAGCCGCTTCTTTGCTTTTTCAGGAATGCGGTGTCCAATTTCGGCGAATCATCATTTGGTGTTGTAAACCGTAGGGAAACAAACATGAATCACTTCTGAAGGAATGTAGAATGCTTGGAGGTTCTCTCTCTTCGATTTGTTTTCGGTATTGAATGGGTGTACTCAGACAACCTCGTGCTATTAGGCGAACATAACAGCAACAGTAGCCTCGTGGTTGTTGGGCTACTTCCCTAAATTCACCATTTCTCGTTGTCACTACTGTTGCTATTCTCGCCACAGCTGCTCGACTAGTAGCTAAAAGAAAGACTGGAGTCCGAGTAGCTCGTAACCGAACAGAAAACTTACTAGTTAACCGAACAGAATAGTCGTTAGGAGCCGAAGCGAAAGTATGCCACGATCTGAGGCCGGGCGGCACCTCCGCTGAAAGCGTGACGGAAGTCCACCACGGATTTCAGTGGGGATGCTGCCCTGGCTGCAGACCGTGGGTGACTAGCCCCGCGGCCAAAATTACCCCCCTCCCCAGCACCTGAAAGGTTCTGAAGGTTTAACTTCGGTCCCTCTCTTGAGGGAGACTCGAGGCCATCTTTCAGGATCGGCTCTGAAAAGCCGACTGAGGCACTCAATGAGGTGAAGCCGCTTATATAAATCCAGTAGGTGATCTTGATACGGGGCAGGAGAAAACATGAAGAAGAGCAAGTTGCTTGTATAATAATCACAAGTCCAGTGAGATCTAATAATCATGGAAATATTGGAACATGTTCATTTTGAGAATACGGAATGAAAATAAAGGTATTAGGGTAGCTACCAGCTGAACAGAAACTTGACAGCTGTGGCTAGACTTAATCAGGATGTTGTTGTTAACGAAATTTAGGGCGAAAGCAACAGGAGCAATATTTTCAACAGCTGCTGTTATTGTGTTGAACTGGGTGGGTCTAGGAGGAGCCTGTTCGGCTACTAGCGTGAGACTTTCTGAGTGCATTGACCGCGAAGCGATTCAATTATCCTGATAACTTAGAGGCAGGGTCCGGGCAGAATTTTGATTTTGAGATTTCCCGCTAAATCGGTGCTCTTGCTACAGGTAGTCCCAAGGAACATGCGAAAACTGCGTAAAAACCGGTCTTCGTCAAGTTATTCCAGCCACTTCCGTTAGCCGATGATCCAGAAAAGTCAGAAAAATGTGGCCATCGTCCATATATTAGCGGTTGTCCACGCATTCTTCAAGAGTGCTGTGTAATTATCGGTCATTCCAGCCATGATTATCATGCTGTTAATACCGTAATCCCTGACTTTGAGGCTGTTTTCTCCAGAACTAAGCACTGAGAGTTCGTGAAACGTTCAGACGATGTTCAGCTAGGCCAGCCCAATCTATTTAACCCAAATTTCGGTAGTGTCAAAATTTTACCGGACCTTGCCTTTAAGTGATAATATTGATCAGAAAGTGATCTCACTTCGGAAGAGCATAGAATATATAGATAACAAAAAACTAAAAGTAGTCGGGTTAGGTTAAAGGATGAGTTGAGTTCGTTTCCAGAAATGCAACGGTTCTGCAATAAGAGGAGGAATACAGTGAGAAAAGATTGATGTTAGAATAATGCGGTGGAGGAGCGAAACATTAACAGAAAACATCGAAGGCTGAAATTTTTTTAGTTTGCAATATTGCGACGTATTGCGCAAGGCTGAGTAACGTCGGCATGGATCCTAATCAGGCCTTGCGTTCCCGGGTGGTGGCCATCGTGTACCCCTGATGAGGCGGGAGAAACGGGGGAGGAGCGAGGTTCCTGATTGGAAGCAACACGGGGACAGCCCTGTTGCGTCCAATAAGGAGCCTCGCTCCTCCCCCGTTTTTCCCGCCTCCTCGGGGGTGTTGATACACGTTGGCCACCACCCTGCGTTCCCCATTGGAGGTTGGCGCAAAATCGGTGCACTTCCGTTATAGCACATAGCACCGAGTTTGCGCCAACCTTCAATAAGGAACGTAAAGTCTCATTAGGATCCATGCCGACTGTATGCGCCTGACTCACGTTGCAACAAGGTCCAGCGGAGCATTGTGACTGATCTCGGTGACGCCAGGACTCTCGTCCCATGGTAACCAAGTTTTTTTTTGGGTTGCGCCCGAAACTGTTGTGAATTTTTCCTCCTACGCGGAAGTTTGGCCTAAAATTCTTACGATCCCCTCTCCAGATTTTCCCTCTCTGAGCGAAAATTCTCACGACCCCCACTCATCCCCCATTGTGCCTAGTTACAACCTAGCTAGACCCTAAGGGGCAAGTTAAGGCGACGTCTATGGGCTAAGTTTTTGCGCCGATGAGGTATAACAAAGTTCTTCACAGCGCTGCAAAAGTATAACCTTTTGTCAGTGAAGGACAGATTCGCTGGCGATCATTAATTTCTCGTGGGCTACACTGTATCTCTTCTCGTTTCGGAATGTTTAAACACCACAAACCAGTGCCGATTTTTTAAATGTTTTCGTCGCATGTTTTGTACCTTGAACAACCTTCTAGTTCCCGTACCTAAACGGTGATGGGTTTTTTGGAATCGTGAAAGAGGCGCCGACGCTACGGAATTGTTCGTCGCTTTGGAGTGTTCGCAGAAGACACCTATGGAGACGCGAACTTAAGGCTGAAAACACCGAATTGATACAAATTCTGCATCTGGTGTACATATCCTCTGATTCGGAGTCAAATTTACTCCGTTTCTTCGCGCGCTTGTGCGGAGCAAGGGTAGAAACAGCGAGAGAGCGTGAGGAGAAGGAGACGCAGCATATGCGCGCGATGATCGGAAATATTTTTTTTCTTTCCGAAACAGAGGATATATGTATCTTGGTAGGGAGAAAGTGTAGTCAAACATCTATATTAAGTTTTGGCTGGGAGGCTGTGCATGGGACTTTGAGCCAGTTGATCCCACAGTTTTTAAGGAATGATTGGTGCATTCTCGTCTAAACTTATCCCTCGAAACCTTAATCTTCCCTTCTTCAATAGAACCGTCAATCGCCTTCTGGCAGTGCTAGAAGGGTACCTGTTTTCTTAGAAATGAGAAGAAAACCGAAGGGCTACAAGCGATGGATTAATTAGTCGGCTATACATAGTTATCGCGCTCATTCAGGCGTTATGTACATACAGACAGACGGTTGCTATGGCTGTCTCTATTAGTGTAATCATTGTAGAAAAGAGTGCAGTCGGGTGTGGGAAATTGCACGAGATCGAAAAAAACAGAGCAGATGCAGTGTAAATTACACGGATTCTTGAGAGCTGTTTATACACACTGAAGGGTTCCAACTTTGTTGGCAGTAAAATTTTACGACTGAGAAATAGAGAAAGCTAATAGGAGCTCAAGGAGAAGTGGGGAGAATGGCTGTGTCCTTTCACATGAGGGACTGAGAGGAGCTAAAGTTGTCAAGTGGTCGTGTTTTATAGCCCAGTTCGTAGTCGATCGCTTCGGGTTCAGCTGGCCTAAGCGGCGAGATTGTGAACGGGCACAACGGAGGTGGAGAGGCGAGTCGTAGATTTTTCATAGAAATTAACAGGGTTAGGCTCACAGTATGATGATTACAGAGGGACAGCAGCTCTGGGAGATGGGAAGAGTGGGAGCTGCAATATATTCACTAAGAATGGATTCAATGAATCATTTAATTCCGCAACGTACTCATCTGAAGGTTACCTTCAAGACCCACCTGGGTGTCGCACAAAGTTTCAAGCTCAAGAAAGGGGCCTCACGAATTCCCTAGCTGAACCGAGGGGGGGGGGGGCGCAACTCTCACGGACTGCTCACAGCGCCATGCCTTACCCTGTTTGTAAATTTGGGGGCAGGGGTTGTGAAAATGTCATTTTCAAACTTTGTCAAGGGTTGATCAAAATTTCTGGCACTTCTTTAAAATTTTGGGGGCCATGGAAAAGAGTCGTAGCTCTGCTATTGTTGGCCTCAACGTCTAGCTGGATCCTTCTAAAAAGTTGAACAAGGTTTTCTTTTTGGCGTATTCCGAAATGAGCAGAACGAAGAATTAGCGAGGATTTCCATGCTAATAGTTGTGAAAATTGAGAGTGTGCTTCGCCAAACCCATACCCTAAAAAGTTATATTCCTGAAACTGTAGATCATTTTGGATAAATGACATGTTTTTAAGCTAAACTACCGTAGAAGTCTGAGAAACCAAAGGCGGGCCTTGTATTTGTAATCAAGCCCGATGTCCCCGATTCCCCCCCCCCCTGAGACGAATTTTTTTTTCTGGGAGGGGGGGGGGTACATCCGTCCTTTGGACCTACAAAAATGGGATTAAGGAACTGCCTTCATGGAGCTTGCGAACTTTGGAAGAAAAGGCTTATTGTGAAGGGAGCCGAACACAGACGTGGTCGGTTTATGATTTTTTGAGCGACTATGGTAGAATACGGTAGGTTCAATACCGTAACAATTGTAATCTTCCAGAAAACTGAAAACGGACCCTTTGTTTTTGTTCAGCTCCCCAAAATGATCTCTAGGACTTCTTAGAAAATTCCAAGCTCTGGAAACGGAAAGATTGAGGCGAGCATGTGCGCCCATGTGCTAGGGCCATACTTCGCTCGCTTTGGAGTGATGCTTGTAATGAACGATACCACTGGTTTAGAGAACCTTCCGCGATGTCGTGAATTCTGTATTGTGCACAACTAACGCCATGCTTACGGGGTGAAAGCTATGCCAGATAATTGACACGTCTTGGCAATGCTGAAGTGGCATAGTTATTAGCATTATTTTGCGTTGCGCAAAGGCACTGTTCACGATGAAAACACTTTGATCTCTCGCCGGAAATTGAATGTGGTTCATTGATACAACAATGGCGACAGAACGGCTAAAAAATGAGCCATGGATAGCCCTATACGGCCCTCAAACTTTGTTGTGCTATGCCTGCCCCGCCCACTTCTTCAATGGCCAACGAGGACGTGCGCGGATAGGGCATAGCGCATACTAGTTTTAGGACCGTATAGGGCTATTTATGGCCCGTTTTCAGCCGTCGTATCACCATAATTGTTGCAATGGACCCTGGTTCAATTGATTTTTGGTGAAAACTCGAAGACCGTCTCTATCGGTTACACTTTTCAACGCCTCTTTTCTACAAAAGTGGCTTCTCGTGCCGGGAGAAAATAATTTTTCCATTTTTCAGGACATTCACTGACTCGGTTTGTTTCTCAGTGGATCCTACGGGTCCGGCGTCGTTTTGGGCGTGTATGTTTGCATTTTCGAAAATTGCTGAACTTGGTGACACTCTATTCCTTGCCCTCCGGAAGAGGCCTGTGATCTTTTTGCATTGGTATCATCATGCAGTGGTGCTGATTTACGTCTGGCATTCAGGTACGCTGTAGCCTCTACCTTTTTCTATAATTTCCTTTTTCGTTCCTAATTAATGAATGAATTATTCTTCCTTCTTCTTTCCGCCATTTTGATGAGCTTTGGCGTCTGGGTTGTTTTACAGCAAGTGTTGTGATGGATTGTTGTGTAGCGTTGCGGCTACTTGATGATGAACGAATTTGAACCGGTGTCTGATAGTCCGCGCCGCTCGAACTGCTATAGGGAATGCAAAACTGAAAGCGGGAGATCGTAAAGAACGCGCCGGGATTTGATCACCGCTATTTGAGTGGATAGCTAATTGTATTCGCTGGGAAGTCTGGAGGGCGTCTTGACGTCAACACGTTGGTGGATTGAGGTTCCTGGATGTTTCTTTTGAGTGAGGAGAGTGGAAACGTTGTAATGTACACTTTCTCATTTCGAGGCGAATGTGGCTATTGTATTTGTTGCTGCGGAGAAGCTAAGCCACTGTTGGGGTTCAGGTCGAGTGCAATATGCTTTAATTTCGAATATATTGTCGAGCTGCAAGGCACTTTCGCAAGAGCACGTTGCCGAGTCCTGTCGATATGCGCAAATTTTTGCCTCTACCATTTTATTACTGCTGAAGCACGTCGTCCTGTTGCAGGAGCATGTGCTAAATAGCGCAAAACTCCTGCTACATCCACATGCTTATCGCCGCAGCAAGTCGTCCAGTTGCGGTAGACCGCCATTTCGATCGGGCAAGGTTTCTTATTGAATAGGCAGTGGGGCCAGTGCTTTAATATACGATGTTGAAATCCGTGGCGCTTCTAGCCTCAATTCAGTTCGGAAACTCGTCCAGGGGCGTGGCTCTCGATTTCCTCAGGGAGCGTTAGCTTTGGTTCCTAATGACACTGAGTCGTTTGTCCAATTTTGAACGGCGAATTTGATGGATCAGCTATCTCAGGCCTGTGCGTAGTACTTTCTATTTGCAGCTGTTAAACGGGAGCGAAACAGTTTGACGAGAGAGAAGGCAGTATCGAAGGTAGATATTGAAAACCGAAGTGTTTTTAGCGTTTTTCGATTTCGAGAGGCGCAGTGCACGCTATAGTTGTGCTGTGGACGAAAAGATCGAATATCGAATGGATTCGAATGACTCCTTTTTTGAGGTCCTAATCTCGGATAGATTCGAATGATTCCCTTTGTTAGGTATCAATTTTGAATAGATTCGAATAAATTTGATTCAAATATATTCAAATAATTTTGAATCGGCAACCTGAAAAAAGGCCAGGTGCCTTCACCAAAACTGTCCAGGAGGCTATTTTGGGCGCTGAACATGATTATGAATTCCGTTTTCAAACTTTTGAAAGATCACAGCTAGTTTTGGAAGGTATAATTCGCAAAGTTTGTCCGAATGAGACTGTTTGTTTGTTCACGCGGACGGCGTGCGTGTGGAGCAGCCGTAACAAAACATTAATTCGGGTTGAACCTTACCATGGCTGAAACAGCTGATTGGGATAGTATTCACCATTCGTCAGGTATTCCTGCTAATCGATTTCAAAGTTTGAAAAATGCTTTCGCGACAGCCGTTTGACAAGTAAGCTGACCGCTTATTCAGACTGTCTCTTTCGGACGGACATTACAGAAGATGGGTGTGTTGAGTTTTTAATTTCTTTGAACCACCAGCTTAGAGCGGGCTATTGAGCATTTTCGAAGTTTCTTTTTTTCGAGTTTTTTCTTTTGTTAACTACTCGAATTTGAGTGTTCAAAGGCAGTGTTCACGATGATTTTCATTTCCGAGTTTTTCACACGAAACAAAGCGTTAGCCTTCAGGTGTTACCAGAATTACGAAGAAACATCGAGACACGCATATAAACACCGTATTTCAGTGACACTATTCTTTGGCCTGGACTAGTTGTCCGATTGGATGAACATGTTCCCGGTGGTTGTGACAGGTGAAAAATGGGGACAGTCGAAAATGGAAAATTATTTCATGCAAAACAGCATTAGTTAGGGTCCGAAGGAAGGAACGGAGCAACAGAAAGCAGACAATGGCAAAGGACGGGCCCACAAAATATTTCATCGTCACAACGAATAGTTCCTGTGAGGGTAAAGTGGTGGGGTGAGAGTAAAGAATTTCGTGCCCCTCTGGTCCGTTTTTCTCAGTTTCTCCGTCATTTTAGTTCTACCCGGGGGCCAAACAATCGATTTAGCGATTAATCTCAAAATCGAAGATTATCGTGAACATTAACCAACTAGTAGGCTTTGAATATCGAAAAGATTCTAATGACTTTTGTGTTGAGGTCCGAGTTTCGATTAATATTTGAATGACACTTTTTTTTCGAGTGCTGAATAACCAATCGTGATGAAAAGGTCCGATTTTAGAAATTCCGAATTCGAATAGGTATTTGAATGGCAATTATTCGAATAATTTGATTCAAAACTATTCGAATGGCGAGTTACTAGAGGAAACCAAGGGTTGAACTCTGTCAAAGGAACGAAGAGCCAACCATCTTTGGACGAGATATCAGCTCAATACAGGCTGTACACGCAAAGGATTGCAATGGATATCTTTTCTTCACCGGTTCCTCTCAGTGTTTTTTTCTTCAATCTACTTCTCTTCCGTTTAACGATTGCAAATGGCGGGAAGCACAGGCGTGAGACAATTCGTCCACCATGCCGCCGCCGCTCAAATTTCAGTGATTTGGAATGGGGTTCTACTCCGTTCGCAAGGATAGTGAATGACTTCAGAGATACTGTTGTGATAAGCGCGAGGTTTTCACTGAAATAGGCTGAAAATATTTAAAAAAAAATTTTTTTGGGTGCTCTGCTCCTCCAAGATTTGTCTGATACTGCCGATACTATGGGGTTGTCTGACTGGGTCAGTATTAGAAGCTAGGCTTACAAGAGAAGTGTTTAGATTGTCAAACGCATCTGCCAAAACGGCTAGCATCTTTAGTATCTCTTATGGCTCAATAGTAAAAATGCGCAGTATCCAGCCCCGAGCTGCAGGTTTCAAGAAGTTACACGTTTAAGAAGGTCTTTTTAGTGCTTTTTGTACCTTTCAAAAAGCGCAGTAGTCTTTGGGAAATCTGGAAACAGACCTAATAAATGTGTTCAGCGCCCAAAACTACCCTCCCCCCTGAGCAAAGTTTGGGTGAAGGCACGTTTTCCATACTTTGTTCAGACTGATAGCGTTTTGGACTTGTAGGGATTTTCGGTTGGGCGTTTATTTCTACCGATTGAGGGCTCTGAAAGCGGTTTGGAAAAATGTTCCCGATTTGACGTAAAAATCTCCCAGGGTGGTTTTTTGGTGTGCTTATCGCGAATCTTTGGTTTATTAGTCGATTTTCCAGAGTTTTCGGCTAATTTCGTTCGAAGCTTCCCAACAGGGAGAATTTCGAGGGGAAAACGCCACTTTCGAGATTCTCTGATTTATCCAATGAATATGTCTCAAAATCATTTTCTAGGGGTTATTTGGAGTGCTAAACACGAATCTGAAGTTCGTTTATCGATTTTCCGCAGATTACGGTGGGTATACGGTAGTTTGGTCAAAATCTCAGATTTCACTCAAAATTTGTTTGTGTACGGGGGTTATTTGGGGTGGAGAATAGGAATTTGACGTTCGTTTGTCGATTTTCAAAATACTAAGGTGGGTTTCGTCCTCTAAATGATATGGTACCTACCATAACCTACAGCAAACCTCAAAATTTCGACAAATGGACTCCAGATTCGTGTTCACCAACCCAGATTACGCCTACTTACAATTTTTGAGCGAAATCCGAGAAATTTTTTGAAACGAAAAAAAAAAGCCAGATGAAGTACCCTTGCCTTTTTGCGAGGCTCAAAAAAATGCTCATAACTTTTTTGAACCAGCAGCTCGGGGCGGGATACTGCGCATTTTTACTACTGAGCCAGAAGAGATACCAACGATACTAGTCGTTTGAGCAGATGCGTTAGACACTCTAAACGCTTCCCTTGTTAGGGATCTTCCGCTAGAATCAGATGGCTACTTATGGCAATGTTTTTAGTGCTATCTTTGCACTGTACACTGAATAGTTCATGATTTGTTATCGCTTAGCTTATAATTCGGCAACCTTGGTTGGGTAACTTTGGGCAGAAAAATATGTTTTATACTTATTAGTAATAATAAAAACAATAGAGAACATTTTTCCTGTTTTGGAATCGGGCTTTTCAAAAGAAACCTCTTTTCTTTTCGTATAGACGAAGATTCTAAATGAATTGGAGGGACACTCAGGAGATCAAGCGAATCCAATTTGCAGAGCGAATATCTTTTGCCGAAGAATGGAAAGAAGAAAACGCCACATCAAGCTCTAGATTCAATTGATCTCAACGAATGTTATGCCCCTGAAACTTGGCGCGGTGTTTTCTTTTCTCCGTTCTTTTGCAGAAGGAATTCATTTTGCAAATTGGATTCCCTTCATCTCATCTGCGTCCCTGCAATTCATTTACGATTTTCGTCCCTGATGGAAGAAGAACTGTTCTAGTGCGAAGCCCGTTCCTGAACTGCACGGGTCTTTTCTATTTTCACACAACAAAGAAGCCGAAAGTTCAGCTGTCACCAAACTGGTTCCACTAGTCGCGTATAATAAAAGAAGTGACAGATGTACATATATCATCAACTGTTTTCATGTCATTGTGCTTATTCGTCGGCCCCAGTGTGCTTTAGCGGCGGCTCTTTTCTTAGGCGCAAACATGTTTCGGAGGAACACACTTTCGGGGGTGTTCCTCTACCAGTATACACTTTCAAATGTCAAGGTTGCGAATTGGTACCGTTGACGTAATGTTATTGGAAGTACGCCATTTTCCCAAGAAGAAATGTGGTTCGCAAGAAAAAAGGGCGAGTTCAGGATTCTATTACCAGAAATGGGTCACTCGTTGTGTTCTGTGCTATTAGGATTCCATAATCTTGTTTGATGGGTGACACGAGTGTTTGGAAAGAAGTTTTTGGAACTTTCGGTGAAAAAGGCGTGCTTTGGGTGGGTATTGGGGCCTTACTAAGGAACAGTAAGGTTCATTCACCCGTGGCCGTAATCATGAAACTACGGGAGCCTCCCGAGAGGGTTCAAAAACCAGTCGAAGTACCTGGCGGGTGGGCCTTGGACTCTCCCGGGAGGCTCCCGTAGTTGCATGAGTACGGCCACTGGCCTATCTAAACGGCTGTATTTTTTCGGGTTACTCTCATCGAACGTTGAGTTTAAAAATATTTTCAGTTGAGAAAATTTAGAGTATTTTTTCTCGGTAAGCGATCAGTAGCATTCTGGGCATACGCAAGATCATAGGGATATCAGTGAGCATGGTGCAATGGATAGATCAGCTGACTGTTAGCCAAATGTTCTTAAGTTCCATCCCCAACTCGACGATTTGCTTTGCGCATTTATAACTAATTGACGCTTTTTTCGATTTTTTTAAATGTATCAGTTTTTCCAGATTACCCGTTTTCAGAAGCACCGAATTGTGGTTGAGCAGGGTTGCGACTCAGAACAACAGAAGGTCGTAAAAATTTGGGAAACTTTCAAAGAAAAAAATGAAAATTTAGGAGGGGGTCGTAAAAATTCCGGAGCTAAAGTAAATCTTCTCCAAAATAGTCAGTTGCGAGGAAGACGTTTGCATTTAAAATTTTTCAGTCAGTCACTCAAATAAGTCTGAATAAATTTTTATCTTGGGGGGATCGTAAAATTTTTGTCAACAAGAGGGTCGTAGCTCCGCCGAAAATTAGCACAGCGGCCTGCTCAACTCTGTACCGAATGGGCTGTTTGTACTAAAATTTGAGAACGAATGATTTTTTTCGCATCCGGATTCATTCTATTTTGTATGAATGACATTCTAAAAAAATTACCATGCGATTCGAACGCATATTCGAGCATTTATTCGAACAATCTTGCGGCTTTTCAAAAAAAAAGCTTTTTCTTGTGGTTTTCGAATATGGCTCGAAAGTGGAGCGTTTTTTTATTATCGTATATTCGAATATCGGAATATTTGAAAGAACAAATTGGCGGAATAAAAAAAACGTTTTTTTTTCTTCCGATTTCACCAAATAATTTGATTTATCCATTGAGTCAACTATTCGAAAGAGCCATTATAGTTGGGTCCGTGGCTAGCGTGCTCAAGAAGAATCATTTTAATCTCACCCGCGGCTGACACGGTAGTCGAGTGCGCCTGCCCGCTAATCGATTCAGGCCGAGAGAAGAGCGCAGCTGATCAGCTCGCCATACCTTCAGCTGCTGGTGAGATTTACACCGCCAGACACGGGTGAAATTTGAATGTTTTTTTTTTCTTGCTGACACAATCCAAAGGCCTATTTGTATTTATCTCGATGGGTTCGAATCTTCAGTTGAAGTGGAGTTGCAAATCCTAACGTCTAGAATTTCAAATCTCGAATGTTAACATTTTCAGTTTTTTAGGACCGTATTTATAAACGATTTACCCGCAAGGTAAGGGTATATATTACTCGTTATGTCTGCAACTCCTGTACTGCATACGTATGTCTCGCTCCTCCGTTAGACAAACGCATAGAGCACAGGAATTTCTGAGGTTCCGAGTAACATTTATCCTTACCTCATGGGTAGGTCGTTCAAGAATACGGGCCCTGAATGCATTGAGCAAAGATTAGTGTTATCAGTGAAGTTTTACATTTTATTGTTGATTCATGCTTTTTCGGAGCGTATTTGGAGGGAGCACTGCTTTTTTTCCTCTTTTGGATCCAATGGCCGACAATTGTTGATCCTTCTTCTTTCTAAGAGCTGATTGTCAAAAACCGCCGAGTGTGTAGGGTTTCACGCGGCCTGGTGGGGTGGCTATCTATGTGCGCGCAGTGAGTTTCCCGATAAGCTATCAAATTATTGGCGGGGGAGAATCGTCGAACAGGCAGGGTTGATATTGCACGACGAATTAGGGATGCTCCAGATTTTTCCGAACTAAGGAATCATTGATGGGAGAAAATCAATGAGAATCGCTGTGCTAGTCTAATGGTCAGCGTTATTGCATGTTTTTTTCCTCACATAAATAAATTGAAAAGCCAATTAACCTCAATCGATATGTGTACGGGAATTTGTTGACTTAGGCGGACGGTCTCTTGTCAAACATAACGCGATTCTCGACGTTTCTGACCGAAACGGGGGGATGTTGTAGCCGACAATAGAAGGGTGAGGAGGGCACCGCCTGAACGGGACCGTTCCTCCGCTGTGTATTGTGCAAAAAAAAAACGAAAGATTCGTATAAGGAATCGGGTTTCTGAGTAAAGGGGCCGCGGGAATCTGAACTTTCAAAGGCTTTTGGTGGCTTTATGGAAAAACAGGGTTGCTGAGTTATATCTGGAAAATGAATTTATCAGGTTTTGAAATATCCGATTTATTTGAAAATTCGACTTACTCGGGTCAATTAGAAAGATCCAAATATTTGATTTCTTTTATTATTCGCCTTATCGTTGAAGTCGATCAATTCGACTTTCGAATATTCAGTTGTTTTCATTCTACGATAAAAGATTACCCGGCCACCTATAAAATTGCCCTTTTGTATTTGTGTATTAGTCAGGAATTGCCTGAGAACGCGAATACATATGTATTTCCAAATATTCAATTAAGTTATCGATTCTTCGTTCGAATAGCTTAGGCGACTGGTTTTTGAATTTACTTACTAATTCGAAAGTTGTAAGAATTGTTGCAATAAGAGAAGTTTCCACTTTGGTTATTTCTAACAGGGCGTACTCGAATTATTAATTCATCTGAGGCTTTTTAACAGGATCCAGAGGAACGTTGTTACCGACCTTCGCGGACCTACGGCACCCCATCGTGGGCACTAAAATTCTGTGAAAAAGCTGGTAATTTTTTCGAATCACCTTCTCGTTTGTGAAAATTCACAGCACAATGTTCACGATCCCCTCCCGCCAATTCAACAATTTCCATATGTAGACCAAAATTTTTGCGAACATCTCCGTTGTGTCCGGTCACAACCCCGCTGATCCCTGCGACTATGCGGGACAAACATCGAAGAAAATGATGTTGATCTGCGCTCTCAAAAAATGCGATATTCGAATTAATCGTTCATTTGAAAATTACCCCCCAGTGACTATGTTTAATGCCTTCTATACCTCGGTACTCGAGGATTTTTTTTCGAATAAATTAGTGAATGGCATATTGGATTTTCAAAAATTTCGAATGAATAAATTGATCGGTTATTAAGCGTTCTTCAGAATTCCGAAAGGATAAACAGTTGAGAAATCCGACTTTATTTAATTTCGCGGATTAGCGATTGAAAACAATTTATTTCTATTCGCTTTTATGAATATATTTAATAGTCTTACACGATTTTTGGAAGTTTTTTGCCGTAACTGCTGTTTAACGTCGCAGTGCACGTTATGGTATGTTTACACAAGGTGTTGAGTTGATCGCAAAACGCTTGGCTCCGGGCGAGATTGAACCAGCATATTCCCTTTCCGGGGGAGCGCCTTATCGCACTGCACCACCGGAGCCCCAGCGCCGCTCTCACTCAACTGCTCGGTAAATCTTCACCGAAGCATATTTAATAGTGGTTGAATTCCCAATTTATTTTCCGTTTCTTGGACTTGGTCTGGCCCTCAATGCACGACTATTTTGCGGTTTTATGCGATGATTTAGATTTCTTCGCCTTGCTCTGTTAGTGATTTTCTTCAGAGTTTAAGGCGTCTTTCATAGTCTTCACCGCAAGCGCACCGCGCGGCATTCGCGAGACGCCCGGTGCGAACCT
Source organism: Aplectana chamaeleonis (assembly GCA_029168955.1). Classification (NCBI taxonomy): domain Eukaryota; kingdom Metazoa; phylum Nematoda; class Chromadorea; order Rhabditida; family Cosmocercidae; genus Aplectana; species Aplectana chamaeleonis. The sequence goes on from JAPDOI010000234.1 coordinate 257,665, forward strand.
TTATTCGAACATAAGTAATGCTGGGACTATCCTACGCTACAGTATACGCAGATGCAAGCCAGGAATTTCTGTGCATGTCACAGTTCGGGCCCAACTATGCCCGCGCCCCCATGGAGGTGTCGCCAGAGATTTCATAGTTGTTTTCGGCGCGGTGAAAAGTTTCTTAGTCCACCGCTTATACCGCGCTTACGGTGAGGACTATGAAAAATGCCTAAGGACCGTTTTGATACGGAATCCCTTGCAATACAGTCATCATTAGCTATTGTTTATGTTTGCAATACTTGGATGATGTCCACTATGATGATGTTGTTGAAGGCCGTGTGCACGCTCCAAATCGGTGTCAGTTCTTTGGTAAAATCGAAGGTTTGGAGCTGGCGGTATTGTAAACCGACAAAAACACCCGGCGAAAACTTGATTTTAATGGTGAGATATGAGGTTGTTTTGAAGGGTCTTGGTGTTGAGGAGTGGAATTGGCAAACAGTGGGCGGAGTCTCGACTCTTGTGGCTCAAGATGGCTTGAACACGGCGATTTTTACTCGTGTCTGACGCTTCCAACTGCTTGAGCGTTCTAGTAGAAACTCTAAGTCCAGTTCCGTCGGTATCTCAGCCATTTTTACAAGCGCGTATGCTATCCTTAAGCTTACTCTAGTTATGATTGATGGCTACTAGAATGTATTCGACACCCCGGGGGGTACAAAGAGAATTAAGTGGCGCATTCGAGTGGGTTTTCCAGTGGTCTCTGCAAATTTCGAAACGCGTAAAAATTGCTCAGCCTGTACTGGAATCTTCAGTTGTAGTCACCTATATGTGTCAGCGCTGTATCAGGCTGCGAGCTTATCAAGGAATAAAAATGTGTGTCATCAGCACGAATGTGGTGTGTGGTTTATACTGTGTACATCACTTTTTATGGGAGACTGATTTCATTACAATGCGCTTTGAAAGGCGTCTAAATAAGGCAACTGGACACAACCGAGAACAAATCAGACTAACGAATCATTACAGGATTGGCATAGAGCACAGCAAACTTTGGTGCAGAGTGTAATTTGATATGGGATGATAGCGAAGGGGGAGCATCCAAATGTGAAATGCAAGTGTGAAAAAATTTTAACGTTCTGGTAAACTCGAGGGAGGTACTATCGTACCCCTTTTCGCAGAACTTTGAAGTTAAGGTCGATCCGAAACTGACTGTCCGCCCACGCGTTCGGCGTGGTTGTGGAGCAGCCATCGCGGAGGCATTTTTTGAACATGTAATTTGGGTATTAGGAACATTAGAGGAATATTGAATAACATCGCGGCCAGCGGTGCAGCTGTGGGAAGACCCAAAAAAATGCCTTTCCAACGGCCGCTCGACACGCGCGTCGGCCGCGTGGGCGGACAGTCTCACTCAGACACACTTTTTGAATCACCCTTTTCTCTGTGGCCTTTTGTTGGAAATTTTAGATGCTTCGAAGTTTTTCCGAACTAAATTTTCGGGTGATTTGTGTTTCTATCGTAGCTTTTCAGTTTTTTCCGATAAATTTCTCGGCATATTAAGCATTTTCATTTAAAGAAAAATTCCCACTTCAAGGTGTACGACCCTTTCCGCCTCACAGGGTATCCCCTCTTGTACTCGAGGCCCAACGGAGGGTCTTTAGCGTCCCCTTCCCAACATTGCGGTAACCGCACTCTGTGCTGAAAAGGGAAGGATCATTACGTGCCGTGGCGATTCCAAATGAAATATGCGTTTCTAAGATTGATTTTCGACGAAGAATTCGAATTTTTACATTGCAGCTGTGAAATAGGCTTGAAACTATTTGGGGGGGGGGCACTCGAGAAATTGAAATGATTCATCCATGAAAATGAAAATTTGTGCTGATATCATATGTCTGTTTGTGTTATCCGTCATTGTTTTCGTGAAGACTCCAAGAAATGCTTCGATTTCTGAAAGCGGTATCATTCATTCTCCAACTGAATCCTGAGTGCCCCCCCCCAATAGTTTCATACCGTGAACTGTTTCCTATAACGGAGTTTTGAGCTTTTTAAATAGATTTCTATAACTAGATGACATTACTCCTGCCGTAACCTACAGAAATCTTCCAAAAAACCGGAAACGGACCTCATATTTGTGTTCAGCACTCCGAATAACCTCCCTAGACAAATTCAGAGCAAAAATTTTTTCGACCTTTGGACTCCCACTCCCAAAAGTGGGATTGAGTTATCACCTTCGTGAGGCTACTAAGGTGGAATTTTCTCTGCACAAACGTCGTCTAGGGGGGTTATTTGGGGCTCTGAACACGAATATGAGGTTATTTTTCCATACTCAAGTTTATTATTGTAGGTTACGATAGGAATATTGTATTTTGGATACTACAACCTACGCATAAAACTCCGTTCAGAGAAGCGTTTCGCAGCTGCAATGTGAAAGTTCGAATTCTTCGTCGAAAACTGACCCTACAAATGCATATTTCATTTGAAATGGCCACGGTATGTAATGATCCTTCTCTTGTGAGTCCAAGTGTGACTGTGGTCTCCGATACACTAACATTTTAGGGAGCCGCTCAGAGAAGCTTTCTCTACTGACTAGCTGTAGGGCGTCCCGGCGTTTATCTACGTCCCGTCTAATATGACGCTATTTCTGCGAAATAATGCATAATTAAATGGCAGAAAGCAGGCGTTTTTTTTGTCTGATGTGGGCTTACTGTCGTCTGCAAGCAATCCGTTCAGGAAGAAATAGGTACGTCGTGTTCAGATAGAATGACATGATAAAAAGTAAAGAGTAGCGGTAAAGCACGTATGGCGTAATGTAAACAGTTGCTGTTCGATAGCAAATATTTACTGAACGCTTGCAGGAAGTGCAGGTATTATGGTGTGGGTATGACAAGTGAGGAGCATGGGGCATTCGATGATTACGGGATGAGTGGGGATTCTTGTGTTGAAGATTAGCGTTTTTGGGTTTATTCCCTTAAAGTGAAGCCTTCAAGAGAATAGTTTCGTTTTCTGGAGAGAACCAGTGGACAAAACGTAACAGGCACATTAAAAACGGGAACAGTTTTATGGGAATATATTTTAGCGTATCCTCTATAAAACGTCGTAATTCACATCATTCAAGGAGCGAGCGGCGCGCGCGATTACGCAGCCTCCGCCTGCCCTCCGCTCTTTCACTACCTCTAACCTCCGCTCCGCACCAGCGCGCGTAGGAACCATGTGAATTTCGCCGCACTATAGCCTGTAACGGAGGTGATAGTTTTCTTCCCAATTCAAGCGCCTAGTCTTGGTGATTAGGAAGCACTTGGAGTGAAAGGAAGGAGGGGAAATCAAGGGGCAAGTTTTAGTTTTTTTATGTGGATTGATTTGTTAATTAGTAATCAACCTAGTGGCCAGTTTTCCTGTCCCATCTCATCCGAAAAAGCACGGCTTACTGCGTGCGTTCGCGATTAAATTTACCAATCGATGAAATCGATTGATTTGGTCAATAGTAAAAAGTAAAGTAAGTAATGATTCCACGACGTCCTGACGACATCATCAGAAGCCCTGCCTATTTTCAGCGACGCCCTGGGGAAGTCATCTGAAGCCCTACTAACGTAAAATTTTTCTCCGTCTCTTTCTGTGAAATCTTCCTCCTAAAGGCACAGTTCAACCTCAGAATCGTTTTCCAGTTTTTTTCCCTTATTTTGGATTATTGGCTGATCACAATGGTGTCTACAGAATCCCCAGGTCCCCCTACGAACGGAGGAGTTATAGCACCTCGAAGATTGTGAATTCGGACGTTGAGAAATTCGTGGACGAGTTGTTTCGGGCCTGCTATTCCTCGTCGTTCGAAGGCGTCGCGCTGGAGCAGATCACAATATGCTATTAGACCGATGACTAATGGAAGAACGTAGAATTGGATCAGAACCCATGGCGTGTCTCGTTCCTATTCAAAACGAGAACCCTGAAGTGGGCGGAGCGAATGGTGCTAATTCGTGGAGCGGAGGGAATGGATGCTCGATTGTTCTCGCTTATCCTGAAGAGTTGAGATTACGCGCTCGGCAGGGTTGCTACCAGGGTCAAGCAACCCTCTGGACAAAATCCGTTCGTTGATGCGACCCACTTCATTCGTGGCAATGCTTTGCGACCCCTTCCCTAAAAATGGCCGTGCTGAATTCAAGGTGGAACTGCTCATTTTGCTAAAAATTTGAATGCTCGTCAAAATTGCAATTGTCCAAATAGCGAAAAATTTTACTTGGGAGCCTCCCAGTGTCATATACGTTGCTGTGATACGCCGTAGCTCAGCGGTTCGGTGAATTATACCCAGTAATGAAACGGAAAAAGCAAAGTCGCTCATGTTGAGTGAGAAATTGAGAAAATCGCTCGTTGCAAAGAGTGGTGTAAAGATGCTGTTTTTTCCAAATGACCTCTGCGACCTTACTTTTGACTTCTGGACTCAAAAAATTATTCAAGAGAAAATTCAGCGTACGTGGTTTTTTATAAACATTAAGTAGACGCACCGTCTGTTCGACTGCCGCCTTTCAGAAGTCAATACAAAGGCCGCGAAGGGCATTTGGAAAAAAAACTGCCTTTTCACACCACTTTTGCACCACGTGCAAGTTTGTCTATTTCTCGCTCTACACCAGCGGCTTTGCTTTTTTCTACTTTATTGCTGAGTCTATTTTACCGAATCGCTGACTTACGGTCTATACGAGGAATGAGTATGACAGTAGAAGGCACCCAAGAACCTTCTTGCTGTTTGGACATTTGCTATTTTGACGAGAATTTAGGTCGCCAACGGCTGACAAATAAATCTGAATAATTCGTGGTCGTGTAAGAAATATTCTGCAGTGCAGCTGAGTTGAAATCGAAAAAAAAACGAATCGAAAATATCCGGCGGTGCGACCCCTCAATTTTCGAAGTTCTGTGGCGACCTCCCCCCCACTTTGGAAAATTTCCAACATTGCTTAATACTGGTTGTTAAACACACCTGCCGGACCATAATATCAAATTTTACCCCCGAGCTCGGACTGTGCCTCTAAAGTTTCTCTAAGAAAAGTTCTAAGGCCAAATATTCCGTTGCAAAATTTTAGGCCTTTCTTTTTTTAGCTGCTGAAAATTCTTGATAGCGATTCCTATCTGTAATTCTTTTTTGTGGTCTGTGTTGAAATACGGTTGAAAAGGACATTGGCTACATACATTTTCGAAAGTGCAAGAGGAATCGTCGGATAAAGATTGCGTTTTTGTGTCGGTAGTCACCTCATTCGGCGGATCTTTTGGAATTGAGGACAAATGGATGCAAATTTTCGTAGGGTGGAGGGAGAGAGGGAGAGGTTCCAGTTTTGCTTTCGCTTTGGCTAATGCAAGGGGGTTGGCGATTTTGTCACAGTTTTTACCCAGGGTTGTGAGTCTACTTTTGAGTTTTTTCCTTTCTGGTCCAAGCTCGTGACCCTAGATCAACTTGACTCCTGGGGCCAGTCTATGATCGTTGTACTTTGCTGTGAAGAACAATTGAATCCGTTTGAGAGACATTCGGTGCATTGAAAGAGTTTTTGTTAGAAAAAATCTTCCTGAGTCCTTTGGTCTCTCGCTGATTAAGAATTCGAAGTTTTCTTCATTGTCCGGACAAGAGAAAAAAACGTCGTATGGCGCTGGAGGTTTTTCCGAATTGTTCCTGAAAGACTGGTGGTCGAACTTGATGACAACTCATTGGAATCTCCAAGTGTTTCGAGTGTATCAAACCGGGTCAAGCGAATGGAACAGGTGTTGTGGCCAGACGAGAGCGGCGTTGGCGAGTTTTCACTGGCTTAGCGCCCGATGCTACAGTGCGCCGGTGATTGCGGAAGAGAATGTCGCGTAAGAGAATCTAGTCGCCGATCGGGAAGAATTAATCATTAGCTACTCAGGAAATGATCAACGGCTGAAGGCAGGGGAGGATCCCTCTGGAAAATGCTATCGAGTTTCTGACGGAAAATTCGATTTGGACTCCGGTCGCGACACAGATGCTAAGAAAAGAGACATCAGAAGGGTTGCCGGAAGTCATCACTGGGGATTTAAAGCTCGAATAGAGTTCCGTGATGTGGAATACACGAAATTCGTCAAGTCTAGGACCAGTTAACCATAGCAATATTTCAGTTTGGACCCGCTCTTGCATGCATAGTTTCGGGATTACGGGGTCAAAAGAAGCTGATTTTTGTTCCCAGGATGGAAAGCGTTGACGGCTTACTCGTCCGCGAAGGGTCAAGCTAAGCCAATGCTGAGCAGGATCTCGACGTAGCTACCCTCTATTGTGGAGGGAAATTCACTTGGGTTCATCGCGTACGTGTGCGAGCGCATGCTGCTTCTCCCCCTCCCCTAAATCGCTCTCTCTTGCCTTCTTACGCACATAAACGTGGGGAAGCAAAGCAAATTGTTTCGTCATGTTCCTGCATGCGGGCTTAGGGCGAGCTGTTTCAATGAGGTCCGGCGATCCTGGTGTCTTCTTCAATGAGCCCCGGACAGTGTTGGGAACTCCGCAGGCTGTTCTCCAAACGGAAATTTCCGTCTCAGACAGCCACATATCTGATCTGCCGTGGTTGAAAGAGGTTGTAGAGTTCGAGCAAGATAGGTGGGTGTGGCGAGCATTGCGACGAGAAAGCGAAGGAGGTGTTCCGATATGTTTTTCCTGTTGTTACTCGGTCTAAGGATTCATGTAGCCATCGATAGCGCGTCTGGAGCGGTGAATTCAGGCAGAGATCTTTCCGCAGGGACGATTTGTCTAGTGTAGCGTACAGTTTTAGGTTTTTCTCTTGATCAGAAGTTCTGTTCACCCGACTTGGTTCCTTACAGATTTGAAATGGCCTTACTCACTCACTTGTGCCTTTTTATTTAGTTGTTTGTGGACTGAAATTGTGGTTGCGTTTAAAGGCAGCGTTCACGAAAAAAAGTACCTTTTTTTCGCAGTGACATAAGCTTTGGGTTTCTCCAAGAAGAGTGAGAACGGAAGTACGACGGAAAACAGCCAGAAAGTGGGTGAAAATCTCGCGGATCGGCCGAACCATTGGACCACCCTGCCCACGTCATGTAACAGTTATCCTCCGTTCGTTTTACTGAAGGAACACTTGCCGAGTTTTTGAATACACTCTCCCTCGGAATATCTCACCATCTAAGTTTATGCATTGAAACATCTTTTTTGAGAGAGTTTTCTGTACATGGATCAGAAAACAAAATCTTTTACCTAAGATTTTTAAAATCATTCCCCACAATTGGATCGCGAAAGCTCGCAGTGCACCAAACACGCCAAACAGACGGAACAAAATATTTCAGGAGTTTTCTCAGACAGTTTTTCCCCAATATTGGAGAGTTTTGTGCGGATTTTCCTTTATTATCCTCTAATTCGGGGATTTGCCTCATCAAAAACATCGTAAACTGGAATACGGTTCCTATCGGGAAGTCTGCCTTTAAGATTCTCCGTTGGTGACTCTATAATAATAAAAAAAGTTGAAAATCCATGATTTCAGAAAATATTTTATAAAGACGTTCATGAATATAAGCGGCTCCCAGCAAAGCGTTGGATATTCTTTCCAACTCATACTATTCTCGGCCGCGAGCCGCACCGAATGGGTAGCTGAGCCGCCTGACAGTTCAGCCCGTTCTCCCGATCTCCAGGCTACTGATGTTGCTGTTCGCGCGAACTGGAGGAGCCCGGACAGAAGCAGCAGTGATCTGGAAAGCAACAGCAGCCGACCCGCAGATTGGGAGAACAAGCCGAACTGTCACACGGCTTGAAGCCGAGAATCACCTGAGAAAGTCAGTGAGTCTGTTCTCAGGCGATTATCGGCCACGAGCCGCCTGACAGTTCGGCTCGTTTTTCCAATCTGCGAGTCGGCTCCTGTTGCTGTCCGGGCCACTGCTGTTGCTTTCCGGGCCACTGCTGTTGCTGCCCGGGCTATTCCGGTTGGCCCGAACAGCAACAGCAGTAGCCCGGAGATTGGGAGAACGAGCCGAACTGTCAGGCGGCTCCGATTCCTATTCGTTGCGGCTCGGGGCCGAGAATCGCCTGGGGGAATCTATCCTAGACCATGAGGACACGATCCAACTGTGACATCATCAAAGTTGGAGGTGCTTTTAAAATAATGAAACGCAGTGTATTCCTGCTGTGTGATCTTCATGACCTGTCTTAGTCTGTGTCAAATACGCTGAACCGGACGACAAATCTGGCCTATTGTTTCTGGCGGAAGACATACTCCGCTTTGAGCTTGGTACTACGACACATCGAAAAACGTTTATTTTCTGTATCTGCACTGTGATATGTTTGGCTCTGGACAATTCGAAGCTCAGGAATGAATGAGTCAAGGTTTAGTCCAAACTGCCTCTGTGCCGAACAAAGAAGATTTAATACGGTTTATTTTTTTGTGAAAATCAAAGCGTTTTTATAGCTCCAGGGTGTGACAGAAAGTCTGAAAGGTTGTTTAAAGTTTAGGATTTTCGTCTTCTTTGTTGTATGAAGACTTCAATTTTCTCATTCCGCTAATGGACAAAGTTCAGAAGCTTTTAGTAAATAAAGTGATCCGCTAATGGACAAAGTTCAGAAGCTCTTTGTAAATAAAGTGAAATTTTTTATTTGTTCTTATTTCCTCATCGTTGCGATAAGGTGGTTATCATTGGAACATTTGTGCTGCATAGTTGCTGAACGCGTATCAAAGTCCCATGTAATTGTTAGCTTATCGGCGGGATGGCATGGGGTCACGCCATGTTTCGTTAGTCATGACTTGTGATAGAGAAGGTCCATCTTATGATAAATTGGTAGACTAAAGGTCAACGCCTTAATATACATATTAGTAGATGGGCCATCGGGACAGGTTTAATGGCGTTTTCTTGGAAATTTTCATCCCAGAATCATGTACCTTTGAGATTTATTTTGCCGTATAGGTTCGATAAACTGTTAAGCTGGTTCATTTGTGCCTGGCGTTTTGAATAAATCGTCGCTTTCGAAGGCCAGAAAGTGTTTCAACAGTAACTAAACATGTAATCTGGTTCGAAACAGGGTTATGTATAGTATGTGGAGCATCTCAAGGAGGTGCTGGTTCTACATCAGGCTCAAGCCCAGTGATGGTTTTAGTGGTTCGGAGCAACGACCCTCTTCTTGAAGGACAACTTTTTCCTGTCCAAAATGACCAGTTTTGACTGGTAATCTTTATGGAGCCCAAAGTGTAATGAAACATTATGCAGGCAAACCAAGGAATCAATTTGATTTCGAGTCCATTTGGCTGCTTCGACTGAAGTACGGCAGAAATCTATACCTCAAAAATATTTGTTCAGTGCTAATATGAACTATGTATGATTACCAATGGGTAAGAAGGAACAGTGACCTCACACCCTTCTGCTTTGAACTGCTGAGACCTTGGGTGTAGTGATGTATAGTGGCTGACGCTGGCAGACTCATCATGTGAATGTTGAATGGGTTGGCTTCCATAACGACGGGCAGATAAATTTAGGATGCACTTTGTGGGTGGTGTTCTGCTTTGGATGGATGCAGTGCCTGAGTAAGTAGCTCTGTTGCTGGGGACGTCATTGTCGTCAAGCAGTGAGCGTGGACTTGCTCAAGTGCAGAGAATGCGCGGTTAAATGGGTTGAAGAGAGGGAGAGCTAAATGAGTTTGTTGACTTTCCGTGACCGTTCTCATTTGATGAGCCAGTCATACTGCGGGATAGAATGGAAAATGGGAGAAAATATTTAGCGGTTTTCAGGCCTTTGTTGCGCGTTTTTCATCTAAATTCGATTCAGTCAAAATTTGTTACACATAAAAGATCTGAATTGGAATCCACTCCGACCAAAAACTCTAAAAATCAAAACTGGGTGACCTGAAAAGTGTCGAGGATATGTCCATATTAGGTTGGTTCGAAAGTCCTGCACCAGATGAAGGTCGGCGCATTTTCTTTCGTCCATCTGATTTTTCGATCAAAAGTGGTAGAGTTCTCCAAAAGAGAGTGTCTGTCCACGCGGTCGGCGTGCGTGCCGAGCGGCGGTCACGAAGGCGTTTTGTCGCGCGAGCCTTCCCACAAATCGGGATACAGCAACAGGGGATATTAGTGACTACTGGTCCAAGATTTCTGCTGAGCGAATCACAGGTCCGGAAAATGCCTTTCCGACGATTGATCAACTCTCGCGAACAGCGTGGGCGGACAGTCTCATCCAGACAGACCTTACACATATTTTTATTCCTCTGTACAACAGCGTTCATCGCTATTCGAAAGACTAGACCTGCCCCGAATTTTTCATCAAATTGTAGGAAATGTTGCGGATTCTGAAACTCCTCAAAGGCACAGTCCACGCTTAGAGGCAAAATCTGAGATTTCCACATAATTGTGAAGTAGATCCACCCCCATATAACACCTGCCGAGTGCGAGCCCTCGATTCCTCCGAGTTAGCGAAATATGTGAGGAAGCCACCTTGGGGCGCCCACATCGGGAAGCCACTTTGGCACGCCCCCTTTTCCGATCTCTCGAGCTCAACAGTGACGATATGAGTTATGATTTCTAATCAATAGCCCCGTTCTTATCTTCAATCTCAGCCTCTCTCTTTATTCAGATCAGCTTGCGTGAATCGGTTACAAATGACGGAAATCACAAGCCTCGGACAACTTGTCTACCATGCTTCTGCAGCTCAATTTGTGAGGGGCCATCACCCCGTTCCCAGGGGGTCTTCCTTGATTCCAGAGACATCTTTGGAATCAACGTGGAACCTGTTTCAAGAAAGGCAGGGAAACAGAAAGGCGATTCTGAGCTTGGACTGTGCCTTCAAATGCCCCTCGTTCTCTTCCATCTACCTGTCAGGGGTTTTCAAGGTACATAATAAAGCATTTTAACCCAATAATACTAGTTTATAGTTACACAACTGGTTCTCGAAAGTCCTTCAATGGAGCGAATTTCGCTTTTCTTGGGATTTTGAAAAAAAATGTCATTTCTATCATATTCTCATTTTACAACAACTTTGGAGCAACATACATCATTGGCAAGATTTGCGATAAAAACGGTTGTTGAGCTCTCCTTATGAGAAGGTAGATCTGGCCATCCCAAAAGTGAAAATAAGAAAAAAGATGCAGAAAAAAACGCAGTCAGGAGCAAGGTAAAAGGTGGCAAAACAAGCATTTCTGGAAATCTTGTGAATCGGGGACGGACGGACATCCAGTGAATTGCCGTTCTAACTTGTTTTTTCTCCATTTTTTCATTCAGTTCCACTTCTGGTATGTTCAGATCTAACTTCTGATGAGGACAGCATCACAGCCGCTTCTATCGCGTACCCTAACTCAAACGCACAGTACACCCTCACATAAAAATTTTGAGATTTTCGCGTAATTGTGTAGAAGACCCCTCCTGTATAACACGTGCCAAATGCGAGATCTCAATTCCTCCAAATAAGCGAGATGTAAGCGACCACCACGGGCGCGACCTTCCCCCCAGCCACCACCACAGGCTCGGCCCCCTTCCTGGTTTCGATCTCAATAGCGGCTAGATGTATCGATGAGTTTCAGCCGAGTCGTCGTTCTTCACTCCCTTTCCAATCTATCTCCTCCTATTCTGCTCTCGTGCAGCGATTGCGAACGAAGAGAAATATGTACAGGCCTGAGACACCTCGTCCACCAAATTTTTGCCCTCAAAATACAGGCATTTTCAAGAAGCCATATCTCCGTTTGTAGGGGTCTTAGACGATTTGAGAAATACCATTGTGATCAGAGTGTGACCGTCTCCAAGACAAGGATAAAACCTAAAAAATAATTTTCTTGGAGTCCTGTGCCTTTAAAGGCATCAGACACGCTCGAAAAAGTTGTTGATAAAACTACGCTACAAGGGTCGTATGGCGGATAGTAGAAGGCTCTTGCCGTTTTAAACGTCGAACGCTAGTGAAAACTACTAAATTTAAGCAGTGGAAGTCAAAAATTTCGTCAACCCCGCCCGCGAGACTTCGCCATCTTGACCGTTTAGTCGCTAATATTCACTGCTTCAGCCGCGCGCAGAGAAACTCGTCCATTTTAACCCGATAACAGAAACAACTGTTATTCCTCTATTTGCTTACAGCTTTTGTTGGTTTTTTCGTTAGTTCCCCATACTACATGCTCCAAACCTTCGATTTATTTAGATCATAAAATCGATACCATTTTTGAGCGTGTCTGCTGCCTTTAGGTATCACAAGCGGTCACCTTTTTAATGATATTTATTCTGTTATTTATGCACCTTTTTTCGGAAATTATCGCGAGATTTTTGAAAATGTTCAGGGTTTCAAAAAAAATCTGAGATTGACTACATGATAATCAGAGAAGACAGTGTCCATAGTTCATACTATGATGTCGCTTGCCCAAAAGTCGTATCATGAAGATTTGATAGAAAATATTCTTCCAACAAATTTCGTAAAATCCGAAACTTGTACTTTCATTTTTTTTGCAAACCCGGTTTTGTTTCGGTTATCATCCAGGATTTTTCGGTTCGAATGCTCCATACTTGAGTAGTCGTGATTTGTGGCCATTTTTTACGATTCGGAGCGGGTCGAATCTGGAGTCGCTAGACTCTGTTTCATTTCAGGTGAACTCATGTTTTCGATTATCACAGCGCGGAGCGGTGGCTTTTTCGTCGAAACCTCATTATCACTAGTGATATTTCACCGAGGCCCCGCTCCGCTGCTGGTGATAATCGAAATCAACAGGTCACTAGGAATGTACCAAAGCTTAATTAGGCCGATTCGATAGGAAAAGAGTTTTCCTTCTGAATGGTAAACCTTGCTTGAATGAAAGATCTTAGAGGGACCAGGGGAAATTCGCTGGCTGCACTTTTGGTGCAGAACTTTCGGACCAATCCAATATGAAAAGTGAAAGTGGCTAGATCTATGAAACAATTTCTTTTAGCGTCCAGAACCCGAAAAAACACCTTTTCTATTTCAAATCATTGTTGGGAATTTACTAGAACCCTGAATCTGCACTGGATCCACAGTTCATGTGGGTGAGATGTCCGACGTCATTATGGCGAAAAGAACCAATCTAGCTTGGGATCGGGTCTATTCTCGGCTAAATGCTGGGACGGACGGGATTCGGGATCACCATCGGGACGAGCTATGAGGGATTTGAAGTGACATGATTCTGTGGCTCATAATTGAAAGCTATGATGTAATCAAGTACTTATGACGGGGAATCAAAACCTACCAAAGAACCTGCGAGTCTGCAAACGTCACACATTGCGAAGTGTATCTTAGAGTCCAACAAGGGATGGATGGGAGTCAATCAGAAAGCGGAAAAGAGTATACTGTATGAATGAAGATGGAAGAGTAAATGTTCAATTGCTCACAATTTTCTGTTTTTTTTTCACTAGCAATTCTAAATGTTTATGTTTACAGCTGTTGAATTGACGGCGGCAGGACGGTGGTTCATTTGGATGAACTATTTTGTGCACTCGATTATGTACACATACTACTCGATTGTATCATTAGGTATTCGGCTGCCGAAGCGACTTTCTATGTGAGTTTTGGTGTTTTTCTGTATTCGGTGCCGGGTAAAGTCTGTATCAAAACGAAGCTCCCCTGATTGCTCCGAGTGAATGTGCGGAGCGAAGGTTAGAGACAACAAGAGACAGAGAGGAGAGATGGAGGGAGAAGCATCATGCGCGTTTGCGCGAATCCTGAAAATCTTTTTTAGCACAGACTATGCACATACAGCCCTCCCTGAAGTACTGTAGATGTTTTCTTGGAGGGGATTAAGGGTAATCTCCGACATTAAAGGCATCGTACGCGCAAAAAATCGTATCTCATTTTTTTCATGTTTTTGAGCAGGCAATTTTCTGACATACAGAATAAGAGTGGAAAGGCTCCACAAAACCATCGACTTTTGCGAAAAAACTCAATTTGAATTGTCTCGAATTATTCACTTCCCACCCTTCCGTCGATTTCGGTGTGTCTGGTGCAATACGTCTGAAGTTTTTTTCGCAAACGTCGGATGTGTTTTTTGCTTCAAACTTATAAGGTGGGTGAATTCCTGTTGCCTCTTGTTCACTGGAACTTATTTTGAAAAATAAAGCATCCATTGGGCAAGTTTGGATGTTAGAATTTCCCAAATTAAAAATTTCAAATGCTGAATCATCCGCGCATGTGGTGGCGCTTCTGTTCCTTGTGCTAGATGGTTGGTGAAAATTGGTGGCGAATCTTCATTTTGAACCACTCCAACTTCAGAACCTCATGTTTTTGACGCGCAAAACTTCACCAACGTGGTCCACCGGGCTCAATCATGAAATTGAGCCTGAAAAATGGATATTGGTTTTCAGCGCGAACGATGCCTTTAAATAGGTCCTGACAAGGGAGACCGCTTTAGCGTAGTCCGAGTTGACCAGAATAAAGTACCTTGCGAGGATGCCTTTGTTATGGGTAGTAAAAACTGTGGGTTCCCCCTGCGCAACCGTAGGTCTCAAAAAGTTTCAAGCTCAAAACAGTGGGTGGTGCACAACAAACCGAAAATTTTCTTCTTGGCCCAGACTTTGTATAGGGGGTTATCTAGGGTGGTGAACAGAAATATGAGTTTTTTTTTTGGTTTTTCGATTGGCTACGGTAGGTTTCTGTAGAAAAATGGCGGGAAACCTACCGTGTCCTACCGTAGTCGTTCAGAAAACCGAAAACGAAAATCATATTCGTATTCAGCACCCCAAATAACTACTCTGTATAAAGCTTGGGCCATAAGAAATTTCCTAATCTTTGTGAACCACCCACCGTTTTGAGCTTGTAACTTTTCTAGATCCAGGTTTGGGCAGGGGAAACCCGCATTTTTTTCTACTCATAGCATGGGCATCCTCGCAAAGTACTTTAATTTGCTCAACTCGGACTTCTCTAAAATGGTCACCCCTGTGAGCCAAATTCGCCGAATATGGAACCACAATTTCGCAAAATAGGTGAAAAATCGTACTTTCTTTCAAGAGTTTTGGAGGCGTGATGCCCTCGTAATTTCTCTTCTATTTTGATGAATTGGTGTTCCGTGTTTGACATGATTAATATATTCATTACCTAGGGTATGTATATGTGTTCAAACAATTTATTGGAGAAAATGTTGAAGTTCTGAAAATTTTCAGGACTGTTACCGCCCTACAAACTTCGCAAATGCTCATTGGTGTGATGATCTCGGTTTACGTGCTGTATTTGAAGCTCAATGGCGCGGTAAGTATGGACGACTTTCGTCTGTGTCAACCAGGGCCGTGCAGAACTGTTCCGTTTCTGATTCCATTCCCGTATTTCCAGTGTTTTTTGGGCTGTTCCGTTTCGATTTTTTCGACCCGGAAACGGAATAGATTAGTGCAACACTATGTATGATATGTAGTGGGTCTAGACAAGAATTTTTGAAGGTTTAATGAGACGCTGAATATTAAATACGACTTCTTGTTTTCAAGCGAATATCTGAGCTTGGCTGAGATCATTCACGAAGTTTGGGGGCTTGAGAGCGGAACACTATAAAATGATGACACGAAATGGGCGTGGCAGGAATCTGAACGCCCTTTCAGGATTATTTTGGAAATATGTAGCTTCTTCCCTGAGATTCAATGATTTCGTGGAGCTTTTCTTCTTGATCCCACTTCTTCGTTTGTTTACCGCCACGACAGCAACAAAAATCTACAAAGTTTTTTCTGCTTGTGCAACCTGTCTTCCAGAAAAGAGTCTCGGCGGAGACAGGTGGAGGTTACCACGGGCAGCGGCGAGGCTCGTTTGAGGAAGATCATAAGAGAATTTCCCCGTCTCACCGAGGTTTTATTTTCATTTTTCAAATTCAATCGTTGGATATCCACTCCAATTGGCAAATATGGTTCGAAAGAAGAGAAGTTAGTCGCTGTTTGTCTGAAAATTGACTTCTGATTAGCCTTGGAGGACACCTGGTGTCGCTTGGACTGCTCTCTGGGGACAGGCTGTTCACCAGAGGTGTGCGGCAACGAAAAATAAAATTTCGGCAGACGGCAACGGCAAAACCCAAGACCGCCAGTAAACTGCAATGGGCAAACGGCAATTACCGCACACCCCCGCTGTACACTATTACGAAAGGCGGCTACATATAATAAGTATTTTTAGAGATTGCTTTTTCGAATTTACAGAAGCGAGGTTTCGAAATCGTTGAATGCCTCGTAGTGACTTTACTTTGAATAAGTATAGTACATTGACTGAAATCATTGGTTATTGAATAAGGTCTGCGGGCAGTGAACAGCAGCGAAGCGTGAGAATGAGACAACACGAAATTTTCTCCGTCTCTTCCGTTTCCGGCATTTTGGCAATTTTTCCTCTGTTTCGGAAAATCTTGACAAAGACTTCCGCACAGCCCCGGTGTCAATGCTCATAGAATTAGTTGTACGGGAAGAATCTTGTTAAGGGGACAGTCCAACCTCAGAATCGATTTTTCGTTATTCTGCTTACATTGGAGAAATTTCACGCTGGTCACAATGATGTCTCCAGAATCGCTCAGAACTCACTACGAACCGAGTTATTGTCTTTCAAAGATTCTGAATTTGAACGGCGAGAAATTTGCGGACGAGTTGTCCCGAGCCTGTTTTTTCTCGTTATTCGCAGCCATCGTTCTAAACCAGACCACTCTAGCATGCCAGACCGAAAACAAATGGTTTAACATGGATTTTGAGTATAATCAATCGCGCTTCTCTTACCTATTGAGGTCGAAAGCTTGTCGGTAGGCGTAACTGCTTTTTCTTGCTTATTTGAGAGAATGGAGATTTCGCGCTTGGCAGGGTTGCTATACACGGCGACCGGGCTATAACATCAAAAATTACCCCTGAGGTTGGACTGTGCCTTTAAAGAGCTGCAGCGAGAAGGAAAAATCGATTCTGAACAAGTTTGTGGGCCTATTTCTTGCTCCGAGGGAGTGAAGCTGCCTGTCACCTACATCGTTTGAAAATCAGTATGATTGATGTGCACTGTCGCATTTCGCTGGAAGTATGCATTGAGCCTTGAAGGCAGTGTTCACGATAAATTTCACTTCCGATATCTCCACGGTTTGCGGAAGGTCTGGTGCCCTCTATAGCAAGGCATGCTTAAAAAGTACAAGAAAGACGCGTTTCTCAGCCAAAATAGGCCCTCCCTTGTTTACGTTGATTTTTGAGCGTGGAGGAATTGACCGCTAGAAGGATGATACCTATCAGTGCAATGAAGCGATCTGCTCACTTATCAGCACTTCCTTCACTTGATCATTCCTGTAATCTGTCTTCATTTGTTCATTCCGAAGGGGCAGATCTGGGCCATCAGGCGTGTCTGGGGCACCAAAACGCTTGTTTGCAGCCGTTATTTTGCTGCTTCTGGCTAGTTTTCTACCGTTCTTTCGACACTGGGAGCCTAGATTTTTTTCTCGCCTATCATTTCACTGTGGAAAGTCAACGAGAATGATCATCGTGAACGCTGCCTTCAAGCCGGATTTTAGTTCCATCGCGGAGCAACGTGATGGCATGCTTTGAATACGGATCGACGCGTGACGTGATATCAATCGATGCTCACCAAAGTCATGCCATCGCATCGCGCCGCGATGGAAGCGTGAACCCGGCCTCACGCGATGGTTTTTTTTCTGGTTTCAGAATTAGTACTGTTAGAGAAGTATGTTTTCTCGTTTGAGCCACATTTTATTCTAAAAGGGCACCGCTTTTGATTTGTGTCCCGGGTCAGATTTTTATTTTTTATCAGTCTTGAAGCTTAGACATGGAGAGTTTGAGAATTTTCAAAAAATAGCGGGAGGGGCCGTTATTCGTTTATTGGTACCCAGGCGCTACCTAGTGGTTCGGTGTTCATACAATCGGCATGAGTTCTAGTGATACTTAGCTGTCCCTATTGAAAGTTGGAGCAAACTCGGTGCATCTATGTTATTGCATATGGCACCGAGTTTGCGCCAACACTCAATAGGGAACGCTCAGTTTCATTATGTAGGCTGGCTGTACATTCGTTGAAGTGGGAAAGGGCTCTGCACCCGGAAACTGGAACGAAATTTATTGTCAGGAAAAGGATAGCGAGTACGCCAAAATGGATCAGAAGGCGGAAGCGGAAAGCACAATTTGCGTAGGATTCCTGTGAAACTCCACAATTCATTGTGCTCCATTTTAAGTGTTTCAAGTGTTATGTTATCGGTTGCCCTTTCGCCGCATTCGCGTAACATCTAGCTGCGATCCCGACACTTTTAAGGTCAGCAGACATGCTGAAAAATGATATCGATTTTATGACAAGAATCGAAGGTTTGAAGCTAGTAGTATGGGAAATTAACGAAAAACCCGACGAAAACTGCATGCAAATACAGGAGTAACAGTTGTTTTTGTTATCGGGTGAAATTGGACGCGTCTTACCGCGCGCGCCTGAAGCAGTGAATATTGGCGACAAAACGGTCAAGATGGCGGAGCCTCTAGACTCTTACAGCCTATACTAGAACGCTCACCTCGTTGGAAGCACCAAAAACCGGCCAAAGCCATCATATTCGAACGATCGATCTGGACGAGTTTGCGTTTGAGGGCGGGGTTGACGAAGTTTTCCGACATGCATTTCTCAAATTTAGGCGTTTTAACTCGTTTTTGACGCTTCTAAGGCCGCGAGCCTTCTACTAGGGGCCATAGGACCCCATTAACGTAGTTATCTCAACAACTTAACCGAGCGTATCTGCTGCCTTTAAAGACAAAGTCCGACCTCAAAATCGATTTTTCGTTTTTCTGCCTATCTTGGAGAAAATTTCACGCTGATCACAATGGTGTCTCCAGAATCGCTCAGAACTCACTACGAACGGAGTTACGGCTCCTCAAAAATTTCAATTTTGAACGGATTGAAATTCGCGGACGAGTTGTCTCGAGCCTGCATTTTCTCGTTATTCGCAGCCATCGTTCTGTAGTAGGCCACAATATAAGGCCAGGCCGAAATTAAATATAAGAACATAGATTTTGAATAAAATCATTCGCGCGTCTCTTCCCTATTGGGGTTGGAAACCTGGCGGTGGGCGTTATCCATTTTTTTTTCTTTCAAGGGGACGTGACCTACTTTTTCCTAGCTTTTTCTCGCTTATTTGAGCGAATTGAGACTTCGCGCTTGGCAGGGTTGCTATAGACGGCGACCGAACCCAAATATCAAAAATTACCTCTGCGGTTGGAATGTGCCTCTAAAGGCAACAGTACATTGTCAAGAATGAATCTTGTTGCCATTCATTTTGTAGACCCTTATGCTTAAATCTTGCTGGGGCGAGACTAGAGGTCCTTGAAATAAGCGAGACCGAATAACCCCTACGCACAAGTTTTGAGGCGATTTGACCGTAGCAATCCCGAAATCGTCAAAAGTCACGTTTTGCCCGCAAAAATTTCCAGCATTTTGAAGCTTCGGAGCAAATCAGATAGAACCCTCCAAAAATTGGCAAATGGGCCTCGTATTCGTGATCAGCATCCAAAACAACCCCTAGTAACAAGTTTTCAGCCCAATCCGAGACAGTTTTTTGAACGTCCTCAGAATTGTCATTCTACGCAATGCTATGAAAATGCCCACTTCTGGAAATCTCCTGTAAATCTTCGAGACATTTATGGGATTTGGATAACAGATTATCAATGCTCTGTCCCATACCTACAACTATCAGCACATGGTTTTATAAAAGCCCACTGGAAGTGTAAGGCAAGCCCTAGTTAGAGAGTATAGAAATGCCATCTAGATCAGCGCCAGATTTAGGCAGAAAATCTGAAAAATGGTTCTGTGTGTATGAAACGTGCCTGTCAGCCGAAGCTACTTGATCAATTGAAATTGGGTTTGTGACTTCGTAGATGTTATTGAGTTTATCGATTCTAGGTGTGCCAGCAGTCTTTCGATAATCTTGCCATCTGTTTCGCTATCTATGCCTCGTTCCTGATCCTATTCTCCAAATTCTTCAACACAGCATACCTGGTGAAGAAGGAGAAAAAGTCAGCGGTGAAGCCGGCTGAGAAGACGGAATAGAGTGAGATATAGTCAAAATGGTATATAGAGTTCTATTACTCGATTTTTTGTGATGGTATAAAGAGAAACGGTGTGGGCGAAGATTCGCTAATACATATGTGTGTTTTCTGTAAATCTTAAAATCTATTGTGATCTTTAAACGTCACTTATCTAGCAGATTACCGTTTATAGTTGAGGGCAACATTGTTCACAGTGAACTTTTTGACGAAATTTTGTTTGGAAAATGGCTGGGGCGATCACCCAAAATCATGAAAACGTCTGTTTGGCGCGATTTTGGGCGTGCCATCCCTGTTTTTTCATCGATGCTGTTTGATGTCAGTCATATTTCCAGCCCTCAAAAAAAATTACTCGTGAGCGGTGTTCATAATTAGTCCTGTCTCTAACCTCATGTTGATTTGTTATCTGCCGTTTTTTGCATGTGAATTTATTCTAATCTGAGTTTGGATTGAATTCCACTAATATATCACTATTGTTGTACCGTTGTACATAAATTTATATCACAACAATAAATATTTGCGTCATTCTAAAATTGCAGTGAGACCAGGAGACAATTATTGTAAAGTTCGTTCCAAGGAGACTGTTCACTCTTCCGAAATAAAGCCTTTGTGACGGCCGCTTCGCACTTACGCCGACCGCGTGAGCGGACAGACTGTGCTCGTTGGTTTTGGGCGGATTACATGCACCGACGCTTTCTTGCGATTTCAGCACCCTTTTTGAACAACTCGCTTCATAATCAGTTTTTTTTTCGAATCTGAAAGCTATTCAGGATCGAGGTGAAGAGATGTATCCAGCTGTATAATGTTTGCTACACTTCAGATTCACAATGGACTCCGCCTCAGATAAATTTTCAGACCTGACAAAACTCTGGAAAAATTTTTTTAAAAAAGGAATATATAATCGTGATTAAGCCTTGTCGTATGCATTCTTACCAAAGCTTAGGCGAGGTATTGCGTTTCTGAGCCGGTATTCACAAGCTGGCAGCCTGCAATCGCTAGGCTTGGTCTAGGGATGGGTTACGCTTGGGTTTCACAAGACCCGTGAGAGTAATTAAGTCGATTTTTTTTGCATTTATCAGATTAAAACGGCTACGGCGCAACTTTTTAGCATGGTCATAAGGGAACATTGGCTTTCGTTTTTGAAAAAGTCGAAATTTGCTCAAATTTAGAGACATCGTTTCCGTACGAAAGCTTTTTCGAGAACTCTGGAAGTAAGAACCTAAACTCTTCTTCACCCTCTATCGTGTGGTTTCGATGGAGCTATATCCGATATTGGAATGGTGAGGGAGCCTCCCTCAAAATCAGTTTATCCTCTGACATGATTTTTGGGTCTCTCAGTGGACCCCTCGGGCGATTTCAGGATCACATAGCACTGTGATCGGCATGTGATTTTCTCCATGCATTGCAAAAAATATTTCTCAGAAAATCCAACCTCAAGGGTATTTTTGATATTTTACTCCGGACAGGGTTCGTAACAACGCTGCAATACGCTAAATCTCAGTTCCCTCCGATAAGAGAGGAAATACAGAGAAAATTTCGGTCCCGCCCCCAATACCCCAAAACGCATACAACGCACCCCGCCCCGAAAAAGAAACCAAGAACCGCTTTTGTACATGTTGCCATTGGGCTTCGCGACACTCACCATTTTTCTCATTTGCAAAGCTCTTGGTTCCCCCTTAGGGGTGAAAACCTCGGTTCCTTCGTTTTGGGGTGCAGCAGCGGGGCCAATTTTTTCTCTCTGTTGTTTCTCTCTTACTTGGGGGAGCTCAGGTCCCGAGTTCGGTAGGGATGCTATAAATCGTGCCCTAGTTCAACATCAAATATGTCTCTTGATGTTGGACTGTGCCCTCAAGTGTTTGGTCACGGATTGGAGACGGAGACATGGAATTTTTATTTCAAAAACAATTTTTTCATAAATGCTGACCTGGGTGTGAAACGTTGCCTGGTTTTCTCGAGGGCTGGAACACCTGGGGAAAAAATTTGGATGAAGATGCGAAATTTTCCTTCGATCTCCCCCTACCACCAAAATTTCGGAACAAACTCCGCTCCAATCCATCTATTCAACCCAAGCACCGAACCCAATACTCAGACCGCACTTCCAATTTCACTCTACGAGCCCAGCCCAACCAGGAAAAATTATAAGACAAGCAGCGAATAGAGCGACCTCTGCTAAACTAAAAAACTATTAGAAAAAATGAGAACAAACAACAACAAAAACGTGCTTTATGCATGAAAAATTACGGCATCGGGAAACAACAACAAAATACAGTAAACAGAAATATCTTGAAGGCAGTGTTCACGATAATCTTCGATTTTGGGGTTAACCGCTAAATCGATTGTTTGGCCCCCGAGTAGAACTGAAATGACGAAGAAACCCAGAAAAACGCACCAGAAGGGCACGAAATCCTTAAGTATCAGCCCGCCTCTTAAGTATCAATGGAACTGTTCGTTGTGACACTGAAATCTTTTGTGGACCCGTCTGGGAATTCTCAACTCTCTGTTGCTCCGTTCTTTTCTTCGGACCCTAACTAATACTATTTTGCCTAAAATATTCGTCCATTTTCGACTGGCCCCATTTTTCGCCGGTGAAAACCATCGTGAACATGTTTACCCAACCGGACAACTAGTCCAAGCCAGAGAATAATGTCACCGAAATAGGACGTCTTAGAGCGTTTCTCGCCATTTCTTCGTATTTTTGGTGCCCCTGGTGGCCAACACATTGTTTTGAGTGGATTACTCGGGGACGGAAATCATCGTGAACACTGTCTTCAAAAACAGCGCCTACGATGGAAACCATTGATGGCAGTTCTCCAAAAAATAAAGGTTGGGAGACCCGCTGATCGTTTGCGGCCGCAGAAGTATCGGGGCGTCGCAAAGGCTGCGGCGGCCACGCAAGCGCCCCTCCTTTCCGTGAATAAAGCGAATAAGGGGAAATGGATTCTGTTTAACGTTCAACGCATCTCCGAAAATATCAAAAGTAGTACAGCACCCACGTTGAAGGCACTGTTCGCGATAAACTTCATTTTCGAGTTTTCCATGACAAACGCCGCTTTGGGAAAGTCCGGCCCCTTTCCGCCCCTCGACGTGAACAATGGAACACTCGAGATGGTAGGATGAGCGATTGTTTCCGATCAAAAGCCCTGAAGTTACGAGCCTCGAACAACTCGTCCACCATACTTCCCTAGCTGAATTTTTGAGAAACCATAACTCCGTTCCCAGAAGGTCTTGAACGATTCCAAAGACATCATTGTAATCAGAATGGGACCGCTTTCAAGATAGGTGAAAAAACAAAAAGGATTTCTATCGTGAACACTGCCTTTACTCTCTGCAAGACAGGTTTCGATGCTCTTACTAAGAACTGTTTTATCCGCACCACGACTACTTGGAAAACCGTTTTTTGTTGTGGCTTTGTGACTACGTATGTTGCCTTTATTCGGGAGTGCACAAGCCCCCTTTTCACCCACACTCGCTTCTACAGTATTGCACCACGGCGGCGCGGTCTGTCGTGGCCCTCTCTCATCCAATCTCTCCCAACACATAAGGCAGGCATAACCCTTGTATGACCACGGTCCGATCGTCCGCATGATCGGCGATCATGTGCAGAGCCGATGAGTTTTTTTTTCAAAATTCCCACTGTTTTCAGTTGTTTGGGTGTTAATTTTAATGACATCGTATTTGCTAAAGATTAGGGTTCACTCGAAGCTTTACACATTCCTTCGGTCTACCAAGGAATTGAGAAAACGTTTGTTCTCTTGATTTTCAACAAAAAGTCCATCTTTCTGAAGATTAATTGTCTGTTTCGAATCGATGACTCATCTATACACTACCCATTGCGATGACATTCGAATTAATATCGAAACGACTGACGAGGGAGAAAATTTTTGAAAAAAATTACCTTTTCTGAACATGATCGCTGGTGGTGCGGATGATCGAACGGTGGTCATGCGAAAGTCGAAGCCCGCCACATGAGGTGGGAGAGGACGGATGGGAGAGGGCCGCCACAGACCGCGACGCAGGGGTGCAGTACTGTAGCAGCAAGTGCGGGTGAAAAGGGGGCTTGTGCGCTCCCGAATAAAGGCAGCATAAATGATCCGTGTTATTAGCAAAATTTCAAAAAAGGGCTTTTTCATTGCTTCGCGAAACGGTCTATCAGGGAACTTTCGGGGTGTTCAGAAAAAATTCTGATTCTGGGTCGGACGCTCGAAACTTTTGAACGGGGGTTCTTTAGGGCGCTGAATGTGAATCTGGGATCTGTTTTTCGCTAGACTTGGGATAACTGTAGGCAAGGCATTTTTCATAGTCTTCGTCGCAAGCGCGGGACGCTCGGGAAGCAACTATGAAATCTCCGGCGGCACCGCCATAGCGGTGTGGATTTAAGTTGGGTCCAAACTTAGACATGCACACAAATTCCTGGCTTTGATTTGCGTATACGGTAGTGAAGGATACTTCCAGAATTATTTATGTTGGAGTGAACATGAACTGAGAAGCGAGTATCGATAAAAATGGTAAACCGCCAAGGCGGCTTGGGCGGTGCCGCTCTGACGATGCTGTATGAGGGGCACGCTCAGCGAGGACTTTCATAGTCTTCCGCGCGGCGAGGACTTTCATAGTCCACCACGCTTCCCGCGCATGCCGTGTTTGCGGTGAGGACTATGAAAGATGCCTACCGGTAGGCATAATGCCTTTTAACTGACGTTACCCACCTTAAAGGCAGCATACACGCTCGTAAACGTGTTTGAGATAACTTCGCATATACATAATCGGATGGTTTAGAACACAACGCCTACGCATTCTGAAGCGTCAAAAACGACCCACAATGCCGCTGCACGAGTAGGAAGTTTGCCCCGCCCCTGTATTTCTCCGCCCCCTGTATTTGCCGTCCTCCCACAAACCGAGGTGCTGGGCCATTCCCACCGTCGCCGACGTTTGCGGGTGGTACAATAAGTACAACAAGTAAACCACTATTGTCGACGACTGTGGGAATGGCCCAGCATCCGTTTTGGAGAACATCAAATACAGGGGGCAGAGAAATACGGGGCGGGGCCAACTTTTTACTCGTGTAGCGGCATTGTGGGTCGCTAAGACGCTTCGAAATGAGTAGGCGTTGTGTTCTGAGCCATAAGAGTCCATTTCCGTACTTAACTGAAACATGCTGCCTTCAATAGTTTGAAAATCGACAAATGAACTTCGAGTTCGTGTACGGTGTCCCAAGTAACACCCACAAGGAATTTTAAGCCAAATCTGAGAGCTCCACCTAATTACCGTATACCCACCGTTATATAGCAAATTTCTGAGGTATTTAGGAAGATTTGAACACGGATTATTGATACACAGAACGTCCAGCACATGCAACATCCAGAACATGGGGCCTTGGTTAGCCCTCCTGACCGAATAGCACTGAGGGTCAAAAATTCTCTGATTTGACTTTGATTGTATGAAGAAAGGGTAAATATTGCTCTTAGATTACTTGTACAAAAATTACCCAAAGTTTCACCGCATTTCGTCGCGCGCGACGTTTCAGAAAATCAGTCAGAAAACACTTATCTCCAAAACAAGAGTGAATTTGAGAGATATCTTTCCCCTATGCATATCACCAGGGTTGGGGATATTTATGGCTGCGTTTTTAGAATCAGAAAAAGTTTGCGTCCAAAAAGGAGACGAGCATCGCACGTTTTTTGACAAGTTTGCCGAATGCTCCCGTTTTTAGAAAAGATAGCGCGGGTAATGTGCACAGGTGAAGAATCGACAGCTATTTTCGTCGTGAACACTGCCTTCAGAGAGATCATTTGCATCATTAATGCACTCTTCAACACCATTATAGTGATCACACATAGGTGAACTAAGAAAAAAAAATCAAGAACCGGGTGAATCCGCATATCTGCAGCATCTAATCAAACTTAATGTTCTGAACATGAAGCCGTCTAATAGCAGTCAATTGTGTCCTCAAAATGTATGCGTAGAGCATTCATCATATCGGTTAGAATGTGCTCGACAGGATCCGATCGCTCAATGGCAGGCTCGCCAAGCACTGCTCTCACTGCTGCTCCAATTTCCGAATCCTGAAACATTACGAGATTGACATGAATCTTTTCCCGTCTGACGTTCGAAGCTCGTAAAACCACATTGTATGGCAAATCAACCAGCCTTTAACGATCGCACACCTAATACCCCAAAAAGCCGCTAGCCACTAAACATTCGACCGCAATCGTTAAAATGCAGT
Source organism: Aplectana chamaeleonis (assembly GCA_029168955.1). Taxonomy (NCBI): domain Eukaryota; kingdom Metazoa; phylum Nematoda; class Chromadorea; order Rhabditida; family Cosmocercidae; genus Aplectana; species Aplectana chamaeleonis. The sequence continues at coordinate 283,762 of JAPDOI010000234.1, forward strand.
TGAGAGCATTTTGCTAGCAAGGCCTAACCCTCAAATTGCTTCAACGAAAACAGGGTTGGCTTAGGGGAACTTCTATGTACATTTCAATTCATCGAGACGAGATAACACCGAGAAACTACGAAATCTCCACTTCAATAGATAAGGCTATGGAACTGCTTTTGCGTGCCTGCAGGCTGCTAACCACCCAACTGTTCTTCCCAGGCACTCTTCTCAGGCAGCACCATGCAGTCGATAAGGATCATTTAAAGCCAGTACGGCTAGGCGATCGGTGTGCGTGCCGGGCAGCCGTTGCCAAGATATTTTTTAGACCTGTTAATGAATTATCAGGAATGTTAGACGAATGGTGAATAATATCCCAGTCAGCTGTTCGCAGCCGTGGGAAGGCTTGTCCGGAAAATGGCTTAACCGATGGCCGCTTGAGGCGCACGCCGACTGCGTGAGCGAACAGTCTCATGTGGGAAGACTATAAGTAGGGTCACAATGGCTTCTTCTTCTTCTTTGCAGCCACGAAGAGAGTAATTGCTATAGGTTCAGAAACTGGGCGACCAGCGTTGGATTCGTCCAAAGGTCTATTGTAGTCAATGTTGTAGGGTTTTTTGGACAGTTGAATAAGTGTAGGGTATTGTGGCCAGGACCACCACAGTCCGGGCAAACGTCGGGAGTGCTATTGTCGATCCTGTTCACGTAGGACTTCAGGAACGTTGAGTGCCCACAGCGCAACGAGGCTAGAGTGCATCTGGCACGTCTACTAAGCTGAGACTCAGACTCAGAAACTAGAGGCGGCACAGTACCCAGAATAGGTTTAACAGCCGCTCTTTCCAGATACCCTCTGACAAAATGGGTGTGCTCCTCGCGCAGCAGACGGAGGCGTTCTTGATATGAATCGTGCCATCTTTGCAGATCGACTTTATCTGGAGCATCGGCGAAAGGTTTTCTGATGCTTCTCTCTCTTACAGGCTCAAGTACTCTCCAAGATGGGTGGTTGGGCTGCTTGACGATGTTAATGTGCAGCTGCTGGGCCTGGAGCTGAGAGTGCTCCTTTACTGGTAGCACCCGTGTCTCGGCGTGTAAATGCTCGATTGGCGAACTCCTAGCACATCCGGTGGCGATCCGAAGAGCAGCGTTTTGAAAACGCTGCACCTTAGTCCAGGATGAGTCCGACACTAAGTGCTGCCGAACCGGTACCGCATACTCTAGGGTGGGCTGCAGTATAGCCTTATACGTGGTCAGAATAGTTTCCTTACTGCTGCCCCATGATGTACCTCCCAGTGCCCTTAGCACATTGAGTTTAGCTCTTACAATTGCTTGCTTTTGCTCGGTGTTCTTGTGAAACTTGAGCGACGGATCGAGTATAAGGCCGAGTAGTTTGACGAAGCGAGCAGCAGGCAGGCGATCTCCACCCCAGCTGACATCGGGATGGGCGCTGTGCTCTTTGGGGTCCGTTGTGAAAACTGATACTGAAGACTTGGCAGCTGAGACAATGAGCATCTTGTTATCGAAATAGCTTTTCAAATCCATCAGGTACTCGTTGATCCTGCTCGCGGCCACTTGTATGTCGCGGTTTTGGCACATGATAGTCATATCATCAGCGTAGGCGACAACTTTAATGTCCTGGGGAGGTGCCGGAATGTCCTCTAAGTACAGATTAAACAGATCGGGCGATAAGACTCCGCCTTGCGGAACACCGGCAGCTATGGGGATACTTTTAGAGACATGATTTTGAAACATAACTTTTGCTCGACGGCCCTTGACGAATGCTGTTATCCAACGCTTCTGCCACGGTGGAATAGAGGACTTCAGTATGTTATCCGATAGAATACCCAGGTTAACACTGTCGAATGCCTTTGTCAAGTCCAGGGCTACAGCAACGGTCCTGAGGGGCTTTCTCATGTTGAAGCCGTCGATGGCATAGCCAACGATCTCCAAAAGCGCCGTCGTGGTGGAATGTAGCTTCCTAAAGCCGTGCTGGTGATGTTGTTTCTCATTATGCTGAGCCAAATCATTGACGACAAGCTTTTCAGCAACCTTGGCTAGAGGTGACAAAAGGCTTATTGGCCTGTATCCTTTCGCTGATGACAGCGATTTACCGGGCTTAGGCAGAGGAATGACATTTGCTGTTTTCCAGTTTTGTGGCAGTGTGCAGGTTCGGAATGATGTGTTCATTAAATCAGTGAGCAGCGAGAGAAATTCACTGGGGAGCTTCTTTAGGATTGCTGGACAGATTCCGTCAGGTCCAATGGCTTTGGAATTACGCATTTCCTTTATAATCTTCTCCACCTGCGCAGGAGTGAAGGCATCAGCCGTGCCCATAAGCGGAAGGCGGCACAGCTCCCTTACTGTCACTCGGTTTTGCGGGCCACGCTTCGCACATGTTATGAAGAAGCTCTTGCCCAGAGCGTAAGCGGCATCTTGTCCTGACTTGAATACATTGTTCTCAAACTCGATAGTAGATACGGTGGCGGGTGTGGTTTTTCCGGAGAGTTTTCTCAGGATTTTCCATGTCGCAGCATCATCTGCCTTGAAGTTCAACTTTTCAGTGAACTTCTGCCACTCATCTTTCTTGTGCCTATCCAAGTCTTTTCTAATCTCGTCGTCAAGTTCAGTGACCTCCGGGTCCAGATGGTTGGCAGATCTCTTTTCATCTCTTGTCCTGATTTTGAGAAGTATCCCCCTGGTGACATTAGGGTAAAAAGTTTTCACGCGTCCTTCTGGTATGGCCGCTTTCATAGCCTTCCGGATAGCGTCAGATATGTGACACTCTTTCTGGTGCACATCGCCATTCCATGGATATTCAGCCGCTCGGTGAAGTGCAACCTCTCTGAATAGGCTCCAGTCTGCAAGGCCTAAATTGAGATAAGAACGGTGACGAATACCAGAATAAGGGGCTAGAGAATTTGAGAGATCGATATGGACGAAAATGGGAATGTGATCACTAGACAGAGTTGTAGAAGTGGACCACGAGCAAGCACTAGAAAGATTGGAGGAAACGAGCGAAATGTCTGGGCTAGAAGATCGGCCGATGGAAGGGAGGCGAGTGGGCTGATCATCGTTTAGGATAACCAGGTCGCACTCCTCCGCCCATTCCTCGACGTCCTCTCCTCTAACATCAGAGTCAAGTGAAGAGCAAAAGGTATGAGCATTGAAGTCGCCCGCGAAGACGACTGAGGGTGAGAGGGCGCAGTCGTTGAGTTGTTTTAAAAGAGGGATAGGATTATAGGTTGGGGGACAAGATGTAGTTGGGGGAATGTAGATGTTGAAGAGAGATAGGGGAGTTTTGAGTGGGAGATGGATGGGGACGAACTCGAGAGTACCGTCCGTAGGGACATTGGGAATTAGATGAGAAGGAAGAGTGGATAGTACAAAAGTAGAAACTCCTCCAGCGAACGACGATCTTGGAGCATGGTATGAAGTATAGCCAGGGATATTTGGGTGAGAAGAGGTAGCAGAGGGGGAAAGTTTGGTTTCCTGAACCATTATAACATCTGGATGGTGAGTACGAGCAAAGAGAGAGAGCTCAGATAGTTTGGCACGAAGGCCATTGAGATTTATATGTACAGTAGAAAGTGGGCGATAGGAGGTAGAGGAATCAGAGTTGGGAGGTGAGGAGCATAGGACACAGCGAAAAGCAGAGTTATGATGCCTCACAGAACTGAGACCCGAACAGAAGAGATGCACCCACCTTTGGCATCAGAAGCACTGGACGCTTGATTTACTCCATGTGACATCCTTGCCGCACGTGGCGCATGGGTACTTCTGAGCGGGTCCAGGATTCCTCTCCACGCCGGCCCTTTGTAGGAGAATCCTTAGGAGAGCTGAGACCAGCCAGCATCTCTCCCATAGCAAAAACCCTCTTCGTGAAGGGGTTGATGTCGGTTTGCACGGAGCTGATGTTGCTTCCTCCCAGGGCCACGGCACGAACGTACGACATCTCGGCAGCGGTCACAATGGCTCGTTTTCGGCACATCAAGTGACGTTTCCGTACCACAAGGAGCCGTAAGGGCCTATGTACAAACAACGGGTCGGTGTATTCAGCACGGCTGTCTATGCGGCACGTAGAAAACACCGACCTGACAAACGGTTGCGCGTCGATAACTTATTGGTATCTCAACGTTTTACGAGCGTTAAGTCGGTGCCAACACGAAATTCGAATGGTTCCTTTGCGGGCGTGTGTTAAGCAAGCGAAGAGATGACGAGAGCAGGTGTAGAGACGGACGGATCGCTACACGCGCGCAAAGCGCGGTCGATGGATCGTAGGAACAACGTTTTGAAAGAGACTGTATATACTAGCTTCGAATATCGCACAACTTCAGATGACCTCATAAAATGAGCCAGATGATTACAAGATGATTTAGAAAATCATACTGATTAGGACGTTCACGGAAGGAAGCCATTCTCGTCGGTGCTGAACTGCTCAGTTGCATGTTCTTCCACCTTCATTTTTAGAACCCTCTGCCCACTCAAGATCATTTCCGTCAACGATAATCATTTACAAGACGGCATCGGACAGTCGCTCGGCTACGTCGGCATGATGAACAAGAGAGATGACACCCCCAATCACAACTTTAATACGATCCGTCTACAGCATTCGACTTTCTGTGTAGGCAAAAACCGCGCCTGCTCTATTGTTCTTGAAAACCTTTGCCAACGTCCAGGCGACCGTTTGCAGTAAGAACTGGGAAGCACTGATAGAGCGCATTGTACAAGGCGTCTTGACTATCCTAATGAAGCGCCCAAACAATCGCTGTCAACTATTGAAAAAACAGCCAGGAGCCGTTGGCGTTCTCGAGACGAGCGTTGATGTATCGCTCCAATTTTTCTATGTAAAAATCCATAGTTACGGCATATGCACGGCCGGAAATATCCAGGTTAACGTCTAGTCTGCTTTTCCTAAACGCAGTAAACATTTGCAATCTATACCTTTGGAACACCGTAAGTCATGTATGAGCGCAGATTAAAGGCAGTGTTCATGATGAGAACAGTTTTCGAGTTTCCACAGAAAATTGAATGTACCTGGGTTTATTATGATAATAATGGCAAAAGAAGAACTGAAAACCACCCATATATAGCCCTATACGGCCCTCAAACTTGACTGTGCCACGCCCGCCCCGCCCACTCCCTCAACGGCCAGCGAGGAAATGGGCGGGTAGGGCATAGCGCATACAAGTTTGCGGGCCGTATAGGGCTATCTATGGCTCGTTTTTAGTCGTTCTTTCGCCATTATTGTTGCAATGGACCCCAGTACACTAGATGTCCGAAGAAAACTCTAAGATGGATTTTGGCGTGAACACCGCCTTTAGCTTCCTTCGCGATGAGGGTAGGTCAAAAACGATGGGTCAGCGGTTTGAATGCAGAAGTAGCTTCAGCACATAGATGTTGAATATCTATTATGTAACTGCCATCGTCGTCCAGCATGAGCACCAGATAACAAAACTAGTCCACTAGCTCAATACGCCGTCCATCTATACTAACCAGCGGTAAAGCCCTTCGAGAGGAGGCGATCGCACAAAGAGACTGTTTTGCGATTCTACGCATGTTCTGATCAACGACGAAGTAAAAATCCGAAAGTTTAGGGTACGCATCTAAATATGTCATACACAAGGTCAGTTCGCAGTGAAAAAAAACCTTGCGCATCTTCTTTTCGACAGTTTTGCAAGACGAGAACAGTCCTGAGATTCTGCACAGAACGCACACTGGTAACAACAAAACACGGAACAGGTAGCAAAGTTGTAGTGGTGGTGCTGATGTGTAGTCGGCAAGAATATATCCTTGAAGCGGGAGATGAACCCCTATTTTTATATTATCTTGTTGATAAGTATCTGTGGAAATACTGTGTTCCACTGAAAAATATGGTTCCACAGCATGGGTACAGAAAAAAACTGATAGGAATTCATCTGCATAAGCAGCTTCATTAATCTCAGCTACACCGAAAACGCTTAGGTAAACTTCTTCACGTGCAGCTGCCTAATTTTTCTGGAAAACCAGCATTGCGCGGTAAACATTCATAGACGTTTCTACAATGAAAAGGGTCTTAAAACTTCGCAGAGATCAGGTGGTGGTGTTGATGAAACGGGTTGGCAAGAGTGTACACTTGCATTCCAAGGTAAGATCAGCCCTCACTATCAGGGCTGAGCTAGGATTATGATATACCATGTCGCTGTTATGAGCGTCGTCTAGCACGGATAGCGGTGGGGCCAACATCGGAAAACTGGAGGGGGTCATCATAGGAGCAGTAGGGGCACACTCTTCACAGCAACACGATACGGAGGATAAGCATGCTTTAGGTGAGCAAAACCATGTCATACTCTGTTGCTGCCTGAGTCGCACGTCGCAGTGACAGTGTAAGTTGCGACTATATGCTGCTCCTTGGATTTTTTCTAGATCAAGTCGATTTTGCGGTTACCCTAGTACTGTTCGAGAATTCAACTTGATCGACTTCTTGATTTCCGAAGATGTTCAAAATTTCACTTACTCAAGCAGTCACTCTTCAAAAGTGCTCAAAAATCCATTTTTTTACTTTTCGACCACTAAAATAATCGAGAAGTCGATCGCGAGTATTCGATTCGAAGCAATGCATAGTCGAGACGTGCGCAAGCGGAACTGTAGCAACACAAATCCTTGGGCCGGGATCATACTTCAGAGACTGGCCACCGACTGTGTCGCGTGAAAAAGCGACCCCGCTTCCGTCGTGCGCGGCTCGTTATCCTTAATACTCGTCGGGCGCGGCATTTTCGGCTCAGGCCCTCCATCAAAATTGGACGATAGGTAGGAGTTTCACCGGGTCGATATGGAAGCAAGGGAGGCGGAAAGAGGACGAAATTTTTCTCCGGTAGACCGTCCTGGGTTGTCCGTAGACCCACACGGTTGCTACGTGAGCAAAGCACGCGAGGTAGGGAAAAGAAGTATCCTCCTGTAAGCCTTCTTTGGTCGTCCGTAAGCCCACCCGTGAAACTTCAAGGCAGCCGTAGTGATTAGGCCGGACTGTAGCTGGCTTATGGACGACCCAGAACGGCTTATGTTGGACTAACGCCCAAACCACGACGGGAGCTTTCTATGGTACCAGTGACGCATCGCCGCGACGCGAAGTATTATACTGGTTATATCGATTCTCTGCCAATATCGACGATATACACTTTGTGACGTCGCCAGTAGCGGGAATTATGATCCTGGCCTTACATAAGCCGGAGCGACAGCTCTGTAGCCAAGCCCAAAGCTGGCGACAGAGGGCGACGTCGTTATGTTATAACAAGGGCAATAAAAGTGCATACCTCAGTCCATTCCTGCAGTTCCTTGCTAGTGCCTTCAGCATAGTCGTCCACTACAAGCAACGTCGAGCACATCTCAATCATCAGCCTTCTCACCTCGTCGTCTGTGTCTTCAATTGCTTTCGGTAGTATTCGAAACACATGCGCAATATTCTCTGCTAATGTGCTGTGAAAGTATCGGATAGCCACGAGACTGTAAGGACATCAATATGTTTCTATGGAATAATCAGTGTCGTCAGAGAATACAGGCACCTCCTACCGAGGCTCAGCATCAGCATCCAACAACACCACGCTCTCACATAGCTGTGGGAGCTCGTCCTTGTGATATGCTTCGTCAAGTATCATACATCGTAGGGCTCCGGCTCGCACATAAGGTGAGGGATCGAAGCGGACAAGCGGCGGCAGTGGTCCTTAAAGACAACAGCATTTATGCCGGCGGAAGACATTTCTAAATAATCCATTTTCGTTTTGAATAGGGTTATTTTGGAGAAGTATGAGCTTACTCACTGAGAATAGAAACGAATATGCATTTTGTCTAATGAATGAAGCATTTGCTTAAAAGCACAGTTCAACCTCAGAGGTAATTTTTGATATTATGGTCCGGCCGCCGCCTATAGCAGCCCTGTCAAGCGCGAAATCTCAATTCGATCAAATAAGCGAGAAAAAGCTAGGGAAAACTCGGCCACGCCCCCTTGAAAGAGAAAATGGGTTACGCCCACTGGCAGGTTTCCGACCTCAAAAGGGAAGAGACGTGCGAATGATTTTATTCATATTGTGACCTGCTTCAGAATGATGGCTGCAAATAAGGAGAAAATACAGGCTCGAGACAACTCGTCCGCGATCTTCTACCAGTTCAAATTCAAAAAGTTTGAGGAGCCGTAACTTCGTTAGTAAAGAGTTCTGAGCGATTCTGGAGACACCATTGTGAACGGCGTGAAATTTTCTCCAAGATAGGCAGAAAAACGAAAATTGATTCTGAGCTCGGACTGTGGCTTTGAAATGCAAAAACTATCCGTTCGGGGGGAATCGAACCCCCGTCGAATGCTTGGAAGGCATCCATGCTAACCATTACACCACGAACGCTTGCACTCTAGACCGCAGCCATTGAATACGTGGACACGTCTAATAAACTTCGGGCACTAGCCACTGGAAACGAAAGGTCTCGTAGCGCCTCCGAACAACGATAAACCCCGCATCAAGATCTTCTCGCTCAAAAAACCGGTTTCTTTAACTGTTACCCTTGCAACTGATCCATGCTAAAATTTCTTCTCCATCTTTGCTACTGCTCCTTGTCTAATCAGAGATGCTTTGTGTGCCTACATAGCAAAAGTTCTCGAAATTCAGGAATTTCCTGAAATTCTGCTGATGACGTCATGATTCATTTATCCAAAAAATTGGTGTTTTTCGTTCGGGTTTCTTTCATAGTATTCCGTCGAACTCTTCTTGTTTAGTCAACCGAAATTTGAACTTTTCTGTAGGTGACTTTGAATACAGTAAATTTAAATTTAAAATTCGAGAGTGATTGAGTTTACGGGAGGCGAAGATGAAAATTAGGTAGATTGAGTAAGAAGTTTGTTTCCGGATGCTGCATAAGACTTTGCTAAACAAAATAGAAAATATATCTAGAAAAAAGTGGAAGAATAGAGGCGCGGGAACTTCTTGCTCAGCCCAATGATAAATTCTTTTTGAAAAGCCCTTTGAACTTTCCAGACGAATAAATTGGCGCTCGCCAACGCGATAGGCATGCGTGTTGAGCGACAGCTGCACAGGCATTTCTCAAACCTGTAAACCGGTTTGAAGGAATACCATACAAATATCGAGTAATCTCTCTATCAGCTGTCTCCAGCCGCGCGAAAGCTTATCCCAAAAATTACATTCGCGACGGCCACACGATACGCACGTCGACCGCGTGGCCGGACAGTCTCATTCGTAAAGACTTTATAGATTAAAACTATTATAGTTCATTCGATACGTGGGAATATTTGGGTGATTATACTATTCAATTTTCGATTTTTCAAAGGGCTCTTGGCTCTTTCGGATAATTTTCCGACAGCGTTTAATTTGACTTAACCTTAAAGGCAGCAGACACGCTCAAAAATGGTATCGATTTTATGAGATATATCAAAGGTTTGGAGCTGGTTGTATTGAGAACTGACGAAAAAACGCACGAAAACTGTGTGCAAATAGAGGAATAACGGTTATTTCGTTATCAGGTGAAAATGGACGAATTTTACGGCGCGCGGTTGAAACAGCGAATATTAGTAACAAAACGGTTGAGCTAGAGAAGCCGATATACTCTTATAGCCTGTACTGGAACGTTAACCTCGTTGGAAGCATCAAAAACCAGCCATTGATAGTACCGTATTGGTACTATCAATCTGGACGAGTTTGCATTTTGGGGCGGGGTTGCAGAAATATTTCGATTTGCATTGCTGAAATTTAGTAGTTTTGACTCGTTTTTGACGCTTCCAACGGCGTGAGCAGTCTACTAGGAGCCATGCGACTCCAGAAACGTAGTTATCTCAACAACTTTTTCGAGCGTGTCTGCTGCCTTTAAAAACCTGAAAACAATTCAATTGAACTCACCTAACATTGGACGGAAACACGGCACAGCAGCTGCGATATCAACCACCGTGTCGCGAACTTCCCAATCCGTATGTGATATTGCTAAAATGATGAAAACTTGGTGAGATTATAGGTAATATTACACCTACTACAGTCTACGACGATGAAAAAAAGATGATTGTGCCGTTGCATATTTCCACTAAGCATACTGTAGGTTGCGCCATAATCGGCGGTAAAATTGTATTTTTTCCCGAATTTTGAAGAAAAAACACCGGAAACATTGAAAAACGGTAAGTTCTCCTCCCGACACACACAAATTATCAAAACACCTAAAGTCTCTATCATAGATGCACACAGGAATAACAATGAAAAATTAAAATTTTCAAAAAAAGGGAATAACACAGAAACTTTTTTTCTTGATATTCCTGCTAGCTTTCGTGGTAAAGACTTAGGATATATTGGTAATGTTTGTGTGTGTTTTCATAACTCCGCCATTGCCGGTCCCAAGCCCGGATGAGAAAGGAGGAGGGTTGGCCCCCCGTACTACCGACGGGCTGGAAAACTTAGGTGGTAACCATGGAAAGTCTCTTAGGAAACAACGAAGAAGCTACCGCATCCGGGGCAGCCGATGCGCCAACACTAGGGATCCAGGGTGTTGGTGAGAAGAATACTACTGGCCAAAATGGAGGACGACTGGTGACACCTAAGAAGGAGCTAAGGATTGGAGCATGGAATGTGCGAACGGGACACTGCGTCGGTCAGAAAGAGATAATAGCAAGAGAGTTGTCAAGGTCCAACATATCGATTGCTGCACTTTCCGAGCTGAGGATGAGCGGATGTGGAACGGTGACCATTCAGGTGCCGGAGAGTAGCGAAAAAATGGTGCTGTACTATTCCGGTGAGGACGGACATCGCAATGGTGTTGGATTTATGCTAGGCAGTCGCGCAGCTGGAAGCGTTGTTTCACTCGAGCCGATTTTTGGCAGGATCGCTGTTCTTGTTTTGAGCGGAACAATCAAGACCCATGTCGTGTCCATCTATGCACCAACGGAGCCAAGTTCTGACGTTGACAAGGACGAGTTCTACACCCAACTCCAGGACGTGCTGAATACTATCCCGAAAACCGATGTCACCATTGTAGCGGGTGATTTCAACGCAAGAGTCGGTAGTGACAGAACAGGCTGGGAAGGAGTGTTGGGCAGGTTCAGCGTGGGCGAAATAAACGACAATGGACTACGCCTACTTTCGTTCGCTGCGTTCAACGAGCTTGCCATCGGTAACAGTCAATTCCGGCACCCCAGGAAGCATCAGTTAACATGGAGGAATCCAACTGGACGAGATGTGGCCACCTTGGACTACTTGCTGATAAACTCACGTTTTAGATCATCACTGAAAGTTGTTCGAGCCATGAGAGGGCCTGATTGTGGATCCGACCATTATCTCTTGCGTGCTGTAATGCAGCTTCGCTTACGACGACCTAGGCGTGAGGAGCCCCCTAGAAAGAAACGACTGGTCACACTTGCTGGCGCCAGGAACAAAAGAAACATTCCAACTCGAGCTGTCGAATCGGTTCGCGGTTCTGGAAGATGCCTTGTCTGTGGACGAGCACGAGAAGCAGACAGTTGAAGTCGCTCTTGAATGCGCAGAGCCTCTCTGCCCTGTTATTCGCCGGCGAACGCAGCCTTGGATATCGGACGATTCTCTCCGTTTTGTGGACGAACGGAAGCGAGTGAAACTAACGGACTTTGGACGGTATCGGCAATTGTGTCAGGAGCTTCGTCGAAAGTTGAAGGAAGAGCGGGAGTCGTACTGGAATAAGGTAGCAGACGAAGTGGAGGAGGCAGTTGGAAGGAACGACTATCGCACATTATACAGTACACTCAACCGTCTCAGAAAGAAGACCAAACCCATGAGCGATTCCATCAGGAATACGGATGGGTCTTTTGTGCGATCAGCAGATGAGCGTCTGTTGCGATGGAGGCAGTTCTTCAGTGAACTCCATACTCACGATGCGCCACAAGGTCCACTGGCCCAACCGATACTAGTTGAGGTACCAGAGGAGACAGCGCTTGACTCGGAACCCACTGCGGAAGAAGTGAAAGCGGCAATCAAGTCGCTAAAGAATGGACAGGCGTCAGCTGTTGACAACGTCACTGCTGAGGTCATCAAGGCAGGAGGAGATGTTCTACTGCGTCAGTTGCATCAGTTAATCACGCGCATATGGCGGACAGAGAGCGTGCCATCTACCTGGAAAAAGGCTATTGTCGTGCCTATCCATAAGAAGGGCGATGCCAGAGACTGCAAAAACTATCGCGGGATCAGCCTGTTGTCGATTGTTGGTAAAGTCTTCACGAGAACTATCCAGTCCAGACTTCAACGCCATCGGGAGAGTACCTGTCGCGAAGAACAAGCAGGTTTTCGTCCGGGTCGAGGATGCAGCGATCAAATTTTCGCCCTTCGTCAAGTTATGGAGGAAAGGATCCGCTGTGGAAAGCGCGTCGTTCACTGGATCATAAAACCTTCTCTAAGAAGTGACCGCGTGGTACACAACATCGGCATGGATCGTGAAGAGACCTCGCGTGCACTGTTGAAGGTTGGCGCAAACTCGGTGCACCTATGTAATAGCATATGGCACCGAGTTTGCGCTAACCTTAAACAGTACACGCGATGACTCTTCACGATCCATGCCGACGTTAGGTCCTCTACATAAATTCGAACCGCCTTTAGACCTTTCGTTATCTCCACAGCCAGTTTATCCCGAATATCCGCCATAGCCGGATCGTTCAGACAGTCAGGACCATTCACTTTGCAGATGGCCTCAATTATACAAGGAGATTCCTGAAAGCAACATAATTCCTTGCTTATGCGAGAAAAAAAAACGGAAAATCCATGTATCGTGTTGTCGAAAAAATTGATTCTTACCAGCAATCTCGGGAACATATGGCCCAACACTTCGGCTAATCCAGCAGCACTGAGCCGAGTAGACAACTTCTGGAGCATTTGCTGCAGATCTGAGAGAGGCGCTCGACGTCGATCCATAAGAATGCGACAGACACCCGACAGGTACGATTGCAGCTCCTATGTACATTTTATTCATACTTGTGCTACATTCATTGACCTGGAGCCTCAGTTGCAGCATTACCATGTCGTTTAAGTAGTCAATCGCTTCCACAAAAGAACTCAACTTCAAGCATGGAGACAGTAACACTGCAGATAGAAGATCGCTCAAATCCACGCGTCTGAAGAGATAAAAGTCCAAAACGAAAGACTAATGAACCGTAAAATGGGTGCAAAAAGTAAAAAATCGAAATTCCCAGAAGGCCTCAATCGAAGAAGATTATTAATCTGAAAAAAATTGAAAGCCACAATCAAAAAATCTTTGCGCTGGGATTTGACCCTAAGTGTCACTTTTCAAGAAGCCGCAACATGGCGTGGCATCATTCGACCGATAGCTATTACTCTCATTATTCCTTGACTTTCGCGAGTCATGTGAGTGCGTCGCCGTTCGCCACAAATTGACGAAAATGGATTCGTGATTTCTCAAAGGCACAGTCCAACCTCAGAAGTAATTTTTGATATTATGGTCCGGTCGCCGTCTATAGCAACCCTGCCAAGCGCGAAATCTCAATTCGCTCAAATAAGCGAGAAAAAGCCAGGAAAAAGTCGGCCACGCCCTCTTGAATGAAAAAATAGGCAACGCCCACTGGCACGTTTCCCATCTCAATTGGGAAGAGACGCGCTAATGATTTTATTCAAAACCTATGTTCTTCGATTTGTTTTCGGTCTGGCTTTATATTGTGGCCTGCTTCGGAACGATGGTTGCGAATAACGAGAAAATACAGACTCGAGACAACTCGTCCGCGAACTCCTAGCCGTTTAAAATCGAGATTTATGAGGAGCCGTAAATCTGTTCGTAGTGAGTCCTGAGAGATTCTGGGGACACCATTGTGATCAGGGTCAAATTTACTCCAAGATAGGCAGGAAAACAAAAAATCGATTCTGAGGTTGGACTGTGTCTTTAAGAATGACTCGAAAAAATCATTTTCTCGGAACTTTGGAACCCATCATTGGAATAGGTTACTAATTTAACAATTTCTTAAGTGTGATATTCGAGCTGTTTGTTCATTGGAAAACTCCCAGGCCAACGATTGCCACGACGCGACAGCTCGCGGTAGATCAAAGCGTCCCAAAATGCGAAACTGCTTTTTTAAAGGAAATGTTCACGATACACCTCGTTTTCGAGTTTTCAGTGTGAAGTACTACGCTGGCAGATGCTGGAGGGGATAGGGTCGAAAAAAATCAACGAAAACGGGCCAAAATCGATAAAAACGGCCGCGAAGTCAAGATTTCGTTAGCCCAGTATGCCCGCTTAGCCCGCCCCGCTCTGACGAGCTTGTGGCGCCCCGGGTGTTTTCGATGGCCAATTGCCAAACAATCCCGTCACGTCCAGCCGATTCGCCCACATTTCGCCGTTAGAGCGCGCTTTCTGAAACTAGCAGGGCGCGTGGGCTCGTCCGCGCTCTCAACCTGTACGTACGTTAGAATCCGCTATTTTAGCTTATTCTGAGCGCTTTTCTTCGCTATTTCTTCACTATCCGTTAACCCACGACCACAAATAACCCCACTTTTTGAGTCGAACTCAAAATGATATTTATCGTGAACACTGCCTTTAAATAATAACGGCTCCACCTACTTGGGTGACATCTGCACCAGTTTCATGATAGTATGACATCTTGCTGTCTCATTGCCCCATTTATTTGGGGCCAGCTCGTCCATCAGTCCCATGTCTGTCCTACAACAAGACGACTATGTCACTAAAGACGTTCGAATGACATCGACAGTTCCACATACCGTACTTTGGCAGCCAACTGGTAGACCACATCGCCCACGACTCCACCTGTCTGCACTGTTTCAATGATCAATCGCGCCTGATCCGTCTGGACACGATCGGCAAAACGGAGCAATATCCTAGCAGTACCATTCAGCACATGATGCGAGTCCTACAAGGGGAAAGGTTTAATCGGGGTGGGCACGCGCCGCGACCGCCCACCACACTGATACAGAAACATGCTCCCCACCGTGCAACAGAAAAGCTCCACCACACTTGCCACGATGAGCGATTCAGCTTCTTCACCTTCCATCAGACACAAGAATTCTTCTATCTTGCGTCGAACGAAAATACTGAGCTCTTCGTTGGGTAACTGTGAGACGCACCAGAAAATCACATCTGAAAAGCACCATGTATGCCACCATTCAACAAATCTGGTGGTTCAGAGGTGGACAGCAGAAGTCACCAACATAACGCGGGCGGACGCGAAGAGCTTTTCCGTTTTTCACTTTTTTTCAAGCGGCCACAGCTTCTCTAACAACCTGGTTCTACCTTCCCGTTTACAGTTTAAATTTGTTGCTAAGGTGGGTCCGCCTTGAAATCGATGATACTGGTAGCAGAGTGATCAATTATTGATTAGTCAACGACAACCTGGGCTTGTTTGCTGCATGCACAGAATAGCAGGAGCTTGGAACGAGTTCGGTTGGTTAACTCGACGCGCGCGGCGGTAAACATCAGCATTGAGGTAGGCTCTTGAGCACGCGAAGGTGCTATTCATACTGCTCAACGCCAGCGCGGCACGCGTTTGGCGCACTGGCGTGGCCTTAGAGTACGAATACTTTCTACGCACATCACACGCGTAACGCGCTTGCGGAGACTGTGAAAACTCCAGCGGCGTGGCGGAAAGGAAAAGTGTGCCTCAACTTATCCAAAAAAGGCAAAATCTAAACACTGGAATGAATTATTGTGAAATGGAATGAAAATGATGGTGGAATGATAGCGCAAATGACGGAGTCGCTACGGCCGTCGCCGCCAAGGTAGAGCGGGCGTTAAGCGGGTGCCACGCAGGCGTGGCGTCAGGCCGTCCATACGCGAGCGCAACGCGCGTGTGACTCGGTGGCGTCGACGAGCATGAATAGCGCCTAACCGTGGTTTCCATAGAAACCACGATTGTGGTTTCCATAAAAACTACGATTACGGCGCTCCAGCAGCAACGCAAAGACAACGACTTTCCACCGAACGCTTCGCGTATACCAGCCAGGATCGTTCGACGCCCTTGCCTTTCTGTGTATTCGGCCCACGAGACAGCAGCCAGGAGCGGAACACTGGCAGGAGAACTCACCTCCAGAACTCCGAAGATCGAAATATTCGCCGTCCTCGAAGAGCATCCGGCAACACGGTTGGAAGCGAAGGTAGGTGGGTCGCAAGTCCCGGATCAACTATTTTTACTGCTACTTTTCTACAATGTGCGCGGCTGGCCCCACGCGCTGCCGAGCGCGCCCATAGCTGCCTGCAGTCGGCTGTTCCATAGGAAACGACAATATTTATGAAGCGACACCAGGTCAAAGCACCGCGTCACGTTACAGTCCCCTGCGAATCGTGCTAGATCCAAAGTTCCAAAAAAACCGAAAATGAACTTGAGAAATAAATCATTAGAAAACCTACTCTCCCAATCTGGTTGCTGTCTAAACCGATAACAGGTTGAGTACAATGAGAAAAGGTCAGATAGGACCTTGGCAGGACGATTCTGCTCCAATAGAGACTCCGTTCGAGCCAGCTGGTTGCCCACTTCCGCAGTCCCAGTATTTAGCGACTGGCAGAACTTTTCATAAAGTCGAAGCAGCAAAGAAACTACAACAGATGCTGCTGAAGTGAAATCCACCGACGAGAAGCTCGAACTGACAAACTCTGCTACACGAGGATCTGAAAAATATCCTGTCATCATTCCAATTTTCGGGCAGATGTCCTAAGGGGTATGGTATACTTTGCCGTTGTCATGAGCGACAGACATGCAATCTATCACAAATCATGGCGGGACCAGCATCGGAGCAACGACATCGTCCGCTGTAGAACAGTTTTTGTGCGTCTGTCGCCGCGACGTGTCGCGGACATACTGCAAATGTGCCAAAGCCTGCCGCTGTGCAATGCACTGCGATAGGTTTAAAGGGCGGAAGCTCCGCGACAGGCGGTCACTGTCGCTATGCAGAGCGGCGCGACCATGTGTCTCAAAAATATACCATTCACCTGAGACTACGGCGCCGCAACCGCACAGTCAGTACGGATCGCAGGGTCGTAGTAGTTCCCTATTCACGCACACGTAGCGCCACCTAAGTGCACGTAACGCTTAGCACGCGCACCGAGTTTGCGCCAATGTATTGTGCACAGGGAAGAGGGAAC
This sequence comes from Aplectana chamaeleonis, assembly GCA_029168955.1. Classification (NCBI taxonomy): domain Eukaryota; kingdom Metazoa; phylum Nematoda; class Chromadorea; order Rhabditida; family Cosmocercidae; genus Aplectana; species Aplectana chamaeleonis. The sequence continues at coordinate 300,814 of JAPDOI010000234.1, forward strand.
CACAACCGACACAGCGTCACGGATCGTACTGATACCTTGCGTTCCTTGTTGTGCGTTGGCGCGAACTCGGTGCGCATATGTTAAAACATACGTGCGCCGAGTTTGCGCCAGTACACAATAAGAAATGCAAGGTATCAGCACAATCCGTGCCGACTTCATGTCAGCTCACGCACAGTCATGTTTCAGAATGATCGCCCAGTTCAGCACAGCTTGAGCGGCACACATAAAATTATTTCCAACCGGGAAACAAGGCACCTGATTGACCTGTCCCGTCTCCCTTTTCCACTCTCTCGTTCTCTCTGTCTCTGCCTTTCACTCTCTCGCGCTCTCTCTCCCTCCTTTTCTCAATATGTGATTCTATCTCTATCTCTACCTCAATCTCAACCTCTTTCTCTCTATATCTACCCCTTTCTCTACCGAATCAGACAATGCGTGCCGCCGCGCGAACCCTCGCGCTGTCCGGAACAGGCGACCACACTATAACACGACACTCGACCATGGCTGGAAGCATTTCACAAACGTACCATCGAGATTGATGTTATCGATGAGACTGTCCACCAAGGTGTCATCGAACGAATGTGGCAGCTCTTCGATGGTGGCACAACGTTCCAAAAGCTGCCGCAGCTGAACCACAATGGCACAGCTGGCCACCATCTTCACCTCAATAGAAAACCTCACGAATGGCTTTGGTGCAAATTCGATCTTCATCGATCGTAAAAAGAAGTAGGAAATATTCCAGACAAACATCCTTACATATCCTTTTATACATATAATAAGCGGCGTGGTGGTGTGTCTGACCGGTGTCTGACCGTACGTCTGACCGACGTCTGACCGGGTGTTTGAATTTCCCGCAATTTTCGATTCCATGAGTCAGAGCGCGTTATTGTTTCACACAATACACAGAGAAGGTCACGGAAAGAGAGTTAGGTTTAGGGGGAGCGCGCACAGCACTGCTATCGTGGTGGGACCATCATAGCTGTTGCATATTGCGTCCTATAAAGTTTCTCAGTAAAAAATCGTGGTGGGACCACCGAGTGGGATTACCGAGGGTGTTGCATAGGGTGGTGGCCACCGTGTATCAACACCCATGAGGAGGCGGGAGAAACGGGGAGGAGCGAGGTTCCCGATTGGACGCAACACGGGCTAGCCCCGGCACCCGGCTGTTGCGTCCAATTAGGAACCTCGCTTCTCCCGCCTCCTCAGGGGTGTTGATACACGATGGCCACCACCCTGTTGCATATTGCGTCTTTTATAGTTTCTCAATGGCGAATCGTGGTGGGACCACCATAGTAGTTGCATATTGCGTCCTTTAAAATTTCTCAGTGTAGATTCGTGGTGGGACCACCGAGGGTGTTGCATATCGCGTCCTTTGAAGTTTCTCAGTGAAGAATCGTGGTGGGACCACCGTAGCAGTTGCATATTGCGCCCTTTGAAATTTCTCAGTGGCGATTCGTGATGGGACCAGCATAGTAGTTGCATATTGCGTCCTTCAAAATTTCTCAGTGGAGATTCGTGGTGGGACCACAGTAGTAGTTGCACATTGCGTCCTTTAAAGTTTCTCAATGGCGAATCGTGGTGGGACCACCGAGGGTGTTGCATATCGCGTCCTTTGGAGTTTCTCAGTGAAGAATCGTGGTGGGACCACAGTAATAGTTGCATATTGCGTTCTTTAAAGTTACTCAGAAAAGAATCGTGGTGGGACAACCGTAGTACTTGCATATTGCGTTCTTGAAGTTTCTCAGTAAAGAATCATGGTGGAACCTCCGAGGGTGTTGCATATTGTGTCCTTTGTAGTTTCTCTGTTACGAATCGTGGTGGGACCACCAGAGTTGTCGCATATCGTGGTGGGACCATCATAGCTGTTGCATAATACGTAGTTTGAAGTTTATTAGAGACGCGTCGTTGTGGGACCATCATAGCTGTTCCATATTGCGTCCTTCAAAGTTTCTCAGTGGTAGATCGTGGTGGGACCACCGTAGCAGTTGCATATTGCGTCCTTTGAAATTTCTCAGCGGCGATTCGTGATGGGACCACCGTAGTAGTTGCATATTGCGTTCTTTAGAGTTTCTCAGTGGCGAATCGTGGTGGGACCACCGAGGGTGTTGCGTATTGCGTCCTTCAAAGTTTCTCAGTGGCAAATCGTGGTGGGAACACCGTAGTAGTTGCATATTGCGTCCTTTGAAATTTCTCAGTGGCGATTTGTGATGGGACCACAGTAATAGTTGCATATTGCGTTCTTTGAAGTTACTCAGAAAAGAATCGTGGTGGGACAACCGTAGTACTTGCATATTGCGTTCTTGAAGTTTCTCAGTAAAGAATCATGGTGGAACCTCCGAGGGTGTTGCATATTGTGTCCTTTGTAGTTTCTCTGTTACGAATCGTGGTGGAACCACCAGAGTTGTCGCATATCGTGGTGGGACCATCATAGCTGTTGCATAATACGTAGTTTGAAGTTTCTTAGAGACGCGTCGTTGTGGGACCATCATAGCTGTTCCATATTGCGTCCTTCAAAGTTTCTCAGGTGTAAATCGTGGTGGGACCACCGTAGCAGTTGCATATTGCGTCCTTTGAAATTTCTCAGTGGCGATTCGTGATGGGACCACCGTAGCACTTGCATATTGCGTCCTTTGTAATTTCTCAGTGGCGATTCGTGATGGGACCACCGTAGTAGCTGCATAATTGCGTCCTTGAAATTTCTCAGTGGCGCATCGTGTTGGGACCACCGTAGTTGCATATTGCGTTCTTTAGAGTTCCTCAGTGGCGAATCGTGGTGGGACCACCGAGGGTGTTGCGTATTGCGTCCTTCAAAGTTTCTCAGTGGCAAATCGTGGTGGGACCACCGTAGCAGTTGCATATTGCGTCCTTTGTAATTTCTCAGTAAAGAATCATGAACCTCCGGTGTTGCATATTGTGTCCTTTGTAGTTTCTCTGTTACGAATCGTGGTGGGACCAGCAGAGTTGTCGCATATCGTGGTGGGACCATCATAGCTGTTGCATAATACGTAGTTTGAAGTTTCTTAGAGACGCGTCGTTGTGGGACCATCATAGCTGTTCCATATTGCGTCCTTCAAAGTTTCTCAGTGGTAAATCGTGGTGGGACCACCGTAGCAGTTGCATATTGCGTCCTTTGAAATTTCTCAGTGGCGATTCGTGATGGGACCACCGTAGTAGTTGCATATTGCGTCCTTTAAAATTTCTCAGTGGCGCATCGTGTTGGGACCACCGTAGTAGTTGCATATTGCGTGATTTGAAATTTCTCAGTGGCGAATCGTGGTGGGACCACAGTAATAGTTGCATATTGCGTTCTTTAAAGTTACTCAGAAAAGAATCGTGTTGGGACAACCGTAGTACTTGCATATTGCGTTCTTGAAGTTTCTCAGTGAAGAATCGTGGTGGGACCACCGAGGGTGTTGCATATTGCGTCCTTTGAAGTTTCTCTGTTACGAATCGTGGTGGGACCACCAGAGTTGTTGCGCATCGTGGTGGGACCATCATAGCTGTTGCATATTGCGTCCTTTAAAAATTCTCAGAGGCGAATCATGGTGGGACCACCCTATCTGTTGCATATTGAATCCGTTGAAGTTTCTCCGTTACGGATCGTGTTGGGACCACCGTAGGTGTTGAGATTCGGATTTTGTGAACTCTCTTCGTATCGGATCGTGGTGGGACCGCCCGATCTATTGAGTTTTTCTAAACTTTCTTTGTTACGAGTCATGGTAGAGCACCCGTGCCTGTCGCGTATTGAGTCCTTTGAACTTGCTTCGTTTCGAGTCGTAGTGGGATCACCTTAGCTGTTGCACATTGAGCCCTTCCCCGTCTATCGTTTGTCGAAGCCAAGCGTATGCTACAAATAGTTAATGGAGGTCAGGGCCATGTGCTGTCGTTTAAATTCTTAACAGATGTTGGGGAGTCGTTAAAATGTTTGCCTAGAACAAAAAGTTTGGGGAGGTGACCGTGAATATTCCCGAAAATTTCAGTCAGCAGTGGAAGGGAATCATAACTCTGCTGAGATCTTACACAACGGCTCGCTTGAGCATGATGCAGAGAGGCCGAAGAAGTCGGCCTATCGTTTGGCGAAACCAAACGAATGCCACCCATAGTTGATGGAGGGAGGCAGGGAGAAGCCAGCTCATCACTCGACTAAGATATACAATGCTACACATTTAACACCGCTGCTATCCAGGGGGGAATGGGCGAAATGGGCAAAGTGGGCAACTAAAGCGTCTTTCTACCACAACTCGCCTCAAAGAGCTCCGTTTTCAATTTCGACAGGACCAAAATGTCTACCGCGCCACATTCTATCTAACTATATGAGATAAAGTTTGAAATTTTCTATGCAAACGCTTTTTTTTTAAGATGCAGTTAGTTATGAATTTGATAATGTTATTACAAGATAACGAGATAACTCGATCAAAATGACCGTACGCGATCTCTAGCATGGTCAAAACGAAAAAGTATTTCGCCTTAAAAAAAATGTTGCTTCCGAATTTTGCAAAATATTTTCGCATGATTGACTAGATCACGACATGCTGTACATTTCGCCGTTTTCGAAATCGAAAACGGAGCACATTGAGGCGAGTTGTGGTCGAAAGACGCTTTAGTTGCCCACTTTGCCCATTTCTCCCATTTTTTCCCTTAGATAGCAGCGGTACCGTAGTGGATGGATGGAAGCCGGAAGAGACCAGCCCATCGTTCGGCGAAGCGAAACGATTGCTTATTGGAGGGAGGCCGGAAAAACCAGCCTAACGTTCGGCAAAACCAAGCGAGTGCTACACATAGTTGAGGGAGGGAGGCCAGGAGAAGCCAGCTCATTGTTTGGCCAAGTCAACCAATGCTACACTGTCCTAATGAATGGAGGCCGGGGGAAGATGGTCTACAGTTTGGCGAAGACAAATGAATGCCACACATAGTTAAGAGGGGGAGGCCGGAAAAACCAGCCTGAAGTTCGGCAAAACCAAGCGAGTGCTACACTTAGTTGAGGGAGGGAGGCCGTGAGAAACCAGCTAACCGTTCAGCCAAGTCAACGAATGCTACACTTTCCTAATGAATGGAGGGCGGGGAAAGACGGTTTACCGTTTGGCGAAGAATGCTAAACATAGTTGAGGAAGGAAGGCCGGGAGAAGCCAGCCCATCGTTCGGCGAAGCCTAACGAGTGCTAGACAAGTTAATGGAAGGAGGCCAGCAGAACCAACCTATCGTTTGGCAAAGCCAAATAAACAAGCGGCGGAGTCATGAAAGCTATTCTTCGAAGCAGAGATGTTTTGAATGAAAAGTGTTAACTAGCACTATCGTTATTGATTAATAGATTAGTTACAGGGGGTGTGTATACAAGTCTGTTGGTACCTGCTCGTTGGTGCCCCTGCTTCTACTGAACCCAGCAGACGTTTGAGTGTACACAGGGAACGTTCGAGCGATATAGCGTGCACAACTATATCGCGAAAGTATCCCGCACATTGCATAAAGGTGTCGCCGTCCGGCACACTAAGGCCTCTGGTCCATAACACCTTAGGATCCGTACCTAGGGAGTCATGGAGTCTTTGGCCACAAGCCACAATTTCGCCACCCTGAACTGTCGATCGCTGTTGAGTGATATCCAAAAAACTGCGCTATCCAGACTTCTGAGCTATTTCCATGCACCGTTTGCTGCTTTGCGGGAAACCCGCCTCAAGGATAGACCCGTCATCAGCGTCGGAGAGTACACCATCTACTGCGGTAACGCTGACGATAGGAGAGTGGGAGGCTGTGCAATAGCTGTAAGGAAGGATTTCAATGGTATGGTCAAGGAGTTCGGCTCAACGTCGTGTCGGAATGCATTCGTACGACTGCGGGATCACAGAGGATTCAATCTGTGGATAGTGAGTGCTCATGCGCCCACTGAAACCGCCGAAGACAATTCGAAGGATGCGTTTTATGAGGAACTCAATACGTTGCTGGCCAGGATACCTTGTCAACATGCTGTTGTCGTGGGGATTGACGCAAATGCGAAGATGGGACTTGATCAGGAATCCGAAGTACTCGGTAAATGGTTCTACCCAGTGGAGCAAACATCGGACAATGGCTACCGCCTTGTCGACTTTTGTGAACGCAGTGGTCTGATTATTGCATCGACATTCAAGAGGAATCATCGCCGCCATCAGCTTACGTGGCAGGGACCAACCCGGCTATCTCCAGAAGAGCAGCGGAAGCGGAAGATGACAACTTTGAAACTACAGCTTGACTATGTCCTGACGAGGAATATTCCAGTATCAGACATTCGAAGATCTAGAGCTGTGTGGGATGTCGCATTCGATTCGGATCACCGTCCTGTTCTGTTGAACTTCACTGCGAGGATTCATAAGAGGAAGCGAGGGGCTCAGCCTCTCCAGAGGATTGACATGACAAGTCTCAGAGATGAAGAGTGCAGAAGGAATTTCCGACAACGCGTTTCTATTCACATCGGAGTACGGACTAAGAAGAAACTTTGCGACGCGGATTCTTTTGTCAAATGCATCCAGGACGCTTCGAAAGAGGCACTCCCGGTTGTACAGCCTAAGAAGAAGTTCGCCTACGTCTCAGAAGAAACAACATCTACCTACAACAGAGTATGTGCTCTCCGAACTGCAGGAAACTTCGTGGAGGAGAAGCGTCTGAGGAGGAAGTTGCGTCGGCAGCTTCAAAGTGACCGCGAACGAGAGTGGACGTGTAGAGCTAAGGAGTTCGAGAAGGCTTGGGAGGAGAAGAATCCGAGGAAAGCCTACACGTTGCTGCGACAGTATAGCGGGAAGATGAAGAGATGTTCTCCTGTCTTGAACACTACCAATGGAGTTGCAGTTGGTGATGCGACGCTGCCAATATGGAAGGATTACTTCAGTTCACTACTGAATCGTCCAGCGCCATCAGTACCTGAGCTCCCGCATGTTCAGAGAGCACATTACGATGTCAGTGAGGAACCGCCGACTGAGTCTGAAGTTTTGGATTGTGTCCGGAAAATGGAGAATGGAAAGGCAGGTGGAGATGACAACATCACTGCTGAAATGCTGAAAGCTCTTCCTCCGTCTGGGATTCGTGAAATGACCAACACCATCCGTGCCATATGGATGAGCGAAAGGATACCCGATTCGTGGAGACATGCGATCATCGTACCTCTTCACAAGAAGCTATCCGTCACGGATCCTAAGAACTACAGAGGAATCTCTCTACTTCGTGTCATGTACAAGGTTTTAGAACGTATCATTCTCGAGCGACTTATCAAACATCGTGAAGGAACGACCAGAGATGAGCAAGCCGGTTTTCGACCTGGAAGATCGACCATCGACCAAGTGTTCGTCGTGAGAAGAGTAATTGAATCGTGGCAGCGGTTTTCGAAGCCATTACAGCTTGCTTTTTTGGACTTTGAAGCCGCGTTCGACTCTCCTCATCGTGATCGATTGCTCAATGCTCTGCGAGCAGATGGAGTCCCGGAAAAGTATGTTCGGTTAATCGAGGACATGAACAAAGGAACAACAGCAGCAGTTCGTACACCTGTCGGATTTACGTCAGCTTTCGAGGTGAAAACAGGAGTAAGGCAAGGAGCCGTTGCAGGACCTTTTCTTTTCAACTTCGCCGTTGATGACATCATGCGTAGAGTTGCAGAACAGTTTCCTGCGGATGTGATCCTAACACCATCAGGACGCTCCCTTGTCGACCTGGAGTACGCCGACGACATTGTGTTATTCGCTGAAAACAACGCAAAACTGCAAAGGATTGTGAACCTCGTTTCGAAGTATGCCGCAGCCTATGGACTTCGTCTTCGTCCCGACAAATGCAAGCAGATGTGGGTCTCTCAGAGGCCTTCAACTGGAGTTTGTGTGGACGGACAACGTATCGAACTGGTGGACGATTTCTGTTATTTGGGCTGTTTGCTGAAGAACGATGGTAGTTATGCAGCAGATATCCGACAACGATGTGCGAAAGCTACGTCTGCATTCAATTCTCTAACCAAGTGTTTGTGGTCTACCACCATCGCGAAGGAAGTCAAGTTGCGCGTCTACCTATCCGCTATTCGCCCTATCATGATGTACGGATCGGAGACGTGGGCAGCACCGAAAACGCAGATGGAAAGGTTGGATTGCACGGAGAGGAAGCTTTTAGGCGTTTGCTTGGATATTTCTGGCCGCGTGTATGCCATAACGAAGACCTTTACAAGGAAATCGACGCAGTACATCAACGCTTGACACGAGGGAGGTGCCAGCATCTCCTAACGCCATCTCAAGCAGCAATGGAAAGTCGACTTCGACTGCTCGGGCATATACTAAGAAGAACGCCGGATCGTCTCGTACAACACGCTTTAAAAATGCTTCCAAATCCTGTCTGGAAACGGCCACCTGGGCGTAGGCGAAAGTTCTGGACGGATGTGGTTAAAGAGGATTTAAAGTCACTCGGCATCGAAAGACAGTTCAGGCGCGATGTTTCGTTTCGCAGGAAATGGAATAGTGACAGCTGGATGGAATGTGTTCAAATTGTGGCTGAAGACCGTGAAAAATGGACACGGCTGACTACTAGGACGGCACACCTCGGTGAAGATGCGGAATGACCGCGTCAGGCGAAAGCCAACCGATTAAGTCAAGTAAGTAAGTCAAGATTAGTTACACTTTTCGGTAGGTCTGGACGGGCTATCTTGAATGAGACGGCGAAGCCGGCAACCGAACCGGCGAAGCCGGTTCGCCAGCGGCGCTGGGCGGCGTTAGCCGCCTGGCGCAGCTGGTGAATAAATGATCTGCTGTCCAATCTAGTCCTCTTCACCTTTGAAAACTCTCAAATTTGGTGTCGCCACAGCTCTTCCCCCTTACTCACCTATTAGATGAAACCCAAATTCTTGATCAATAAGGCCTGGTTCATGCTTTCCGTCGTCCTGGCCAATTCGCGCCTATGGTCCCACTCGTATTCCCGGCCGCCCCAACTCGACGTTAGTACTCTCCAAGGAGCCGAATAGAGTCCTGCCGCTGACTGGCGCGGCCGCATAAAACGAAGAAAAATCGGTCGTGCAGTGCCACATAATAGCCCTCCCATTGCATGCTGCCGCGCATTCCATCAGCGAGACTCTGATCGGCTTCTAAGGGGTCGTTTACACTTCCGCCGCCGAGCGGTCCGGTTAAGTTCGAATCAGTGATATTGGTCACGCGGCGCGGCGCGATCAATATTATAGAATTGCACTACGCCGCGCCGCTCGGCGGCGGAAGTGTAGACGACCCCAAGCCAATATCGCCCAGCGATAACAAAGCGCAAGCGTGACGCACCTCAGGCGAAAAAAGAGGAACTTACCACGGGCTACACCGTTAGTGAGGCACGCTCATCTGTTAGGCCCTAGTTATACATAGGCGTTTCGATACTGCTGACTCCCGCGGCATGTCTGCTATTCGTCAATTTCGAAACCTCACCAACTGCAGACGTCCCGCGAAAACCAGCGGCAGCGAATCGCCGATGTATAACTAGGGCCTTATACTTACTGCTCTCCCGCTTGTGAAGTGGTGTCATTATGGAGCAACGTATCGCCGCTAGTCTTTGCACAGCAAAAAACCACGTACCGGCCACACCATAACCGTGATGACATGATGTATCAACGTGGCATATCAGATTCCGGTCCGCACTTGCGGACAACGGCTGTTTCATCACGCGATTGGATGATAATCGTGCTGGGACCACCCGTTCCCGGCACGATTCGCCTTTCACTCAGCACGATTATTATCGTGTCGCATAATGCAACAGCCAAGTCCGCAATCGCATACCGGAATTCAACTCCGGAAACCACCGTATGTGACTCCATAATAGTCGGCATTAGCGAAGAATGCTCCGGGATACTAAACGGCAATTCATTCCGTTGAGCCGCAGTTGAGCGCTGGTGAAACGAGTCGGGTTGAAAGCGTTCGTTTGACCGCCAGCCCAGCTTCATGAGCTCCTAGGAGATTCGCAACTGATTGTAGAATGAGGCTTTCGGTCGAGTTGATTATGAAGTCTTTGGAGGCATCGTACGCGCAGGAAACCATATATAATTTTTTCACGTTTTTGTATTGCTTGGCCACTTTAGTATAGAAACTATCGAAAGAGCCCCTGAAAATGCTTCATTTTTAAGGAAAAACCAGTTTCAATACACTGCAAAATTGATTTGAAAGTCGCGCCAGAACCGTTCTTGAAGTTTTCTGCATTAATAGGCCTGGTAGTTGTAATTTTTGAAGTTAACTGCGTGAGGAGTTTAGACCATAAGGGTTCCCTTGTCGTTTGACGGTCGCATCAATAATCTATGAGAAAGTGCTAGATGATCGACATCGCAGCTGATTTCAGATGGCCATAGCTTTTATGGGGCGCATTATCAGAGCCTCAAGTTTCGAGGAAGATAACATCTAGCCCGGATTCTTTGATTGTATACAAGAAACTGAAACTGATTCCCAGCGCGCACGATGCCTTTAATAGCTCTTTCAGCGTTCGATAACGGTGATTTGACTGAAACGTTAGGCTGATTAAGGTGTTTCACAATTTCAATCCTAAAAAAGGCAAAACAACAACAATCTCTCTTCTATTGTTTGCTGTTTCTCTAATTCTGTTCTTCTGATTTTACAGCATTCTTAGAGAGTTTTTCTGTCTGCGGAATTTTCGGCAATTTCGATTTTTGTTTTCAGCCCACTTCATGCAAGAGGTGACGGCTGTTTACGTCAGCTTGAAACAAACTCCGTTTTCCTCTCTTCAGCTTTGGCAAGGTTTGAAAGTAGGTGAACCATGAAATCGCCCATATTCGACAGAAGCGGAAGTTTTTTTAAACATTTGGGATGATTCTTGCAACGAAGACCAAATGACTTTCACTTTTAAAACCCACATTCGTGAGTCACTCGGAGTGAGAAGAAGGCATACAATGACAAATCATGTTTCTCACATTGACAAGGGAAGTATAAGAAGCGTAGGTCTGAGCGGTAGAAATCTAATGTCATAAGGGAATGCTCACGCATTGCATGGTGAAATAGTGTTGGGTACCCGCCGCGAAATAGATCTGAAGGAGTTATAAGCTCCGAAAGATTGCCAGCCATCGACCTCCTCCTAGTGTATGAATTGTTAAGCGGTGAAGCCACCAGCATCGACGGCGCAAAGGGAGAAAGGGGCAGTGGTGGGCATGTGACTAGGCTTCGAATCTCACCTAGAGCTGCTTTTTCGCTAATTCATGGAACTTTCATAGTTTGATCAAAAATTATATCACAAATGTCATTTTATGCTTTTGCTGCGCGAAATAGCCATACCGAAAGTGAAATAGACTCGGGTACAAAGGAATTGAGGTTTTGTTCCCCATCAAGGATTTCCACTGTTTTGGAGAACTTATATGATTTGAAAGTATTAACATCACATATTTTTAACAACCTTATCACTTTATGGGACGCAAAATACATAACCATTTCTTTCGCCAATGGTAAATAGGCACATAATGCATCAAACATAAGCAAATCCCGCAATAGGGACAGCGAATGAACGCGATAGGCCCCTGGTAACCTCTTTTTTCACAGGGGCCGAGCGCTACTGGGAATTCGAGATCAGTAGGAGTTTCGAAGGGACCCGGACGAATAACAACGTAGCCGGCCTTAAAGGCATCGTCAACGCCGAAAACCGTATATTGTTTTAAACGACCTAAAAATTCAACATTTTGAAGAGCAATAGTAGAGCGAAATTACTTGAGCAGTGCTTTCGAATAGCTGGAAAACCCAATGTCTGCCAGCTGAACCAAGCTTGTTACGCCAAGCGGTTCCGTCAAAATTTGCAAGTTTCTCTCCGCCGGCACAAGAACCTGTATCGCGCTGTGATTGGAAAAAACACTCCTTGAGTCGAGAAAGAGAACACAGTTCTCCGGCATTTGCTGGATGAAAACATTCACGAAAAAGTGTTGATGACATTGTCATGATATGTGATGTTCCGCTGACGACGTAAAGTTTCTTCGTTTTGAATACACCCTTCAATGGGAAGCGACCACCCGGCTCTGGGCTGGGATTCATGAACGCAGCCGGCTAGATTTGGGTTTGGTTAGGGCAGCAACCCCAGCGGTAGCCAAACCGCGAACCGGTATTCACAACCGCCCCATCGCGGTTGGGTGGCTAACCACTCCGCGGCCACGTACTTGCCACTCAATTGACGCCGAGAATCTCGATTGGAGAAAATCAATATTGGCACTCGGGTCGGAATTTCCCTAACCCGTCACTGTTTTTATTGCACATGATTGCTAATTTTGCTTGCTTTTTAAATTCTTATTCTTGTCTACCTTGTGCTTTACCTTCTTCAATGGATCGCAGGCATTTAAAGGGATTTTCCTCAACTTGGTTCCTTTTTTCAAAAAAATCCTTTTTGGTTTTTTAAAGTACATGAAATGATGCTGCTCTCTCACGATGAGCCGCAAACCTGCTGGTGAAATTTTAACCCCCAATTTAGCTTTTTTCTCGCATTACTAGCCTTTTCAACTTCTTTTTTTTTCGAAACGCCCCTCTAATTTTTTGTGTGTTTCACAAGGCTTATGTGTTGCTGCAGGGATCATCATCGCCCTCTCAATGAGTTTTTGGCTTCAAGTTCTCCGTTAGTCGTTTGAGTTCCGAGTTTTTTCCATCTCTTTTTTTTTGTCTAAGAATCCCTTTTTTGTTTTTTTTCTCTTTGTCATTCTCACACAAGCTTACTGTCGCTCACAACAGGAGAAAACTAAAACGACTCCTTAGAAAAATCAAATGGAAAAAGCTCAAAATGCAAGGAAAAACAGAAGTTTGAACTAAAAACATCGAGAAAACCTAGGTTGATCATAGAACCATGTAAAAAAACTAACATTTGAAATCCAAGTGGGCGCTTCGGAAAAAAAGTAGGAGAAAACGTTGTAAATGCGAAAAAAACCAAATCATGCATCACAGTATCAAACCAAGTTAGGGTTTTCCAACAGAAAAATAACGAAAGCGTGTACGAAAAGTGTTGGGAAAAAATTCTGAGGGAAAAATGAGGGAATTCGGAGCCGAAATGGGAAAGAAACTCCAGCGAAGAGCCTGTGGCTGCTCGGTAAATGGTCAGCGCACGGAAGACAAGAATTAGGAACAAAAAGTGGAGGCAAAAAGAACAACGATGTGCTATAAAATAAAGAAGAGAGCGAGAGTAGAGAGGACAGGCATAATGATTTTAGTTAGCCATGGGCAACATACATAAAACTTACAGATGAGGTTGATGATTCTGGGAATTTTCGTTGTTGTCGAGAGGAACACATTATGGCAAGAGGGCCTATAATGTGGCAGTCAATGACGGCGGCATTTCCGTATTTACAGCTTGCCTCGAAGATATCAATTTTTTAGGCGTATTCGCAAAAGGTGCGTTTCCTCATTGTTGTGCACTAATACAGCACACTATCAATTCGACGACTAAGCCGCAAAACCGCTGCTAACCGCGGTTAACCGCAGCTCCGAGGTGCGGTTACGCGTAGCCCAATCGTAGCCCAGCCGTAACCAAACCGGATTTTTCGTGAATGCCGGTTTCCTCCGCTAGCCCAGCCGTAACCGTGGTTTGCCTTTCATGAATCCCAGCCCTGGTAATTGGACAAAGCATTTTTCCGACCTTGCCTGATGAGAAAATAAGGGGCATGACGGTCAGACTACGGGTGGTCGCAGAAGCCGGCTGCACCAAGCGCACCGTCTTCTGTTACTTATTGGTTCTCGTAACTTGTTCAAAATATGTGGGGTAATACCTCCCAATCACATAAGTTCCCCAAAACAATGGGAAAGCTTTAATGGGAAACAAAACCTTGAATTCCTTGTACCCGGGTCTATTTCCCTGTCGATATGCCTATATCGCGCAGCAAAAGGATAAGACGACACTTGTGATATAATTTTTGATCAAAATATGAAAGTTCTGTGAATTTGCAAAAAAAACGGCTCTGGAGGAGATTCAAACCCTGGTCACATGCCCACCACTGCCCCTTCCTCTCTTTGCGCCGTCGATGCTGTTGATAAGACCGCTTAACATTTCATAGACTGGCACGAGGTCGATGGTCGGCAAACTTTCGTAGCTTATACCTTCTTCAGATCTATCTTTCGCGGCGGGTACCCAACACTATTTCACTTTGTAGTGCGTGAACATTTCCACATGACATTAGATTTCTACCGTTCAGACCTACGCTTCTTATACTTCCCTTGTGAGTAAGATCCTGGGGTGCGTTCCAAGAACATTTCCATGACAAAATGTTTCCATGGAAACGCAACCACGGTGGGGTGGGAACAATCTCTAGTAACAATTCGTAGCCATGAAAGCAAAGCTGTCCAAGAAATGGCCAGGACGCCCACTTTTGTCCTCCAATTCCATCGTGAGAACCTTCTTGGGACGCATGCTGGTCACTTTTCCCTTGACCGGGATCATACTTCCAGCAACGAGCGATGCGACGCAATCCTTACCATCAATATCGACCGAAAATCGATATGCCTGATGCTTACTGTGGCTGGTCGCGGGAAGTATGATCCCGGCCTAAACCTCGTAACGATCACTCTGACAAAATCGCCACGACAGTGCCGGGAAAGCAAAGCGACCCTCGACTATGCCGCGATGGTACCGCAACGAATCCGCGATAATCACAGTGCTGAGACGACTCTTTTGCAGCGCCCTGAGCCTTGACAACGCCGTGGCGTTACCGCGATAGTACCGCAACGATTCCGAGTTAGAACCGCGCCGGTCCCGCAAGGATGCATCAGCGAACCCGCGTCGATCACGATGCACTGTCCCGTATGGCAAAACGAGATTCCCGTCTGGTTCGCTGCGGATCAGCTCTAGTGCCGCCTCGATGCGTGTAGGAGCCGAAGCGGCACCATCCCGGCATTGTCGCGGCAACTTTCACCAGAGCCAAGGGAAGTAAGCAGGACACACATGCAGACTTCCTTATACGGCAGCAGCGGTTGATATATCAATTTCCTGTAAGAATGAAGTGGTATAATCACCGAGATACGTCCTCCCAAACACATTTAAGAATTCCTATATAAAACTTTCTTTATCAAGTTAAAACCTTTACAGCATAGCAAATTATGAGGCGCAACTACTAATCATTGCACAACTAGCGTTTAACAATAAAACTTCCAGTATGGGCACAGAAATGAACACGAAATGAAACTCGCAATATGCAAGTTCACCGGTTAAAAGAGTAAAACATACGAGTAGAAATAGATAACAAATTAAAAAACCTTAATAACTTGAGGTGAGAGAAAAGGCTATACAACATTTCTCATAAAAACCAAAAAAAATCTTTTTTTTTTGAGGGGGGGGGGGTAAAACAAGTTGATAACATCACAGAATAAGCATTGGATTCAAAGCTTCGGGCTCTTGGCCAGCAACGATTCAATATCCTTCACCATGGTCTTTGGCTCGTCCGTTGGACCAAATCTGAATTACTGTGATTACATTACTACAAAATCTGTATTGACTTTCTCTGACACCCTACCTCTTCACAACATTTCCTTCCCTGTCAACGAGGAATTTCGTGAAATTCCACTTGATGGCATCAATCAGCATTCCCCCCTGTACAAAAAGCATATATTAGACTTGTAAACAGAACAAAAAAAACACTATAAACCCTACAGTGAGCGCCAAGAAGGGCGAGGTTTCGACCAAATTTCAGGACTGCGGTTCGAAATGGTTGCCAAATTCAGGTTCCGGGTCTCAGTCAACCCGACAAGATGAGAAATAGTGTTTCAATACTACAAGATTTTTTCTGCGTATACTTTTCAAAAATGGCACGGAAACCGGGTACTTCCGCACATCAATGATCGGCACTTTGTGTATTCTCCTAGATACGAAACCATTTGAGGAGATCAATCTGGCATTGATACATAAGAACGTAAAGGCCAAACGAACATTGCTCGACACGTTGCGGTCGCGTCGCGGCTTTCGTAAACAAAATTGATGAAGGCCAATTGATGAAGGGTGGGGTACGAAAGAGTGGAGAGCGGTGTGTCTTCATTCACATACCACCTTTCTCCAAGGGTCAGCAGTTGAGGATCTGCTTGGACTAGGAATTAGGAAAACAGCACAGCCGGTGGTTAAGACATAATGAAATCGGAGTGAAAACTTAGTAAATTATAGAGCCGTGACGCGACCGCGTTGTGTCGAGCAATTTATCTGTTGGCCTTCAAGTTCTTATCATTGATGCCACCCTAACCTGCATCATATTCTTGTCCACGTGAACATTTGCGGCAACAATCGCTTCAGTCAGGACCAAACCGACCATAAAAGTCCTTCCTTAGCTGCAGACCTTATTGATCAGATTTTTCAAAATGTTTTGTCTATAATTCGGGCACATCGGCTAGTGCGAAATGGCAATCTGATGGCGACTGAACCACTCTGATATCGAGGTGCTTACGTTTTGACCTTATCCTGTTGGAGCGTCTAGCCCTGATTAGCGAGCTGCTCGAGTTCAGTCAATAGCAGAACTCCGAGGACCACCTGGTAGCTTGCAAAGGCCACACCTAGCTCCACAAAGTTGACGAACAGCCCCAGCCCCGATGTTTTGCCTTCTGTCAAAACGCAATTCCTTATGTAGAATTAGCCGATAGTTTGCTGATTTCCGTCCGAGTCGCCAAGATTTAACTCCCTTAGATCAGGAAAGCACTATTGGTATGCTCTACCACGTTTCGAGGGCAAGCGGAAAATGGTGTGCTGCCTGACAACTATAAGGAACAATCGCCACTAACACTATTGAAGCAGTCTGTCATGGCATATCCTCTTAAAAACCGTGAAATTTTCTCCCGCTGTTCTATTCGTTGGAACGCTGTTGTTGTCCGCCGTTCTGTTGGAACGCCCAAGCAATATCGATTTTATGACATAAATCGAAGGTTTAGAGCTAGAAGTATGGGGAACTACCGAAGAAGACCCATGAGAACTGCATATAAATGGAGGAATAAGGGTTGTTTTCGTTATCGAGTGAAAACGGACGAGTTACAGCGCAGCACGCCCGCGCGGTTGAAACAGCGAACATCAGCGACAAAATGGTTGAGATAGCAAAGCCGATAGACTCCTACAGCCTAAACTAAAACGCTCACGTCGTTGGAAGCATAAAAACAGCCAAAGGGATCGTATTCGAACGAGTTTGTATTTGGGGCAGAGTTGTCGAAGCTCATGGACGGGGTTGACGAAATTCGTCAATGTGCTTAGCTCAAATTTGGTAGTTTTGACTAGTGTTTGACGCTTTCGACGGCGTGGGCTTTCTACTAGAAGCCATACGACTCCAGTAACGTAGTCATCTCAACAACTTTTTCGATTCGGACGACTACTGCCTTTAGAATGGATATTTGACAACCGCAATTTGTATTTGGCTGCCAATTTGAACCACAAGGTCGGAATTGGTGCATATCTCAAAATTCAAGCATTTTCACGCGTACTGTATAAAACTAAACTGAACTCACTCCGACCTTTTGTTTCTTCAAATACTTGTAAAGCGGATCCGCGTCGTCTCCATTAACTTTGATCTTAGCGTATAGATCCGGTTCAAAGCTGAACTTATTCGACACGAAATTCTTGATGTCCAGTTCACATGCGGGTTCCTGGAAAGGAGTGCAACAGAAATGAATAAAACTGGAATTCTACGTTGAACTAGTTGACACAAGCTCATCTTTTGATACATGAGACATCACAAAAAACATCACCGAATAACGCAACACTACCTGTCCTCCAAACTGATTACATGGGAATGCTGCGACCTCCAATCCTTGCGGCTTATACTTATCCAAGAGCTCTTTCAACTGAGTGTAATTCGAGTTCGTCAAGCCACACTGCGACGCGACGTTGACGACAACCAGCACTTTTCCTCTGAAAGACGAGGAAATAACGCAGGTCCACCAAGACCTTCCAGTAACAGTTGAAGGGTTTGGCCTTGATCATATTTCCTGATGTGACGATGCGCTGTTAGTAGCATTTGAGCACTGAACGCCGAGCGCGATGGGTAAGTGAAAGCGTAAGGCGTCATTTACACTACAGCCACAGCCGAACGACGGACACAGGGCATTTCTGCGGTACTGATCACACTGACCTGCGCGACCGGCATTTCAGGACTGCAATTCAATACGTCGCTCGACTACGGAAGTAGGTAGAAACGACGCCTACAGCACCGCGCGGGGGAGATTTGATAAAGCTGCTGCGCTGGGCGTCATCGCAGGTCGTTGACGTGCCATACTATCGCCGTCGCGCTTGCCGTTTAGCGCAATCGTGGAGCAAAGTCTCGTCCCGATCCCTCGCACAGCGACAGCCACATGATGATTGCGTCGATACTCAATTCGAAGGCCGGGATCGTAGCTCAATAATAGCGATCCAGTCGCGCCGATTGAAATTGCACGTAGACACTATAATGACGAAGTAGTCGCGACGCTATGAGGCAATGCAAGGAATAGCGCGACGTACGTTGTTCCATAGTGACGTTAAACAGAGCGCGCGACCACGATAAGTATACAGCGTAAAGTCAGACCACCGACGGTGCCGCTACGTTCGCACTTACTCATCACGCTTGGTGTGACTAGCCCACATGGCAGAAGCAAGCAATCGCCGCAACAGGAGGCATGGTGCCGAACTTGAGTCGCCGCCTGCGCACGACGTAATCAATACAACATACCCTCTGCGTCACTCGACGCTGCGGGCAGCGTCTCGTCTTCAACTCTGCGAGCTCTTTCAGGCATTTTTCATAGTCCTACCAGCAATCGCGTCACGCGCATGCGGTGAGGACTATGAAAGATGCCTAAGTCGTCATTTTAGTAGAACTTATGGTTCTACCGCCAAACAGCGCAGCGAAGTGGAAATCCATATTCCCTCCACGTGACGCGCCGCTTGAACAATATTGATCTGTGCCACGCCGCTCCGTGCCCGAAGCATCGATGAGGAGTGCTTCGCGCGGAAACCGAGCCGACAGCGAAGAAGGGACTTTCAGAGTGGGCGAGCTGGGCGAGCACCGCAGCCAGCTTGCTCGCGCGATCGAGACGTAGCGTAATGGAAATGAATTCAACCATTCTTGTCGCGCGTCGCCAATTCTGCTACATCCTATGAACACGCCCACTTCTTCTCATTTTGTGAAGCGACGGCGCGAGTTTCGCAGCGACACCACTTTGAATGCTCCTTATGAAGATTTAGGTATGATAGCGACACGAGTGAAACTTGCAACAGCTGTTGCTATTCTGTTGAGCTGGACGGGGACGGGAGGGGTCTCTTCGGCCATAACGGTGCGATCGTATGGAATTTACTAACTACTGCGACTTTTTCTATGAGAAATCTTCCAGAGACTTCTTCTCATGCTACCATGTTTCTGCGACTGCTTGCAACGCAGAAGTGTGTAAACCCTGGCACCGCCGTAGTGGGCTACGCGATAGAGCATCAACGGCTGCGTGCGGTCGCGCCGCGTGCTCACTTCAGCTGGATAGCCTGCGATAGGATGAATATCTTATGACGGGAGCATTCTGCGACTATTAGTATTCTTCGACTTCTGATTATTTATCCTATGGCCGGCTATCCTACAAATGTGAGCGCGCGGTGCGACCGCACGCAACCAGTGAGCCTATCGCGTGGGCGCGACTCACTACGGCGATGTCAGAGTGTAGGTTCACTAAGCCAGCGCCAAGCTAGACTACTAGAACTCGTAAAAATTCCTCGCCCAAACCGAATAAATAAAAAAATTACTTGTATTTGTCGAGAGAAACTTCCTTCTCATCTGCATCCTTAACCTTGAAATCATAGATCGATGACATTCTGATAGACGTAAATTGTACAAATCGGCGAGATGTAGCTGAAAGCATGTCTACTTGGGTTAGTATTCACACTGACAGGTTATCATGCAACACGCATCTATCGGTCAGAAATACGTAGAACGAAATCACACGGGAGCGTCAATGGGACCATAATGAGGAATGGAAATATTCTGAAACGCTAATCACGCTGTAAGGAAAAAACTGCAGAAATCACCTACATCACGACATATTTAGTGCTTGATGAGGGTAAAATATACAGTCGGCATGGACCCTAATGATACTTTGCGTTCTCTAATGAAGATTGGCGCAAACTAGGTGCACCTATGCTACAACATAAGAGTGTGCGCCAATCTTCAATGATGAACGCAAAGTATCACTAGGCTTCATGCTGCCTGTATAATGTAGTCCACCAAAAATTAGCGTTTTCTAGGAATTCACGCATATTCTCATTAATAAGTAGATCAGCAAATTTTGGAGGACCCGCGCCATATTCATTTTTAAAATATTCAATACATAGGACTACGCAATCTACTTGAATGTGGAAATTTGATAAAGTCTTATGGCGAGCGAGAAAGAGCGTTACATGAGGTAAGAAACGAGCTTTACGATGCTTTCGATATCGGACTTGATAAAAAAGCTCATCCGGTCTAGAAAAAAAGGGCAACCAATTTTGCAACAACTCGGAAAATCGCCGTATTCAATGCGTGCCGAATAAGCATTCAACTCAGAGCCAAGCGGTTTCGAGCACGGTCGACGAACGTGCTGCTTGGGGAGCAAGTGCTCCTATTGTCCTACAAATAACAGCACATGCCCCAACACATAAGTCGCTCAGTGCGTGCATGGTACAGGTTCAACTCGATGACAAAACGGCTTTCCAAAAAAGAAAGAAAAGCATGCGACGCACTCTTGATGCAGAGCCCAGATGTCGGCAGCGTCGTTGGTTCAATTATTCATCGCGGTGCCGCTCAGCTGCTGAAAGCCTCGCCCAATCGCTTGCGGCCCCAGACGGTGCTCGGCGAGATGGCCGCGCCGTTTGTCGATGTGCTGCTATGATAGCACTGGACTACATTTCAGCACGTGCTTCCGTGATTGAATTTTGCATCACGTCCTGCTGATTGGGGCACGTCACCTTGCGATAGGACCTTTCAATGGGAGTGGTCACTTGAGTGGAATGCATATTCGACACGCATTAAATGCGGCAAACTTCTGAAAACCAGGCAGATCTCAAGGTTGAGGAAATGCACTGATATGCGATAAAACCGCCTTTGAAGAAGTGATAAGAAGGGGATTTACAGCAGTATACAACCGCACAATCTGTGAAAAAAGCTTTGAGGAATAGTGCTTTTAGATAGTGCGACATTGAGTTGATGGGGTAGAACCTTTTCGACCAGGACAACAGATCAATGCAATAGTGAATAAAGAGAGCCAAACCAGTCAACCTGGGAAATGTAAGAAATTGTGCATTATAGTCGGCTTCTGCAAATTGAGTTTTAGGCCAACTTAAGGGAAGCGCTCACGATGATCATCCTCGGTGACTTTCTACAGTAAAATGATAGGCGAAAAGGATCCTAGGCTCCAAACGCCGAAAAACGGTAGAAAACGAGCCAGGAGCGGCGATATAATGGCTGCAAACAAGCGTATTGAAGTCCCAGAACCACCCCGTGACCTATTTCTGCCCCCTCGATGTGAACAAATGAGCACTCAGCTTACATGAATGATCAAGTCAAGAAAGTGCTGATAAGTGAGCTGATCGCTTGATTGCATTGATAAGCATCATCCTTCGTAGCCAGGGTTGAGCAGGCAGTTGTGGCGATTTTTGTGGCGGCTACGACCACCCAAATCTTCGTTTTTTCCAAAAAAAAATCCCAAAATTTTACGACCCCCTCAGGGGGCCCCTGGCACTAATTTTTTAAAGCTTTATTTAGAGTCAAATTTGAAGAAGAAATGAATGTTGTTGTAATATTTCTTAGGGTCCAGTTCGGTCGCGGCTCACGTGTGGACGCGAAAGGGTCATGTATTAAAAATTTTACGTCCCCCCCCAATTTTTCATTTTTTCCAAAAAATTTTAAAAACTTCACGACCCCCCGTTGTGACCGGTCACAACGCTGCTCAACCCTGGCCTATTTTGGCTAAAAAAAAAAGCGGATTTCGCTTATTTTTTCTAGACATGCCTTGCTATAGGGCACCAGACCTTCAGTAAATCGTGGAGATATCGGAAGTGAAATTTATCGTGAACACTGCCTTTAAATTCTTGTTTGAATAGTTGTAAATCAAATAGTACACAAGAATGGTCACTTGAGCCCATTGGAGTTTCAAATTCTGAACTATTATCTATACATAACTCAGGGCTTGGAACGAGATCCATGTTATTTTTTCCTAGAGAGAATTAACGGATATATTGGATTATTTATGAGCAGAAAGGTTTCAGCCATGCTTTAGATAAAGAACAGGAAGCGATGGTTTTGCCAGTAAAGATCAAGTCCAGGTCGGGCATATTAAAATCACCAATTAACTAAGCATGTTCGGTTACACAAGATGTTGGATCATTATCCAGGGACTGCTTTAAACTTCCCGTGGCGATTTTTTCTGAACCATGCTGTCGTTGCTGTAGGTCTGTGACAGTAGATAAATGACCCGTGCTTGAAATTCGCTAAATGGCTGCGGGTATTCAGAAAAAAATGGCATATCCAATGCTTCACAAACATGTAAGGGTACTCAGGATACACCACGGAATTTTTGAAGCGTCAGAAAAATTTTTGGGATTCGGCTCAAAACTTCCAACTGGGGGTTATATTGGGCGCTACACCAGAATTTTGGGTCTATTCCTCGCCAGACTTAGGGTTACTGTGGGGTACGGTGAGCATAATGCCTTTTAACTGGCGCTACTTATCTTAAAACCTCGAAAATCGAGAAAAGGACTTCAGATTCGTGTTCAGCGTCTCAAATAACAGCCACAGTGAAATTTTTAGTCAAATCTGAGACCTTGACCAAGCTACGGTATACCCACCGTTACATACCGTAAACCCCGAAACCGACCACAGATTTGTATTACGCAGCCCAAATAACCCCTATGTAGAAGTTTTAAGAAGATTTGATCATAGCAATCCCGAAATCGTCAAAAGTCGCGTTTAAATTTCCCCCATTTGAAAGCTTCGGACCAAATCAGACGGAATTTTTCAATAATGACAAATGGGCCTCAGATTCGAATCGACACCAAAACAACCCCTAGAACGAAGTTTCAAGCTCAACCCGAGACAATTTTTCAAACGTCCTGGAAATTGCCTTTCTTGTAGCCCTTTTCTCTTGGAAAAGCTATGGAAACGCCCACTTTTCGAAATACCCAGTATATCTCTGAGGCGATTAGCGGATTTGGAAAACGGATCATCAATGCTGCGCCCCATACCTACAACTATCAAAGCATGGTTTTATAAAAGCCCACGGGAAATGTAAGGTAAGCCCTAGTGAGCGCTTTTACCACAATACAACCCCAGATACAACTACGATACGCAAAACCTGAGATTCAAGTATTAAATCAAAACGAAATCAGTCGTGAGAATCAGAGACAGATACTTTAAAAATTGTAGACGGGGACAACACTTTCTTAATCATTGAAGCGATTCCTTTTTACGCGTGCGGCCACATCTGAGTACATCTAATATTGGAAACGAATTTCTCCTGGAAGAGGTTCAGTGTCATATATACGAATGCACCACGTTTCTGTGAAGCGACTCGGTCGAAACTAAAATGATTGATTTGATTTATTACACGGTAGAACCGTGTCAGAGACAACAACAGAAATAAGTACCCAAACCGCAATTAAGAGACTAAACGCACTAAAGTCAGTCGAACAACAATAGACAAAAGGACCAACTGACTATTAGGCATACACTGGCACCATGAAGAAAAGAAAAGAGCTCTTACAAACATTACTCCTGGGACAACAGATAACTCTCAAGTGTCTTTTTGAATTCACTGAGTTTCCCCACAACCAAACCTGACCGAAGTAGTTTATTGAATTCAGATCCCGCCCTATTGACAAAGAAGTGCTGTCGTACATTCCGCCTGGCCCCAATGAGGCCCAATTTCACCGGTGCTCCCCTAGTGGTTGATTTTCTAAGGTTGATTGAGTGCATAGACAAGAGCATACCTGTTCCTCATCATAGAACAAATTTTGGGGCTATCATGTTTCCAACGATCGACCGCTAGTTAAACTGGGCAAGAGTTTCAAAACACGATGAGTCACAATTACTGCAGCAACGATTAAAGGTGACTGCTGCGAAAACATTCGAGGGGGGAGGGTTAGGTTTGTCAGGGTGACTCAGTTTATCGCGCTGCGCACTTCGCGACAGCCTCTAGAAGTGAGCTCGATCCCTTTCCTCTTTGGTAACGGAGTGCCTTCCATGCCCCCCGAGGAATGGAGAAATGGTTCAGACCAGGAGCACGATTAACGAGAAGTTCACCAAAACAAGCCTACGAAAGAACATTTGCTAGCCGATCACGAGACTTATGATTAAGCGGTGCCATACTGATACGGGAAGACATGGAGCATTGTAGCTAATCGAGTACACGGTGCAGAGCAATGTAAGCATTAATGGCACGAGCGATAGATTGCTGAAGGCCAACAAAAACGGCAGAGCGTTTGCGGTGAAACTCTTCGAGTCTTTAAAATTATGCGCTTCCAAATGCTATATGACACTGCAAAACAAAACAGACATTTATTAGAAAAAATCAGGACAAATAGGCGCGGGAACTCATCACTCAGCTCAACGAATTTTGTGCAGAGCTTTCTTAAAGGACTCAAATCAGAGTCAAGCGGTTACTTTCTGGAAGGACAAGGAGGAAAACAAGGTTTAAAAACGGAAATTCAAGGTGGGCCGTTAGAACGTCAGGCCAAAAATAGAAAATTCGGGAGCGTATCTTTGATAGAAAGGAAACCGGTACTATCGAGACTCGTAAGCACGGAAGGAATGTAGCGTTAACAGGAAAATAAATTAAATGAAGTCACGTTGGACACTTTTTTTCGAAGTTTTTCTGTTCCAGGATTGCCGAAAAGAAATTTCATCTAGGTATTCACACTCCTCAAGCCATCGCAGCACGCGCGTCACGCACGGGCAAGGTTTTAAAGTATGAATACTTTCTACGTGCGTGACGCGCTTGCGCCGATTACGAATACTTCAACGGCGACGATATGGCGGAGCGGATCAAGATGGGCCTTAACTTGACCGAGCAAGCAAAATCTGCACACACATTCACTATCACGGTAGCATAGGAAAGCACTGGAATTATTGTGGAACGGAATAAAATTGATGGATTTGTAACGAAAATGTCGAAAAAGTTGTTACGGCCGTCACCGCCATGGCGCAGGGGGGGGTCGCGCGCATGCCGCGAAGGGCGAAACGTCAAGCCAGTCATACTTCAAACCACCCTGGCGTTTAGAAGTATGAATAGCGCCTGAAGAGGTAGATAAAATATTCGAAAATATTTTCATTTTTTGAAAAATTTTGTCTTGAAGGGCGGGGGATACAGTCAGCACGGAGCACCGATCTCACTAAACATCCCGTGCAATCCCTAATGAAGATTGGCGCAAACTGGGTGGCATGCATTATGACATGCGTGCACGCACTTTCAGCCAACTGTCAATAGGGAACGCGAATTATCAGAGCAATCCGTGCCGACTGTAGCTCCGTCCAGGTACGGGACAACTGTCTACTTAACCCACTAACCCCCGGGTAGTCATAAAAACCCTATTCTAGCTACCCGAGTACAGCAAAAGAGAAATTTATGGGCGCAAAAGTTGCGAGCATTCCAGGTAATAAAATTTATTGGCCAAAAAACTGTCTTTATCGCTCGAATTATCAAAAACGTGGCCCATGTTCGTGTTCAGCGCCTCAAATAACATCGTGGGAGAAGTTCGGATTTTTAAAAAAAAATTTCATTGAAATACCCTTTTTTTATTATTACTCAGGCAGCTAAAATAGGATTTCTACTGTGCTTATCTGGGCCAAATTCCGGTCCGAAGTTGTGTCTCGACACGCTTTGCGGCCGCACGTTCCCGAGTCAGAAGAGCTTCCAGCGCCGCAGCCGCCGATCTGCTGACTCTAAGTGAGTTTTGGAGACTGGAAGCTAAGAAAAATTGGAGAAAATTGTATAAAAAAGCCACATTGAGTTGGCTTTGGCGCTGGAAACACGACTGACTCTAGCGCGTGCGGCCGCAAAGCGTGTCGAGACGCAATCGCGGACCGGAATTTGGCCCAGATAAGCACAGTAATTCCAAGTACCCGGAAAGTGTTCGATCAGGAAAACGTGGCAACATGCGTTTGGTTAGGTCCGTGGCTTGTTTTCTCAAGAAAAAACATTTAAATTCAAGCCGCGGCCGGCGCGGCGGATCAAGTCTCACCAGCGGCTGGCTGGTAGACTCTGGTTCATTTCAAGTGAACTCCTGTTTTCGATTATCACAGCGCGGAGCGGTGGCTTTTTCGTCGCAACCCACTTATCACTAGTTATATTTCACCGAGGCTCACCGCTCCGCTGCTGGTGATAATCGAAATCGACAGGTCATTAGGGATTTACCAGAGCTTAATTTCCAGCCGCTGGTGAGATTTAGACCGCCGCGCCGGCCGCGGTTTGAATTTAGATGTTTTTCTTGAGGAAACAAGCCACGGACCTAACTATAGTTTTGGCAACCAGGTCTGGTCACTCCCTAGTGAAGCAACACTTTGAAATGCTGAGAAAACAAGACCACTACAAAACCATACCTTCGAAATATGATCACTCAAGATGCAAAAAATAAAGAGTACTGAAGGCATATTGAAAGAGGCTCAAGGAGGCGAATTCAGTGGCTTCGCACATCTCACGCTTAAATGGAGGAGCACTACGCACTGCAGCACACTAACTGATTAGCATGCTTATGTCAGTTTTGCCCTCTAAAATGATAGAAAAGAACGCGAAACATGACAAACACAGTGACTTTTGCAAAAGGGAAGGATGACTGCTCACACAAAACAGCGACTGAGGCGTTCTTTCGCAATTCCCCTCCCGTGATGTTTTCCTCGACGCAGTGGATCAGAGAGCGCTCAAGACTCCGCCCTTCCGTATTGCTGCGCTGCCGTATAAATACACTATTTCTCCAGTAAACAATCAGACGACTAGGGCCCTTGCCCACTCCTTATAAGATTCAGAGACCAAAGATGTTGCGAAATGTCCCCAGCTATCGAAAAGATCTTACTCACTTCCATCAGATTTCAGAGATGCAAAAAAAATCGACCAAATTCCGTACAGAGCAGGTGGAATCGCCAGGGAGGTTGAACACGAAAATCCGGTGTTTCTCTTTCCATTAGGGTACTTGTAGGTTGCCTGAGAATTATTCGATACGCCGCGAGTTTCATGTCCATTCTCGAGAATGGATCCACCTTTCAAATGGTTTCGGTACGCTACGGTGGTCAGATGACTTTATGCCGCCGGCCATATTCGTCAAAGATAAACCTTTGGGTCAAGAACACAACCGCAGAAAACTGATGTAGACAGCGCAGGAAACCTCACAGAACCCGGATAAAACCTTCCGTCGTTCATCAGTTCGTCCCTGCTACATATCATCAATCTCTGGATGGCGGGAAGCCGCGTCGCAACTAGGAGCGCGCGTGTCGAGCGTTCGGTGGGGCCCCGTTGCGGATGCAAAACGATCGATAATGCTCACCGCTAATTTTCCCTTAACGACCATTCATCCAACACGGTCTTCTTTTCTCTTTATCATCGTTCTATAGTTCTTTCTCCTCAGTTCTTTTTCTCTCACATCAGTTGTTTGCATATTAATCCTATATTTAAGCCTTGGACGATGTGTATTTTTTCTTTAGGATAGGCATTGGATCGAGTATTTTTATAATTCCAGAAATCACACTAGAGAAAATTTACCAGATGAACATATTTAGAAAAGAGGGGAATGGGAAGAAGGATGGAAAATGAAAAAAGGGAATGTTGACCACGGGAAATCAGCGTTAAGCGATATTGATCGATTCTTGTCTGTAACGGAGCCACCCACACACTCGACGCGCGCGCTGTTAGCTGCGATGCGGCTCCCCCCATTCAAGGATTGACGATACAGTCCACGGCAAGAAGGTGGTGGTGCGGCTGCGGTCGACACATTGAGTATACGGTCGATTCTGGCGCTTTGCCGAATTTCGTCATTGACCGGCCGAACAGCTGATAATTAGAAGTGAGTTTTGCTTTGTCCTCCGTTCTCTCTGGATTATATTTGGTTTTTTTCTCTCGTTCTGAGCTGCCAGTAGGGGCTTTCCATTATGCTCAGGGGAGATTGGTGACTTTTTTGAGCTTCATAAGGATCTTGTGTTTAAATCTTTCCTAAATTAAAAGAAAGCTGTTAAAACAATGGCCGTTTTCTGTGGGATTCTTTTCTGTGAGATATCGGAGCATACTCATGCGATATTCAAATGATTCCATTTCAACAAGTAGTGATCTAACCGGGTTTCATCTTAGTTCAGCGTCTACGCATAGTAGGGTTTTTGACGGATTTCAGGGCGGAACCCAATCCAAAATCGTTCTGCTCCTTGAATATGTTCTTCATTCTGTTCGTTTTAACTGAAATAAAATCGATTGGGACTTCGTACTTCCGAAATTTAGCATGATCATTCCTTCCTTTTTTTCCGGGATGGATTTTCAGCATTAAAAGGATTTCATCCTTAGGTCGTTTCATTTTGTGTGTATATCTTCTTACCGTGTGCTTTTTGTTATTTTTCTCGAATTTTCGCATTATGTAAATTTAATGAATGTATACATATATAACAATGGTGTCTCTTGTTTTGTTGTTTTTTCCCTCATTGCTCCTTTTACGTGGCGCCAGCTGGCTGCAGCTGTTAGTCTCCCTTAGGCACAAAGGAGAGTCCCTATTCGCAACATCAAATGAGTGAAAAAACGCGGATATCCCTGAAAGAAGATCGGAAAACGGAGGAAATCAGAAAATTGCCATTGAATATCAGCTGTTCGGCCGATCAATGACGAAATTACTGGGACAATACTTGCCGCGATCAGCGACAGTGTATATCAGGCATATCGATTATCGGTCGATATGGTACATTGCGTCGCGTCGCCTGTCGTTGGAAGTATGACCCCGGCCTTAGTGTGTCGACCGCAACCGCACCACTGCCTCTTTCCGCTGCCGTGGACTGTACCATAGGTTCACCGGCAGCTTTCTAGATAATCCCTCTGAGCAAACTTTGGGGACCAGAAGAGAGTCCAGAAAAAGGAAGTGCATTCAAGAGCACTAAGCAGGTCATTCTGTTGAAACACAATCGACAGGCTAAACCTGGAATCAGTACAAATAATTATTCTCATAATCTTCAAATATCTAAAAAAATAGAATGCCCCACTTGATCGGATATCGATTTTTAGCTTTCTCAACGCTATGAAATTATTTTTTTCCGACGGTATCCATGAAAATTTTCAAAGTCGGATTCAGAAGCATCTTAACAGTGCGAGGCTAGATCCGCATAACACGTTCCGGCAGAAATAACTTATTAGAAATTTGAGAAAAATCACCAATCGATCCAAATAATTAGTCGCTTTCAAATTTTTTATATCAAAGCATATGTCTTTTCGATTATCCAAATCATTCTGGAACATGAATTATTTTTATTTCCAATCATTGATGTGCCGAATTTTCTGTTTTCTACCCATTTTTCCTCTTTCTGAAAAGATAGGCAAAAATTGGCAGAAAATAGGAAAAACCATGAACAAGGAGAATTGGCTCCAGAGAGAAAAGGGTTTAGGCAAACTCAACCACATTCTGTAAAGTTCCCTACGGGAAACACGTTTATGTTGCTATGGTGATTACCCGAGCTAACGAAGTGTAGTGGTAGGAGCCGCTGCCGTTCGTTTGACATGGTCGGGTTCAATCCTCGCCCATCCTACTACCCTTCCGGAGTCCTCGAATAGATACCAGAATCATGTAGGAAGATGAACAGCGGGACTGGAAAGTTGCCTGAGCCCCGCAATCCACTGTATACATAGTTTTGAAAAGCATCCAAACCTCTTCGAAATCGAGATCAAATGTGCTGCGTATCCCAATAGGGATTGAGAATGCCGAGTCGTCATCTTCATCTTATAGTGGTTACGCTTACACAGGGGTTCAACACACCTGCACTCTTTTATACCTCGAACCAGAAGTTCGCAAATTCACAAACTTGGAACATTTCCTAGCTAGGACAACAAATTTGTTCTCGGCAGCACATCCACGAGTTCACTCCACAACTACCGCCAACTGGTCACAACTGCAACGGGTCGGGATTGGAGCGAAACAGCCGGCTGTCACCCCGAAACTTTATACTATGCATTCCTACCACTACCACTCGTTCATCGGCGAATTTTACTGGTCCTACCCCCAGCCCCTTTCACAGGTGAATCACCAAAGCAAATTTTAAAGACTTCGAGCTGACAAGGGAAATTACCAGAGAGACTCAAGAGTTTAGTAGCATTGGGAATTCATTTTTACATCAAGGTCTGAGAAAAAGGCAATGAATGAGATGAATCCGAGACTATCAGAGGCTAAACAGTTTTTTTAGAAAAGTTTCAGTAATTCTGAAAAAAAAAGAGGAAAACCAACTGATAGAGCCAGCCCCATGGGAGAACGATTATGAAACACTACTGCGTCAGTCAACTGATAAGAAAAGCATTGCTATCAGCCCCATAATTCACACACGATGGCGATATGAGAAAATAGTAGCGAAAAACACATGTCCAAAACAAATAAATATATTCGCAATGATATTCAGAATCATTCCCAAGCAGTGAAGAAACACGATATTTTTCTGTTTTTATACATCCACCTTCACAAAATTCACGCCGACCTCTAGTCGAAACAAAAAGCAACATAACAAGGAACAACAACTGTCAGGTAGTCAGACAAACACTTACAGTTGACCGCAATGTT
This sequence comes from Aplectana chamaeleonis, assembly GCA_029168955.1. NCBI lineage: Eukaryota > Metazoa > Nematoda > Chromadorea > Rhabditida > Cosmocercidae > Aplectana > Aplectana chamaeleonis. The sequence goes on from JAPDOI010000234.1 coordinate 331,468, forward strand.
AAAAGGACATGGTGCGGTTGCGGACTCGCACTAAAACTACGGTAGAATCTGGCACTTAGCCAGATTTCGTCATCGATCGGCGCCACAGCTGATATTCTCGTGAGCGGAGAAACGACGGTTGGCGCCGATCGATGACGAAACCTGGCAAAGCGCCAGATTCTACCGTAATTTAGTGCGAGTCCGCAACCGCACCATGTCCTTTTAACATTGCGGTCAACTGTAAAACGCCGCATGAGAAGACAAAAGAGCTGTTTCTGATAATGAGGGGGGGGGAGTCGAAAAAATTGCGAAATTGCGCCTGCCCAGAGCTTACATCCTCTTGGGAAACATCAGGGAACTTTTAGCACCCAAGTTACAATTTATAAGAATCTAAGGTATCCAATCCATGACCAAAAATCGGAGGGCGTCGCCCTTTAATACCCCACAATCGGATATAGTTCCAGAAAACGAGCACTCGGTTTTGACCAAAATTTTTGAGTAGCTTGGGTGGCTATTACCAAAACATATGAATCAATACAGATTCAAATTTAAAAATGTCTAAAAAATTTTTATAACGAGTTGGTCTAATTTAGGCATCTAAAAAGGGAACTTCTGTTAGCCAAACTTGCCATTCCGATCGAAGTGTACTTCTCTAGAATCATTTTTGAACGTTCAGTCCGAATATGCCCTTCGCAGCTGCCGGAAACGGATCTCATAATCGTGTTCAGGGCCCGAAACAACCCCCTATACAAAGTTTGGGTGAAAACACATCTTACCAGATTTGATTTAAAATCGTTCCAGGTGGGTTATTTGGGGCTGAACACGAATCTGATATCAGTTTATCGATTCTTACAGCTTACGGGAGATTACGGTGAGGATACGGTAATTTGGTCAGTCTCAGATTTGTCTCAAAGTTTCAATGTGGGTGCTAAATACGAATTCGATGTCCGTTTGTCGAATTTCGAATTATTAAGGCAGGTTTTGCCTTCTAAATGACGTGTTAGCTACCGTAACCTACAGTAAACCTTAAAATTTCGACACGGAACCCCAGATTCGTGTTCAGCACCCCAGATTACCCGAACATACCTGTTGTTAGCCGAATACGGATTTTTTTAACACCCTAAAAATTCCATGAGGGGTACCTTTACATTGTATCCAAGCTTTAAGAACGCTTACCACTTTTCTCAGAGTGAGTCTAAGCAGCTGTGTGAGGCATTTTCGGACTTTACGTGACACGAATACGAGCTGTCTAAAAATCGTTCCTCGCAGAATGACGTAAGGGTCAAGTCAGAGGAAGGAAGAGGAAGTAATTGAACTCATAACAAAATAGTTATCCGACTACCTGGTCTAGAAAAACAATAAAACAATGAAATCTATTAACAATGTAACACAGCTGTAACTACAGACCGATCGGAAATGACAAAAACAACAACATCGACAGGAAATGATTCAAACTATGTACCTAATGAAGTCGTTAGTGTGAATAAAGGTAGTTTTACGACGACAGTGCCAGATATTTTGTCATCTGCTTCCTATTCTTGTTCTTAGGCTTCCGCACTCCTACATCACTTGCGAGAGATTCCTGTTTCCTCACCTTTTTCTTACCCAAGTTCTGAAAATCGAAGCATTCACAAATTTGAGAAATTGTTCGAGGCAAAATAATTTATATGATTGTCGTCTTTTGAAGCAAAATTTAGATTTGTTTGGATGACAACTGTGGGAATGCTAATGAAAAAAACTGCTTATCTGTCATATCTGGCGAGCGCTAATCCTTCGCGGAGCAATTTCTTTGTCTTTCCAACATTATGGGCTATGCGTGTATCTGCTTTGAATTCATTACATTGCCTGATCGAAAACTGGTAGTTTTCCCTTGAACTCGCTGTATGCTTTTTTGCTGATTTCTGGTTTCACTATGTGTCTTCAATAGATTTGAAGAAAGTTGACACGGTAACATGATTTTTCGCAGCAAATGATACAATTACAACACGTCTTCCAGCTAGGAGTCCAGATGGAGGTAAAGCGGGCGGCCGCGCTGCGCGTTTGAAGTAGGTCACAAGTCAACCTTCTTTTGCTGCTCAACGAGAACTTTTCTATTATTATTTGGATTTATTCGTGTAATATTTACTCCGGTGGGTAATTTAGATTCAGAAGAAAATATGAAATGTCCTCTGAGAGAATAAGAAAATTGACTTGTGATAATCCTCAAATGCGCAGGGCGACCGCACGCTTAACTTCCAGTAAAACTCCTTTCTGAAAGACTGCCTGTATTTTCGTCGCAAACAAGGTCTGCAGTCGGACACATACGGTTGACGTTAAATGGTTTGCCGAATTGGCATTTCCTGCCAAACACATGGAAAATGCGAGCAGCATAAATAAGAGGTCTGCAAAGTTGGAGCTGCGGCGATGCTCGCTGCGAGTAACGCTGAAGGATGGAGTGTAGATTCATATGGGCGACGGCGGCCACCGACTCGGCGCAAAAGATGACGAGGAGGAGAACAAGTGTTTTCACGCCGCGACGTCCCTGCGCCCCGCCAGCGAGCAGCAACCAACGCCGCGACGATAACATTCGAAAACATTCCTGTCGCCACGTCAAGGTTGACGCTCGGCGACCACTCGCCTATAGGGGTCTGCAGACTTGCACCTATCGGTGACTGGTCGCCGAGCGTCAGCCTTGATACGGCGACAAAAATGCTTCCAAACATTTTCGTCGCCGCGTCGGTTGCCGCTTGCTGGCAGTGACGCAGGACCGTCGCAGCGTCAAAACACTCTTCGATGCCCCTCGTCACCCTTCACGCCGCCTCGATCACACTCCTCGCCGAATGTAATCGATATTGCGTCACCCAGCTCTGTTCATCGCTGTGAGCGACGCCGCGACTTCAACTAAGCAGACCCCTAGTGGCTGCAACTCAGCAGACCCCTAGAGACGAGCAGAGACGTAGACCGCTCTTTGGGGAGCAGTCTTTAAGCCCATAAATGATTTTTTAAAACTATTTCAGCATTAAAAATTCTCAGAGAAGACTGGAGCTTTTTGTCCCTTGTATTGTATTACATTTTTTATTCAATACCACGTCCCTGGCCCTACTGACGAGCCCAAAAAAGCATTTTTTTTCGCCCATAATTTTGACGCACCTCCCCTAGCCATTAACCGCTTGCCCTGCGTAGACATCCAAGATGTCTCAAGAATAGTAACCCCCCCCCCCACTCGCCGCGGACGGAAATGCCTGGTCAAGCTCATGATGGTTCACGAACGTGTAGAGCTGGAGGGGTGCGTCGTTTGATTTTGCGACAAATCTGCAACTATGCATTAACTCAACCACAGTACCGATTCCATTTTTTAAAGATAGTGGAAAAGGGTGAAAGCCAACGTGAGTCAAATATCAAGCTAACAGTTGACGAAGGCTCTAACGCCACATAGGTAGCCAAGGTTCAAATAGGGTTATTGATTGTTACTCTGAGCGGACGAGCATCATCTCAACTCCTTCACAAACAATAATGAAACTCAAGAACCAATGAGTACTATGATCAGTTACGTTGGAAGCAAATCTTACGAAAGATGAAGCGGCAAAACAATGGAAAGCTGTGGTTGAACTGCTGCCAACAATGAGGATTATATATGAGCAACATCAATGACGTTACTCTGGACAGCACTCAATACTGGCGTATTTGTCATCGCTGGATGACTGCTACACTCTAGCACCCTGCCGTGCTGCGGGGTGATGAAACGCGGCTGCATTTCAGGTTGTCAATAACAAACATCTGCCTGTTACCTCTAACAACCAGCGCTCTGAGGCCATCAAAACGAAGCTCTCAGAAAAAATTCAATGGACATTATTAAAGTCAAATTTCTGTTCATTTTGATTATTTTGAATTTGATAAACCAAAAATAGAAATGTTCAATAATTTTTTTCCATTTTAATTATTTGACTTTATTTATATTTCCCGATTTCTCTTATTTTACCAAATTTATGCATTTTCTGGCTGATACTAGTCGCAAGAAGTCTCTCTGGCTACTCTCTAGTACCCTTTTGATAGTTTTCTGAACAAACCCTGCTCACTAATGTCGATGAATCGGAATTGATAAGCAAACGCTCCAGAAAACGGAAAGATGGTGCAGAAAGCGTGCATTTGTAAGCATCAGTGAACGGTTAGAGGGCACAATATCGAGTAGACGGACAAATTTTTGGGGGAAAATAGTTACAAGTATTCAAAGTCTGTGGGGAATCATCAATTCTTTTTTTTTTGAAAATTCGTCAAAGAATCAAAATCCATTGTTTCCTTCTGAATTATACCAATTGGGTGATTTATTCCAATTATACAGAAACTGACCTTTTTCTTCAACTGTGTCTTGCTCATATTCTTATGCCGGAGCTTCTTGCCTAAGAATTTCGGCAAGACCTTCATACCCGATCCATGAACTTCTCCAATCGACTGTTTCAGCTAAAAACCGCAACATCTTATCTGCTCCACGACAGACTAAATATCAAGTAATATAATAAAACATTCTCGACCAACCTGCTGCTTGACTTTTTCACTGAGATCCCGCCCTGTTAGCTTCTCGCCTTTGCTGTTCGCTGCACGTCGCGCCTAAAGGCTTCTATTATGTCTAATTGCTATGATCAGACACAAAAAAATTATATGGGTGAATCATCTCAGGATGCATTAGCATCGAGGATGAGCAAAACGAAGGTTCGAAATTTCCGAGATCGGAAACGGGAAATAAGAAAAGATGAAAATATCAGGGCATTGGAGTTCTAATTTTGAAAAAAAAACCGGAATTGGGAAATAAGCCGGGGGAATGCTGATAAAAATTTCGGAGTTCGAATCAGGGTTCCAAATTTACGAAATCGAAAATAGATTTGAAATTTTCGAAGATCGGGATTGGGAAATAGGAACAGATTTGATATTCAGGAAATCGGTAATCGAAAACTTTACCAACTGTTCAAGAAAGATTAAGGTCAGGTTTTAGTGAGCGAAATCTTGCAAAGGATTCAAATTTTAGGAGATCAAATCAAGGTTCAAATTTCGGAAATCGGGACACGGTTCGAAAATGCCAGAATCAGAATTGGGAAATCGTGGCGGATTCAAAAATTAGGGATTCGGAACTAGAAACGCAGATCGAGAATTCGGAAATCGGAACAATGTTCAAATTTTCGAAATCGGAATAAGATTCGAAGAAATTTTCGGAAAACGCAATTAGAACGAAAATTGAATTTTTCGGGATCCTAAATTGAGGACGGGGAGCAAACTGGAAAATTTAAAAACAGGAACACTTATCCGGATTCAGAAGTTCGGAAGTCGGAATAAGGAATGAAACTTCGGAAATGGGAGCAAGACTCGACAATCCGGTAGACCCGTCAAGCAGTATTCCCGTTGCTCCGCCTAAGTATTGGGACGCTTTACGCTGTGCTGCCGATGCCCCGTCCAAGAAAAGGGCACAGTTTAACAAAGGGGTTTCGCTGCCGCACGTTTTGGCGGCAAATTTGCTATTAATCAATTCTGAAAATTCACCAATATCAGACATGCCGCAAAAGCCAGCGGCAGCGATGGGCCAAAGTAAATCCTGACACCGCCGTAGTGGGCTATATGATAGAGCCTCACCGGCAGTGTGCGGTCGCGCAGCGTGCTCACTTCTACTACATAGCCTGCAATAGGATAAATATCTTATCTCGGATGCGTCCTGCGACTATTCCTGGTACTCTTCGACTTCTGATTATTTATTCTACCCTAGGCTCTCTAGCCCAAATGAGCACGCCGCGCCCGTGCGAAGTCGGTGAGGCTAGATCGCGTAGCTCACTAAAACGGTGTCAGGATTACAGAGTGTATAACTAGTAGGCCCTACGAACGTTTAAGTCGACGTCCCCTTCTGAGCCCTTACACCATTCTACCCAATAAAAATCGTCAAGTCATCTAAAGAGCTATTCATATTTCCTATGGCTAGAAATAATCAAATATCGTCTTGTCCATGGGTATCCACCTCACAGCAAGACCGCCCGCAGCACTCGCGAAGTCATACATTGATCTTGCCCGTATCGATCGATGGCGCGGCATGCGAGCTGGCTGAGTGAGAAGACAAATGAGCCGGAGTCCCCTACATAGTATATTTCTAAATTCGACTATTCAGGGTCAAGAAAATTCAGATATCGAACATACAACTGGATCAAAAGCGGAGAAGATTAAAAATTGCTTCCGCATATCATTCCCATTTTCTCACCCATTTTTCGAAAATCGGAACTTCGAGGACCGAAAAATTGCGGAAATCGGACGAAAATTTCTGACGAGCATTCATTCAGTCAGCAGTCGGCAGCCGTCTGGGGCTCGCTTTTTTACTGCGCAATTGTGTAACCCTAAAATATCAAAGTTCTTTCGAATATGACCTTACAATTAGACTGTGAGTCGACGGGGACTCACTGAACACACGCTTACGTACTCAGACAATTGAAGATTCCGATTCGGCCACGATAGGCTTTCGATTCGGCTACGAAGCGCTGTGGACAACGATTCGGCCGCGTACTTTCCGAGCGTCGAGAGGCCTAATCACGAAGACGTGAGAAGCACGTGCCGCAACACATAGACGTTCCACTCGGCCACAACACGTTTTCGATTCGATTACAATGCAGTTTAGATAACAAATGAGCCACGATGCTCTCGACTGGACGCATTTACCGATTGCTACACAATTGATCAGGCGCATATCAACAGTGTAGCACGTATGTAAGGCTCCGTCCTTAGCAGACCACCAGCGTCAAGGCGTCGGAGCTTCATGCGCCCGCGCTAGAAAGCTGGCGCATAACGCTCGACGGCTGGCGCAGGCAACGTGTCCAAGGACGGCACGTGGTTAACGATGGTATCGATGATATTAACGACAGCCGCTACTGCCGCGATGCCTCCACCATCATCGACAGGGCGGCTGCAGTGGTCGCTGGGGAGTCGCTGAGTAGAGAGACTAATAACAAATGTTGGGAATGCAAACTCCCAGCGTCACCTGGCGCTAGGTCGCCTGCTATGGATGGAACCTAAGGAGCCTCACACCATAGAAAACGCGGTCGGCCTTTCGGGCCGCTCCTGGAAAGTGGCTTCGAGTCACTTTCTGAACGATTTTTGACCGCTAAGGTGGTCTCCCCCCAGTTCTCAGCTAGAAAAGTTCCCTAGCTGTCGACCGTAGCGAGGATGATATCCTTGTCGCGGACTGCGGGGGGAGGGGGTGACCCCTTGCTGCAGGCCGTAACAACGACCGTATCCTTGTTGGGGAGACCCTCCCCAACCAAAGGAGTGGGACCCAACCCCAAGCGCCACGTGCTTGTACATTATGGGACGACGCTCTGCTGCGTGGGAAACGAAATGCGGCAAGAGTTTTGCCTCCCTGCGCCACGTATTTCCTTCGAACAGACCACGCGCTCCTCGGAACTGCACGCGCTGCTGCAGAAGTTCTTTTCGACTTGACGAGCTATCCGATTAGAAAGCCTATCGTGGCCGAATCGGACCTCCCCAGGAGTATCTGAGTAATGCTCACCATACCTTGAGTGAGACTGGGTGCTCGCGCGCCTCAAAATGAAACATGCTGCCGAGATGTCGTACGTTCGTGCCGTGGCAGTGTGGAGGAAAGAAGATCGCCTCCGTGCAAACCGACGTCATCCCCTCCACAAAGAGGGTTTTTGTCATGGGAGAGGTGCTGGCCGGCCGCAGCTCTCCTTCGGATTCTTCTGCAAAGGGCCGGCATGGAGAGGAATCCTGGACCCGCTCCGAAGTATCTATGCGCCACGTGCGGCAATGATATTAACTGGAGACATACCAGCGTCCAGTGCTTCGGATGCCAAAGGTGGGTGCACTTCTCCTGTTCAGGTCTCAGTTCTGTGAGGCATCATAACTCATCTTTTCGTTGTGTACTATGCTCCTCACCTTCCAACTCAGATTCCTCTATCTCAAATCGCCCCTTTTAATTGTGCATATCAATCTAAACGGCCTTCGTGCAAAGCTTTCTGAACTCTCTCTCTTCGCACGTACCTACCATCCAGACGTGATCATGGTTCAAGAAACCAAGCTCTCTCCATCCTCTACCTATCTTCATCCCAATATCCCAGGCTATACTTCTTACCATGCTCCAAGGTCATCTCTCGGCGATGGAGTTTATACTTTTGTTCTATCTTCACTTCCCTCACACCTCATTCCCAGCACCCCCCACGGATGGTACTCTCGAGTACCTCCCAATCCATCTCCCCTTAAAAACACCCTTTTCTCTTTTCAACATATACATTCCACCTACAACTTCATGCCCTTCATCTTACAGTCCTTTCCCACTTCTCAAGCAGCTGAGCGGCTGCTCCCTCTCATCCTCGGTCGTTTTCGCGGGTGATTTCAACGCTCACACCTTTTGCTCGTCTCTCGGTCCTGATGTTAGAGGAAATGACGTCGAAGAATGGGCAGATGAGTGCGACCTGGTCATTTTAAACGATGATCAGCCCACTCGTCTCCCTGCCAACGGCCGATCATCTAGCCCAGATATATCTCTTGTCTCGTCCAACCTTTCTAGCTGCTGCTCATGGTCTACCTCGGCGACTTTGCCAAGTGACCATGTTCCTGTCTTTGTCCACATCGATCTATCCAATTCTCTCGCTCCCTTTTCTGGTGTTCGCCAAAGTTCTTATCTTAAATTAGGCCGAGCAGACTGGCGCCTGTTCAGTGAAGTTGCGCTTCGCCTATCGGCAGATTACCCGTGGAATGGCGACGTGCACCAGAAAGAATGCCATTTATCTGACGCAATCCGCAAGGCCATGAATGCGGCTATTCCTATCGGTCGCGTCAAGACGTTCTATTCAAATGTCAACAGAGACATCCTCGACAAAATTAGTACGAGAGATGCGAGGAGAGCGGTTAATCATCTGGACCCCGTGGTTGCTGAGCTTGACAGTGAGATCAGAAAGGATTTGGACAGATTTAAGAAAAAAGAGTGGGAGAAGTTCACCGGGCAGTTGGATTTTAAGACGGACAGTGCAGCTACTTGGAAGGTTTTACGGAAGCTTTCGGGTAAAAGCTCACCCGCCACCGTCTCCACAATCGAATTCGACAACGGTGTATTCAAATCAGGAAAGGAAGCCGCTTATGCGCTCGGGAAAAGTTTTTTCATCACCAGTGCTAAACGAGGTCCGCAGAATAGAGTGACTGTGAGAGAGCTGTGCCGCCTCCCGCTTATGAGCACGGCCGAAGCGTTTACTACGGCGCAAGTTGAGAAGATTATAAAGGAAATACGGAATTCTAGAGCTATTGGTCCTGATGGGATATGTCCTGCTGTCTTGAAGAAGATACCCACTGAATTACTACCGCTTCTCACTGATGTGATAAACTCCTCGTTCAGGTCGTGTACTATCCCGCAGAATTTCAAGACGGCAAACGTCGTTCCGCTGCCCAAGCCTGGCAAGCCCCAAGCTTCAGTCAAGGGATATCGGCCCATTAGCTTGTTGTCTTCTTTTGCTAAAGTAGCTGAAAAGCTGATCGTCAAGGACCTGGCTGTGCGTAACGAGAGACAGGTGTTTCAGCATGGATTCAGAAAAATGCATTCCACCACGACAGCTTTGTTAGAAATTACGAGCTATGCAATTGATGGTTTCAACGCCTATAAGCCGGAAAGAACTGTAGCAGTTGCCTTGGATGTCACTAAGGCTTTCGACACAGTGAATCTTGGTATCTTATCAAACAACTTACTGGAGTCATCAATCCCGCCATGGCAAAAGCGCTGGATAGCTGCATTCACTAAGGGATGACGGGCTAGAGTGATGTTCCAGAATCATGTCTCAAACAGCATTCCGATTGCAGCTGGAGTCCCACAGGGCGGCGTATTGTCGCCTGCTCTCTTCAGTCTGTACCTCGAAGATATGCCCGCCCCTCCCCAGGATATCAAGGTGGTCCCTTACGCTGACGATATGACTGTCTTGTGTCGTGATCGGGACATAAATGTGGCCGCCGCTAAGATTAACGGGTACTTGATCACACTGAAAAGCTTCTTCGGACAAAATGCTGAAGATTTCTGCGCCAAAGTCATCGGTATCCGTACTCACAACGGACCCATCTGAACACAGCGCACATCCGTATGTCGTATGGAATGGAGATCGTTTGCCTGCGGCCCGCTTCCCAAAACTTCTCGGACTCGTGCTCGATCCATCGCTCAAGTTCCATAAGAACACGGGACAGAAGCAGGCTATCGTTAAAGCGAAGCTTAACGTGCTTAGAGCTCTGGGCGGTACAACATGGGGTAGTAGCAAAGAAACCATTATTACAACGTATAAGGCTATTCTCCAGCCTGCACTGGAATACGGCGCCCCAGTTTGGCAGCATCTAGTTTCGGAATCTTCTTGAACTAAGATGCAACGTATACAGAATGCAGCTCTTCGAATCGCCACCGGATGTGCAAGAAGTTCCCCAGTCGATCATTTGCATTCTGAGACCCGCTTATTACCAGTAAGGGAGCACTGTCAGCTCCAGGCCCAACAATTTTTCATCAACATTGTCAAACAACCAAATCACCCGTCTTGGAGAGTGCTAAACCCCGTCAGAGAGAGAGGCGTCAGAAAGCCATTCGCCGATGCTCCCAGCAAAGTCAATCTGCAAAGATGGCACGACTCACAGCAAGAACGACTCCGTCTGTTGCGCGAGGAGCATACTCAGTTCGTACGGTGCCATCTGGAAAAGGCGGCCATTAATCCCATATTGGGGGTAGTGCCGCCCCAAGTCTGCACATCCGAGGCTGAACTCGGAAGAAGGGCCAGGTGCACCCTGGCATCGCTGCGCTGTGGTCATTCTACCATGCTTATGTCCTACGTCAGCAAAATAGACAGCAGCAAATCAGATGTTTGCCCGGACTGTGGCTGCCTCGGCCATGATACTGCACATCTTTTCAAATGTCCGGAGAGACTCACCACGCTGGCCGTAATGGACTTATGGACGAATCCGTTACTGGTCGCCCAGTTTCTCAACCTATGACAAAACCCTCAATGTGGCTGCAAAGAAGAAGAAGAAAATGAAACATCTACAAATGTCGTAGCGTACCCGTGCGCCGAACATGAACCAGTTGACTACTATCAGCTTTTTGGTTAAGCCTATTCTTAACTGATGATCATGACGGCAACTTTAACTCATAATGATGCACCGCTGCCGAGATGTCGTACGTTCGTGCCGTGGCAGTGTGGAGGAAAGAAGACCACCTCCGTGCAAACCGACGTCAACCCCTCCACGAAGAGGGTTTTTGTCATGGGAGAGGTGCTGGCTGGTCGCAGCTCTCCTAAAGATTCTACTACAAATGGCCGGCGTCGAGAGGAATCCAGGACCCGCTCAGAAGTACCCATGCGCCACGTGCGGCAAGGATGTCACATGGAGTAAAACAAGCGTCCAGTGCTTCGGATGCCAGAGGTGGGTGCATCTCTCCTGTTCGGGTCTCAGTTCTGTGAGGCATCACGATCCGTCCTTCCGTTGTGTTCTGTGCTCTGCCCCCAGCAACTCTGATTCCTCATTCACCAACCGCCCCCTCTCTATTGTACATATCAACCTCAACGGCCTTCGAGCCAAGCTGTCTGAACTCTCTCTTTTCGCACGTACTCATCATCCTGATATCATTATGGTACAGGAAACCAAGCTGTCTCCTTCCGCTAACGCTCGTTTACCTAACATTCCTGGCTACACTGCTTATCATGCTCCAAGGTCAGCTCACGGCGGAGGAGTTTCCACTTTCGTATTATCTAATATACCCTCTCATCATACCAAACACCCCATCGGACGGTACTCTTGAGTACCTACCTATCCACCTCCCTCTTGAAACACCTATATCTCGTTTTAATATCTATATCCCACCTACCACGTCCTGTCCCCAATCTTACGACCCTACTCCCTCACTCAAGCAGTTGTACGACTGCTCACTTTCACACTCTGTTTTCGCAGGCGATTTCAATGCTCATACATTCTGCTCGTCGCTTGACACTGACGCTAGAGGAGAAGACGTCGAAGAATGGGCGGAGGAGTGCGATCTGGTCATTCTCAACGATGATCAGCCGACTCGTCTCCCGGCCAACGGTCGATCCTCCAGTCCAGACATCTCTCTTGTGCCTTCTAATCTCTCCAGCGCCTGCTCTTGGTCGACCGCTACTACTCTGTCCAGTGATCATATCCCCGTCTTTGTCCATGTCGATCTCTAATTCTCTTACTCCTTATTCAGGTATCCGTCAAAGGTCTTATCTAAATCTTTGCCTTGTAGACTGGCGCTTGTTCAGGGAGGTGGCACTTCGCCATGTGGCTGACTACCCATAGAATGGAAACGTGCACCAGAAGGAACGTCACTTGACCGACGCGATTCGCAAGGCCATGAAAGCAGCCATTCCGGAGGGCCGAGTTAAGACCTTCTTTCCCAATGTCACCAGGGAAATCTTGGAGAAGATAAGGACAAGGGATGCAAAGAGAGTAGCAGATCACCTGGATCCGACCAATGCTGAGCTGGACAGCGAGATTAAGCGAGATTTGGACAAGCACAAGAAGGAGTGTTGGGAGGAATTCACGGAGAAGATGAATTTCAAGAGTGATGGAGCGTTCTAAAGAAGACCTTGGGCAAGAGCACCTCCACCAACTATTCCACGATCGAGTTCGAGAATGGAGTTTTCAAATCGGGAAAGGAGGCTGCAACTGCTCTCGGAAAGAATTTTTTCATAACTCAGGCTAAGAGAGGGAAACAAAATCGAGTGACTGTTAGAGAGCTCTGTAAGTTGCCACTCATGAACGAAGCAGAAGCAGTGACGCCTGCGCAGATTGAAAAGGTGGTAAAGAGATGCGCAACTCGAAGGCTATAGGACCGGATGGCATTAGTCCAGCGGTATTGAAGAAACTGCCGAGTGAGATTATGCCAATCCTGGCTGACGTCATTAACACTTCATTTCGCCCGTGCATCCTACCCCAAGACTGGAAAATGGCAAGCGTCATTCCGTTGCCCAAGCCTGGTAAATCGCCATCCACAGCGAAGGGATACAGGTCAATAAGTCTTTTATCACCAATTGTCAAGGTCGCTGAGAAACTGGTCGTGAAGGAGCTTGCCGAGCATAATAACAAACAGCAGCACCAACATGGATTCCGCAAATTACATTCTACCACCACGGCGCTGCTGGAGATTGTGAGCTATGTCTTGGATGGCTTCAACGCCTATAAACCTCAACGCACTGTTGGTGTAGCCCTGGACCTCACGAAAGCTTTTGATTCTGTCAACTTGGGCTTACTGTCTGAGAAGCTTTTGAGGTCCTCCATCCCGCCTTGGCAGAAACGATGGATAACCGCACTCATCAAAGGGCGCCGAGCAAAAGTGCTGTTCCAGGGACAAGTCTCTAACAGCGTCCTGATCGCTGCCAGTGTCCCTCAAGGAGGAGTCATATCGCCTGCTCTGTTCAGTCTTTACCTTGAAGATTTGCCCGTCCTCCCAAGTGACATCATACTGTCTGAGAAGCTATTGAGGTCCACCATCCCGCCTTGGCAGTAGCGATGGATAACCGCACTCATCAAAGGGTGCCGAGCAAAAGTTCTGTTTTAGGGACAAGTCTCTAATAGCATCCCTACTGCCGCCGGTGTCCCTCAAGGAGGAGTCATATCGCCTGCTCTGTTCAGTCTTTACCTTGAAGATTTGCCCGTCCTCCCAAGTGACATTAAAGTTGTTGCATACGCGGATGACCTGACCATCTTGTGCCGGGACAGAGACATTAATGTAGCTGCACGCAGGATCAATAGCTACCTCGTCGTCTTGAAGAGCTTTCTCGATGATATGATGCTCACTGTCTCTGTCGCTAAATCATCTGTGTCTGTTTTCTCCACTGACCCTAAGGAACACTAAGCTCACCCCGTTGTGAACTGGGAAGACACTCGTCTGCCTGCCGCACGTTTCCCGAAGCTGGTTGGTCTAGTATTGGATCCTTCGCTGAGGTTCCATAAAAACACTGAGCAGAAACAGGCTACAGTGAGAGCTAAGCTCAACGTTTCACGAGCTCTGGGAGGTACGTCGTGGGGAAGCAGTAAGGAGACGATCCTGACCACGTACAAGGCAATCTTGCAGCCGGCGTTGGAGTATGCAGCACCGGTTGGCAACACATAGTATCGGATTCATCGTGGACAAAGATGCAGCGAGTTCAAAATGCTGCTCTTCGGATTGCCACTGGGTGTGCAAAGAGCACTCCAGTGGAGCATCTTCATGCTGAAGCCCATATTCTGCCTGTTAAGGAGCACTGTCAACTCCAAGCGCAGCAACTGGTTATTAATATCGTCAAGCAGCCTGATCACCCATTAAGAAGGATTATGAATCCTGTGAGAGAGAGAGACATATCAGAAGGCCTTTTGCGGATGCTCCCGAGAAAGTCAATATACAAAGATGGACGGACTCCCAATTGGATCGTCTTCGTCTTTTGAGTGCGGAGCACACCCGTTTCGTCAGGGATCACTTGAGTAGGGTGGCTGTCAACCCCATATTGGGGATCGCACCACCTGAAGTCAGCAACACCGAGATGGAACTCGGTAGGCGGGCTAGATGTTCCCTCGCCTCGTTGCACTGCGGGCATTCACCTATGCTGATGTCATACTTGCATAGGATCGACAGCAGTAAGCCTGACGAGTGTCCGGACTGTGGTAACCCTGGCCACACTACAGCTCATCTGTTCGACTGTCCGAAGAGGCCCACCTCACTGACGACAATAGATTTGTGGTTGAATCCAACTTCGGTCGCCCGTTTCTTGAACCTATGACAAAAACCCTTCTGCGGCTGCAAAGAAGAGAAGATGATGCACCAACCTTTGCTCTGATTGCCAGCAAGTTCTCGATGGAGAACTCGACTATCGGCCGTCGTTCATTCGTGAAAGTATTCGGATTGTTATTGAGCTTTTGAAGACAATCCAATGCATCTTTATGCTCAGAGAAGTTTACGAACGCGAATCCTTTCGATTTCGGGTTGCCCTGGAACCAACACAATTCGCTTTTCCTAAAACATATTGCACGCTGTAGACAGGAATTGAAATGAAGAAATCAGAAAACCTTCGAGTCCAACTTCGACGTATCCTTCCAAATTCGACATTCTGTGATATTCGCTAGTTTACCAGCAGCCTCACGACATATTTGCCTGAGCTTTTCATCAGTCATCGATGGAGGAAGGTTATGTATCATCAAACGAGTAGGCGATATAAACCTTAAAAACCTATCTGAGATCCTTATTTAAACCTAAACATAACAAAAATCTATTTGCAACCCATACATGTGAAGATTCTCCAGCTTCTTCCTAGTTTGCTCCGCCAGACGCTGTCTTTTCGTCGCATCTTCTGAGCTCATTCCTTTCGCTGCAGAAGTCCCCTCACGAATTAGTCCAAATCGAATCAACCGCAGATTTCTCTTGTCTTCAGGCACCTGCACAGCAACATATAATGACAAACGCAAATGTATAGAGACCAAGAAAAGTCACCATGACAGTCCAAGATTATACCACGAGCAAGAAGCAGCACACGCTTGCAAACGCTCGCCATCTTAGAAAAATTAAAACAAGTTACTTGTAATACAAATGTAAGTTACTTCTTCTTTTCTTCTTCTGCAGCCACAGAGAGGGTCCTGTCATAGATTGAGGAACTGAGCCACAAGCGTCGGATTCTCCCACAGATCTACTGGTGTTAACGATGTCGGTCTCATCGGGCAGTTGAAAAGGTGCGCAGTAGTATGCCCTTTATTACCACAATCCGGGCACTCGTCAGGTCTGCTGCTATCGATCTTATGTAAATAGGACATAAGCATGGGGGAGTGCCCGCAGCGCAACGAGGCAAGGGTGCACCTGGCACGCCTACCGAGTTCCATCTCGGTTTCGCTGACCTCAGGCGGCACGACTCCGAGAATGGAGTTTACGGCGGTCTTGCATAAGTGATCCTTGACGAATTGGGTATGCTCAGCACGTAAGAGACGGAGGCGTTCTTGTTGTGCGTTGGTCCATCTCTGTATATTGATTTTCGTGGGAGCATCGGCAAACGGCTTTCTTAAAATTCTCTCTCTGACGGGGTCTAATACTCTTCGCGACGGATGATTTGGCTGCTTCAGGATGTTTATGTACAGCTGTTGTGCATGGAGTTTGCAATGGTCCTTAACTGGCAGGATGCGATCCTCGGCGTGTAGGTGCTCTACTGGAGAGCTTTTAGAACAGCCTGTTGCGATTCGCAATGCTCCATTTTGAATGCGCTGCAGCCTGGACCAGGATGTGTCCGACACGATATTCTGCCAGACTTGTGCAGCATACTCCAGGGCGGGCTGTACGATGGCCTTGTACGTGGTCAGGATCGTTTCTTTACTGCACCCCCAGGACGTTCCACCGAGAGCACATAGGACGTTAAGTCTTGTTTTCACTGCAGCTTGCTTCTGCATCAGTGTTCTTATGAAACCTCAGCGAAGGGTCCAACACGAGTCCGAGCAGCTTAGGGAATCGGGCGGCCGGCAGGCGAGTTTCTAACCTCTGCCTTGAACAGCGTAATTATTATTATTATCTTGGCCAAGTAAACTACAGACAACATGTCAGAGACAATCCACCGCCGCTATGTTACATGTACCTTAAATGGCCTAACATAGATCGCAAATTAAAATGCGTAGGCTTTAATATATCACAAGTAACTTGTTTTCGGCCTTTCACGTTACAAGTAACTTGTTTTCATTTTTCTGAGAAGGGACCTAGCAAATTCCCCTCTGAAATGGGGAGTAAGTATTTATCACCTTTACGCTCTTCTGCTTCTGTATTTCTTCCGCTTTTTCACGTTGGATGGCCCATGAGCCTCTCACATCTCGACCATCTGGAATGCAACGATAGTGTCCGAAGAAAATTTATTTGAATGTTATACTCACCCATGATAAGTCCATTTTCTGTGGCTTCTATGCAGGCCTTTGCCTCTGCAGATTTCGAAAAATGAACGAAAGCTGTACCTGAATCGTAGGAAATGTTCAAGAAAATTAAACCATATCCAGAGAGCACTATAAAGACTTCTCGAACATGAGCAAAAAAAAACATAATTGAATAGAAGGGCAGTGCTCAAACCTTTATGATGGCCACTATCCCGAAATTTGCAGCATATCGCCAGCTGCACCTTTCCGAACTTTGCCATTTCTTCTTTCAACGCTTCGTCCGTCGTATTGAAGGAAAGGTTCCTTAAAAACAGCAAAATAAAAAAAGGCTACTTCAGGAAAGCTACCAGTTTATATCACCTCAAAAACACGACACGTTGCTCATCAATGGCGGAATCCTTCTTCACTCGTTCATCCTCTTCATCGCTTTCCTCTCCTTGTTCATCTTCATCTTCATCTTCATCTTCCTCGTCCTCTTCACTTCCATTAGCAGCCTCGTCATCGCTGCTGTCCTCACTGACTTCCATTTCGCTGGAATTAATCGACTGGCTCTACAGTATCAAATTTCTGACAAGGAGAACCTCTCTAGCGTACAAGGGAAGTGTTCATGGCGGTAAACACATCTGCAAAAACGACTTGTATTATTAGTATCTCTTGAGCCTATACAGTAAAATTTCGCAGTATCCTGCCCCGAGCTGCAGGTTCCAAGAAGTTACACTATTAGAACGGTCGTTTAATGTGCTTTTTGCACTTTCCAAAACACAATAGTCTTCGGAAAATCCGGGAACGAACCAAATAAATGTATTCAGCGCCCAAAACTACCCACCTGAGCAAAGTTTGAGTGAAGGCACATTTTCCAAACTTTGTACAGACCGATAGCGTTTTGGACTTGTACAGATTTTTGGAGAGGGGGGGGGGGTATTTATACCAAAGCGAGGGCTCTGAATTCGTTCTAGAAAAATTGTTCCAGGTTTCCTGAACTTGAAACCCTCCCAAAGGGTTATTTTGGGGCGCTGATGACAAATCTGGAGTTTATTTTTCGATTTTCTGAAGTTTTCGACTAACGTCGTTCAAAGCCTTCAATCGGGGAAAGATTTGAGGGCAAAATGTGACTTTTGACGATTTCCGGAACGTCGCGATAGAAATGGCTCAAAATTCTTCTCTATCAATTCTTTGGAGTGCTGAACACGAATTCACACTCCGTTTCCAGATTTTTGACAGATTACTGTGGATATACGGTAGTTCGTTCAGTCTCAAATTTGACTAAAAATTAGTATACGGGGGTTATTCGTGGTGGTAAATACGAATTCATCGTCCGTTTGTCGATTTTCAAAACACTAAGGTGGGTTTCGTCCCCTAAACGACATGATACCTACAGTAACCTACAGTAAACCTCAGAACTTCAACAAATGGACTCCAGATTCGTGTTCAGCGCCCAAGATTACCTCTTCGTTACAATTTTGAGCCAAATCCGAGAAAATTTTTCAAAACGTCCTGGAGGAAAATTGTATATCTTTCAAGGATGACTCTGGAACTGTAAGTAGAAACTAGGAGCCTCCACTCTCCGAACCGGCATCACAAAAAGTTGTGGCCCAAAACGATATGAGGGTAACAATTTTTTACTTTAGTAAGAGCTAGGTTACGCAAGGTACCACACCATTTAAGGTGAGGATGAGATGCCTCAAATCTCCTGTCCAATACACTGAATACAATACTACGTCCCACCGAACTTATACCTGGTGGAATGGCGAAAAAAAAAACTCCCGATACACCAAGAGAAACATGGCTAACCTACCTCATTTCCTCGTCTTCGTCGCCCTCGTCCGCATCTCTACTGACAGAAGGCTGTGCTTCCATTTTCGAGTTGCTGTAATGAAAATAGCTTGCAAACATATCCAGTCGAATGCATAGGCGCAGATAGCCCCTTTTCTCTCTCTAATCAGCCACAAGGAGGACCTGGTTCATGTTGCTGATCGAGGTCAGGAAAATACCTATTTCACATAGACCCCCCCCCAACAGAATGGTTTGGGTAAATTATTGGCAACTTTCTCAGACCCCTGGAGAACCCTGAAAAGTGATTTAGTAGAACTTGTGAAGCTTTTCTCTCAAGGTTGGAGGCACAACATTCCTGGAGGATTAACAGTGCACAATTCCTTGACAAGGAAGCGGTTTTTTCACTATTTAATTGCTTTTTCAGTACCACAGGTGAATGATTCATTTAGAAAAAAAACGCAAAAAAAAACGTTTCGAAACTCAAATCTTTTCTTTACAAGCCCGACAAGTAGATCAATTTCATTTGGGATATATCTACTCAAAAACTTGAAAAAATGTTATGGTTTTCTGCTCGACATCTCTGATTGAGTTGATGAACTTTTTGAACTGCACTCACCTGACCGCTTTAGTTTCGCCAACTTTCTCCAGCTTCACTTTCTTCTTCAACTGTTCTCGCTCTGAAGCCAGATGTTTAAAAACAACAAGAAAGAATTTTCAGAAATTTGATTAGAACAGCGGAAACACGTCAAGTATAAATTACCTTCTTGTGCTGCTGTTTCATACGTGTCCTTAGGTAGAGCCCAATCCGCAGCGACCATTCGGCCCTATTAAACCACAATTAATTGTATGCGGCTTTTCAAACGAAAAATACTTTCAAATTTTCGATCTTCGGTCTCCACTATATACCTAAAACTAAAGAAACTCCCATTTACAGATCAAAATTCTTCGTAGAGTAGCCCGAATTTAGTACAATTCAGTCATTTTTGTGGGACACCATGCTATTTGTGATGAAAAACGTGAACGATTAGCACCATTCGCAGCCACCTAAGCCTGAACCTCAGAATGATAGAGGCTCGAATCAATAGATGGAACCCATACCCGCAGACGAATTTTCGCAAAATCTCGCCCAAGGTGTTACTTGTAGAGCTTAAAACATAGGTTATGTCCTTTGAGGTTTGGAAGACGTTCACGGGAGGTCATGGTAGATAAATAACATTACACTAACGAAATCGTCCGCAGAATATAACATACTTCACCCTCGTTTTCAGCAACCGTTCCCCATATTTTCCAGGTTTGAGCAACCAGAATATCTTCACACTTCTGGGTTCCACCTACAACTTTTGATCTTGCAACTTTTTCAGATAATGTATTGGTGCCGCTCACTTTGGACTACGCTATCACGAACAGTAAGCGCCGAACTGTTCGTCGGTCTGATGAATTCTGCCGCAGTCTGCGTCCCTATAAGTGTATGCTTGAAGTGCGCTATCCCTATACCTCCTGGCAGTCTACTATGCAATTACGTCATCGACAAAATGAACCGGACCGACGAACATTTCTGGGTGAGAACGACAAATATACCACTGAGTATACAAACTGCTACCACAATGAGCACTACAGGAAATAATACCTCCAGTTTTCATTATAAATATGATAACTTCTTCCATATATTCACCCAAAATATACCTGAAACTTATGGCTATTGAAATACTCTCGAGCTTTCTCGGCAGCATCCTGAGTTTTGAACTGCACAAATGCAAAACCAGCAATTCGTCCAGGCATCTTCTTCGAATTTGGTAGAACAATATCGGTGAAAGGTCCAAATCGTGAACACGCGTTTTGCATGTCTTCCTTTGTGGTCTGAACATATTACGATGAGTGGTTACTAAGTTTCATAGGAATCAAATGTTTATTTATATTAGGTTGTCGGAAGTTTCCCGGAACTCGTTTTTGTGGAATTTGCTTAAATTTTTGGCTTTAATTTTCAGCCAAGTGTGATACATCATTCGAACGCGCAAATCGTTCTCCAACGGATTTTCGCACTCACAACAAAGCTTAAGGTTTCGGGATTTCATGCCGTAGTTTCACAATAATCCAATATACCTTCAGTCCTTGGCAACGGAAAAGAATGGTTGTGCGATTGTGTACTTCTACTAAGCACCCACGGCCTACGGCCCACGGCGCACACCATGAATTTTTCTTAAGCTTTAGGGCTCACAACTTTGTTATTTGTGAACCGATTTGGCCCAAATTTTGATAGGTGGTGTGTTTTGGCCCCATTTACGTATATCCGGAAGGAAATCTGCGAGAAATTTGTTTGAATGGTTTTATAAACTACTTTATAAAACTGTAAGTGATCACAAGGCCTAGACAAAACCAAACCTCTCCAGCCGCTTTGCGGCTGGAGCGATACTGTACGCTGCGCCACAATCAACGACAAAGTTGTAATTTCCCATCGAATTTGAAGAAAAAACATCGCAAACGTTGAAAACGATGAGTTTTCCCTCACACACACGAATATTACCAATTCACCTTAAGAGTAGTGCCCACGATAAAATTTCGTCAGTTATTTTCGCCGGAAATGGTGAGGTCGGGGTCTCATTGGAGCGATTAAGTCGAAAAAAGAACAAAAACGGACCAGAAAGATCCCTAATCTGCTCCGAAATCCGAACGCGCTAGTCCTTTCCGCTCAAGGCAATGATTCGACTTCGCCACATCTCTATTTCCTTTACAGCGCGCATAAGATTTAACATTGGAGCTAGTGAGCGCTCTCACAAATTTCCCGCGCAATTCGTCCAGCAGCGAACATTCCCCTCAAGGAACGACGCCACCCTTTGAGCTTTTCCATGGTCTTCTCTGCGATTTTTCTTCATGAAGGGGACAGTCAAGCTCCAAATCTTCGACTTCTGGCCAAAACTGGACAGCAATTATCATCGTGGACACTGCCTTCAAGTCTTTACCTTGAATACGCCTCATACTAACCCTGAAAATTTGGTCCAATAAGCATTACCTCGATTTTCAGTAGGTTGTTCGAGAAGATTCTTAAAATGAGAATATGCAAACATTTGGAAGACCACTCAATGATTTCGGAATCTCAACATGGTTTCCAGAAGAAAAACTCTACGATGACGGCCATGTTACATTCACTTAATGAATGGACCTCACATATGGATGAGGGAAGAGAGGTGGATGTCATCCATGTTGACTTTTCCAAAGCTTTCGACAAAGTCTCCCATTCCAAACGCATGCCTAAGCTCGCCCAAATTGGTATTCATCCTAGAATTATATCATGAATAAGAGCCTTTTTGAGCATTAGGTCGTTTGTTGTTCGAGGTAATTCAACCTTTTCTGATCCCAAACCCGTTTGCAGTGGCGTACCTCAAGGAGGAGTTTTATCTCCAATTCTATTCAATATATTTACTTATGAACTGCCCCGATTAGTTACGTTTGGTAAGGTCAAAGGCTCTGCTTTCGCCGATGATTTCAAAATTTTCTCTCCAATCCAGACGGTAAGTGACAGGGAATACCTGCAAATGACGTTGGATAAGGTTATAAATTGGTCCAGAGACTGGAGTATAATATTTTCAAGAGAAAAAACTAATGTTTTGCACATCGGGAGCGATAGTGCAGGTTCTGTTTATACCACTGATGGCAATCAGCTCCAGGCTATCGATGAGATGATGGATTTGGGTTTCCTAGTACGTAGCGATCTCACCTTTGATGCTCACTGTGCTTAGGCTGTGTCTAGAGTAAGTAAGGTTATATATAACATGTTCAGAGCTCTGTACAGTAATAACGAAAAGGTTCTACTTATTGCATATAAAACATATGTAAGACCACACCTTGAGTATGGTACTGTGATCTCCAACCATCACAAGGTCTCAACCACGGTTGCGTTGGAGAAACCTCGAAACAGATTCACGCGCAAGGTGATGATGAGGGTCAGCAGGCTCAATCATAGTCAAATGCCTTGCAGTATTGCTAGGAATAAGAAGCTGCAATTGGAGTCGCTGGCCTGCAGAAGGAAAAAGTTCTATCTTTTGATGGTTTATAAGATCTTATTTGGCTATGTTGCAGTCAAGCCAGATGATTTCCTCCAACTTGGGGCGTCTACCACAAGAGGTAGCAGTTTTAAGCTTGTCCGTAACAGAGCCAGGAAGAGAATGAAAGCCGGAAACAAGGGTTTGAAAACTTACTCAAAAGGGGCCGCCTCCCTACGACTTTCCGCGTTCAAACTTATCTTAGAACAGTACTTGATGACTGTGGAAGTTTGAGCCTGTTTCAAGCTCTATTACTGATCTATAACTTTTCCGTTTTATATGTAATTGCCTGTTGTGTTTGTTGCATTTATTAGATGTAAATTAACTATGCAGGCTAGACCTGTAATAAACAAATACAAATACACACAAGGATAACAAAGAAGAATGAATTTTTCTCTATTATTGCCTTTTTTGAAATCATCCATTCCTTCTTATTATCCCTGCCTGTATCTATGATGGGAGCTTTCCACAAGGCGGTAATTTTAGCCCCATCCTAGCAGACTTAGTTTTATCAGTGATGGAGTTCAAATTTTCAAAACTTTGTCTTTTGATCGTAATCTTTTGTTTGAGCCGTATAGGTATATGGATGACCTATTAGTCATTCATAACAAAACGGACAAATATATAGAAGACCTGTTAGCTGTTGTTTACAATAATTTGTTAGAGATCAAAAGAAACCATAGAGACAATTTTCACACCAACTACTTAGATATCAATATAAAAATAGACAGTAACGAAATTTCGACTAATTTATACAATAAACGGACGACTTCGATTTCCTCGTTAAGAAATTCCCCCGTCAGATTCAGCAGTTTCTGTTATCATCAAGGCTTCAACAATATACACGGAGACCTTGAGGATAGCCAATGTCTGTTCTGAGGTGGAATTTTTCATTGATAAAATAAAAGAGTTGAAAAACGCACTTTTGCATAATGGATACTCTTCTGAATTCATTACTGTAAACATAGTCAAATGTATCTAGCGCAACAAAAAACGTTTCACATAAATTTCTTCTGCCAGATGATCACAATAACATTGAGAAAGTTCTTGCTACTTTTTTTGAGCGTTAGAAATAGCTACAAGCTACACCCTAATCTTATTCCGGTTCCTCACCCATACCACCATTTCTATGACTACCGATAAGGCTTGACTTTATCGATCCCATTTTGGTTTGGACTCATTGGTTCTCCCCCCCCCCCAGTCTTGGACTCTTTTTCCACTATTTTCATGTCTTTCAATTCACGTAATATCCCAACTCTTTACCAATAGTTCTCGTTCAATTTTCTCTTTTATCATTACTCTTTCTCATGGACAATTCTGTTCCTCACTGCGGAGCATCGGCAGAATTGTTTGATAAAGTTCGTCTGCACTGCAGGTAGAGGCGAAGCGAATTTTATCAACTTCTATTTCCTCTGCATCTATCTCAGGGTCAAGCGGAGCTGTGAAATTTCTCAACGGGGGGGGGGTCGTAAAATTGTTGGCCCGAAATCGAAAGTTAGGGGGGATCGCGAAAATCTCGGACCAAAAATGAAAATGTTAGAAGTGAAAAATAGAACTCATCTACACTACTAAAAAATTTCAACATTTTTTTGGAGAAAAATGTTTCAAAAATTACGCCATGGGGGTCGCAAAATTTATGGATCTTTGGAAAAGAAATTTGATGGCCGGGAGGGGGGTCGCTTCAATTTCGGAAATTTACACAACGCCCCGCTTGACCCTGATCTATCTTTTCATCTCTTTCTTAGGTGTATTGATGTGTGGAGGAGGATAGAGCTTACCGTTTCTCAAAGTCTCCGGTGTTTTTTCTTCGAAATTCAGGAAAAAAAGATACAACTTTCCCATCGATTATGGCGCAACCTACAGTATGCTTAGTAGAGATACGCAATAACGAAACCGCCCTTTTCCGATGCCGTGGACTATACTGGGCGTATTCAAGCATTCCTGAGATCTCCCTAAAGCCACATGAAGGCTGCAAATGTTGATAGGATTTTTGTACCCCTTTTGAGTTAGACGATAATATTTGCGGGAATTCTCAAAGAAGCGAGGATTCGCTCTGTTTAATTAATTTTGCTAAGGTGCTACTATGGCTGTTAACCCTTGGTAAATTGATTTTAGGTTTTTTCATCAATTTTTCGAATTTGGACAAAAAAGACGATATACCCGCTTTTTCCTCAAGTGAGAAGCAATTCGTGCTTCCGAACGGTGCACTTCAATTGGTCAAAATACCAAGGCTGAAAGTACCAAAAACTGAAAAAGCCGAGTAGCGGGAAACTTTTCTGACAACGTAATAGAGCGCACCTTGAATGGCAAATTTCTAATGATCATCCTCCATGACTTCAATTTTGCATCCTTATGATACTCCTTCATTTTCTTAAATGTTCTTTGCTGCGGCTTTGGTTTCTGCTGTTCTAAACGCTGCTTATACGTAAATATCTAGAGAACAGCTTACTGGGATGTGTTTTTAGTGGTGAACACACATGCGAAAACGACTGGTATTGCCCACCTCTGGTGGCTCAATATTAAAACTGCGCAGTATCCCGCCCCGAGCTGCAGGTTCTGAGAAGTTATAAGCGTTTTTCAAGCTTCGCGAAAAGGCAAGAGAACCCTCAGAAATTTTTGGGTGGTTCAAAAAATTCTCGGATTTGGCTCAAAACTCGTATATAGAGGTAATCTAGGATGGTGAACACAAACCTGGAGTCCGTTTGTCGAAATTTTGAAGTTTACTGTAGGTTACGGTAAGTACCATGTCATTTATGGGGCAAAACATACATTAGTATTTTGAAAGCCGACAAAGGGACGCAAAATTCGTATTTTCCACCCCGAATAACCCCCCAGTTTAGAAATTCTGAGTCAAATCTGAGACTTTGACCAAACTACCGTATACCCATGATAATTTGTCAAGAATCGATAAACGGACTCCAGATTAGTGTTAAACACTCCAAATAACCCATAGAGAAACATGTTGAGCCATTTCTATAGTAGCGTTTCAGAAGTCGTCAAAAGTCACATTTTGCCCTCGAATTTTCCCCCGATTGCAGGCTTTGAAAGAGTGTAGTCGAAAAGTTCGAAAATACGACAGATAAACCCCAAATGACCCACCTGAGAGGATTTCAAGTCAAATTTGGAACATTCTTCTCGAACGCTTCCAGAGCCCTCTAATTGGTATAAATAAACGCCCAACCAAAAATCCGTTCAAGTCCAGAACGCTCCCAGTCGGGACAAAGTTTGCAACATGTGCCTTCATCCAAACTTTGCTCGGGGTGGTACTTTTGACCGCTGATCACGATTATGAGGTCCGTTTCCGGATTTTTCGGAAACTAATGTGCGTTTTGGAAAGTACAAAAAGGACAAAAACGACCATTTTGAGCTTGTAACTACTTGGAACCTGCAGCTCAGGGCGAAATACCGTGCATTTCAACTATAGAGGCCCAAGAGAGACTAGCAATACTAGTTGCTTTGGTAGATGCCTTTAACACCATAATCACTTCCCTTGTTAGTAAAAAACGGAAATTCAGCGAACCTTCAGCACTGCTAGCCACCTCGATAACATCATCATCATCATCCTCATCCTTGAAAACCGTTCTCTTGCCTTGTGGTCGATTAGGTTTCGCATACCCGTACTTATCCATACTTCATGTATCGAAAACTTCACACATTTAATTGTTATGGGGAACTGAAAGGTATTCACAAGCGTACGGAAACGAAATATGCCAGACATGCCAGAAGGATTGGAATCGTTTATCAATCAATCGTATTAAATGCTAAGATATACAAAGATACCCGATGATGAAAAGCAAGTAAAATACTGTACAATGGAGACGAGAACGGCAATTTATTGCTAATTTATCAAATAAATTGACCTCTTCAACCTCAAACAGGGATTCAAAATTCCATTCAGTGAAAACAAAAAGTTTCAAGTTTTAAGAAGCTTTGAAAGTTTTTCACCAAATAATGGTCACCGAATATTCCCTCGCGCTTCTGTGGTCTTTCGATCTCGTGTGGTATGTCAGTCAAAAGCTTCGTCATTACTCGATTTAATAGTGTCTAAAGGGGTCTGCAGAGTTGCAGTGGCCGGTGAGTGGTCGCCAAGCGTCAAGGGGTCCCCAGAGTTGAAATCGCGGCATTGCTCGCAGCGACGAACAGCACTGGGTGATGTACTATCGATTACATTCGGCGACGATGGCAACCGACGCGGAGGGAAGGGCAACAAAGGAGCACCGCAGAGTGTATTGACGCCGCGACGGCCCTGCATCACTGCCAGCGAGCGGCAACCAACGCGACGACGATAATGCTCCAAAACTTTTTGTCGCCGAGTCAAGGTTGACGCTCCGCGACCACTCACCGGTTTCACCAACTCTGCAGACCCCTTGACGCAGGGCCGTCGCGGCGTCAAAATACTCTGCGGTGCCCCTTGTCGCCCTTCACGCCACGTCGGTCGCTCACGTCGCCGATTGTAATCGATATTGCATCACCCAGCGCTGTTCGTCGCTGCGAGCAACTCCGCGACTTGAACTCTGCAGGCCCCTTAAGCGCCAAGCCTGATGTCGGAAATGGATTTGCGCTTCAAAAATTTCAAGTGATTTTGTTTTGTTTCTTGGACCGGAAAATATTAAAAATTTGTTGGGCCAATTAACATGCTTGGATGTTAGAACACGACGAAATATTCAAAATTCGGCAACTGTTCCTCATTTGTCGTGTGCTTAACAACATTTGGTGAAAGACTTCCCTGCTTAAAAATGCAAGTCGCAAGATCCCTCGAGTGGATTCATTATTAGAAGGCCAAATACAGGACAGATAACTGTGGGTGTAACCCCCCCCCCAAAATGAACGGTACAACGGACAGATTTGAAAGCAAATTTGCCTACGGAGTCATATTTGAGGCAAAGCCATTCCCTGGCGAAATGAGCGTGGGCAAGGTCTGATTCCCAGATGTATCCATGGATGATGAGAACTCGTCAGAAGGCGACGTAGGACGTTTGTCTGCAACATCGCAAGAAAGCGTTGTCTATGAGTGGGGCGCTATCGCAGCGAAGGAGCGGGCACATGGCGACTGCATCTGACCACTCCCATTTTCCCGTGCCGCCGCCACGCAATGTTGGCACCCACCCAGAGCTCTCCTGTCCTTCCAAAATCAGGAGGGAAAAAGGGCGTGGCCAAGTGCCTCCTCCCCACTGCGATAGCACCTGAGTTGGGAGTCGAATGGAAAAAAGTATCAAGAAGTCGACTCACCTTCAGGGGCGGGAGGCGTATCTCCGCTAGTGCTGCATGGTGCAGACTCGACATTGGTTTTTGTCACACCCTAGATATTTCGATCTAATTAAGTTGTAGTAATACTTATCGGAACTAATTCTCCCGGGAAGATTTTTCAAATTACAAACCGATGAAGAAGGCAGCCCTAGTAACCGCTCTGGTTTAAAACCCGAAGTTTTCACCTTCCTAGAATACATGAAAGGAATAAAAACGCGTTAAGGTGTCTTTGCAACGAACCTTTTTGTGGTACATCTCAAGCAGAACTTTCTCCATATGAGCAATATCATCATCCTTAATTTCAAGGGAAGTGAGCGGTCTTCGGAGCATTTCCGTACCCTTAATCACGAGTCACAGGAAAAACTACTGAAAATGCATCTAAATTTTGGCACGCATATATATCCTGTTCCAAACGAGATGGCAAGTGAAGAGTCCAAGGAACAGCGCTCCCTCTGCGCCTTTGACATTTTTTGATACCGGGAACACGCCGCGCACGCAAATACGTAGCGTGTCTTATCGTAATCCAAAAAATAGCATTCGAGGAGTTTTTCCAATTCCCGCTTCTTTTTTTCACATACTTCATTACTCTATTGCGTTTTTTTTTTCACACGAAATGCTCGTGATACACACTCTCCATACAGATATTCTTCTTTACGTGGCAGGCAAAGTGTTTCAGGATATGGATAACAGCTCGGGGGGCACAAAGTTATCTGTTTTTGGATTACGGTAGGACATGCTAGTACGTATTTGCGAACAACCGTAATCAAATGTCAGAGACGCAGCGGGAGCGCTGTTTCTTTAGTCTCTTCGCTTGCCATCTCGTTTGGGACAGGGTATACCTAACAGCAACTAGCGAGAGCGGTGCTATGTGGGAAGGGGGGGGGGCACTGTTGTATCGCACTTGGCCACGCCCATTTTTCCGTGCCGCAATGACTCTCCTGATTTTGGCAGGGGAGGGAAACCCCGGGTAGGTTTCTCAATTTTAGTGCGGCACAGTAAAATGGGCGTGGCCAAGTCCACCGCGCCATAGTGGCCCCCCTTTCCCACATAGCACCGCGAGAGCTCTGGAGCACATCCTACAGTTCATTCGAGGTTGACAGCTTTTTTCAGCAATTTTAACGACCGGCTACTGCAATAACGATGTGAGTGTGGCAAGAGTTCTGCGCATTTGCAGCATGTGGCCGCGTTGAACTCGGCCGCATGCTTCAAACAGCAGCACGTGCCGCTGCTGAGGAGCCTTTCAACTAGACGAGGTAATCCAGTTTGAAACGTATGAAAGTCGAATTGGACTTCACCAAAGCATGAGGATTTGAGAGTTTTATCTGCGAAGCGGGTCTTCTCCGTTTTGCCATCGTGAGGTTTCCTTTCCAAATCATTTTTTTCGAAAGCAAAGAATAAAAAAGGATTCTATCGCAGCGAGGGGGGCCACTTGGCCATCGTACTCTGTCACGCCCATTTATCCACGCGATTGGAGCACCAACTCGGGGTTTTCCATCCCCTTTCGAAATCAGGAGAGTGGTTGCGGCGCGGAAATATCGCAGCCAAGTGCCCCCTGGCTGCGATAGCCCCTAAAAAGGATATGGTTAGGTCCGTGGCTTGTTTCCTCCAGAATTAAAAACATTTAAATTCGAAACGCGGCAGTTTAAATCTCACCTGCGGCTGGCTGATAATTACCGGTCTCCTGATCACTAAATTTCTGGGCGGAACCAGTTAGGCGTCTTTTCTTGAACTCGCCTACAGGACTGTAGCATTATCCCTTCCCACAGAGGAACCATGGCCTCACATTATCTATTTCCCGTTTAGATTCAGGTGAATATTTATAGGAACGTGAAAGTGCGTGAACAGTAAAAACGACGTTTCCAGAGCTTCGCCCAATTTAGATTTGTGATTTTTAGTACACAACCCGGTGCTATGTGGGAAGGGGGGGGGCACTATGGCGCGATGGACTTGGCCACGACCATTTTACTGTGCCGCACTAAATTGAGCACCTACCCGGGGTTTCCCTCCCCTGCCAAAATCAGGAGAGTCATTGCGGTACGGAAAAATGGGCGTGGCCAAGTGCGATACAACAGTGCCCCCCCCCTTACCACATAGCACCCAAAACCCTAAATTAGATACAATTGTCAAGAAGTGAACTCGCCATTCACGAGAGATCGAAACGAGGTGGCCCACACGTCCGAAAATTTGCAAATTATGTAGCCGTCGTAAAATATGAGGTGTGGCGTGTGAATGCATACACACACTCAAATTTACGCGCACTTTTTAACGCGGCCGCTTTCATGATTTTATCAAACAAGCTGTGCTCTTTCATCATCAGTAGTTGGTTCTAGTTATTTCTAGCTAAGTTTCACCAAGGTGCGGTAGCGAAGTGTAGTTTGAGTTCTCCAGTCTGTTTGGTCCGTGTTGTCATTATTTTTTCAATTTCTGTGACTATTTAATGAAATTTCCTTTTTTTTCATTTTTTGTCACCATATTCTGCTTTTCCAGGTCGATGATTGTCCCTGAGCATATTTCCGTCACCGGCCAACCACTGAAAAATGTCGAGTTCGGAGTGAGTTTTTGCTGGTTGTAGCATTTTCTGATTAATTATGCCTATATTCAGACATTGGTGGGGAAGTTCCCGAGAACGACAGCAGCACTTCCCTCGAAACAACTGGGGAACTTCCCCCGAATCGAGGGGAGGTGAAGGGGACATCTCGGCAGCAGAGTAATAGGGGAAGTTCCCATAGCAGGAGCTCTTGTTCTCCCGACTGCAGGTCTTCCCTCAACCTCCCGACTGCAGTTCTTCCCTCGACCTCCTGACTGCATGTCTTCCCTCGACCTCTCTACTGCGGGTACTCCCTCGAACTCCCGACTGCAGGTCTTCTCTCGACCTACCGACTGCACGTTTTCACCTCAACGACAGCGATTTCACGATTTCACAAGATTTTTTGTTATCACATCATCTTTATAACATTGATTAGATATTTCCTTCATGAGTACTTCTTTCCAGCATACAACGCTCAAAAAACCAAGACTGGAATCGGCGTACGAAATTTCGCGACCACCTGAAACATTCTTTTAAATACGTCTACGAAACGAATGAAGTGAGAGAGTCTAAGACTAAACTGTCTTGGATAAAGCTGGGCTGGGCGCTTTCGATGAGTTCAAAATAGGGCTGCTCGCAGATGCGTCGGTCTCGAAAACCTTATCATAAAGTGCTACCAACTAATGTAGAAATCCAAACCAATTATGTATATTTTGCACTACGATGCCTCACCAAAGGCTTACCACGTTCCTCGTTCAGATATTTCACTAAAAATCGATAGAGAAGCAGTTCCTTTGAAAAGTTCACATGAAGTAATTGTCGAAATTTGGTCATCTGGGGCCGTATGCAAGAACGCGACGGTTGGGGCAGGGGCAGTGAAGTCGGCGCCTTTGAAGATTGCCGATGTTACAAGACAGGACATGTCTATCGTAGTTGGTTACAAGTCAAGACGCGTATGTCTTGCCCCAGTAGTCTTTCTCGCTGTCTCTAGCCGCCCCATCTAGGGACTTGGGGCACAGTGAGAAGGCTACTGGGGTACGGCATACGTGTCCTGACTTGAAACCAACTATGATAGACATGTCCTGTTTTGTAAGCATCGACGATCTTTAAAGGCGCCGACTGCACTGTCCTTGCCCCAACCGTCGCGTTCTCGCTTACGGCCCCAGAAGCACTTTTCTCCTGCTTCCAGAATTCTGAAAGATAATTTTTAGGCGACAACGCTGTTTGGATAAAAAAATTGGCTTAACACTGACAAATTATGTTGTAGCAGATCGGACACATGGATTTCCGGCCAGGGTTCGAGTAGCGGGTGAGCTCAAAGTAACTGCGATCGTCGTCTTCATAGTCTGCTGAGAGGAAACCGTTCTTGCTGCAAAAGTTCTACCACGAACGAGGGGGAAATGCACCTGGCCATCGCACTTGGTCACGCTCGCGCCACAACGATTTTTCTGATTCTGGAGGTGGAAGAAAACATTGAGATGGGGTTCAAATCGCACGCGTGAACTTTAGAATCGCTGCGGGCGAAAAAATGGGTGTGGTTAAATGCGATGCCATAGTGCTGCCCAACCCTTCCGCTTGCAATAGCTCCCGCGGGAACATCTCTCTAGTGTTCACTCCGCCACCTGCCGGTAGTGATTTAACGCGAAATGTCTTCTTCTTCTTTGCAGCCACGTCGAGGGTACTGTCATAGGTTGAGGAACTGGGCGACCAATAACGGATTCGTCCATAGGTCCATTGTGGTCAGCGTGGTTGGTCTCTCCGGACAATCAAACAAATGTGCCGTATCGTGGCCGTGGCATCCACAGTCTGGGCAAACGTCCGATTTGGTGCTGTCAATCTTGCTAACATATGCCATAAGCATAGTAGAGTGACCACAGCGCAGCGATGCCAGGGTGCATCTGGCCCTCCTTCCGAGTTGAGACTCGGATGTGCAGACCCGGGGCGGCACCACACCCAGGATGGGATTTACCGCCGTCTTTTCCAGATGACACCGTACGAACTGTGTGTGCTCCTCGCGCAACAGACGGAGTCGTTCTTGCTGTGAATCGTGCCATCTTTGCAGATTGACTTTGCTTGGAGCATCGGCGAATGGCTTTCTGATCTTTCTTTCTCTGACTGGGTTTAGCACTCTCCGAGAGGGGTGATTTGGTTGTTTGACAATGTTGATGAAAAATTGTTGGGCCTGGAGCTGACAGTGTTCTTTTACTGGTAATAATCGTGTCTCCGCATGCAAGTGCTCGACTGGGGAACTTCTTGCACATCCGGTGGCGATTCGAAGAGCCGCATTCTGTATGCGTTACATCTTAGTCCAAGAAGGATTCCGAAACTAGATGCTGCCAAACTGGTGCGCCGTATTCTAGTGCAGGCTGGAGAA
This sequence comes from Aplectana chamaeleonis, assembly GCA_029168955.1. Lineage (NCBI taxonomy): Eukaryota > Metazoa > Nematoda > Chromadorea > Rhabditida > Cosmocercidae > Aplectana > Aplectana chamaeleonis. The sequence continues at coordinate 364,268 of JAPDOI010000234.1, forward strand.
TCGCTTTATACGTCGTAATAATGGTTTCTTTGCTACTGCCCCATGATGTACCGCCCAGGGCTCTGAGCACATTAAGCTTCGCTTTGACGACGGCCTGCTGCTCGGTGTTCTTATGAAACTTGAGCGATGGATCGAGCACCAGACCGAGCAGTTTGGGAAAGCGAGCAGCAGGTAATCGATCTCCGTCCCACTCGACATGCGGGTGAGCGCTGTGCTCCGAAGGATCCGTTGTGAGTACGGATACCGACGATTTCGATGCAGAGATCTTTAGCTTTTGCGGTCGAAAAAGCTTTTCAGTGTGACCAGGTACTCATTGATCTTCGAGGCGGCCACATGTATATCCCGATCCCGACACATTATTGTCATATCATCGGCATAGGCGACCACCTTGATATCCTGGGGGGGAGCGGGCATGTCTTCGAGGTACAGACTGAAGAGGGCAGGCGATAAAACGCCGCCCTGCGGAACTCCAGCTGCAATAGGAATACTATTGGAGACATGGTTCTGGAACATAACTCTGGCTCGTCTGCCCTTGATGAATGCCGATATCCAGCGTTTCTGCCATGGCGGTATTGATGATTCAAGTAAGTTGCTTGACAGAACTCCATGGTTTACTGTGTCGAATGCCTTGGTGAGATTTAAGGCAACAGCCACAGTTCTCTGTAGCTTCTGGGCATTGAACCCATCGATGGCAAAGCTTGTAATTTCCAGCAGAGCTGTCGTGGTGGAATGCAGCTTTCTGAATCCATGCTGAATCACTTGCTTCTCATTGTGCTCCGCCAAGTCCTTTACGATCAGTTTTTCGGCTACCTTCGCGAACGTGGACAGCAAGCTAATAGGTCTGTATCCCTTGACTGAAGCCTGAGGTTTCCCCGGCTTGGGCAGCGGCACAACTTTAGCTGTATTCCAGTTCTGTGGGATGGTGCACGATCTGGACCAACCGCTTTTGAATTCCGCATATCCTTCATAACTTTTTCAACTTGCGTCGTAGTGAACGCTTCGGCCGTGCTCATAAGCGGGAGGCGACACAGCTCTCGTCTAGTCACTCTATTCTGCGGACCACGCTTTGCGCTGGTGATGAAAAAACTTCTCCCGAGCGCATAAGCGGCTTCTTTTCCTGATTTGAATACACCGTTTTCTAATTCGATTGTGGAGACGGTAGCAGGCAAGCTCTTGCAGGCTTCCGTAGTACCTTCAAGTAGCTGCACTGTCCGTCTTGAAGTCCAACTGCCCAGCGAACTTTTCCCACTCTTCTTTCTTGTGCCTGTCTAGATCCTTTTTGATCTCATCGTCAAGTTCAGCAACGACGGGGTCCAGATGGTTGACCGCTCTCCTGGCATCTCTTGTCCTGATCTTATCGAGGATCTCTCTTGTGACATTTGGATAGAACGTCTTAACGCGGCCGACAGGAATAGCTGCTTTCAAGGCTCTGCGGATCGCGTCAGATAAATGGCACTCTTTCTGGTGCACGTCGCCATTCCACGGGTAATTTGCCGACAGGCGAAGCGCAACTTCACTGAACAGGCTCCAGTCTGCTCGGCCTAAATTAAGATAAGAACGTTGACGAACACCAGAATAGGGAGCGAGAGAGTTGGAGAGATCGATATGGATAAAGACGGGGGCATGGTCACTTGGCAAAGTGGTTGTGGTGGACCATGAGCAAGAGTTAGAGAGGTTGGACGAGACTAGAGAAATGTCTGGGCTGGAAGATCGGCCGTTGGTAGGGAGACGGGTGGGCTGATCATCGTTTAAGATGACCAAGTCCCACTCCTCTGCCCATTCTTCGACGTCATTTCCTCTAGCGTCAGAATCGAGAGACGAGCAAAAGGTGTGAGCATTAAAATCGCCCGCGAAGACAACTGAGGATGAGAGGGAGCAGTCGTTCAGCTGCTTGAGAAGTGGAATAGGATTGTAAAAAGAGGGGCATGAGGTAGTAGGTGGAATATATATGTTGAAGAGAGAAAGAGGTGTTTTTAAGAGGGAGATGGATTGGAAGGTACTCGAGTACCATCCGTGGGGTGTTGGGTATGAGGTGGGAGGAGAGAGAAGATAAAACAAAGGTTGAAACTCCTCCGCCAAGAGCTGACCTTGGAGCATGGAAGGCAGTATAGCCAGGGATGTTAGGATGAGGACGGGTATGGGATGGAGAGAGCTTGGTTTCTTGAACCATGATCACGTCTGGATGGTAAGTACGTGCGAAGAGAGAGAGCTCAGAAAGTTTGGCACGAAAGGCCATTGAGATTGATATGTACAATGGAAAGGGGCGATACGAGGAAGAGGAATCAGAGTTGGTAGGTGAAGAGCATATAACACAGCGAAAAGAAGAGTTATGATGCTTCACAGAACTGAGACCCGAACAAGAGAGAAGTGCACCCACCTTTGGCATCAAAGCATTGGACGCTGGTCCCATTCCAATTGACATTTCTGTCGCATGTGGCACATAGGTACTTCTTCTTCTGAGCGGGTCCAGGATTCCTTTCCACGCCGGCCCTCAGCAGGAGAATCCGAAGGAGAGACGCGGCCGGCCAGCACCTCTCCCATGACAAAAACCCTCTTCGTGGAGGGGGTGACGTCGGTTTGCATAGAGGTGATCTTCTTTCCTCCACACTGCCACGGCGTGAACGTACGACATCTCGGCAGCTGCGCGAAATGTACCTAAACTGGTACATAGAAAGCCCAAACTAGTACATACAAGAACCCACCTAGATCTCTCAATATCGATTCGCCTTCTCGCTAGCATCAAGTTCCTCACTCAGCTTGTGATCTCGGTCCTAAGGAAACAGTGTTTGTCACGCACATGATCTGCCCCCGTTGAAATCACAAACCTTCTCCGTCGACTCATTGAACCACCGGTTAAAGGCATCGTTCACGATGAATTTCTTTTTCGAGTTTCCCACTTATTATGAGAGCTCTAGTACCCAGTATAACAGCTACGTTGAAAAAAGCGCGAAAAAAATCACTAAAAACCCCATTTTCTGATCGAAAATATCTCAATCGACTTTTGAGAAAGGAAAAGGTTATCGTTGGAGATCGCTGTTTTGACCAACGACCTCACGATCAAAGTAAATTTGTCTTCCTTTCGAGTGATTTGTTGAGACGGGAAGTTTAATCGATGTGTGTAGAAAAGTCATTCTTCACGTGATCGTACAGTATATTCCATCAACTTCCCCTCACTTATTCTGTATCAGTTGTTGATCATTTGCTTATATGATAGCTGACAGCAAGTTGTGTCAGATGACTGACGGACGTCCGGCCTCTTTTGACGGAATTTGGGACTTTCAACGTCATTTATCTTTAGAATAAGGCGTTTTTAACCAAACAAACTTTCCCTACACTCCTAGGTGGGCCCAAAAAGTCATTTAAACCGAAAAAATTGGTGAGTGGTTTTCAGCGCGTACGATGCCTTTAAGTAGCATACACAAATTGAGTATCAACATCACCTCTGGTATCCACGCTTTATCATGTAACATCGGCGTGGATCGGGAAGAAACTTTGCGTTCACTGTTGAAGGTTAGCGCAAACTCGGCGCACCCATGCTATAGCATATGGCACCGACTTTGCGCCAACCTTGAACAGTGAACGCGAAGTCTCTTCACGATCCATGCCGACGTTATGTTAACATAGGAAGGCCATGGGTGCATGAATGGCCACCGATTTTCGAGGAGCTTATGCTGCCGAGATGTCGTACGTTCACGCCGTGGCAGTGTGGAGGAAAGAAGATCACCTCTATGCAAACTGACGTCACCCCCTCCACGAAGAGGGTTTTTGTCATGGGACAGGTGCTGGCAGACCGCGTCTCTCCTTCGGATTCTCCTGCTAAGAGCCGGCGTGGAAAGGAATTCTGGACCCGCTCAGAAGAAGAAGAATAAGTACCCATGTGCCACATGCGACAGAAATGTCACTTGGAATGGGACCAGCGTCCAATGCTTTGAATGCGAAAGGTGGGTGCACTTCTCTTGTTCGGGTCTCAGTTCTGTGAAGCATCATAACTCTGCTTTTCGCTGTGTTCTATGCTCTTCACCTACCAACTCTTATTCCTCTTCCTCATATCGCCCCCTTTCCATTGTACATATCAATCTCAACGGCCTTCGCTCCAAACTTTCTGAGCTCTCTCTCTTCGCACGTACTTACCATCCAGACGTGATCATGGTTCAAGAAACCAAGCTCTCTCCATCCCCTACCCGTCCTCATCCTAATATCCCTGGCTATACTGCCTTCCATGCTCCAAGGTCAGCTCTTGGCGGAGAAGTTTCAACCTTTGTTTTATCTTCTCTCCCCTCCCATCTCATACCCAACATCCCCACGGATGGTACTCTCGAGTACCTTCCAATCCATCTCTCTCAAAACACCTATTTCTCTCTTCAACATATATATTCCACCCACTACCTCATGCCCCTCTTTTTGCAATCCTATTCCACTTCTCAAGCAGCTGAACGACTGCTCCCTCTCATCCTCAGTTGTCTTCGCGGGCGATTTTAATGCTCACACCTTTTGCTCGTCTCTCGATTCTGACGCTAGAGGAAATGACGTCGAAGAATGGGCAGAGGAGTGGGACTTGGTCATCTTAAACGATGATCAGCCCACCCGTCTCCCTACCAACGGCCGATCTTCCAGCCCAGACATTTCTCTAGTCTCGTCCAACCTCTCTAACTCTTGCTCATGGTCCACCACAACCACTTTGCCAAGTGACCATGTCCCCGTCTTTATCCATATCGATCTCTCCAACTCTCTCGCTCCCTATTCTGGTGTTCGTCAACGTTCTTATCGTAATTTAGGCCGAGCAGACTGGAGCCTGTTCAGTGAAGTTGCGCTTCGCCTGTCGGCAAATTACCCGTGGAATGGCGATGTGCACCAGAAAGAGTGCCATTTATCTGACGCGATCCGCAGAGCCATGAAAGCAGCTATTCCTGTCGGCCGCGTTAAGACGTTCTATTCAAATGTCACAAGAGAGATCCTCGATAAGATCAGGACAAGAGATGCCAGGAGAGCGGTCAACCATCTGGACCCCGTCGTTGCTGAACTTGACGATGAGTTCAAAAAGGATCTAGACAGGCACAAGAAAGAAGAGTGGGAAAAGTTCGCTGGGCAGTTGGACTTCAAGACGGACAGTGCAGCTACTTGGAAGGTACTACGGAAGCTCTCGGGTAAGAGCTTGCCTGCTACCGTCTCCACAATCGAATTAGAAAACGGTGTATTCAAATCAGGAAAAGAAGCCGCTTATGCGCTCGGGAGAAGTTTTTTCATCACCAGCGCAAAGCGTGGTCCGCAGAATAGAGTGACTGGACGAGAGCTGTGTCGCCTCCCGCTTATGAGCACGGCCGAAGCGTTCACTACGACGCAAGTTGAAAAAGTTATGAAGGATATGCGGAATTCAAAAGCGGTTGGTCCAGATCGTGCACCATCCCACAGAACTGGAATACAGCTAAAGTTGTGCCGCTGCCCAAGCCGGGGAAACCTCAGGCTTCAGTCAAGGGATACAGACCTATTAGCTTGCTGTCCACGTTCGCGAAGGTAGCCGAAAAACTGATCGTAAAGGACTTGGCGGAGCACATCGAGAAGCAAGTGATTCAGCATGGATTCAGAAAGCTGCATTCCACCACGACAGCTCTGCTGGAAATTACAAGCTTTGCCATCGATGGGTTCAATGTCCAGAAGCTACAGAGAACTGTGGCTGTTGCCTTAGATCTCACCAAGGCATTCGACACAGTAAACCATGGAGTTCTGTCAAGCAACTTACTTGAATCATCAATACCGCCATGGCAGAAACGCTGGATATCGGCATTCATCAAGGGCAGACGAGCCAGAGTTATGTTCCAGAACCATGTCTCCAATAGTATTCCTATTGCAGCTGGAGTTCCGCAGGGCGGCGTTTTATCATTATTTTTTTCAGTCTGTACCTCGAAAACATGCCCGCTCCTCCCCAGGATATCAAGGTGGTCGCCTATGCCAATGATATGACAATAATGTGTCGGGATCGGGATATACATGTGGCCGCCTCGAAGATCAATGAGTATCTGGTCACACTGAAAAGCTTTTTTGACCGCAAAATGCTAAAGATCTCTGCATCCAAATCATCGGTATCCGTACTCACAACGGATCCATCGGAACACAGCGCTCACCCGCATGTCGAGTGGGACGGAGATCGATTACCTGCTGCTCGCTTTCCCAAACTGCTCGGTTTGGTGTCCGATCCATCGCTCAAGTTTCATAAGAACACCGAGCAGAAGCAGGCCGTCGTCAAAGCGAAGCTTAATGTGCTCAGAGCCCTGGGTGGTACATCATGGGGCAGTAGCAAGGAAAAAACTCCACATGGAGTGATTGATGTCCGTTAGATGAGTCTCCATAACGTCGACTCCACAGATCCACCACGCGTAGGTTGAACATCTTGGATCGTAGGTTGAACATCTTGGACGACAGCGAAGCTGGACTGCCGAGACGTACCCGAACAATCCTCGCTGGTCTGCGATGCGGTCACTCTAGATACTGGGAGTCTTCCTGGATCCCTCGCTACGATTTCATGAGAATGCGCGAATACGTGCTGCCTCAGCCAAGTCGCGCAACAACATTCTTCGCGCATTGGCTGGAACCACCTGGGGCAGCACGAAGGAAGTGCTACGTATGACATACAGGGCCATGGTGCAGCCGGTCCTGGAATATGGTGCCCCTATATGGGCCAGACATCTCTCTGAATCCTCTTGGTGCAGATTGCAGAGAACACAGAATGCTGCCCTCAGGCTTATCACTGGATGTCACAAGTCGACGCCTATTCCGCATCTTCATCAGGAAGCCGGCCTACTTCCCGTGAAAGAACACTGCTCACTCCAGTCTCAGCAATCCTATATATAAAGAATCCTGCTGGCAGAAAAAATAATTATGACTTACGTTTTGAAGCTGCCCCGCCACCATGTCTGCGAAAAAATTCGATGAACGGAATGAAGATCCGTCTTTAGCACTCCAAATAACAGATAGAGAAACCTTTTTGAGCCGTTTCTGCCGCAACTTTCCGGAAATCGTCGAAAGTCGCGATTTGCCTTCAGATTTTCGCTTGATGAGAAGCTTTGAACGAATCAAGTCGAAAACTTTGGAAAACCGACAGTGAAACGCCAGATTCGTGATCAGCGCCCACGATAGTCCTTCCCTGGAAGGGACCTCTGATTTTTGGTATAAATAAACGCCCAACCGAAAATCCGTAGAAGTCCAAAACGCTTTCAGTCTGGACAAAGTTTGAGGAATGTGTCTTCACCCAAACCTTGTTCAGGGGGTAGTTTCGGGCGCTGAACATATTTATGAGGTGCGTTTCCGGATTTTTCGAAGACTAATGCACTTTTTTGAAGGACGAAAAGCACAAAACACGATCTTTTTAAGCTTGTAACTTCTTGGAACCTGCAGCTCGGGGCGGAATACTGCGCACTTTCACTATTGAGCCACAAGAGATACTAACGATACTACAGGCTATGAAACGGCGGAATTCACATGATTTCTACGCGTGCTGGTGCGGAGCGGAGGTTAGAGACAATGAGAGAGCGGAGGGCAGAAAGAGGCTGAGGCATCGCGCGCGCCGCACGCGCCTCGAATTATGTGATTTACGACGTTTTATAGAGGGTAGTCGTTTTGGCAGATACATTTATCACTTCAAAAACTTTCCTTGTAAGGCTATCACCAAGCAACTTATGAGGATATTAGAATTCTCGAGCAATAAGGCAGTACCCTACCATAACTTCTCATTGGGTAAACGTATTCAAAACGTAGTAAATCAGTATACTGTTTTCTCCCCATGCGATGGCTTTGAACATGAGAACTAGCCTTTGTCGAGCACTGTAGCAATCAAGATGACTGAAACGACTTTTATTTATACAACGTGAACTAATTATAATCAAATGATGGAGGTGATGCTTTCTGCAACTGACGAACAGTGACCAAGCTAGGCTGATTTTTGCGACAAGACTGTAGCTGAGATACAGATCTAAGGCAGGCCTATATCCGGTGCTCTGCGACCGCATGAACAAGTACAATGCACTGAAGAGATGAATGAATGCGTAAGCCGAAAAACATTGTTAGAAATGTCGCATTTACGTACTCAAGGCACCGTACATGTATTAGTGAATGAAAGACATTTTCATTAATCTTGATCTTCATGAAAAGTACGGATGAGAATAGAGTCATGCATAGCACGACAAGCACCTGTACAATCTCGGCGCTAACCTAAAAAAAAACAGAAAGAATGAACCTAAACCTTTGAAGAATATCTGATTTTTTTGCAAAGCTTTTATTAAACAGGGTTCCTTTTGAAATCTTTATGAGATAATCGTGTACAAACTTCCGATTTTTTCCGAAAACAAGGATTTTTGCATCTCATTCAAACTGGTGTCAAGTTTTTCGGTTTTTCAAGCCAAAAATAGCTTGCGGCAAACGACATACTATCGTTCTCGGAGCCAAGTTCCGGTCCGCGATTGCGGACTACGGCTGTTGCATCATGCGACAGGTGATAATCGTGCTGGAAGAAAGGTAAATCGTGCCGGGACCAAGTGGTCCCAGCACGATTCTCACAAGGGAACCACAATCAGTCATTGTGACCATTCCGAATGAAATTTATTTACTAGAACCATTTTCGGACAAAAAGTCCGAATATGCCCATCGCAGCTGCTTAGACCCACTCTGAAAAAAGTTATGAGCGTTTTTTAAAGCTTTGCGGCAAGAATGGGGTACCCCCCCCACGGAATTTTTTTGGTGTTTTCCAATTTTTCTCCGGATTTTGCTAAACATGTATGTAAGGGTAGTCTGGGTGCTGAACACGGATCTGAGGTTCGCTTTCTAAAATTTTTAGGTTCACTGTAGGTTACGGAAGGTAACATGCCATTTAGGAGGCAAAACCTACCTTAATATTCCGATAATCGACAAATGGACATCGAATTCGTATTCAGCACCCCAAATAACCCCCACTCGGAAACTTTGAGACAAATCTGAGACTTTGACCAAACTACCGTATACCCACCGTAATATACCGTAAGCTGACAAAAATCGATGAAGTGACATCATATTCGTGTTCAACACTCCAAATAACCCCCAGAGAAATAATTTGAGCATAATCTATATGGAAGCACTCCCAATATCGTCAAAAGTCGCGATTTGCGATCAAATTCTCCCCCTATGGGACTCTGTCAACGAATACAGTCGAAAACTTCGGAAAATCGATAAAATGAACCTCAGATTCGTGATCAGCACCCCAAATAACCCCCCCCCGAGCGAATTTTTAGTCGAATCTGGAATATTTTTCTGAAACGCTCCAGGCGCCCTCTAATTGGTATAAATAAACGCCCAACCGAAAATCCGTACAAGTCCAGAACGCCGTCAGTCTGCGCAAAGTTTGGAAAATGTTTCTTCACCCAAATTTTGCTTAGTGGGGGTTTCGGGCGCTGAACACGATTATGAGGTCCGTTTCCGGATTTTCATAAAAATATTGCGCTTTTTGTAGGGTACAATAGATACGTAAATCAGAGAAAAAATGCCTATAACTTTTGAGAGTGGGTCTAGGCAGCTGCGATGGGCATATTCGGACTTTTCGTCCGAAAATGATTCTAGAAAAGTACATTTCATTTTAATGGTCACTATGACTTATTGTGGTTCCCTTGCCAGGTGCAGCATGATGCAGCAGCCGTAGTCTGCAAATGGGGACCGGAATTTCGCTCAGAGAACGACAGTACCTGGAACGAAACGTTGGACGCTCTTGTCCAACGCAGGGCGACTACATACATATTCCCTCACTATACACTCAGACAGTAGCAGGCCCGAAGCGCAACCGGCTCCGCCTCTCCCCGCCCACTACAACCGAAACGCAGTGCAGTTGATATTCAAACTTGCGGTGCGTTTCGGTTGTGATTGCAACGTGCAGTGTGTTCAGGTTGCTCTCGGGGCCACATGTGTTGACTGACGCGCGCATTTCGGAATCAGATGAATCGATTGGAACAAAGTAGAGCATCTGGGCTTCCTGCGATTTTTGAGTAGGATTCTCACTGCTTCTCTTGTGGGGTTGGAATTGATTTCCTCTACTCCATTTGCGCTCAATATTCGACCATCCTCAAATTCATTATATTCTTAATATTTGTGCAACATTTAGACAGTATCAAAAAAATAAAACGTCAAAATGACTTTCCGAACGCATTTTGCAAATATTAATGGAGGGATTTTTTTTGAATTTATTTAATCATTGCGAAAAATTGAGAAAAAAAAACAAATCGCTCAGATTTTTGAATGTAATCATCCGCGTCAAAAAATCAAAAAGTCCTAAATCGAAAAAAAAACAGTTGGTTCCGGAAGTTTGATTGGATTTAATACGCATTTTGAATGTTCTTAAATACGACATTCACCTTATCCTCTGTTTCCAAGTGGAGTTTATTTCCATTCATCGCGTGCGTCTGCGCGCGTACGCTGCGTCTCCTTCTCCCCACATTTTCTCGCTGTCTCTACTCTCGCTCCGCACAAGCGCGCGAGGGAACAGAATCAATTTCGCTCGGAACCAGAGCATACTTACCCGGTCGCTCTAATTTAGGCATCGATTTCCAATGCTTAGCGTATTGATTCCAGGATAAAAACGCATACAGGTTATGAAACGGCGAAAATCACATGATCCCTACGCGTGCTGGTGAGGAGCGGAGGTTAGAGACCGTGAGAGAGCGGACGGCAGGCGGAGGCTGAGGCGTCGCGCGCGCCGCTCGCGCCTCGAATGATGTGAATTACGACGTTTTTATAGAATACAATGGAAATCAGAAGATTAATGGAAGAAGTTCTAAGGGGAAATTGTGATGGCATCAAAATTCTAAGCACGGGAAAGTGTATTAAGCTTAGCTATTACATAATCAGCACTAGCTTAGAAAAGGGACAATTAAGGGTCACATAAATCCAAGGAAAATCAGTAGGGTGGGGTGATTCGGTGAATGTGTTGAAACCGTTGGATACTTCCTTGAAAAGTCGATAAGCTAAAATGGGTGCGATAATCGATCAGAGAAGCCTCTGAACTACGTCGAGGTATCGCTTTTTGCAACTGTGTTGCTAAAATCCTTAAAGGCAGTGTCCACGATAAAAATCCTTCCCGAGTTTTCACCAAAAAACGAAGGTTTAGAGTCTGACTGCTTCATCAGTGAAGAAAAATCATGAAAAACGCTGCGAAACATCTGAAATCAGCTCTTCTTTTTGAAAGCTACACTTCAACGGTGGATGAGTTGCGCTGGCATGGGCCTGAAATAGACAGCGTGCGCAAATGCGCCCTAATGCTTAAACTCAGCCGCGCTCATATCAATGCTAAACAAGCACGCTCATGCCGATCATTTTTCCGCAGGGCTACCGTAACTCTCCTTTGAAAATTTCCAAGTGTCAGCTTGGATATGAGCTTATCGTAATAGCCAACAAACATGTTTGCACAGTTTCGACCTCCTCAGCCACTTCCCAGTGGCTTCTCGAAGAGAGCGGTGTGTGAATGAATGCATACCGCTCCTCTGCCCTTTTATAGCCCGCATGTCATGAGCGTGTGTTATCGTTCGTTATCATGTGTTGTTCAAGGATGGTTACGGTAGCCCTGCGGAAAAAAATGATCGGCATGGGCGTGCTTGTCAATGCTAATGTAAGACGGACCAAACTGTTCCTCGGAAAACTCGACCGCGAGCGGAAGGGCTAGCGCGAGCGGTCTTCGGAGCCGTATGGAGCTCTTTCGGGCTCGTTTTCGTTCGTTCTTTCGGCTCCAGTGCTCCAATGAAACCCTGAACTTTCGATTTCTGGCCAAAAACCGAGGACGAAATTTATCGTGGACACTGCCTTTAATAGAAAGCACCCGGGGCGCAACTGTCTACGCTGGATGATGTACTATGACGTCATCAGCCGACAGTTGCGCTTAGGGCGCTGCCTGAATCAATTTCGTCGGTAGCACCCGGAGCGCAACGTATGTGGCCTGCATCGCAACATATATGGCCAAGAAATTGCCAAACTTGTCACCCTGAGCGCAACATGGACGCGGCTCCGGGTGCATTCGGAGTGGGCTCAGGGCCTGCTATCGTCTGAGCAGGTTGGAATCAGTACGGCTTCGCAAGCTACTCGCGTAGCTAGATAGCTCTTGGAGCTACAATGAAGAACTTCTCAGAATCGGGAAGCCCTGTGGTAGTAATGCAGCCGATACCGGATTTTTTCTGCTAGGTGTAAGGTTTGGCTTCTTCTCCGTTTTCACAAAAATAAGAGCATATCTTTGTTAATCAGTAAGATAATACATTCTTTGATCAATACCCGTAACAATTCTATGCCACTGATTAAGGAAAAATTGGGCTTAATACAAAAAAAAACAAGAGCAATTACAACTGAAAGTAAATAGGAGAACTCCATGAAAATGAGATAATGTGCGATGAGAAAGCCGCTACCAGAGGGGAATTTTTTAATCAGTTTCGAGGATTTGCAGACGTGGTTAGTCCAGCAGCGAAAACAGCTCAAAACTGAGTTACACAACAAAAAGAGAGGCAAATAAATATAGTATATGACCAATAACTTCAGTCTGAAAGGGCGAGGCCGTATGAAGTCGATCGAATCAATCACAAAAGAAAGTCAAATGGGCGCTGATGACACTACGAATTTAGGAATATCGTTTCAACACCGACCATTAGCAGACGACACAAAAAAAAGATTACGAACACTTTCAAACAGCCATGAACAACATTGCCAACAGCGACGCTATGTAAAGCTCGATCGGAGAGTTTGTTGACAGTATGGTGAGATGGAGTTCTTGGAATCGAGTTCTGACTGCGCTCACCCTCTTCCTGAAAAAGTTGACATGAAATTTGAAAAAAAGTTTGTTGCAAGTGATATGAAGAAAGATAGCCGAGGAAGACTGAAGATACGTTCGCTAAACTCTTAATTACGCCAGTTCAGGAAATTCCCGCTGTTGTTGCCCACAGCAATGAGCGCTTGGGTAAAGGCAGCATACACGCTCGCGAAAGTTGTTGAGATAACTACATTATTGGGGTCGTACGGGCCCTAGAAGAGCGCTCACGAAGTTGGAAGAGTTGAAAACGAGTTAAAATGACCGTATTTGAGCCGTATTGAGTCACAAAAGCATCCTTTCCCAGCCCATCGATACGGGCTCATCTCAATACAAATGTTCAGTGCTCGATTACGGTCAATTTTTGTTTCATTTTTATGCTTCCTAACGTCGTAAGCGTTCCAGAAAGGGTCGTACGAGTACAATAGCGTCGTTATCCCAACAATTTTGTCGCTAGCTCCGCTATTTCAGCCAATGCGGTACAACTCGTCCACTTCTGGGCCAATATAGAAAGAACCGTTATATTTTCACTCCAATTGATTTTTCCGGTTTTTTCGTTATCTCTGAGAGTATTAACAACTTCACACCTTCGATTCATCCCATAAAATTGATATCATTTTTGAGGTGTATGCTGCCTTTAAAGAGAACACTCGTGGTGAAGGATTTATGTCGGATTTTTCAATTGAAAGATAAGCTAGGATGGTGTTGATGGCAGCGGTTCCGAACAAAAATTGCTGGTAAATCATATAAAAAGGCTATCTCGATTCTGAGAGCAATGGAGCTACCGAGCATGCGGTACCAGGGGCGGGATGCATCAACGCGCCGGGTTGGGGTAGGAGCAGGGCAGTCGGCATCATTGAAGATTGCAGTGCGAGGGCAGTAGATCATCTAATCAATCGTGCGACAGCTGTGTTTTTCGCTGCCCTATCTGCCCCAGCCTCCGAGCTGGTGCAGCTGGGGCACGATTGATTTGGTGATTTACAGAGTTCTTCAACTGCCCTGCCCCTGCCCCAACCCGGCCCAATGATGCATTCGGCCCCAGATGTGGCTGAACGCGGGCCGCCGCGTTGCGTAGCTCGAAGTTAATTTTTCGGATCTGAACCTTGACTGCCTGCCGGAGTGAATACCACACGACCAAATTCAAACAATAAAAAAACTCATAGGCGAGTATATGGAAATTTGTTTGTGATCAAGTGCACAGCGCCGGTGTCCGTAGTCACCTTCACCTTTCTCCGCTCAGACTATTTTGGAGGATAGTCTGTACGTGCAAAAAAACGTGTCTCGAATTTCATTACTGTTGTGCAAATAGTCAAACGAAGAAGTAGACTTTCAGCGGAAAAGCCCCACAATCATTCATTCTAGGCCGAAAGCTATTTCCGAAAAAATCCCGCGAGAGAGATTCCAGATTCCTGCCTCTCTTTTCGAGTCATCGTTCTTGGAAGGTTCAAATGTAGGAACCAAAATTTTGTGAAAGATCTCAGCCATGCTCAGATACTTGATTGAACACATGAGGTCGGAAACGATTTCTAGCGCCTCATTATGTCTTTAAACACCCTTGCTTAGGACCTCTACCACTACGTCTATGTAGCACTATTCTCTGTTTCTTCCGTTTCAGGGTTCAAAGCTCGATGGGGTGCAGCGGAGTGCTGCACTGGGCGGCATACTTCTGAGCTGCACGTATCTACGTCACTAACACTGCCAAGCTCTGCCGCGACGACACACTTCGAATTTTCCGTCTAACGATTGCGAAAATACAAGAAGACGACCAGTATCGGTGCCGTCCAATAGCGGCCTTCACTTCTCCACGCCTTTACCCGTCTCGTCGTCCTACAGTGTACCACTCTGTTTCTAAAACAGCCAGGCAGACCGTTTTTCAGGACCTCGACGAAACCGGCGTGGCTCGGTTTGGCTTTGAAGCGCGGTATTTTTCGACGGCTTGCCGCAGTGCCATTTAGAATATTGCTCTCGAATACCTCACGCTGCTGAGTATCCGGGCGATCTCACCGTAGTTTGTAGAGGGTGGGCCTAGGATGAAAATAGAACCTTTAGGACCACAGGGTGTTTTTTTGAAAAGAAAAATCTGCGTTGTCCCGTTTCTGCCAAAGGCGCGGTTCCCGACAACGGTATTGGACAACGAGAAAACGAGTTTTAGGCGATTTTCTCCCTAAAGTTGAATTTATTTTAGAGCTCTTAGGTATCATTTTTTAGAAATTTTCACGAAGATTCTAAATCAGTTTCCTAAATTATGAAAATCCTAAATTTTATGGTAGACGTACGTTGTCCCCTCCACGAGGTGAAGGATGAAAGCATTAATAAGCTTCATAAATGCATGTAACTAGTCTGAAAGTACGTCTTATGAGCTTAAACTTTTTCTAAAGTTTGAAATACTGCTACTACATTCTTACGTATAATGACCTTTTTTACCTTTGCTGTAATCGAGCTGGCATTGTTCCTTTCGTTTTCTTTGTTCCTACCACAATATGTATGCCTTCATTTTCGTAAGAATTTTCGTGATTTAACTCTGTCAGAAGCTTTTTCTCCATTAAAACAACTCCTAATTGTGTTTTTGGCCCGAAATTTTACGCCACCTCCCGAAAAAGTCAAAATTTTGAAAATTTCTACGGCCCCATTGTCCGGCCGGACAATACCCGCATCAGTATCAACCCCGCATGATGATAATAAGAAAGGCCAACAATGTTGAGAAGAACAAACTTACGGATCGCAGGAAAAAACACACCTGCTGTTTCTTAGTCGCCCTCGGTCTCGTGTCTTCCGCGCCACTGACTAAGTGATGGAAATTGCATAGATGGCTGTCACATATGCAATGCTTGCTGAGCGGGTCACTAGTTTCTAATAAGTATTGTCAAGAGCCCGACCCACCCAAGAAGCATACGCACGCCGCTCAGTGCTTCTCTGTCTGCAGTCGATCAACAACGCTGGGCTACATCCGAGCTATCGCGAAGAAGACTCCAGATGGCTGAGCATACGCGGTTCGTGGCAGAGTACCTGTCTGATGCTCAGCCCAACTTAATCTATGGCGGTGTGCCCCCGCGAGTCGACGACAGCGAAGCTGGACTGCCGAGACGTACCCGAACAATCCTCGCTGGTCTGCGATGCGGTCACTCCAGATATCTGAAGGCCTACACTCATCGGATTGATCAGTCAGTCCCAGATAAATGCCCCGATTGTGAATGTGCTGGACATGATTCATTGCATCTATTTTCATGTCCGGCCAGGCCTACAACCTTGTCTGCTCGAGATATATGGTACAAGCCGTGTGAGGTGGCTAGCTTCCTACGCCTCTGATGCGATGCTCTGTTCATGGCTGACAAGAAGAAGAAGAAGAAGTAGCAAGGAATTTAATATCACGACACAAGGCAATACTTCAGCCCGCTCTTGAGTACGCTGCACCGGTGTGGCAGCACTTGGTATCGGAAGCCTCCTGGACCAAGATGCAGCGTGTACAGAATGCCGCACTTCGTATAGCTACCGGATGTGCAAGAAGTTCCCCAGTCGAGCACTTGCATGCGGAGACACGATTATTACCAGTAAAAGAGCACTGTCAGCTCCAGGCCCAACAATTTTACATCAATATCATAAAGCAACCCAACCAACCCTCATGGAGTTTGCTGAACCCCGTCGGGGAGAGACGCATCAGAAAGCCATTCGCCGATGCTCCAAGCAAAGTCAATCTGCAAAGATGGCACGATTCGCAGCAAGAACGACTCCGTCTGTTGCGCGAGGAGCACACACAGTTCGTGCGGTGACATCTGGAAAAGGCGGTGGTAAATCCCATCCTGGGGGTGGTGCCGCCCCGGGCCTGCACATCCGAGTCTCAACTCGGAAGGAGGGCCAGATGCACCCTGGCATCGCTGCGCTGTGGTCACTCTACTATGCTTATGGCATATGTTAGCAAGATTGACAGCAGCAAATCGGACGTTTGCCCAGGCTGTGGATGCCACGGCCACGATGCGGCACATTTGTTTGATTGTCCGGAGATACCAACCACGCTGACCACAATGGACCTATGGACGAATCCATTATTGGTCGCCCAGTTCCTCAACCTATGACAGTACCCTCGACGTGGCTGCAAAGAAGAAGAAGAGGAGCTTATAATCAAAACGTCAGATCTTTCAAATAGAGGCACGGTTTTCGCGGGCGACAAGCTTAGTTCGCTTCAAGCTTCTTTTTTTGTCAATCTGGATGTATATTAATTACTTTCATGTTTCTGTTCATCATTCATGATCGACAAATAAACGAATGAAGAAAGGAAGGGGAGAACGGGAGAAGTCCCCCTCGGAGTACCTATTTGAGGGTACGATCTTCCAGTTGCCGGTGCCCGATGTATCATGGCGAATATTTCAAGGGGAGGACGGCGAGACGTCCCTTCCAGGGGACGTCTCGCCCCTCTCATTTTGCCTGAGTGATAACGACCAAATCAGGTCTATTCTTCTTGGGAACTTCCCCTCGAACGTCTGAGTAGTCTACAGCAGTGGAAGTGGGACATGGTGAGGTTGCGGACTCTTCCTAACATACTGTAGTCTGATTATGTTATCACTAATTTTTTCGAAATAACATTGGTCGGCACAAAAAAGAAAATCCACAATCGGGCAAGATATAAACCACTCTTAGCATGTAAATAAAGTACATCTGTGTGGGAGAGCGATCGTCCTAATCACGGCAGAGATGAGGATATGAAGCAGCAACCGCTTCTGTATCTCAGGTGCTCAGGACGAAGGCCGGCTAACCTTTCCCGGCTGGCCCGCGGTCTCCGTCCTCCGGCCGCCCGCTTTTGGTTCGCCGGCCAGCTTCATGTTGATGGCCCGCCGACCTTTACCAGATGGCTCGCGATCATTATATGTATTATTGTTTACCTCGAGCAGGTCACCCCGGCCCTACGGCGGAGAAACACCCCGCCTCGGTCCACCACAGTCTGCGGTGAGGAACCACCCTCCCCGCGGATCGCGACGAACCCCCCCCAGCCGTGAGGATACCCCTATCCCCTTAGCGATCAAAAGTATGCTGGCCTCCGGAGAGTGACTCGAAGTCACCTTCCAGGGCCGGCACATTAGAATGCCGAATGAGGACTCTACTGAGATGAGGCGCTTTTTATACCGGCTGTGCACGTGATAAGCTTGGTACGCCGTGATCATTCGTGACCATTATCATTTGTCTTTTCAACCGGTCGAACTGAAGATGGCGTGGAGTGTTTTCTGGCTCTCGGGCCAGCCAATATCCGCGCTGCGTGTGCGTCGCATGCAGCATGGTTCGCCGCTGGCCGGCACCCTCGAAAGGTGGGGCGGCGGTCGTCGTTTTCGGCATAGAAGTTTGCCGGCCGTCGCCCTGAGTACCTGAGATATTGCTGAATGAAGTGATAGGGGTGGGTTACGGTGGTTCTTATCTTGCCCGGTTGTGGATTTTATTTTTTGTTTGGTCGGCTAGATTTTTTTTCCACTCTCAAATTTTCACCTGTTTCCATTGCTTCCACAGATGTAGTCGCATCGGTGAAAACGCGTACTCACCGAATTATCACAGTTGTTTCGGAAAAATGAGGGATACCACTAACAAACTACCGAATGTTAGGACGAGTTCGCAGTCGCACCAGGTCCTTCTTCCATTGCTGTATACTATACACATGTTCCAGTTTTTCTGACTCCAAATTATCTCCGTTAGTGATTGTTCTGAAACATACTTCTCGTTCAGAATCAAAACATACATGAGCGTGAGCGTCTCATGCATATGATGAACGTCCCGGATAGGATCGTTCTCCGAGGAGGCGATACTTATGAGGGATTCGAGGCCCAACCGTTGGAGCTAATGGCTGACCAACCAAAGCGAATGAATGAGGTAGTTTCTTTTGCACTTCAGACGTCTAATTTCTGGAGAATGTTCGTTTCAGCACGATCTTCATGATCTACCAAATACTATAACCTTGGCGGATAGCCCCTACCTGGATAGAGAGGAAACTAATGTGAGTTTTCTTAACTAACATTCAGTTTACTTTTTCGGGTGAGGACACTCCTAAGCCGCCTGCGTCTGCGTCGCGGTCGGTGAAAGTGGCGATAGGGGCGTCAAGTCTGCATCCGCGTTTCAAAGGCAGCACACATGCTCAGAAATGGAATCGATTTCATGAGGTAACTCTATGTTTGGAGCTGGTAGCGATTGAAATTAACAAGGGAAGTATACAAAGCGTAGATCGGATCTGCGAAAACGACTAGTATCGTTTGTATCTCTTCTGACTCAATAGTGAAAATGCGTAGTATCCCGCCCCGAGCTGCAGGTTCAAAAAAGTTATGAGCATTTTTTAAGCCTCGCGAAAAGGCAGGGGTACTTCATCAGGCATTTTTTTGAGTTTCAAAAATTTTTCTTGGGTTTAGCTCAAAAGTTGTATGTAGGGGTAATCTTGGGTGGTGAACATGAATCTGGAGTGGATTTGTCGAATTTTTGAGGTTCACTCTAGGCTACGGTAGGTTACATGTCATTTAGGGTTCAAAACCCACCCTAGTATTTTGAAAATCGACAAACGGACGTTAAATTCTTATTCTCCACCTCGAATAGCCCCCGTATACAAATTTTGAGTAAAATCTGAGATTTTGACCAAATTACCGTATACCCATCGTAATCTACCGTATTCTGCAAAAAATAGATAAGCGGACTCCAGAATCGTGTTTAGCACTTCAAATAACCCTCAGCAGATGATTTTGAGATATATCTATCGTAGAAAACCGGAAATCTCGAAAGTGGCGTTTTTCCCTCGAAATTTTTTCCCGGTTAGGAGGCTTCAAACGAAATTAGCCAAAAACTGGAAAATCGGCTAATAAACCACAGATTCGTGATCAGCGCCTCAAAAAACCCCCTGGGAGGATTTTAAGTCAAATCGGGAACATTTCTCTAAAGCGCTTCCAAAGCTCTGATCGGTATAAATGAACGTCCAACCGAAAATGCGTACAAGTCCAAAACGCTGTCAGTCTG
The DNA here is from genome assembly GCA_029168955.1 of Aplectana chamaeleonis. Taxonomy (NCBI): domain Eukaryota; kingdom Metazoa; phylum Nematoda; class Chromadorea; order Rhabditida; family Cosmocercidae; genus Aplectana; species Aplectana chamaeleonis. The sequence goes on from JAPDOI010000234.1 coordinate 384,033, forward strand.
GACAAAGTATGGAAAATGTAACCTCACCCAAACTGCTCAGGGGGGTAGTTTTGGGCGCTGAACACATTTATGTGTGGTCTGTTTACGGATTTCCCGAAGACTGTTGCGCTTTTTGGAAGGTACAAAAGGCACAAAAAACTGCCTTTTAAGCGCTTAACATTTTTGTACCTGCAGTCGGGGCGAGATACTGCGCAGTTTTACTATTGAGCCACAAGAGATACTAGCGATACCGGTCCTTTTGGCAGATCCGACCTACGCTTTGTATACTTCCCTTGTAAGGAAAAAACTGGATGCAGGTAGAGAAATAACGGGTTGTTTTTGTTGATAGAGCAAAAGTGGACGAGATAACCGAATAACGGTGTAGAGCTTCGGGGAACCGATCGGCTCCCAACGTTAAAACATGCGTGTTGAAGTGACAAAATGTGTTTAACATCGGCATGGATCCTGAAGAGACTTTGCGTTCCTCATTGGAGGTTGGCGCAAACTAGGTGCACCTATGTTATAGCATGTGGCACCGAGTTTGCGCCAACCTTCACCTGCAATTACCTGTCTGAACACGTTTGATCGATCCGTATGATCTGCTTAGGAGCAGAACGGTTCCCTGAAGCTCTATACTCCACCTCATTTACACCGCAGCATGCCCGCTAGTTTGCTTGTCGCGTTCTTCACGCGCGCGAAGCTCATGGGATCGCGACGCATGCGCTCGCGGGTTAACAATGTAAACGATCCAAACACTGAGTTTGGGCGAAACACATACAGTTCAGTTCAACAGAAGGGATTCTCCAATCAGGATAAGATTAATAGAAAATCCGTATTTCGACAGGGAAGAAACGAATGTGAGTTTTCTTAAGCTTCATATTGAAAACCAGGAAACGTTGTGGGTACCCATAAATTTATATCGACCCTTGCTTCTCCTATAGTGAATATGTATAGTTTCCACCCCAAAAAAATAGGCTACTGCTGTGGATTCTTTAGGAGTAGTGGCCTCAGTACACAAGCAGTGAAGAAGTTGGTCCGTAATCTGCAGTTGGAAACATCAAGCGATTCCATTCCAGCGAGGTGGTGGTCGTTAGGTGACTTAAGAGTGAGAGGTAAAGGCTCATTCATAGCTGGTCGCTTCGACTAGTCGCGGCACTGCCAACAGGTACAAAACCCGTCGCGACAACAGATCTTGCACTGAGTCGCGACGGGTTGGAACAGTTTGCAGTTTCAGTCACAATCGCCGAGCGACTGGGGTATTTCATAGCTAGTCGAAGCGACCTGCTCGATTTTGTTAGGTCGCTTCGACTAGTCGCGTCGCTTCCATGACGGAAGCGATTCGTCTAGTCGAAGCGACAAGGCCGTAATCTTTCGTCAGGACGTGGTGTGTTCGGCGCCAAATTGCAGACTTCACAGCTCACCCACATAAAACACGGCACATGAAAGGGAAAAACGAGTATTTTTTACACATTTACGATTACAGAGATGAGAAAGTTCAATAAGGCTACCGAGAAATCACATTTCATGCAGAGCTTTCTGCATTTACTAACGTTAGTTGAAGTTTTATGTTGCTGTACAAGCAAATTCCATCCCGTCGTTTTTTGAAACCATGTTTTTGTTGGAAAACTATGCAAGACTAATTTATTTAGAAGATTAAGGCACCGAAGTCACAAAAGATCAGGAGGAATCAGCAAAAACCGAGAAAAAAATGTTTTTTTGAAATTCCTGCGGCGTTGTCCGCAATCGTCCGTATTTTTACGCAGAACTGCGACCGCCCGAGCGTTTCGAAATCAGTGGAAGAAGCGATTTAAAGGCATCGTACACGATGAAAACCATATTTGGGTTTTTGATGTTTTCGTGTTGTTTTATCCCTATAGTGACTAACGGTAGCAAAACGCCCCCTCAAAAACGTCATTTTTTTGAGAAAAACCCATTTTTAGAAAGCTCATGGCAAATTTGAATTTCGCGCCGGCATCAACTTGTGATAGTTGCGCAGAGAATGCAAGGAACAGTTTTACGCTTCGTTCCTTTGCGCAGCGTTGGAAGCAATTCATCGAGGATGCCGCTCAACTACGACTTCAGCGAAATAAAAATGGGCTACCCACCTGCTGCGTCCAGTGCTGCCGGTTGCTTTCGATCGATGCCGAATTCGAAATCGACTGGCGTGTGTATTGCGCCCTACGACGCGTCAAGGCACGCCCGCCGTCAGCAACCCAGGAGTTTTGCTCCTTGTAACAACGGATCGACCCCAAGGCCGGCCCCCCAAACCCAGGAAGCCATTTTGAGGTAAGCGAATCTTCATTCAGAGACGGTTTTGTAACTCCAAACTTTCTGAGTGACATTGTCATGGCCCACTAGTCCGAACGAACGCATAAACCTAAATTCGGTTTTCATCGTGGACGATGCCTTTAAAATCGCTTCGTCTAGCGATTTCGAATCGCGGCAGTTCTGTTGGTCGCTTCGTCTTCGAGTCTCGTTTGCCTGCCTCTCCCGCTCCTTGGTCACGTAATGACCACCACCCATTCCGGAGAAATGGTCCCTAGTGGAATTCGAACTGCAGAAGACAGAAAATCTTCTCCATTTCTGTGTACTAAGACCAGGGGGAGTTCATGAATATTAGCACTGGTTGTTATCTACCGACATTTCGGAAGTCTCTCATATGTCGTCATTATTGACTTTGGGTTGTGGAAGAAGCGCTATAGCCAACAACTTAGCCACTCGGGGACGCTAAGGCCTGGGTCATAGTTGGCCGATCGGCGTAGCCAGCCCGGTCGATAATTATGAAAGACATGAATTACGTGGGGTGAAAGAAATACCCAATGTGGCTGACCCGACCGATGTTCACATGATACTATAAGGTAAGAAATGAATGATATCCATGATATGTTTCTACATAAGGCCCCCGTCATAGTCGGTGGATCTACTGAGTCCCACCCGGTCTGTACGCACCGAATTCGTGGGAAACGGGTGCAAAAAAATCAACCCGCTGAATCCGACTGCGACCGTCTGATGCCCACCGCAATCCCCCCGGTCGATACTTATGGTTCTCATGCGTACAAGGGCGGGGCCAATGCACCGACTGAGTCCGTCTGAGTCCCGCCGAAATCATCCTCACCCCACCCGGTCGATATAGGTGTTTCTCACGTGATTTGGGTGCATTTTTTCGGCCGACTGCGATCTGCCGAGTCCCGCCGCATCTCGACTCTCGTCGTCTGCGCTCTGCCCCACGTACTGCTGCCGCTGACTATCGATTGCGTGTTTCGCAGAGGAAGTGGTTGGCGCTGGGGGCAACCGGACTCAGCAGGTTTTTCCACCTTGGACTCATTCGGACTCAGCAGGTTTTTCGACGAAGTCTGACGGGGGCCTAACTCATGCATATTGACGTCAGCTACAGCTGGCCTCATCGGGTGTTATTTGCAACCTGCATCGTCCATGATTTTCATACTTATCGATCGGGTTGGCCACGGCGTTTTTCAACCAACTCTGACAGGGGCCTAAGACGCGGGCCGAACCCTTCTTCTTCTTATCAGCCATTGTGGAGCTCCGCATCAGAGGAGTAGAAAGGAGGCAACACCGCACGGTTTTTGCCATAAATATTGAGCAGACAGAGCTGTGGACCTAGCAGGACTTGAAATTAGATCAAATGAATCATGTCCAAGACGTTGATAATCAAGACATTTATCAGAGACTGACGTCAATCCTGTTCATTTAGGCCTTGAGGTTAGTAGAATGGCCACACCGTAGACCTGCGAGAGTTGCGCGAGAGCGCTTGGACAGGCCGGCTTCACTACCATCAACACGAGGGACCGTACCCGCACCGCTGGCTCATCACGACGAATCTATGTGCGACGACGTACGCTCGTGGTCCACAGTGGCATTCCAGACACAAACACTATGACCAAAATCTTGTCGCGGACGCACCATCACACTATTCGTTCGGGTCGGGGCGCGTTCGTACATCCAAGGCGACACTGAATTCTGATAAAAATTTGCCTTTTGGGACCGAGCGTTCCTTCTTTATCCATCGGGACAAGTGAGGTTGTTTTTTGTGATCTCCCTCATCAATGCTAATTCCTTTGCTTGCACTTTGACGGCTGCAAGTTGGTTGTCTACCCAACCCCCACGCGTCTCGTATACAACACGGTTTTGCTATGGTCGTTCAACGTATACGCTCGATTGGCCGTTCTACGGCAGGGTAGAGCAGGCCGTTGCGCCGATTCTCGGTGCAGCTACGACCCCCCTTATTGACCGAATTTAGTGAAAACTTGAAAATTTCTTACGATCCCTCTTAAAAACTGCTTTGGCTTTTTGTAAGCGGCAAATTTGTAGAGATTTCAAACTTGTGGTTATAAAGGCTGATTCTACATCGTTTTAATTTACCAAGTATCAGGTTTAAGCGGGGTTGCGAAATTCCGCAAGTGGGGTGGGGAGGGGTCGCAAAAAATTTGACCCAAAAATAAGAATTTGGTAAAGATAGTCCGAAAATCCTGGACATTTCTGGTCGCCAAAGGGAAGGATCGTAGCATTGCTCAGGTTTTGGACGCTTGAGCCGGACTACTGAACGAATTTTCAGCGTCTGACTGTTTTAGTGATCAAATATATTAATTTGGTTTCACGAACGACCCAATTATCCACAAAAAAAACTATATCCCAACTTCATGAATAAATCGTGCCTCAGGGGGGGAGGGATCGCAAAAATACTTTGGAAAAAAATTGATGGTGGGAGGCCGCCCCGATTCCGAAAAACTGCGCAACACCCCGCTTGTCCCTGCCAAGGGGTTTGGAGAAAAACCCTATTCTTCTACAATATTCTATGAACCCCCAATGATTTCTTTTTTTCTCTGAAAAAAAAAAACTATAAGTTTTACGACCCTACTCGCTGCGCCGGTCGCAACTGTGCTCAACCCTGTTCTTCGGTGTAAGATGTCAAACAAAAGGCGTCATGGGAGAGCGTATTGACGCATCTGTGGTTTCGGTCCGCACCTGAGAGGACTCACTTGTTTAGATTGCTAGGTGAGCGACCGAGCCGCATCACACGCTCCGCCCCAATTTAGGGTCCGCCAACCGGTGACGATAGCCTAGAGATCCGCGTCTCAGTGCTCCCGAGGATTTTTTTTGCAGCGCTAAAAATGGGTAGAGTTACTTTGAATAGTAACGAGCAGCTTGATTGAGTGCGTTGCGAGGAACAGCAGTTCCCAGTGGTATGAAGTTTTTACGCTCTGCGATGCAAATACCCTTGACGCCGGAACGCGCGGAAATTTCGGTCTCTCACTATCATCCTCCACCACGGTTATCCCATCGTTTTCAGCCCATATGGTAGATATTGGCAGAGGACATTGAAAATATGTCTAAAAATAAACTCGATCTGGCCGTTTGCGTTTGGCTGCCTCTATTGAATGATTTACTTGATAGGAAATGCTTTTTTTAGTTTGCATAGGATCAAAACATTTTTAAGGATGAGCCAGTTCGAAGCGAAAACTCCATCCGTATCGAGGAAAATCCACTGCAGGAGTTGAAACTGATGCGTCGTCAGATTGGTAATGCTCTTTTCCTGTATTTATGCACCATTCGCTCCTTTCCGTCAGATTCTCGAAAAATTCATTTTGAGAGAACCCACGTTATGAAAATGATTGACCTTGTCGTAACGCCGTAGTTTACCCTGAGCATACATCTGTGGTCCTAAAAGGTTGTGTTCAGGACGGATCTCGAATAGACTTTTCCAACTGGAAGACGAACTGGAACAGCGTCGATTTCGGGATAAGGTAGGTATTTGCCGTTAGTCTGCGTCTTGTTTAGCTTGCAGTTTGATCTGCAGTCGGCCTTCCGCTGACTACTGGCTTTGTTTTTCTCTTTATTTAGTTAAAACTGCATTTCAATAGTGTTTTCTTTCGTTTCATAGCAATACACCGCTTTTTGAAACTACTTAGATAGAGTTTTTTTCACGCCCAGACTTCGCTGTTTTTTTTTCGCTGCGCTGAATACGAATATCAGGTCCGTTTTCGGCGAAGGGGTGGACAACCCCGTGTTTGTGTTGGGGCCGGATGCATCAACGCACACGGTGGGGCAAGGGCACGGGCAGGGTCTGGCTACTAGAGTGTTGGAACGAATAATTTTTTTTGAATATTCGAATAAACGAATAATTCGAATATTTCACTTCTTCGAATATTCGATTATTCGAATAAACGAATATTTCACTTCTTTGAATATTCGATTATTCGAATAACCCGAATAATCCACTTCTTTGAATATTCGAATTATTCGAATATTATTCGAATAAACGAATATTTGGGGAACACTATTGCGTACTATCCCATCCAATCCACTCGGGCAAACTGGCGCATCGACAACAGGTTGAGAAGTTGTCATCTCATAAACTGCACCCTCTTGACAAGTAAAATCGCTCGCGTTGTAAGCCTGACAACTGCCCGTTGCCCAGCGACGTCCGCCTGTTGTCGGTCTGTTGACATTTTGACCTGTCACGTTTAGCGGTCTATTTAGGAGCGGTTCACATCCAGCAAGACTTTTATGTGGCTTAGGAACTACTTTGCACCGAGCCGCGTCGCGGTCGGCACACCGACACGCGTCGCGGTCGGCAAACCGACACGCGTCGCGGTCGACACACCGACACGCAGCGTAGTCGGTAGGCCCACGCGTCGCGGCTGGGTCACCCAACCTCCACTGAGGCCGTCACCGGATGGGCAGGGCTTCCAGATGCTGGGCGGGGCCAATGTACTGCATACTTGGGTAATTGAACCGGCTGCACTCTTATCACTTAAAGGCAGTGTTCACGATAACAAATGTGTTTCAGTTTCCACTAGGAATGGGTAGTGGAGGGGCACACTGTAACGTTTACGTCGAAAGAACGTATGAAAACGAGCCAGGAAAAGCTCCACAAGAGCCCGAAGTTGCCACTTCGAGCGCATTGCAAACCTCAAGAGCGCAACACACGCCCACCGACGTGAACAAATGAATGCTTGAGATCGAGAGATGAGCGATGGTTTCTGATCAAAAGCCCCGTTCTTCCTTTCCTTCTCAACTTCTCTCTTTATTCAGGTTAGCTCGCATACATCGGCTGCAAAAGACGGAAGTTACAAGCCGCGGACAACTCGTCCACCATGTTTCCTTAGCTCAATCTTTGAGGGACCATAACTCCGTTCCCAGAAGGTCTTGTACGATTTCAGAGTTATCATTGGAATCAGCATAGGACCGTTTTCAAGAAAGGCGGGAAAACAGAGAAACGATTTTTTATCGTGAACACTGCCTTTAAGTTCAGCATACACGCTCGTAAACGTGGTTGAGATACTAACTACGGAAGTTGAATGGCATGGCTCAGAATACAACGCCTACGCATTCTGAAGCGTCGAAAACGACCACAAGTGACGCTACACGACTGAGGAGTCGGCGCCGCACCTGTATTCGCGTCCTCCCCCAAAACAGGAGTGCTGGGCCATTCCCACCATTGTCGATGTGTATGGCTCACTTATTGTACTCATTGTACCACCTACAAGCGTCGCCGATGGTGGGAATGGCCCAGAACCCCTTTTTTGGAGGAGGACGCAAATGCAAGGGCGGGCAGATACGGGGCGGGGCCAACTTCTCACACGTGTAGCGTCATTGTGGGTCGTTTTTGACGCTGCAAAAGCGTAGGCGTTGTGTTCTGAGCCATACCATTATATTTCCGCAGTTATCTCAACCTCGTTTACGAGCGTGTACTCTGAGTTTTGGCCGAGAAATAGCCGCGAAACAGACGCAAAATGCCTTTTTCCCGAGTAATAGTCGCGAAATAGCCGCCAAATAATGCTGGCTGCGGAATAGTCGCCAAATAATGCTCGCCGTGAAATAGCCGCAAAATACCCGCTAAATTGCCGCCAAATTTGTGGTCTGCTTCGGTCTAGTTTGGTTTAGCTTAGTTGAGTTCAGTTGAGTTACGCGGGGTTTATGCGATGGCGAACTTCCTAGTGCTGCTTAGCCGTGCCCTACTCCGGAATCTCAGCGACAATTCGAAAAAACTCAGCGACAATTCGTAGTTAGTCGTCGAGACCGACACCATGTCACTGGGAACTCGCCGTGTGATATTTCGCTTCCCAGCTCCATGAGACGTCTGGGCGACAACAGACGTTGAGTGGCTCAGGATCTGGCACGAACTTGAGACTATATCCAGCTGGCCCTCCTAGGTGGCTGGAAACCATCGAATTCCACGTCCAGCATTATGGAAGGAGAGAACTTTGGCTTTTGCTTCAGAATTCAGGTGAAGTTTACCGGGAAAGTAGACAAATAGCATCACCTCGAACCAGTTTCATGAAAATACAGATGAAAATGGCTCATTCTAGCAATCATCGTAAGAAATTTCCATGTTGGTCAAGTGTTGCTATACTTATGAGCCGCTCGAGATTCAGACTTTCCTCTATAACTAAAGGTGAAATGGGCATTTCTAGCGTTTTGACAAAATCCTACGAGCGATTTAATATATTGGAAATACCTGCTATACTGTGCTTATCTGGGTCAAACTCCGGTCCGCAATTGCGTCTCGACACGCTTTGCGGCCGCGCGCTTTCGAGTCGGAAGAGTTTCCAGCGCCGCAGCTGCGGATCTGTTGACTCTAGGTGGGTGTTAGAAACTGGAAACTAAACAAAATTGAAGAAAACTGCTCAAAAAAAGCCATATCGTGCCGACTTTGGAGCTGGAAACTCGATTGACTCGAGCGCGTGCGGCCGCAAAGCGTGTCGAGACGCAATTTTGGAATGGAATTTAACCCAGATAAGCACAGTAACTTTATATTTATGAGGTACCGAAGAATTGTGAGAAATTAGTAGTCACTACGCTAAGATGTTTGAAATGTAAAATCAGGGCAAAATGAAGTGCGATCTTGTCGAATGCTCAAATTATTCGTGCTGAATATTCGAATAAACCGAATATTTCACTTCTTTGAATATTCGAATAAACGAATATTCCACTTCTTTGAATATTCGATTATTCGAATAACCCGAATAATCCACTTCTTTGAATATTCGAATTATTCGAATATTCGAATATTATTCGAATAAACGAATATTCGGGCAACACTCTACTGGCTACCCCAGCGCAGGTGCACCGAGAGTCTGTGCCCTGCCTCGTATGCACATTAGAGTGTTGGAACGAATAATTTTTCTTGAATATTCGAATAGACGAATAATTCGAATTATCCACTTCTTTGAATATTCGATTATTCGAATAAACGAATATTCCACTTCTTTGAATATTCGATTATTCGAATAAACCGAATAATCCACTTCTTTGAATATTCGAATATTCGAATTATTCGAATATTCGAATATTTTTCGAATATATTCAAATAAACGAATATTCGGGCAACGCGCTATTGCGTACTATCCCATTCAATCCAGCATTCAAACCCGTAGAAGACGTCGTTTTTTCGTTACAGAATTCTTGATGACGAGGATGGGTGATCGATTTTGCCATATATCGACCCGTCGGGATAGAAGTCAACAGCATCAAATACTCACTCTTGACCCAAAATCTCCGGTTCTTTTTGATGAATTTTTCAAAGGAACGATTTTACTGTGGACAAGTCATGATTTGTCCAAGGCTGAGATCAGCTTTCCCGATCTCATCGCTGTTAATCAATAACCGTTTAGCTGAGCGTACCAGAACTCGATAGTTCAGTTCACAGTATCTTATAAATTTTTGAAGAGATACTGTGAACTATCTTTTTGCTGCTTGGAAGAAATTGCAGAAGTGAGCTTGGAATGAGGTCGACTTGCGTACCAAGTTCAACGCGTTCTCCACATGTCTGAAGCCTAACCTGAGAGCTGATGGAAGTGAGCTATTGTCAGCATTTTCGGAGCACCCCGTATATTAACGTTTTAGTTGAGTCTGAGAAATCCGGACCTCGCACGCAGCTTTGTGCTGCTAATCGTCTTACAAGTGTGTTTCGTGCAGACTCCACTCGACCTTTAGAACATCATTCTCCTCAGAAAAAATCGACAAAGCTCAGGAAACCAAAAATTGAGACCCTGAATATGTTCCGGAAGTCCGAGTTTAAAAGAAGTTGAATTTTGTCATTCGAAATGTGGATGTGAAAAAATTTCGAGTTTGCTAAGTGTACTCAGAATTGAAACAAAATGACTATAGAAGCCTTAGTACTCTTGACCTCGGAATCGATAAGGGTTTTTAAACATCAAACCAGCGGGCGGCTATCAATTTGCCCAAGTATGTGCTCTGTAAATCGTTTCCTGGAGCAACCCACTGTCCTTATCTGAGCAAAATCCGGTTCGCACTAGCGGACAACCGCTTCTGCAGTACTCATCGCGAAGATAGTGTGCCGGACCTAAGTGGGAGTGCGCCAGACGCCATAGAAAGTGTGAGGGACCCAAGTGGGCGTGCGCCGGACGCCGTAGAAAGTGTTCAAGACCCAAGTGGGAGTGCGCCAAACGCCATAGAAAGTGTGCGATACCCTAGTGGGAGTGCGCCAGACGCCATAGAAAGCGTGCGGGACCCAAGCGAGAGTGTGGAGGACGCCCCAGAAAGTGTGCTGGAACCAAGTGGGAGTGCGCCGGGCACCATAAAAGCTGTGCGGGACCCAAGTGGGGTCGCGCGGGACGCCGCTGAACGTGTGCGGGACCCACGTGGGCCGAGCGCCGTATGAAATGTGAGGGACCCAAGTCGGAGTGCGCAGAACGCCGTTGAAAGTGTGTGGAAACGAAGTGGGTGAGCGCAGGACACCAAAATCATTTTGTGCTTTAATCAAAGAACGTGAGACTCCTCTTTCCTCACGTCCCCTACCCCTTAGAAACTCATTTCAACTGCTTAATTGTTTATTCGCACTAACTTATCTGAATCGGGTTTATATATCATGGAAATGAGAGTTAATCAAAATCTGCATCCAGGAAACACAAACATTCTGGGGTGCGTTCCAAGAATGTTCCCACGACGCTTTGGGAGGAAAAATAGCCGTTTCATGGACAAATTTGCTTCCCTTGGCTACGAGTTATAACTGTAAATTGCCTCCACGCGGCAGTGGCTACGTTTCCATGGACGTGTTTCGCCACGGGAACGTTCTTGAAACGCACCCCTGCTTCATTAGGCAATAGAAGTAGCAGTAGCAGGGTGTCGGTTTGTCATGGGGGCGCTTACTAAATCTCAAACAGCGGTTGTCGTTATCATGACAGAAACGAATATAAATGAACTACCACGTCCAAATTCCGGGCCGCAATTGCGTCCCGACATGCTTTGCGGCCGCACGCGCTCGAGTCATTCGAGTCGCCAGCTCCAAAGCCGACTCGATGTGTCGTTTTTAAACAGTTTTCTATAATTTTGTTTAGTTTCCAGTCTCTAAAACCCACCTAGAGTCAACAGATCGGCAGCTGCGGCGCTGGAAACTCTTCCGACTCAAAAGCGCGCTGCCGCAAAGCGTGTCGAGACGCAATTGCGGACCGGAATTTGACCCAGATAAGCACAGTACTTTGCAAGGGAAGACGATTCTAGGAACGAGAAACACGCGTGAGAACTTCTGTACTCAACCTCATATAGTGCTAACGGATTTCGGTTTATTTGTCTTAAACTCAAGATGCCGGCGCAGCCGAAGCCTACGGCAGATACTGTACAGTAGTGTACATACTTGCTATAACGATATATTTATGAGATGCTGAAGAATTGCTAGAAACTACGATTCATTACTCTAAGATGTTTGAAATGTAAAATCAGTGCAATATGGTTTGCGACCTCATCGAATATTCAAAGTATTCTTGCTGAATATTCGAATATTCGAATAAACCGAATATTCCACTTCTTTGAATATTCGACTATTCGAATAAACGAATATTCCACTTTTTTGAATATTCGAGTATTCGAATAGCCCGAATAATCCACTTCTTTGAATATTCGAATATTCGAATTATTCGAATATTCGAATTTTATTCGAATAAACGAATATTCGGGCAACACTCTAATGCACATGCGCTTGATGGCGTCAGGGCAGCTAGCCCCAGCGGAGTGTATGCAATGACGTACCGTGCGCGCCATTTTACGGCTGAAACCTGTGATCGATAAGCCGAAACAGCTGACAATTTTTACCCCGTCGGCTCTGAGCCTTCTGTTTTTTTTACTTCCTACTGTTTACGTGCGGTTGAACATCTTGGATTCACTTTTTATTCATAATGTAGCATATTAATAAAAGATAAATATGTCTTAATTTCATTCACAGTTTTGAAATGTCATTTTATTTTTGAGTTCGCTCGTTATTTATGCCTGCTGCAAACTTCGTGTGAGTACCAACTTTTGAAAAAATCTTGTGATGTATTTAGAAAATCATGAGTGGTAGTCTGGCTCTAAATCCCATTTCGCCCACCGTTTTGCTCTACTTTAGAGCACGGTTCTCGATAAATTGTTTGATGTGCTATCCCCATGGAATGGTAGATTTGACCATACAAAAAGAAAATAAGTAAAAAAATTGGAGAAAAAAGGCTCAGGATTAAGTTATGGCTTGGTGTCCGCCCGCCCCCAGTAATCGAGATTTCTAAAAATGCCTGTATTGTCAACTTTCATTTTGCTTCTAAAGTAATTTCTGGGCACCTCTGAAGACTACTGATTACTTTACGAGCAAAAGAAAAGGTGGATAAACAATCATTAACGAAAATCTCGTCAATTAGGGGGCCGATCGACACCGGTAATTAACCATTGTACCTTGTTTTTAAGCATTTTTCCTCAAATTCCCGGGTTTTTTTCACTTATTTTTACTTTTGTGATGACCAAATCTACATTCTCATGAAGAGAGCTCAAAAATCATTTTATCGCGAACCCTGCCTTCAAAGTTACTTAGGTATGATTATCCGTCATTTCGCTCTCTTGACGTGTTAGCGCAGCTTGAAAAAAAAACATAAGAATAACATAAAGTTTCACGATTTCACACTGACATTTTCCACGAAATCTGAAGTTGAAGTTCAGAGTGTAAAGAAACTGATAACCAGTCATTGTTAACATAATTTTGTACTTTTCTCAGCTTAATACAGCGACCAAATTTTTTTTTCGCACTCGCTTGTTTTCTTTGACTGGGAGTAAAAGGACTGCAAGCTATTCACCCGTTGTTAAAACGTAAGAAGGAGAGCACAAAACAAAGGAAGGTAAGAAAGGATGCAAGCCGTTGACGGCCGATTATTACAGTAATTGAGCTCAGTTCTTTTTTCAAATAATGCCGAGGATTCTTTCCACGACGTGCGAGAAAATTTCTCAAGCATGCTTTTGATTTCGTGGTTTTAACCAACAAATATTCAAAAAAAGCATCGATTAGGAAAAATTCATTCGATTCCAACAGAAAATTTAGTTTAGCTTAATTCTTGAGCTGAAGGCGAATACCATGACGAAAGTTATCAACACGACGGTGAGCTAAAAATCTTATACTTGTATCGAAATTTTTTTTACATGTATTGAAATCAAATTCCTCCAAAAAATTTGGATTGATTTCCAAACAAAATTTTGTGAAACTTCCTTCTTTCTAAGGTTTTTCAGTAATGTGAAATTATAGTTCAGCAAGCCAAAGTTCAAAAAAAAACGCGGAATAAAGATGATGGGAGCAGTATGCTGGAAATTAAAAAAACCCCAAAGTTAATGCTAAAAGGGAGGAGTAGTGAAGGAAATCAATCGAGAATGGAATAATTTCTCTCTAGATGTGAAAATTTTAGGCAAAAAATGTTTACGAGAAGCTAAATAAAATATTATGTCGAGGAAAGTGACAGCAAGTCCTAAAAATGTTGGTTACTACATCATCGTATCATATTTCTGCTACGTTTCATCACTCTTGCCCCAGCCGGGGCAGCCGCTGCCCCAGCCTCCGAGCTGGGGCAGGTGGGGGCACTGCCTTTACCCTTGCCCCGGCGGCTTAGCATACCGATTTCGCTGCCCTGCATGCCCGCGCCTGCCCAAACCCCGAGATTCGCGTTGATGCATCCGGCCCCTGATTGCGTGGCGACATGAAAAATGGGCGTGGCCAAATGTTAAATGTTCAGGCCAAGTGCCCCCCCCCCTGCTGCGACAGCACTGGTTACGGTTGGTATACGGCGATGTGGTCAAGTTCACCGATGTGTTTAACCTTTTCACATAAGCAGTCCCTCAGGGTGATGATCATGAGTCTGTTTCCCGATTTTCAGAGGTTTCCTATGAAATATCCGAAAAATCAATAATATCGATCGGTAACGATCAAGAACGCATGATCGATTCAACGCCCAACCAAGGGCCTATGCTGACAAAAATGACCACTCTTGACCACGGTTTTTGAAATATCCTCAAAAATCAAAGAACTCGATGGAAACCGATCGATTCTTTGTGATGCCTCGAATGTCAAACTGAAGGACTTCCACTGAGAAATGATAGTCACTCTATACCACGTTCTGGAAGATATAGGCCCTAGTTATACATCGGCGTTTCGCTGCCGCTGGTTTTTGCGGGACGTCTACGACTGCTCAGATTTCGAAACTGACCAATAGCAGACATGCCGTGGAAGCCAGCAGCGGCGAAACGCTGGCGTATAACTAGCCCCATATCCGCAGAGTTCGATAGTATCGATCGGTACCTCATCGATAATTCGTGATGGGTTCAATTCCTTTGACCAGGAACTCCAACTGACCAAGCGGTCAGCCTGCATCTTCATCGAAGTGTGCCGCCTTAGCACTCAGCTGTAGTGATTTCTCACAGTATTCAGCCACAGTTTGAACACATTCTATCCATGTTCCACTATTTCATTCCCTGCGATGTAAAACATCGCGCCTGGACTGTATGTCGAGTGATTTCAAATCTACCACAACCGTCCAGAACTTACGCCTACGTCCAGGTGGTCGTTTCCAATCAGGATTTGGAAGCATTCTAAGAGCGTGTTGTACGAGACGATCGGGCGGTCTTCTTAAAATATGCTCGAACAAACAAAGGCGATCTTCCGTTGCCGCTTGAGATGGCGTTGGGAGATGTTGGCACCTCCTTCAAGTCAAGCGTTGAGTAAGGCGTCGATTTAGTTGTAGAGATCTTCGTTGTGGCACATCCGCGGCCAGAAATATCCGAGCAAACGTCTAAACAGCTTCCTCTCCGTGCAATCCAACCTTTCCATCTGCGTCTTCGGTGCTGCCCACGTCTCCGATCCGTACATCATCATAGGGCGAATAGCGGATAAGTAGACGCGCAACTTGACTTCCTTCGCAACGGGGGTAGACCACAAACACTTGGTTAGAGAATTGAATGCAGACGTAGCTTTCGCACTTCGTTGTCGGATATCCGCTGCATAACTACCATCGTTCTTTAGCAAACAGCCCAAATGACAGAAATCGTCCACCAGTTCGATACGTTGTCCGTCCACACAAATTCCCGTTGAAGGCCTTTGAAAGATCCACGTCTGCCTGCATTTGTCGGGACGAATACGAAGTCTATTGGCTGCGGCATATTTAGAAACGAGGTTCACAATCCTTCGTAGTTTTGCGATGTTTTCAGCGAATTACACAATGTTGTCTGCGTACTCCAGGCCGACGAAAAAGCGTCCCGATAGTGTTAGTCTCACGTCCGCAGGAAACTGTTCTGCAACTCTATGCATGATGTCATCAACGGCGAAGGTGAATAGAAAGGGTCTTGAGGAGTACGAACTGCTGCTGTAGTTTTTTTTTTCATGTCCTCGATTAGTCGAACCTACTTTTCCGGGACTCCATCGGCTCGCAGAGCGTTGAGCAATCGGTCACGATTAGAAGAGTCGAATGAGGCGTCAAAGCTTAAAAAGGCAAGCTGTAATGGCTCGAATAGCGCTGCCACGATTCAGTAACCCTTTTCACGACGAACACTGTCGATCATTCAAGTCGAAAACCAGCTTGCTCCTCTCTGGTCGTCTCTTCTTGATGTTTGATGAGTTTCTTCGAGAATAATACGTCCTGTACATGACGCTGGGTAGAGAGATGTAGAAGGACCAATAGTAAGCACGCACAATCGCGGTTTATGAAATACCGGCGGAAGTCGACATAATCAATTGGTACCGATAGATATTGTGTGATGAGTGCAACTTCTAAAATTCAATATCTACTTGATGACCCTCAGTTGACTGGCTGCAGAATCGTTTCCGCGTTCGAGTTTCTATTAATGCTGGAGACAGGGTTCCATGTCCCACAGGTCATGGAAGCCTCTCTCAGGCACCCAACGCTATAGCAACTCGAATGCGGAAGCGGTTTCTGATCCTCCCAATAGTGCGCCTGTGGATGAACTGGATTGACATTAGGCGGTCGGGTGGAGATGTGGACAGATTTTTTCGGAAATCGATATATGTGCCACTTGCCTATCTATTGGTACAATCCGTATCAGTTTTGATCGGCCGTTCAAAATGCATACGAAAATTTTCGAAAACAGCCACACGCACATGCGCGGAGGGACGCAACTGCTCTATAGATAAGGATTGTGTATTGACTATAATAGTTTCAGATTTCGATTAGTGCTCTGATAGGCATGGCCGCTGCACTTCTTCTAGCTTTATTGAGAAGGTAACATCATGACAGTATGGCATTGATGCCTGAAAACGAGTCTTCCTGCACTCATCCGTTGATTACTTGGTTTCCTCACTGCTCTCTCATTCCTCCGTCTCATTCTTGTCGTGTTTCTTGAAGCTGATCGCCGAAACTATACAGGGTGAATGTATATATGTATGTGTACATATGGAGCATGAACTGGTATCCTTTCAATAATGACAGCTTACGTACAAAGTTGCTATCTATAACATTGTGTGAAATTAATTTATTTGTAACCTAGCTGCTTTAAATTTCTGTGCAGGATGTGATAGTTTATTTGCATCTAGTTGGTCCGGTGTTTTCTTAAATAGGGAACTACGGTTGTAATTGTCTTGGATAAAACTGGCTGTAACATCTTGTACATTCAAATTTTCAAATGTACACCGTTTGCGTAAGATTCGAGTTGGCGGCGGAACACGAAAAATCTAACACGTCTTTTATTGGCTGAATCGGTGGAGACCATGTTTCATGGCGAAAATCACTAGGGTCCATCGCGCGTGTGTTCACACCCTCTCGCTGTCTCTCCCCTCGCTCCGGACACTCACGCGAAGGAACAAAATAAATTACGCCCTAAAATGTAGTGTTCGAACTTTTATAGACGATCATTGCTGCTACTCAATGCAACCGATCTCCTAGTGAGGTGCAATACCGCTCGTGACTTGTGGGGTAAATGCGAGTCATCGCGAGTTCGGCGCACTCGTTTTAATGCAGTGTTCACGATAATAGTCAAATTCGAGATTATCTGCCAGAGCAATTGCTTGGCCCCCGGGTAGAGCCGAAATGACGAAAAATATGGGAAAAAACTAATCAGAGGCACATAAGTCCTGTACTCTCTTTCCGCTCCCGTACTCTGTGTGTGTGATGTTTGTTGTGACGTGACAATGAAATCTGTTGTGAACCCGTCCTTTGAAAGATCATAAAACGATGCGATGCGGGTTTGATTCCTGCCTGACAATTAAGTTTTGTATTCAACCCAGCAACCACGTGATCTCTTGTGATTATATACCATGCAATAAAAAGGCATTAAGTACTCAAAAACATCTCTACTCCTTGTTGTTCCTTTATCTCCTTCGTGCCCTGTTTTGCATCAGAAGATCTTCAATTTTCGATTCACCCTTTTCCATCGACCCCAGAGAAACATGCTCATCCAACCGGACAACTAGTCCAGGCATAGAACAATGTCACTAAGGCATTTTAGGTAGCATCTGGTGGCCGTTATTTTGGTGAGAAACTCGGGAATGAAAATTATGGTAGACACTATAGAGAGCACCGAGGACTCGAGTTCGAATAAATTTCCGGACTTTTCGAACGAAATTTTATTCGAAAATTCGACTATCCGGTAAAGGTGAGGTTGTTCGAACATTAGTCGAGTTCGACTAAAGCAGAAGGCCCTCGAGACTATCGACTTTGCGTAAGAGTATGCGTTGCCTAAGATTCGCAGGATATCCTAGATACTCTGTGCTACAGTGCCAATGTACAATAGTAGCACTCGCAGGATTCGATGTGAGGGCGCGTGGTGAAGCATTCTCGTGTCCTTAGCGTCCCTTTTTGCTGACTATCTTCAAAGGCAGCGTTCATGATGATCATCCTCGTTGACTTTCTACAGTGAAATGATAGGCGAGGAGGATCCTAGGCTCCCAGTGTCGAAAGAACGGTAAAAAACGAGTCAGGAGCGGCAAAACAACGGCTGCAAACAAGCGTTTTGGTGTCCCAGACACGCCCCGGGCTCCAGATCCGCCCCTCGGAATGAACAAATGAAGACTCAGATTACAGGAATGATCAAGGCAAGGAAGTGGTGATAAGTGAGCTGATCGCTTCATTACACTAATAGGTATCATCCATCTAGCGGTCATTTCCTCCACGCTGCAAAAGTCAACGTAAACAAGGGAGGGCCCATTTTTACTCAAAAACACGTCTTTCGTTTTCTTTTTAAGCATGCCTATATTGGGCACCAGACCTTCTGTAAGCCGTGGAGATATCGGAAATGAAATTCATCGTGAAACACTGCCTTTAAATTCGATTTCTTTCTGATACTAAAAATTATTCGAGATCCGGGTAAGAAGGGCTACCGAATGTGGGGCAAAAATTTCATTATACCGTAGAGTGAACAGATACAGTATGCATGACGGTCTGGAAATTAAATCCCAAACTCTTTATTGAAATTCAAACCTTAGCAGGCATTATATTGCTGGATAGCCCTCCTCACAAGGACCAAATAACTTTTCAGAACTGAGAAAGTTAATTTGAAGGAAAATACTGAAGGACGATGCCAAGGAAGCAAAAAACGCAGCGAGTATGCACTACCTATAAAAATGAAAACAAGTTACGTGTAATATAAATGTAACTTAATTGAATGTCTCAAGTAACTTACATTTAAATTACAAGTAGCATGCATTTATAGAACACGTAGCTCAAATTTACATTTCATGTAAGTTACACTCATGTTACATGTAACTTACATTTATATATATTTATCATGGGTGGATAGCACGCGACGCAGACTATACGTGAGGTAGAGAACGCTTTCACATCACACGCTACGCGAAAAACGCTATGCAGGCCCTCCCTGTCAGTGGGATCTAGTACCTTAAACTTGGGTCATTGAACCGACAGCAACGCCAGTCGTCAGCCTGATCCGAGAATGCGTCGTATACTCCCTTCAGAAACATCCTTGTAGACGATTCAAGTTACTTGCAACTTATCTTGTGCCATTTAAGTTACATGCAACTTATCCGATGCGCATTGCACGCAGAACCTCGTCGATATGTTGCATGTAACATAATTGACCTGAGATAAGTCACAAGTAACTTGCATCCGCTTAGATATGTTACAAGTAACTTGTTTTCCGCCGTTTTTGTTACAAGTAACTTGCCTTCATTTTTCTGAGTAGGTCTGAGGACAGTGGTCAGTTTGATGGTCTCCCTACTCCAATGAAATGTTTTATATAGGCCAGAGACGAACAGTGTAAGAGAGCCCTGTTTTTTTTGCAGGTCTCCTTGAAACTCTCGAGTTGAACCTTAGCGCCGAATGAATTCAATCACCTTGGGTGCTTTGTCCGAATGAGATTTTCGCCCGCGCGGTCGGCGTGCGTGTCGAGCGGTAGTCGCGAAGACGTTTCTTGGGCCTATGAAGGGATCAGCAGGTATGTTAGACGAATGGTGAATATTATCCCAGCCAGCTTTTCGCAGCCGCGGAGAGGCTTCTCCAAAAAATAGCTTCCTCGATGGCCGCTTGACACGCACGACGACCGCGTGGGCGAACAGTTTCCTTCGGGCAGACCATATACAATGCCCGCGCTAAGTTTTGTGAAAACGGGGAGCATCTGGCAAACTTGGCAAAAAACGTCCGATGCATGTAACTTTTTTGAATGAAGACTTTTTCTAATTCTTAAAACGCTATCATATTCACAGATCAAATTGCTACCTAATTATGTAACCTGTGTGCCAAATTTCCCTAAAATCGCTTTGTTTTTGAAGAAAATAGTTTTTGCAATCGGTTTTCAAAAAAGTCGCGCGCGGCGAAGTGCGGCGAAACTTTGAGCAGTAATTGTACAAGTAATGGAAGAGCAATCTGTGGGCTTTCTTTATAAATTAAGTGCAGGTGAGAGAATCTCAAGGATGGTGTTTGTTGAATTCTCGAAATCCTTCATTAAACACGCCCGAGAGCTACCTGAAAATCGGAGTTTTATTGCGAAAGCCCTGGGTTCTTAAATGAAGGATTTCGAAAATTCAACTTACGCAAACCTTGAGATGCTCTCAACTGCACCTAATTTATGAAGAAAGCATGCAGATTGCTCTTCCATTACTTGTACAATTACTGCTCAAAGTTTCGCCTCACTTCGCCGCGCGCGACGTTTTTGAAAAACCATTGCAAAAACTATTTCCTTCAAAACAAAGCGATTTTAGGGAACTACGGCCTACAAATCATATAATTAGGTAGTAATTTGATTTCTGAATATGATAGCGTTTTCAGAATTTTAAGTAGTCTTCATTCAAAAAAGTTACATGCATCGGACGCTTTTTCGCCATGTTTGCCAAATGCTCCCCGTTTTTACAAAACTTAGCGCGGGTATTGTATGTAGCACTTGTTGCACGAATAAATTTCTCGGTTGATTGCTTCGGTGAAGATTTACCGAGCAGTTGAGTGAGAGCGGCGCTGCGGCTTCGGTGGTGCAGTGCGACAAGGCGCTCTCCCGGAAAGGGAATATGCTGGTTCAATCTCGCCCGGAGCCAAGCGTTTTGCGATCAACTCAACACCTTGTGTAAGCGTACCATAACGTGCACTGCGACGTTAAACTGCAGTTACGGCCAAAAACTTCCAAAAATCGTGTAAGACTTAACTACGGCATCATCTTGACAGGTCTACGACTGTTAGATAGTCTCTGACGGTATACCTGTTTCATCCCGTTATGCGCGTGAAAGGATGATTGCTTCGGTGAAGATTTACCGAGCAGTTGAGTGAGAGCGGCGCTGGGGCTTCGGTGGTGCAGTGCGATAAGGCGCTTCCCCGGAAAGGGAATATGCTGGTTCAATCTCGCCCGGAGCCAAGCGTTTTGCGATCAACTCAACACCTTGTGTAAACGTACCATAACGTGCACTGCGACGTTAAACTGCAGTTACGGCAAAAAAAACTTCCAAAAATCGTGTAAGACTTAACTAGGGCATCATCTTGACAGGTCTACGACTGTTAGATAGTCTCTGACGGTATACCTGTTTCATCCCGTTATGCGTGTGAAAGGATGATTGCTTCGGTGAAGATTTACCGAGCAGTTGAGTGAGAGCGGCGTTGGGGTTTCGGTGATGCAGTGCGATAAGGCGCTTCCCCGGAAAGGGAATATGCTGGTTCAATCTCGCCCGGAGCCAAGCGTTTTGCGATCAACTCAACACCTTGTGTAAATAAATTTCTGATAAACTTCATTCAATGGGCAAGTATCAGTTGTCGAGATCATCAACGTTATTAGCACGGTGTTGGGTCTATATTTCTGAGACCCAATCTGGGCGCGATTTTCTTCCATATTGAATGTCGTTTATGATTTTGTAAACCCTGAAAGAAGAAAAGACTCTAGCCGACTTTATCAATCAGAAAAATATAATTCGACTTACCTTTGCATGATTGACTTGTCTTGATCTAACGGTGGCAGTCGAATAGTTTCTTCACGACCATCGACTTTGTACAAAATCGTATCCACTGGAGACACGACCACGGCCGTTCCGGACCCAAAGACTTCAAGCACCTATAACGCATGGATAGGGATAAGATTCATATGTGTTTCCCGGTCCTGGACATTGAAATTACGAAAAACCGGGTAGATATTCGAATTGCTAACCCGATTCTCCTTGGATGCTTTTAGGAGCTCATCCATTGTGAGATCACGTTCCGTCATCTTTACAGTGTTCATCTCACGTACGAGTTCCACTATGGAATGCCGCGTAACGCCGGGCAAAATTAGACCTGAACCTTCGATTTTTTTTGCTTAGGGTGACTGATCAAACGTCGTGCGTCTTCTTCACCGTCTGCAGTGTGCTGCTTTTGGTTTCTTTGTTTTGATTTTTCTCGATATTTTGCGCTTTGTTTAGGAAAATGTTATATAAATAGTAGTACAGAAAATACAGAAGTTGCATATTTCACAAAAATGCAAAAATTACGCAAAATTAAGATTTTCCGCAAATCTGTTTTGGTGCTGCCATCTTGCTCTATGAGTGGTCGAATGCTTCAGCAACAATAAACTGATTTGGTGCTCTGACAGGGACGGAAATGAGAAATTTCAGATAATCCGTACTAGGACGACACATTCGCTTTTTAAAGGCACAGCAAACCCAGAAAATTATTTTCAAATTGCCATGCTGATCTTGTCGAGAGTCACACGCTGAACACAGTGGTATCTCTGAAATCGTCCAAGACCCACTATGAATAGAGTTCTGACTCCTTAAAGATGCCTATATTTTGAGTGTAAAAAAGTGGTGGACGAGTTGTCACCGGCCTGTGTTTCTCTTCATTCGCAATCGTTGAGCGAGAGCGAGCCGGGAGAAGGAGACAGCCCGGCAATGGACTGAAGAATGAAAACTCGTTCAGAATTCATCCATCCATTCAGCCGCCATGGAGTTCCGAAATCTGGTAGGGAGTGTGGCTCGTGGTGGTGAGCGAAGGAGGTCGAGCCAGTGGTGGTCGCTTACATCTCGCTTATTTGGAGGAATTGAGATCTGAATTCCAACATTTCCGACGATCAAATAAAAATTACAAAATTCATATCTGAAGATGCATTGTGTCTTTAAGCTACTTCACGGAGGCGCTGCTCGTCGGAAATGTCTCCAGGCGGGTTGTCTCCGCTCCAAAGGAGTCTATATTGGGCGTAGTTGTGATCGCGGATCTTTTACGCCCGAGCAAAGGGGGTGGTGGTCATAATGTTTTACTGTCCTCCTCGGGGCCAAGGTCCGGTCCGCATTTGAGGACTACGGCTGTTGCATCATGCGTTGCGTGATAATCGTGCTGGGACCACATGGTCCCGGCACGATTTACCTTTCTCCCAGCGCGATTAAGACGTGTCGCATGATGCAACTGCCGTAGTCCGCAATTGCGGACCGGAATTTGATTCCGAGAACGATAGTATAAGCGCAAAAGAGGCGGGGAAATCGTGGAGGAGTGAAGAACGTGATTGGATGAAACACGGGGTAGCGACACGCACCTTTAAAGGCACAGTCCAAGCTTGTGGGTAAAATTTAATATTATGGTCCGGGAGATGTATGTAACAACCCTGCCAAACGCGAAATCTCAACCCTTCAGAATAATCGAGAAAATCGAGCATCCCGTTCGCTCCGCCCATATCGAAGTTTCTGGTCTGTTTCAATAGGGACGAGACGTGCCATGGACTTTGATCAAAATCTACGTTCTTCCATTTGTTATCGGTCTCTCTTAACTGTGTGGTCTGCTCCGTAGCGCTGGCTGCGATGCGAACAACGAGGAAAACGGGCTCGAGACAACTGGTCCTCGAATTTCTCATAGTCTTAATTCACAATTTTTGATTGGCCATAACTCCTTTGTAGTGGGTTCTGAGCGATTCTAAAGACAACATTGTAATCAGCCCAAAATCCCCATCGAGATAAGCAAATAAACTGGACAACGATTCTGAGGTTGAACTGTGCTTTTAAATCTGGCCATGATCTCCTCCTTTGACGCGGCTAAACACTGCCACGACGACGTGTCTTAATGAGTCTAGACCGCAAAAAGTTAAGGGAGGGGGGACGATGGAGAAGCGAAGGGCCGTGCCGTCGCGACTGGAGGACAAGTTAGTGGCTGGCCAACTCTACGCTTCTGACGGCTCCCTTTTCTTCTCCTGTCTGTGGCATGTGTGATAGCCAATCACAGCCCTCCGCTCCTTCCCTTCTTCTCCCGCTCTTTTCAAGGATTTAGGGCGTATTTGTGAGTAGATCGTGTAGCTTTCCTGTGTAAGGGCGCCTACAGAGTTCTGCCAACTGCGAATTGTGACAAAGATAGGCAATAAAGGGCAGCTATGGAGCGTCGCAACTGCTTAACACTGTCGCAACTGCCCTATCAACAATCCCTCACCGCTTTCCAGTGTAGGTGTAATCAGCTCTTCTTCGCCTTTTTCGTTCTTCCAGAAAATGAATATGTTCATCGCGCCGGCCTCTGTTACCTAAACTTATGATAGTAGTCTTTTGCTCAGGACATAAACACCTACAGTCTGCACGCGACGCACTGGTACTTTGCGCTTCTCATTGCGTTTTGGCGCAAACTCGGTGTACGTAGTTTATAACGAATGCGCACCGTGTTTGCGCCAGCGAACAATATGGAACGCAGTGCCATCCATGTCGACTGTATACTACGTCCGGTTCTTCGCCCGACCCCTCACCCACTGTTTGCCCAATCAATTTTTGACGCTTTTAGAAGCTTTGAACAATAAATTTTCGTGAAGGATTGAAAACTACTGACGTAGTGTTCAGGTCCGGACAGCCACAACACCTGACTGCAGCCTTCCTTCTCCGCCTCTTTCGCTACCCACATAGTTGGCGCATAGTTGGAGCCCATCTTGTATGCACCGACACCTCCTTTGGAAGCACGCACGAACCTTGCATCGGCTAGCAGTTTGATTGGCTAGAAAATAAAGCAGAACTTAAATCTGTATGTGTGATTTAGAAATATAGGAGCTTACAGAGAACCCTGTACTGAAGTATGATCCCGCTGGTCCAGTGATAACGAAAAGCTTTGCTTGATTGGAGGCGGATACAGCCATACCCGGTTCGGTACCTATCAGAGTTGGCCGAATGTAGAGCGCTCCAACACTCGAGTCGGGGATCCAGGCTTGATCGATACGGACCTATGAAAGATTGTTGTTTTCTTAGACTAAAGCAAGAAGAGTTGTGATCCAATAAATTACCAGGTCATTGATACACTTGAGGAGCTCGACTCCGTCGAAATCAGGCAGTGCGGCTCGTATAGCCGTGCGTCGCATACGAGCCATATTGAGCTCGGGACGGAATAACCTAATACGGCCATCAACGCCTCGATACGCTTTCATTCCCTCAAACAATTCACAGGCGTAGTGAAACACCTGAAACAGATCAGGGGCAGTAACATGCGATCCATATCTGATGTCCATTGACGTCAGAAGTGGGTCAATATCAGTCACTCAAATGTGCGATTGTGTATACCTTAGATTATTCAATACTAGTTTGATCAATACATCAAATGAAAAATTTCCAATAGCGAAGTAAAACTGAGAAAAACGAAAAATGGAAAATTACAACACAATTTTTCTAAAATTGAGTAAACTAAGAAAAAGAGAACTAAGAAGAGGTATGAAACTATTTGGGGGGGGGACTCAGGATTCAGTTGGAGAATGAATGATTCCGCTTTCAGAAGTCAAACTATTTCCATGCAGTCTCCACGAAAACAATGGCTGATAACACTATCAGGCATATGATATCAGCCCAAATTTTCATTTTCATGAATGAATCATTCCATTTTCTCGAGTGCCACCCCCGCCCCTAAATACCAGGCCGTCCAATAATTCCTGTCCGAAAATTTTCAAAACTCTATAATTTTCCTTAGAAGTGTTATAATATCAGGAAAATTTAAGAACCTTCTAAAAGGTTCTCCAAAGTTCTACGCTAGGGGTATATAAGGCGCAGTCGCCGCGTCTAGCTAAAATGGACCAAGGTCGAATTCGTACGTTCGTGTACTACGAGTGGCTGCTGGGCAACGACACGGGCACCGCGGTCGCCATCATCTGCAGAGCGTGCAAGGAGGGTGCAGTGTCCCAAAGCACAGTCAGCCGCTGGTTCAATCGTTTAGAGAGCGGCGACAGGAGCCTCGAGGACAGGGAGCACAGCGGGAGGCCTTCTACGGTGGATTATGACGAAGTCCGTCGCTGTATGAAGGGGAAGCCGGAAGCCACCACCCGTGAACTGGCGGCGACGCTCTGCTGCAGCAAGTCCACCATCCACAGTCGACTCAACTTACTCGGCTACCACAAAGTTCTGGCCCGTTGGATCCCCCACCGTCTGACGGACGCCAACAAGCAGAGCCGCGTGGCCGTCTGCCAGTCCCTCCTCCTCCGTCCGCAACGCAAGGAGTTTCTCGAGGACCTGGTCACTGGGGATGAGAGCTGGGTCCTCTACGACAACGTCGCCTACCGTGCCGTCTGGATCCCGCGCGGAGAAGAGCCGCCGACGACGCCGAAAGCCGACCTGCACCCGCTGAAGATCATGCTCTGCTGCTGGTGGGACACCAAGGGCATGCTGTACTTCGGGCTGCTCCCGCAAGGCAGGACGGTCACCGCCTCCATCTACACCGATCAGCTTGAGAAACTAGCCTCCGCCATCCGAGAAAAGCGTCCCCGACGGGCCTCGCTCCACCTGCGGCACGACAACGCGCGCCCCCACGTGGCGAAGGAGACCCAGCAGAAGTTGGCGCCGCTCGGCTGGGAGACGGTTGCCCATCCGCCGTATTCCCCGGACCTCACCCCCTCCGACTACCACTTGTTCCACCCGCTGAAGGCCGGAAGAAAATTCACCAACTACGACAACCTCAAATCCGACATCGCGGACTTCTTCGAGTCGCAGCCCCCGGAGTTCTGGGCGAAGGGCATCGGCGACCTGCCCAATCGATGGGCCACTGTTGTGGATAACTGTGGTGATTTTATTGTTGATTATACTTGTTTTTTCAATATAATTGAAAAAAAATAAAAATGGTGAAATTTTCGGACAAGAATTGTTGGACAACCTGGTAGTTTGAAGCCCACAGTCGCTCATTTCAATGTCTGTTATTTCCTCACTTTTCACACGCTCGATTAATTGTGTCAACCTTATACGCCATGTCAGCGAGCAAGCCATGTGAAGATCAAAAAGAAAGAGCACTTGATGAAGATTCCACAACCATCTTCAAGTTTGGAGGTCGCCTACGTTGAAGCGCGTTGTGGGCGCAAACTTTGTTAGGGGTGGGGACACAGAATTAAGGCGAAAATTGAAGGATACCGCTTCCATATATCGAAGTATGGTTTGTATCTTATCTCTAGGAAGCTGCGTCGCGGCTATTATCACGAGTTCGAGTATGAAGCTCCGGCGAACCGCTCTGCTTCTGAACAAATCATACGTATCGATCAAACGTGTTCAGACAGGTAATTTTAGGTAGACATGTTTTGCCACTTCGACAGGCATGTTTAACGTTAAGAGCCGAACGGTTCCCCGAAGCTCTATACCGCTATTCCTATTATCACGCTGTTTTGGCGCGGAGCAGTTGTTTCTCCATTTCTACCATTGTGTTTTGCCAAAAACAAGCGCTCGACTTTTATGACAAAGCTATCATAGCAGCGTCGCTGCTTCCCCTAACAAGAGATTGACGATATTTCCATGGAGTCTCCACGAAAGCAAAGACTGATAACTCTATCAGATATCTGATATCGGAGAAACTTCCGGTGCACTTCCAGATTGAATGACCTACAGTGCAGTCCACGAAATTTCGCACATCTATGTTCATCTACTTCAGAAGCGGTTGGCGAAGATGAATATAGACGAAGGGGTATGATATACTTTGTCGCACTCATGAGCGACAGGCATGCAATCTAGCACAAATCGCGGCGGGACCAGCAACGGCATCGGTCATCATAGGAACAGTCATCGTGCCTCTGTCGCAGCGACGTGGCGCGGAGGGCTGACACGCTGCAAATGTGCCGATGCCTGTCGCTGTCACTGTGCAGAGCGATGCGACTGTGTGTCGCAAAAGTATGCTCGCCAGCGGTTGAGCGGGAGCGGTTGTGCTGCAGTGAGTTTCATACACATTGATCTCCGATAAACCGCTTCTCATTGATAAGTAGATGTGGAACTACTGGTGGACTACACTATACTGTACTTGTTTCGATTCAGCTGGATGAGAAAAATCGACTTTTTATTTTTGAAAGTCGAATATTTGAAAAAGGGCGATATCCGACTATAGTCGAAAAGTCGGCTATTCGAAAAAGTGCGATATCCGACTGCAGTCGAATAGTCAATAATTGAAAAACTCAAAGCACTCAGAATTCAATTGAATAATGAATGATACCGCTCTGAGGAATCACAAGAACGATTTTAGTGTGCTAGCGAAGAGTAGGTACCGTAATCTTAGCCACGAAATTAAATGCTCAGCCGCTGTTGTTTGCAGATCAAACAACTTATTTGACGGCAACTAATAATTTTTTCACCTTTTTATAGCTCCATGTGTTTTTTGATTAGTATTGACGAACGGACCGTTGCACTCTAACAAAATGGGGTACTACAGTGTCCGAAACTTAATTTAGGAATTGGTGCTATCGCCTTAGGGAGTGGGGGCACATGGCTGTTGCGTTTGGCCACGCCCATTTTTCCGTGCAGCAACGGCTGTCCTGATTTTGGAAGGGGAGGAAAACACGGGTTGGTGTTATAAATTCGTTTTAACACGGGAAAATGGGCGTGGCCAAGTGCGATAGCCAAGTGTCCTCCCCTCTGCTGCGATAACACCCGGCCTGTTTGTGAACCTCTTCAAAAAGCCCATAAGGGATGATGAGGGTTCAAAAATTATTAATCGAGGATTGGAACTAATTGGGGGGTCACTTAAGATTCAACAAGATTATGGATTTTTGAAGAGCTTATAATCAAAACGTCAGATCTTTCAAATAGAGGCACTGTTTTCGCGTGCGAGAAGCTTAGTTTGCTTCGAGCTTCTTTTCTTTTTAGTCAATCTGGATGTATATTAATTACTTTCACTAGCGAGACCTAGCGAAGTTTTCGCTCAAAAAAATTTTCACGTCCGCTAGCTTCCTGAGGCAGATTATTCTGATAAAACGGTGTTGACTGCCTTCCGTATATCCGAAAGTTGTTGTCCGTATGGACTCTCCTGAGCAGAACTGGCTGCCGGACATTTATAGCAGGGCGTAGGGTATAAAAAACGTGGCATAAAAAAAGCAAATCATAAGAAGCCAGCGGCAGATCGTCAGTTTTTACCGGCATCTTATTTACGACCCCTTTCGTCTGTAATGTACCCAAGCTATTATTCTCGCTCTACCTTCCCTGTCATGTTAAGAAAAAAGCACTCGCATTTCAGATGTGGTTTCCCTTGTTGACCAACATCATGCCTTTGTTCTCAATAAATGAAATGTGTCCGTTGATGTTTATGTTTTTGTGAAGCAGATTTTCATAAGCTTAGACGAAGTTAGTGAATCAAAATGACTTAGCGGTTGTAATGTGTGACGAACAGAGAATATGCGGAAGTGGAGCTGCTGCTTCTTTTGTCAGAATGGCGAGGAAGTGTCTCCAGAGTTTCGCGTACTCCTCAAAACGCGCTGCACGCTTCTCAAGATACATGATTTCATATCTGTTTTCTTCGCTACACAAAGGCTAAGATTTCGCATGAAAAAATTGACAAAAAGTCGCAGTTTCAATTCTCCTCTCTTGACGACCTCGTGCACACTTCCACTGCGGCCCTGCGAACTTTCTATGACGTCCTGCACATTCCCATCTGGGCCCTGAACACATTTCACGACGTCCTGTACACCCATACTGTGGTATTGCACCCATTCCATGACGTCCTGTACATTCTTACTGGGGACCTGCGCACTTTCTATGATGTCCTGCACACTTCCATTGTGGTCCTGCACACTCCCACTGGGGTGCTGCACACTTCGGATACGTCCTGCACACTCCCACTGGGATCCTGCACACTTCTTCCGACGTTCGGCACACTCCCACTGGGGTCCTGCACACTTTATATGACGTTCTGCACACTCCCATTCGAGTTTTGCACACTCCCACTGGGGTCCTGCACACTTTCTATGACGTCCTGCACACTCCCACTGGGGTCCTGCACACTTCCTCCGACGTTCTGCACACTCCCACTGGGGTTTTGCACATTTTATATGACTTTCTGCACACTCCCATTCGGGTTTTGCACACTCCCACTGGGGTCCTGCACACCTTCTATGACGTCCTGCACTCTCCCACTGGGGTCCTGCACACTTCCTCCGACGTTCTGCACACTCCCACTGGGGTCCTGCACACTTTATATGACGTTCTGCACACTCCCATTCGGGTTTTGCACACTCCCACTGGGGTCCTGCACACCTTCTATGACGTCCTGCACTCTCCCACTGGGGTCCTGCACACTTACTCCGACGTTCTGCACACTCCCACTGGGGTTTTGCACACTTTCTATGACGTCCTGCACACTCCCATTTGGGTCCTGCACACTCCCAGTGAGGTCCTGCACACTTTCTACGACGTCCTGCACACTCCCACTAGGGTCCTGCACACTCCCACTGGGGTCCTGCACACTCCCATTTGGGTCCTGCACACTTTCAATGACGTCCTCCTCATTCTCACTGGGGTACTGTACACTTTCCATGACGTCCTGCTCACTCCCACTGGGGTACTGCACACTTTCTATGACGTCCTGCTCACTCCCACTAGGGTCCTGCACACTTTCTATGACGTCCTGCTCACTCTCACTGGGGTCCTGCACAAACTCTATGACGTCCTGCTCACTCCCACTGGGGTGCTGCACGCTTTCTATGACGTCCTGCTCACTCCCACTGGGGTCCTGCACACTTTCTATGACGTCCTGCTCACTCCCACTGGGGTCCTGCACACTTTCTATGACGTCCTGCTCACTCTCACTGGGGTTCTGCACACTTTCTATGACGTCCTGCTCACTCCCACTGGGGTCCTGCACACTTTCTATGACGCCCTGCTCTCTCCCACTGGGGTCCTGTACACTTTCTATGATGTCCTGCACACTCCCACTGGGGTCCTGCGCACTCCCACTGAGGTCCTGCACACTATCGATAACGTCCTGCACACTCCTCAAACCCTGGCCGTTCTGAACGACGTCCCATCCACCACTATTAAATACGTCTCACCTTGATTAGAGCTTAGCCTTCCTAGCGCTAGAAGACTCATAGAAGTTTTCATGACCCAAGGCCAAAAGTGCGCCCCACGGACAAACTCGGTTGCCCCGAGGCGCGCAAGAGGTGGTTCAGGCTGACTTTTTGGTAATCGATGAGTGTCCCACCCACGCAAATGTTGGTACCATTTCATCCCTGTTTTGATCGGCCATTCCGGAGATCCACGGGAAAACACAATTACACACACACACACATACATACATACATACATACATACATACATACATACATACATACATAAAAACATCGGGACATAACTGCTTTAAGTATAAGGATGTTTCTGTTCCTCATTCATGATTGACAAATAAATGAATGAATGTTTTGAAGCAGAAACATGAGAAAATGATCCAGTAGCAGCACGCGAATACTCAGAAATTCGTGGGGAAGTTCCCGAGAACAACAGCAGAACTTCCCTCGAAACAACTGGGGAACTTCTCCCGAATTGTGGGGAGGCGAAGGGGACGTCTCGACAGCAGAGTAATAGGGGAAGTTCCCACAGCAGGAGTTCTCTTGTTCTCCCGACTGCAGGTCTTCCCGCGACCGTCCGACTGCAGATCTTCCCATTGTTCAATGATTGATCAAAAATCAGCTTGCTAGAACTCGCTGTTTTCGACAGTCTCCTGTTCCTCAAAAAGTGCAATCGGTCCAATAATATTCACCTTCGACTGAAGGTTATAGAGAAGCTTATTAGCTCCTCTGAAATCCAGACAGAGATGCCTTACGTAATTTTTGAGTGGCAGATCTACCCCCTCAACTTGCGAAGTGCGGTACGATCTCGCGACTAGCCCGTCTGAATCACCGTATACGCTGCGGCTTTGTTTTCGCGTTCATCATGTTCGGGGGGGAGGCCCAACAACCGTGAAGCGGACTTCCCTTGTTCTCCCCCGAAGTTGACTGTTTCGAGCGCCTTATTGTTGTGTATAATTCGAGGGAAGAGGGGCGAGACGTCCCCTCCGGGGGACGTCTCGCTCGACTGAGTGATAACGATCAAATCAGGTCTGTTGTCCTCGGGAACTTCCCCATGAATATATGAGTACCTTTTTTACCAGAGTGGGTAGTCTATTCCGAAAGAGCCGTTTTTCTTGCCAGAGTTTTCCATGTGTGGGCCCCAATATCTTGATATCTTTATCACCGGCGAGGCTGTTTCCGTATTCCCTAGTCTGTTCAGCTTCAGCTGCTCACCTCCAGAGAAAGACGGTGTGTGAATGAAAACACACCGCTCTCAATGTCTTTTATACCCTACCCTTTTATCAATTGCTTATCATCAATTTTGTTTACCGTGAGAATTTTGTGCCGATGGCAATTTATAATCGTCTCAAGATTCATTTAGGCCTCTTTCAGAGTTCGATCGCTGTGCCACGCGACGCGGTGATAAACATCAGCATCGATCGAGATCGCGTCGCACGTCGATCTGCATTAAAAACATGCCATCGCCGCGATCGCACTCTGAAAGAGGCCTTAGGGAAATGGAGATTTTCTCCACGGCGCCACGTATTAGGGGCTGAGCAGAGTGCCACCGCGGCGCGGCCTGATGATTGAGAGCCGTATTGATAGATCGCGGCGATCTATCAATTCGGCTCTCCATCATCAGACCGCGCCGCGCCGCGGTGGCACTCTGCTCAGCTTCTTAGAAACGTGCTGATCGTGTTAAATGAGTTAACGTGTTTGACACATGTTAAAAAGGTTTAATATCAATAATTTCATTATAAATCTTGAGTGCCCCCCCCAGCTAGTTTCATACCTTAATCGCCGTCCACTAGACGATTATAAATTGCCATCGGCACAAAATTCTCACGGTAAACAAAATTGATGATACCCAACTGATAAAGGGTAGGGTATAAAAGAAATTGAGAGCGGTGTGTTTTCATTCACACACCGTCATTCTCTGGAGGTGAGCGGCTGAAGCCGAACACACTAGGGATAAGGGAAACAGCCTCACCGGTGATGAAGATAATGCGAGATTAGGGCCTACTCATGGAAAACTCTGGTAAGAAAAACTACTTAACTTCCGTGAGGATTTTTCGCCGGTGTCAAATTATAAACCTCTCCGTCCATTCAGTTGTTTTGCCCGCAGCCAACACTCGCAACGCGTTTAATTTCACGGCAACGATTACGGTAGCTAACCTTCACTAGCACACTAAAATCGTTCTTGTTCAGGAATCGAAGTGAATATATTGGATTTCCAGGAGTCAATGAGTGACAATACTAAATCAGAACGTCGGAGGGCCGCGCCCCCGTACCCACCACTCAGCGAGGCGGCGCCCCCTCCGCGCCTGGCGCCCTACAGGTTCCCGCCCCAGCCCCATGACTCATAATGGGCGCGACGCCCGGACACCCAAGCAAAAGGGCGCGGAGCCCGGGCAGAACATCTCCGCGGTGTCATTGCTTGAATGATTGATTCCTTGTATAACAATTTCCGGGAGCCACCTCTCTCACACCCTGAGTGAGTGCTACTCTCTTCTCCAAAATTTTCCAAACCCCATTATGGGTGTCCAACTCAAGTCTAATCGATAGACTGGGAAACTTACCTTACTGCCACCTTGCAAAGTGCGCGATGATGTAAGTACTTACTCAGTGGTGCCTGCAGTGAAGTCACCATAAAATTGTGCTTCGTATGTGGTACGGGTTTGATTCTGGCGTTCAAGGTGTCATGCTATATGCCCGAGCAAACATGTTTTCCTCTGTTTCGAATTTTCTCTGCAGGACCAAGCTAACGAAATTTGGTGGCGCCCTTCCTCGCACCTGATGATTCTCCGCCCGCAAAACATGACCCCCGTCGCTCGCCCTTGCTCAGAACGTCGGAGGGCCGTGTGCCCGGGAATTTCCGACCAAGGGCGAGCGGAGAATCATCAGGCGCGAGGCGGGGGCGCCACCAAATTTCGTTAGCTCAGTCCTGCAGGGAAAATTCGAAACAGAGGAAAACATGCTCGCTCAGGCAAATCGTATTACACGTTGAACGCTAGAATCAAACCCGTGCCACATACGGAGCACAATTTTATGATAAGTTCACTGCAGGCAGCCTCGAGTAAGTACTTACATCATCGCGCACTTCGCGCGGTGGCAGTAGGGTAAGTTCCCCAGTCTATCGAATAGACTTGAATGGGACACCCACCATGGGGTTTCGAAATGTTTGGAGAAAGGTAGAGCACCCGCCCAGGGTGTGGGAGGGATGGTTCCCGCAGATCGTTATACAAGGAATCAATCACTTAAGCGATGACACCGCGGAAATGTTCTGCCCGGGCCCCTCACCCTTTCGCTTGAATGTCCGGGCTTCGCGCTTAATATGAGTCATGGGGCTGGGGCGGGGACCTGTTGGGGGCCAGGCGCGGAGGGGGGCCCCGCCTCGCTGAGGGGTGGGTACGGGGACGCGGCTCTCCGACGTTCTGAGTGGTCGAAAATTCCCGGGCACACGGCCGTCCGACGTTTTGAGAACACATATCTTTTATCGGAAGTAACTTTCATTCTCATGGATGAATCTTCAGTGCCCACCCCACTAGGTTTGCACCCAAATTTAGTTTCTAGCACACATTATGTTGTTGTACAGCCGGCATGGGTCCCAGTGATACTTTGCGTTCCCTCATTGAAGGCTGGCGCATACTCGGTGCGCCTATGTTATAGCATATGGCACCGAGCTTGCGCCAACCTTCAATAGCGAACGCAAAGTATCATTAGGATCCATGCCGACGACACAGCTCTCCTCTCCGTCGCTCTAAATAACTTTTCAGAGCAGAAAAAGTTGGTTTTGAGTGGAGTTATTAAGAAAAGGGTGACAAATACGCAAACGCGCGCCTTCGTGCTTTCTCTGACCGAATCCTACAGGTGTTACTGTACAACAGATCCACTAGTCAACCGATCTCTAATCTGCTGTGTCGTAGTAAACTCCAAATACCGTGCGGTACCGATTTCCACAAGGGCATGAAATGATAATATCAGTTGCATTGCTATATCAGACCGACTGGCTCAACCTCTCAAACGGAAATTGCAGAGTATTTCATGGCTTGGTGGCAATCGGTACCGCACGGTATTTTTCGTCTAGTCTGTGTCGTTAGTGCGAATAGAAGACAGTAAAGTAGAAACTACGCTGGACTCACTTTGCAGCCAGGATCAAGCGAGAAATTACTGTATGGAACGATTTTTGGGTCTCTCCAACCATTCTTTGCACACCAATCCACTTCGAGTAAGTGATCCGAGAATAAAGTTCCAAAACCGAGTGGTTCTCCCTGAATAAAAAAACTAGCCTGCTCCGATAAATTACTGTCTGTGTATCAATAATATCGAGTAAAGAACCCGCCTTTTTCGGGAGTGGCTTCTTTTCTGACGCTTTCGCCTCTGTGATTGAAAGGTTCTTATGAAAGAATGTTTTCGTGTGGTCACCAGAGCTGAAAGTCATAACATTTTCAGAGAAAATCATTTGCCGAATTCCTCATCGCCGGGTCAAACAGCTGAATTTTACAGCGGGGGTTATTTTCTACGAACTAGAATCTACCACCTTGTCGAAAAATGTCCTACCTCAAATGTCGGCTGAATAGCAACTGTAGAAAGCATTCTTGCAGACGACGTCGTGGTGCAGGGATCATTGTCACTAAACGTCTTGAAGTTAATTAGTTGGGGCGGTTAATTTCTCCTGCGGGTTATCAAACGCATGGAAGAGCGCATCCTAATCTTCCTAATAGCCTGTTTCCCCTCTGCATCATTGAGGATGGCCAAAACGAGAATACCTATTCTCTGAGGAGTGCCTCAGGAGATGTCGTGATGGCTTGTGAACCAAGCTGTCGACTGAAACGAATGAATCCTAACCTCTCTAGAGTTCACCATCGGATGAGCTGCTCCTTGATAATGATCAATAGTAAACAGTGCTTTATACCGTCATGAAACTTTTGCGAGAGCGATTATCAGTAGGAAAGTGAGAAATCAGGTGCCCTTATAGCGGTATAAGACATCTAGTCTCTGGCGAACCCCTACAATACCCGCACTACTTTTCTCAAAAAGCTACAAAAGTCGCGACTTTCGCGACTTTTCGTCATAACTTGGGTAAAAAAAAGCACGTCATTTTTTTCACAATTTCTACTCGCAGATGGTTTTTTTCCATCGGTTTTCTTTTCCTTTTCCTTATGTTAATGTTCATCCAAAAGACCAATGAATTTGTTCCTACCACAAATTGACCGTCATTTGTCTTTGTGACGTAGAAAACGGCTTTTTTCGAGTCTTTTCCCCATACGAGGGTAAGTTTAAGCGCTCCAACAAACTTCATTTAAAAGCAGTGTCCACGATAAAATCAGTCTCCGAGTTTTCACCGGAAAGCGAAAGGTCCGAGTTCAACTTTACCAGTATTGTTGAAAAATCGGATTGGAACAAGCCCCGAAGAGCCCCAGAGGATCCTATAATGCCCTAATTGTGAGTGTTCCGCTTACGCAACGCCCACTCCTTTCAACAGCCTCTGATCCGTAATGAACTGGAAAACCCATTTTAAGGAAACAATACATTCAGGGGGCTATGCTCCACTCCACTTAACTAAACTTACCCCATTTGATGATCGATTACCTTCTCAAACTAAAATTTTGAGTTGGACAACTTTATCGGTAGCCGTTGAGGGATTGGGCGTTGCGTGAGAGGAACACTTAAATCTGGACCGTATAGGGCTCGTTCGCGCTCATTTTCAGTCGTTTTTTCAACGTTTCTGGTTAAATAGGGCTCGAACCTCTTGACTTTCGGTGAAAACTCGGAAACTTATTCTATCGTGGACATTGCCTTTGAGCCCGAGATGCGTCAAAAACCGGTTTCGTGTCAGCCAGTGATACTTCTTCACCATCACCGTCTAGGTTGAAGCCTCGACTCCGCGCATCCTGGAGAAGTTCAAAGCCTAGTTTTGATTGCATCGCTGCTGTTTTTCATCGCAGCGATTTCACACCCGCTGCTGCAGCGATGTAGCAGCGGCAGCGATTCTGTTTATTTTGCATAGTCTCACAGATGATCGAAGAAATTCAATAAATCAGTGAAATTATATGCTGGTAGTTATCAATAACACGTTTCGACCCGCAAACACTGACCTTGTCATGTGAAAGGGTCAACGTTCACTAGGCGAAGCGTGTCATTCGCTGGCAATCGCTCCATCGCTACCATTCTGACCGCGATGGAGTGACGGTCAGCCACCAATGAGAATCGTTCTTCAAGCAGCGATGCAGTAAACGATAGGATTTCGTCGCCGCGACCCAGCGATGTAGGATGTTTGCCACGAAGCTATCACAGTTGGGGCGGCTTTCCATTACGTGCGATGAGAAAGGAACACTTGTCCCTCGCATGGCCCCAGCGACCACCTGCTGTCAAAACTAGGGTTAACTCTGAGAGTTTTGGGATATAGCCAAGAAATAGCCCACCAGGCTCCGCAGCGGCTGCTGGTGGGCTATTTCTCGGCCAATGCTCGGCCAAAAGCACGTTGTCCGCGAAATAGCCGAGAATTAGCCCACCAGGAGCCGCTGCGGAGCCTGGTGAGCTATGTCTCGGCTATTACTCGGCTATTTCCCGGCAACTGGTGGTCTTCACACAGACACGAATCTGGAAATCAAGTCTTTATCCACAATCACAGACAACGTTTCCGTCAATCATTACTATTGTAATGTGTTCTATAAGAAGACGTACAATATTGAGGTCTCCTCGTGTCGGTTTCCCAAATACACGATGAAGCCAAACATCAGAAGACATTTCTGGTAAAACCGCAAAGTAGGGCTTAGTTCCCTCGAGACTATTGTTCCATCTCTGCACATGATAAAGATGTAGGAAATAATCATAAGAAACTAGTGACTCCGTACCTTGTCTGGGAACTGAATTTGCAGCCATCAATATTGATAATGGCTTGAATTTTCACTATATGAAAGCCGAGTTCGACAGATGATTCCATGTTCTGCTGAGAAGAAATATTCTGGTTGTCAGAAGAGAGAATAAGAAACATGTGAGGCGTACATACCGTGAAATACGCCGATATCCTATCATCCGAGCTCATGAGCGTCTCATTGTGAGTAGATTTCTTCAAAATTCCATCAATTTAAGCATTGGGCAGTCCTTGCAATCTACTCAATACGTCCGTATATCACTACGAAGCGCCGTCCTGCCATGGTTGATCGTCGCCCGGTATGCCTACAAAAATACGTTCAGGTACCCTTTCGGAACATACGACTCACTCTGGTAAAAAAGGTGTACGCATGCTGCTACGGGATCATTTTTTTGATGTTTTTGCTTCTAAACATGTAGAAGCACAGAGCAACATGTGAAATGTATGCAAAGAACATATATGAAACACCACGAAAATTCAATTCTTCTAGGTGGGTCGTCTAGTCCGAAAGAGTACCTAAGTTCATAAAAAGATGAAGCAGTAATAACAGGCGATTAAGAAACTCAACTTCACCTGTAGCATTCCGGAATTCTGGAGTGAAGCACCGCTCAGCAGCACTAGAAAGTTCACCATCGGATAGACCGTTCATAACTTAAATGAGCTCAACTAAGCTGAACTAAACTAGACCTAAGCAGACCAAATATTTGGCGGCTGTTTCGCGGCGAGCATTATTTGGCGGCTATTTCGCGGCTAGCTTTATTTAGCGGCTATTTCGCGGCGAGCATCATTTGACGGCTATTTCGCGGCTATTACGCGGCGAGCAGGCATTTCGCGGCTAGTTCTCGGCTTTTTCTCGGCTTAAACTCTCAGAGGAGGGGGAGTATACTAATCTGCGAACCAGTGTCAAGCAACGCTTGTACTGACGCCCTAAAATGTTAATATTTCTCAGGGTCATTTCTCCCGCTAGTTCACTACCTACTACCGTCCTGCACGACCATGCATCGATAGTTGCAGTGAGGATTCTAGTGTTACCTGAGCTTTTGCTGACCCGCCGTTTTCTTTGTCTAGTGCGCTAGTAGACCAATGTTTTAGACATTCTTTCTGAAAATGACTCAAACCATTGCAGTTCCTACAACGTTTATCAACTTTATAGGAGTTGGGCGGGTTTGTGCTAGGCGGAAACTTTGGTTGAACAGCGCTGGGCATTTCTCTATCCACTACCTGAGGATGCGTTATGGCACTGTGTCCTACGCGCTCAAAAGGCTGTATCCTCTTCTGGTTTTTACGCATAGTTTAGGCCACTGCTCTACTGGGTTCTATACACTGCGCGAGTGACTTCACCTTTTCGTATGCCTCTTCACCAAACGCCTGTTCCATGGTAGAAAACAGTTGAAGATACTCGGGCCAGTCCATTAACTGTGCAACTTCCCCTGCTCGTGTCATGGATAGCTCATGTTCTTCCAGATACAGGTAGCTAGCCGTTGTGAGGATCTTTAACCTAACGCAGTATTCCGTCACAGACCCAATTTTCCTGGGCTGCTTGAGCTGCATGTCGGCTTCCATACGCCTTGCGGATTCATGTTCACCTTCAATTTCCCTCTTAAGGCGGCCACGCATTCTTGAAAAGATGCAGTTTTGATGTAGTTAAGAAGCGCTTGGAACACAGCTTCAGGGTAACCTTCAAGTTTTGACACCAGGAGACATCGACCATTCATTTGATAATACCAGTTCCAGATATTTCAATCGAAAACTTCTGAGAAATTCATCAAGTTTCTTCCCCTGCAGATCAGAAAATATCGGCACGTCTGGTAGCGCCATCGCCGCGAGCACACCGGCCCTCACTTCAAGGCTATCGGGTCTTATCTCTGTAGAAGGTAACTCACCTCGGTGGCGGTGCTGGTGCAACGTCAATGAGTTCGTGGCCGTGTCCGCCGTGTCTCTCCGCGGTCTCTCGGCGTTGTTGTAGATCTGAAAACGCATCTGATTGGGATGCTTATTCACTGAAACATTCATTCTCTGCATTTTCGATCTAACTGACTGACCTTCTCCAGCCCTCGCAGGATCAAATGCAGCCATGTATGTGGCAGCTGGCACCTCATCTCTATTGAGTTGTTCGTACACTGCTCGAAACATCTCGTTTCTTGACGAGGAAGGCCCTGCCGCTGACGAGGTTGCTTTCTGGAAGATGGACTCTTCAGGTTCCACCAGTACACCACGTTTTTGTTTTGTGCTCAGTATTGGTGTTTTCGGGGCCAAACGATCTGATTCATTCACTTCCGGCGCAGCACTTGGTGACCCAATGTCGCCTAGTGACGGGTTCTGAAGCACTGACCCGATACTATGCAAAGACCCCAACCTCTCAGCAACGCTAAAAATTTTCGGCACTATCCTAGACGAGGGGGGGGGCATTCAGGATTTAGGTCAGAAATGAAGTGATCCACCGATCGGTAACGCTATCGGTAAAGCATTTCTATAGATGTTTAATAGAAGCAATGCTTGGCAGCAATATCAAGCATTTTCAAGCAGGCTTTTTGTTCATTTCTATGGGTGAATTTTGGGTGCCCCCCCCCCGTCTAGGATAGTCCCCAATTTTCTTTAGTTCAACCAAAATTGTTTACATTGCGTTCTGAAGGTGGCTTTCTAGTCAGCATTTAATCCTCGGCCTTCTTTTGTGCCTTTCTCGTGACACCAATACTGAGCTCATTTACCATACTCTGAGGTACAATACCCACCCTAATTCTTGTAAAAAAGACGCGGAAGACGCGGAGGCGCGTCTTCCGCGTCTTTTCGTCTTTTCGTCATAACTTGGTTGCTAGCGGACTAAAGTGTATAGAAAGTTTAATCAATCGACTCAAGACGTCGAGACGAACACAATGGTATATTTTTCAATATTCGAGGGATAAATTTGTCATCCTTCATTTGCTGAAGTACCTAAGGCGAGCCATAAACGGGCGAGTCTCCGCCAATTGCGCTGAGTCATTAACGAGCAGTGTACTGTATGACGCTGTTTACGCACCATACATGTGTTTGAGACATATCTATCGTAGAAATCCGGAAATCTCCAAAATGGAGTTTTTCCCTCGAAATTTTCCCCGGTCGAGAAGCTTTGAGCGAATTAAGCCGAAAACTTTGAAAAATCGACTAATAAATCACAGACTCGTTATCAGCGCCCCAAAAAACCTTCCTGGAAGAATTTTAACTCAAATCTGGAACATTTTTCTAACACGCTTCAGAGCCCTCAAATTGGTATAAACAAACGCCCAACCAAAAATCAGCACAAGTCCAAAACGCTATCAGTCTGTGAAAAGTTAGGAAAATGTGCCTTCAACCAAAATTTGCTCAGTGGGGAGTTTTGGACGTTCAACACAAGCACGAGGTCCGTTTCCGGATTCCCTTAACACTTATGCGCGTTTTTAATAGAGAAAAGGCGGGAGATACGAACCTTGACAGACTATAACTTTTTTGCGAAGATGTCCGTTGCAAAATCCAAATTCAGATTCGAAGAGAGCGTGCCAGAGTTGACTAGAAAACATTGATCAGCTTTCTGGGAACACCATGCGAGGTTCCCTAGTATCTACACCATGGTAATGGACGCGTGTACAGACTCGCCCGGCAAAGTTGAGGCCAATTTAATCCGCTCCGCCATAGGCCCACCGCTGGAGTATTCCGTCTACGCAAGCGCATGACGCGCGTTGAAAGTATCCATACTCCA
This sequence comes from Aplectana chamaeleonis, assembly GCA_029168955.1. NCBI lineage: Eukaryota > Metazoa > Nematoda > Chromadorea > Rhabditida > Cosmocercidae > Aplectana > Aplectana chamaeleonis. The sequence continues at coordinate 425,495 of JAPDOI010000234.1, forward strand.
ACGCCATGCCCACCCGTGACGCGTAGGCGTTGAGGAGTATTAACCTGATTTCAAGAGAATTTCATTTTGACTTCGATTTTCGATAGATTACGGTGGGTACACGGTGTTTCGGTCAAGGTCTCAGCTTTGGTTCGGAATTCTCTGTGGCGATTTTCGGGGTTCTAAATCCGAATTTGAGGTCCATTTACCGATCTCCAAAATGCTAAGATAGGTTACACCATCTGAATTGCATTTTTTCTACCGTCACGGTCACGTACAGTAAACCCCGGAATATCAAGAAACGGACCCAAGATTTGGGTCCGTTTCTTTTCTTTTTTTTTTGCGCCCGTGCTGTGCCTCCTCCCCCCCCATTTTTTCTCACTGTCTTGACCTTTGGCGTCGTTTACACTCCCGCCGCTGAGCGGCGCTGCGGAATGCGATCCTACAATATCGATCGTGCCGCACCGCGCGATCAATATTACAGGAATCCACTGTGCCGCGTCGCTCGGCGGCGGAAGTATAAACGACCCTATTGCCCCGTGCAGGCACGTGAAGGACCAAACTAAATTTGCCTTCGAAACGGAGAATACATTAACTAGAGACATGAAATCTATGAGAAGCGGCGTATTCAACAGAGTGTGTGGGGGGAGGTAAAAACATTTGGCCGAGAATTAAAAATTCGAAATGTCACAAGGTATCTGAGTTGAAGACTTCCCATAAAAAGGCATTAAATATTCTATAAACATCGAATTTTGGAACGTATTTTTTGATAGAAGCTAACGGGCACTCCCCGAGGCTCGTAAGGCGCTATTCGTACTCCTCAACGCCAGCGCGGGCGTGGCGTTAGAGTATGAATACTTTCTACGCGCGTCACGCGCGTGCCGCGCTACCCTTATGAGAACTCTAGCGGCGACGCCATGGTGGAGCGGAAAAAAGTGGGCCTCAGCTTTTCAAGACAAGCAAACTCTGTACACTACTTCACCATCATATATAGTAGCGGAGCATAGTGATGGAATTACTTTTTATGAAATGGAATGAACTTGATGATGTACTACCAGGCCGTCCAATAGTTCCTGTCCAAAAATTTTCAAAATTCTATAATTTTCCTCAGAAGTGTTATAATATCAGGCAAGTGTAAGAACCTTCTAGGAGGTTCTCCAAAGTTCTACGCTAGGGGAATATAAGGCACAGTCGCCGCCTCTAGCTACCAGTACAAGCTAAAATGGATCAAGGCTGAATTCGTACGTTCGTGTACTACGAGTGGCTGCTGGGCAACGACACGGGCACCGCGGTCGCCAACATCTGCAGAGCGTGCAAGGAGGATGCAGTGTCCCAACGCACAGTCAGACGCTGGTTCAATCGTTTCGAGAGCGGCGACACGAGCCTCGAGGACAGGGAGCACAGCGGGAGGCCTTCTACGGTGGATGATGACGAAGTCCGTCGCTGTATCAAGGAGAAGCCGGAAGCCACCACCCGTGAACTGGTGACGACGCTCGGCTGCAGCAAGTCCACCATCCACAATCGACTCAACTTACTCGGCTACCACAAAGTTCTGGCCCGTTGGATCCCCCCACCGTCTGACGGACGCCAACAAGCAGAGCCACGTGGCCGTCTGCCAGTCCCTCCTCTTTCGTCCGCATCGCAAGGAGTTTCTCGGACCTGGTCACTGGGGATGAGAGCTGGGTCCTCTACGACAACGTCGCCCGCCGTGCCGTCTGGATCCAGCGCGGAGAAGAGCCGCCGACGACGCCGAAAGCCGACCTGCGCCCGCTGAAGATCATGCTCTGCTGCTGGTGGGACACCAAGGGCATACTGTACTTCAAGCTGCTCCCGCAAGCCAGGACGGTCACCGAATCCATCTACACCGATCAGCTCGAGAAACTAGCCGCCGCCATCCGAGAAAAGCGTCCCCGACGGGCCTCGATCCACCTGCTGCACGACAACGCGCGCCCCCACGTGGCGAAGGAGACTCGGCAGAAGTTGGCGACGCTCGGCTGGGAGACGATTGCCCATCCGCCGTATTCCCCGGACCTCGCCCCCTCCGACTACCACTTGTTCCGCCCGCTGAAGCACCATTTGGCCGGAAGAAAATTCACCAACTACGACAACCTCAAATCCGACATCGCGGACTTCTTCGAGTCGCAGCCCCCGGAGTTCCGGGCGAAGGGCATCGGCGACCTGCCCAATCGATGCGCCACTGTTGTGGATAACTGTGGTGATTATATTGTTGATTAGACTTGTTTTTCAATAAAGTTGAAAAAATTTAAAATGGTGAAATTTTCGGACAAGAATTATTGGACAACCTGGTAGTTAAGAAAATGATGAAAAATTCATTACGGCGGTTGCCGCCATGGCGGAGCGGGCGACACGCGCATGACGCGCGGGTGTGTCGTCAGGCCATTCAAACTCCAGCGCCACACCCAAGCGTCCCGCGCGTGCTGCGCTGACGTTGAGGAGAATGAATGGCGCCTAAGTAGTGTGGGGCAGCGTCCCTACGTTGCTATTACGCGAAATTGATGGTCATCGAAAGCGTACGATTTGCTAGGCGCTCATGGCGCTTACGCTCGCTATCGCGCGCTCACGTCCGCTCTCCCTCGCTAACGCCCGCCCTCGCTCGCTCACGCCATGTTTGAAAAAGATGTCAAGTTTCATGCATATTGCTTCCTTCCTAACGCATCAAGTCTCGAACCTTGTTCAAATGAAATTTCTGAAAAGTCTCCACCTACGGGATGACGTGAAACTTTTCGACATTTTCCAAAAAAAAAATAGCCTCCAACGGTGGATTGTAGCTCCGACGATGTACGGAATAGCGATCTGTTTGACCCTGAGCACGTGATCAGATCACTCCTGGCAGAAAATCTGCCCGTTATAGCCAAATTCTCCGGGACAGCCTTTTTTGTGCTTCGCAAATGCCGGTGTAACGGACTCGTAGCGGGAGCCAACTCTTTCTAAATGGCGGCAGGATGAGCCTTCTGAAATCACGGCTGGATTCACTTTTCTTTCGCGAAATCGTTTTAATCTGCATCTGTCAGTACCACTCAGGTAAAACTAGTTGTCCAGAATATGTCGAGAAGTTGTCGAGAATCGGTCGAGAATCGAGAAGTTGTTCAGAAAGTGGTGAGAAGTTGTCGAGAATTCACGGCACATCGACCTTGAGCCGGCTGTTTATCGACAATAAATTATTTGGCCAAACTCTGGAGTATCACATTTATATGGGAGTTTGAAAGTTTTCAAATTTTGAAATATCTGTTTTACCGGAAGATTGCATTTTCAAGAAATCAAAATTCAAAAGTTTTCACGATTCCAAGTACCGAACATTCTTTTTGATGATCCGTAACTGGAACAATGGGATTTTAGCGATCATTATTCGAAAAGTTGTTCCAGAAATATTAAGATGACGTTGAGCATTAAGAATATTCATTCGAACAAATCTTGAGTGATTCAGTTCTGGCTTAAATATGAACATCTTAACCTTGTAGTAATTCTTTGGCCTGGGTAAGTGTGACCCGAGCCTTGTGTTGGTACATGAGCGAGGCCAGTCTTCTCATCCTGGGGTATTAACGGGCACCACCGCAGGTAATTCCCAATGCAGCTCTGCTGACCCGTTACCGTTGACGAGGCGTCCAGTATTTACCTGTATGGACTCCGCCCACGGTTGGCTACTTGAAGCGCACATGTCCTACTATGCTGGCTTCTGTAACTACCGTTGATTTGTGTGTTTTTTTATATTAGATTCATTTAGGAATTTGGATTTTGGTTTTTTCTCAAACATCGGGTTCATTAGAGCAATTCAATTACTCCTTTTCTAATACATTCCATTCATTCGAGAGACTAAATTAATCGTTTCCAAGAATAATGTAGTAGTTGAAGTATTCAATTTTTCGCTTTTCTCCTTCGAATATTATGGTAAACAAAAAAACCCAGAGGTTCGATTTTTTTTGAATTTTAGGCTAATTTCGGGTCACAACATCTGATTATTCGGCCAATGAAAAAAAGGTCAAAAATATTTGTGATGTGCTGAAACTTTGGATTTGGATATTTGGAAAGATTTCCCGAATATTCATTCCAATCGAATTCATAACGGGTATACAATTTTCTTCATTCATTTTTTTTTAATTTAAAGAAATTAAAAAAAAATTGTTAGGTCTGTCCTACCCGAATTTAGTCATTTATTCGGAAAATTGAAAAGGCCATTATTCGAGAATTTCTCTCCTACGGAAATTCAAAAACGCATTCTTGCTCAGAAAGGGCTTAGGTCTGAAAGATGAAAGTCGGATACTGCGTGAGAATGGCCTTGTATGAATGAAAAGCATTTGCATCTCTTCCCAAGTCCTTGATTCATGACGGACAAAATAGTTGATTTAGGTTTCCATTACGATAGTAAGCTAGATTTCTCGTAACACTATAGAGTGATTAGCAGAAGGGCTTCAACTAAGACCTATCAAATAATTAAGGGGTTGTCCGCAAAAAAAAAACAGATCTGTTTTATTGCAGGCCTATAAGACGTTTGTCAGGCCCATTGTAGAAAGTGGTACATCGGATTTTACTCCTCATAAGAAAAAAAGATGAGGAGTTGCTTGATTGAGTTCAAAATAATTATACGAGAAAACTTATAGTCACATACAACGGCTTCCTGCACCCGAAAGAAACGAAATTTTTGGGCTCCATTCATTGTCATCTAACCGGAAATTTACAGATGCTTGTTGGGTTTTGGAAATATTATCAGGGGCCGTATGCATGAACGACTTACCCGCGAGGTAAGGGTAAATGGTTCTCGGAATCTCTGCATCTTCTGTGCTCTATGCGTCTGTCTCGCTTCTCCGCGGAAAAACGAGACAGACGCATAGAGCACAGGAAATGCAGAGATTCCGAGTTACATTTACCCTTACCTCGCGGGTAAGTCGTTCATGCATGCGGCCCCTGGTCAGCTTTCCATACGCGCGTCAAAATTCTGTAAAGTCATTCCTTCGAGAACTAGAGGTTCTTCTCTCAAAATTTGGTATTCCAAACCGAAAGTAGGCACCAGGGCGCACTCATTTACAGTTCGTGCTGGATCGACTTAGAGTTCACGCAATCATTTTAATCTGATTAATGGACGGGGCTGCGATGGTAGATCACCCCGCGCGAATCAAAACCCCATTCCCCACTGAGGCCGCCAACCCCACACGGCCAGCCGCCTGGTCCATTCGTCAGACTAAAATGAAAACGGAAACTGTATCTTCTCTGAAGAGTGACATTTCTCTATCCCTCGAAAGTTTTTGCTCCTTCGAACGAATAGCAAAAAAGATTGTTTCGAAATTTTGAAATCGCGATGGCCGGAAATCTTTCCGAGCTCATGACTCGCGGCTGGTCACCTATACTATTTTACGATGCCAGGCATGCACATTCCCACATGCTATTAGATTTTCTCAGTACAGACCTATGCTTTTTATGCTTCCCTTGTTAGCCCAATCATTTTCTCAGTCAAAGTCCTTTATCCGGGAACAAATACTTCTCTAGAAGCTTTAAAATAAGTAAATATGTATTTACTACTGTTGAATTTAGTGCTTACAAGCTTATTTAAAAATTTACGCTTTTGATTCATTTTAGTCCTACAAATGTTGTGGAATATTTTCTCTTGGGAACATACCATTTCTTTAGAATTACATGTAGTTTTTATATTTTTTATTCTTATTTCCTTATTTTAAATGCATTCCTAGAGAAAATGTGGCGGATTCGCGAGAGGAGCAATCAGGCGAAAATTTGTCGAGATGCAGCCGAGGAGTAGTCGAGAATCCGGCGAAAAGTTGTGCTGAATTCGTACGAATTCTCGCCAGATTATCGACAATTTTTTTCACCTGAGCAGGCGCAGCATTTATGCGACTTCGTGTGGGTCGCGCGACTTTGTGGTAGGCTCACTGAATCGGTTCCGGCACTGACTGGCTCCAGCGGAGATTTGTACAGAGGGCACTATCAGTGGTGATAATAAACCAATACTGCGCGCCTGCGCGAATTGTTTCCAGTGACTGGGTCGTAAGGTGCGCCGTCCTCCGATTTTCAGTTATAAATTGGAGATACGGGATTTCTATATAGTGGTGCTGGGACCTCTCAGTGGTTGAAACGTTCATTTGGGCGCTAATTTCTTCCGACCTTTTCACCACTACGGGAACAAGCTACAAGCCAGGCGCGCGCTCGGCTCACGACACTGAGCAAAGAACAATCAATGCAAAGCCGTTCGTGTTTTCATCGTATATCCTCTGTAAAAGTCGTAAATCTCACGACTCATGGCACGAGCTGTGCGCGCGATTCTGCTCCCTCCGTCTGTCGTGCGCTCTTTCACGGTCTCTAACCTCCGCTCCGCACCAGCACGCGTAGAAACCATAAGAATTTCGCGGTTTTATAGCCTTTAACATCATATAGCGCAAAACGGCAAATTTTGCTCAGAAAAAAAGCAAATAACTCCACGGATTCTCATATTGCTTTTTCTCTCACCAAAAAAAAGGAGAAAAATCGACAAACACTCACTCTCAAGTATCGGGCTTTCATTCATATTTTTAATCATGTACATATATCATCTGTTTCGAAATGAAATTTATTTCTGTCCATCGCGTTCGTCTGCGCGCGTATGCAGCGTCTCTTTCTCCCCACACTTTCTCCCTGTCTCTGCCCTCGCTCCGCACAAGCGCGCAAAGGAACGAAGTAAATTTGGCTACGAACCAGAGGATATGTAGGTTCGCAGTTCAAACTAGGTTCTCTAACAATGAATGTTCCTTGTGTTTACCGACCTTGAATGTTTTGGAAAACATACATCTCTTCAGTTCATCCTTATTTTTCTTTCCACGAAGGTTTTTTTCTGCCTTAACTATTCTTATTTTCAAACCGTAGATTTTAACGACTAACGAAGATTTCGCCCGGTTAAACGACTAAGGCCTAGTACAAACTTCCCGCGATGGGCGACGCGAGATAGTGTTTGCTATATAGATCGACCGAAAATCGATATTGCTGATACGCGCTGTCTCGCGTCGTGGGAAGTGTGCACTAGGAATGACGAATTGCAAAATTTCTATTCCGCACATCCCTTGTCAGTACACATATATATAGTGCAGTAGTGAGGAGAGCTAATCGGTTAATCCGATCCTCTGATACCCTAGGTCAAACATTAGTACCTTAATTTGTAAGTCATTTCTCTTGTAACGTAAACCCCTTTTGATATTCTTATTACCTATAAGTGTTCTTCCCACCATTCGCTGCCCTTTCCGTGGAGTGTGGACCGATTTGCGTTTCAAGTTGCCTTCGTGTTTCTTCTGTTTGAACCATGACTGTTCATGAACGAGAAATTCACTGTTTAAATTTCGCGCCCGCGCATCGAGTTTCCCGCGTTGACTCGCGTGGGTGGGATTCTCGCCGGCGTCATTTAGGGCTTCCTGCCAGTCATTGGCAGCCACTTTTCCTGTTTCCGAATTACCACGTTTCCTTGGGTATTATTTCATGATCTGTTCGTTATCATTCAACGACTTTATTGTGGAAATAAAGAAACATACATATACACGTATGTGAATGAGATTCTTTGTTAAAGCAAAAAAAAGATGCATAACAATGGCAGAAGTGAGAAGGGGACAAAATATGATTTTTTTTTTGTTGCAGAGGAAATTTTTCTTTCTACAATTCGAATGACATCTTGTCTCAAGACCTTGTGAGCACCTTGTGAGCCCATTTCCGATGAACAGGGCTATCAGCCCTACCGAGGACAGTGTTTTTCCACTAATTCCTCTCCAAATTAAAGAGTGATTTGGGAGTATTCAGTTTATTGGAACCAAATAATATTTTTAGTCGCCGGTAAACCTACAACGCGACATTTAGCTGCTGGGGACCCGCGGAACCCTAAAGGGTGTGACCCCGTTAGAGAATCGGATTTTTTGGCCAGCGCCTCACCCTTTCGCAATAGAGCTTTGTCTATCTTCACCGTTGCAGATCTTTACGCTTTTCCTGAAGAACATGAAGGAAAGGGAGTCAATGAAAGGGAGAATTCTCTGAATCCTATTCATTGGTATAAATACAGTTTTGTGGCTCCAATACTAAAAAGCGCTTTCAAACAGATGCGAGAACAACGGATCGCTAAGCGTAGCGTCCAACCATTGGCGACTTTTCAAAACTACTTGAACCTCTTCTCGGATATTTTTTGAAAAGAGTGGCTAAAAATCACCCATTGCTGATATTTTTTTTATAAAACATGGGCATCAAAAAGTATCCACGGAATTCCCGAGGTGCGTGAGTTTTGGAATGAGCGGAATTCATCAGAATGTGCGAAATTCTCTTTAGCTTCGGAATCTGCGTGATAGAACCATTGTTCGCTGAAGGAGAACTGATTCCCCCTTTTTTCGCTCAACTTAGGCTCCATGCCAAACCGGTGTTTCCCTCCCCTTTTAAAATCAAAAGAGTTCAGAGGGATGAAAACAAAGACCTTACACATAAGGCATCCTTCATAGTCCTCACCGCAAGCGCGGGACGAACGGTGGACTATGAAACCTTTCACCGCGCGGCACGCGCGTGACGAGCGGGAAGTCGCTATGAAATCTCCGGCGGCACCGCCATGGCGGAGCGCTACGGCGGTGCTGGGTGGACTATAAAAGCACTTACCGCGTAAGCCGCGCGATAAGAAATTTCATAGTCCACCAATCTTCCCGCGCTTGCCGCGCTTGCGGTGAGTACTATGAAAGACGCCTAAAGTCTGGTTTTTCCTTTGAGCTGAACCCTGCTCCCAATAAAAATGCTGAGTTTGACCTCATAAACCTCCCAAACACACTGGTCGACGCTACAGAAAGATTTGTATCTCCTTTTAGTGGCACATTCTGTCATCTGGGGCCGAATGCATCATTGGGCCGGGTTGGGGTGGGGGCAGGGCAGTCTGCGCTCTTGAAAGAACTCTGTAAATCGTCAAATCAATCGTGCCCCAGCTGCCCCAACTCAGAGGCTGGGGCAGCTAGAGCAGCGAAAAACACAGCTGGGGCACGATTGATTAGATGATCTTCTGCCCTCGCACTGCGATCTTCAATGATGCCGACTGCCCTGCCCCTACCCCAACCCGGCGCGTTGATGCATCCGGCCCCTGAATTCTACGGTTAGGCGTTTTTGAATATCCACTGTCGATAAGTATCTTCACCGTAAACCCCTTCCGACTTTTCCGCAATTATCGATTTCACTGATTAATTGGCACAGAAATCCATGAAAAAATTTAATGGAAGATCGTCTGTAATACTCGCGTTCCGAATCGGTTTTCTCTATAGTTAGGTCCGTGGCTAGTTTCCTCTAGAAAAAACGTTAAAATCTAAACCGCGGCTGGCGCGAGCTGTTTACAGCTCACCGACCAACGTTAAACATCGCGGCTGGGATTCACTAACGCAAACCATGGACTACGGTTGGGTTTGCCTCCAGTCGCGTGCTATTTTCCCAGCAAACCCTACTATAGGTCCGCCGTTCATGAATCCCAGTCCAGTCTAGCGCTGGCAGGTGTGTTTGAAAGGCTTGTCTTGACATCTAAAGTAAAATAGTCCCAGCTCCTAGTCTTAGGCCTATTTTGGAGCTCCATTTCAGCGAGGCGCGATGAGATGCTTTCTGTGCGCTTTGATCGATAACGCGCCGCTCGTCGATTCGCGTATTAACCATGACGTCGCGCTGCATTGCCATGGAACTCCCAAAACCCTCTTAGGTTGCAATCAGAGTTCAATCTCGACGCGATTTTGCAATCAGTCTATGTGTTGATCGCTGCGTGTTCACAGTAAAGAGACGCGATACATTCGAAACGAAAATTTGCCTTCGCCAAACGTCCATCGCGTCTCCTTGCAATGCAATGTGACGCGATGGACGTCGCCCGTTGGGGAACTCGGAACTGCTTTTCTTCAGTGTTTTTTCATTAACACAACCAAATATCACACTGAAAGGAGTAAAATAAGCATATCCAGGATCACATGCCCGTAATTCGTACTTACGGAAAATGAGTAGGAAAAACTTTAAATTGCTAGGAAAAAATTGCCGTTTCTTGTTTACGAGAGATTGCGTACGCACGTGATTGCGCGTAATTGCCCCAAGCGTTCGCACCGCGCTCACTCCTTTCGTTGTAATTTTTTCGCGTCGCAATGACGTGTGCCATCGCGTCGCCTCGCGAAAACTCTGAACGCCGCTTTAGCCTCGAATGCGACTTTATTACTGTGTCTGAGCTCCATGATACAATAACGCGCTCTGTCGGTCCGCTAATCCTGGAATGGTGGGCTGGTGGTATTAATCGGGACAGGATGTTGACCAAATCTGCAAATATAGGATGTTGACCAAATCTTTGTCTGGCTTTTTTAGAATTGAACAATATATACAGCTTAATACAAGGTGTTGAGTTGATCGCGAAACGCTTGTCTCCGGGCGAGATTGAACCAGCATATTCCCTTTCCGGGGGAGCGCCTCATCGCACTGCACCACCAAAGTCCCAGCACCGCTCTCGCTCAACTGCTCTGTAAATGAAGAACGCTCCAACCAGTAATGCGGTCAGTAATGCAGTGTTCAATAATATTTTCGGTTTCAACATAACTAGCTGAAATGAAGGGTTTACTCTGTGACAGAGCTGAGTTTGTTAAGAAATGGTATAAAGATGAAAAAAAAATGAAAAATCTTTAAAGGCAACGATCAAAAGCGCATTGAACTTTTCAACAGAAATCGAAGGGTTCGAGGCTCATTGCAACAACAGTGTGGAAAACCGGCTCGAAACGAGCAACCAATAGCATTATACGGCACGGAAGTTGAATGTGTGGTGCTCGCCCCACCCACTTCCTCGGTCGCCACAGAGGAAGTGGGTGGGGCGGGCACACCACATTCAAGTTCTAGAAATGAAAAACGATTTCCTGCTCGCTTCTAGCTGACGTTGTTGTTGTAATGGGCTTCGTGCCGTCTTGTAGGCCGAATACACATAAAGAACGCGCCCAAGAGCAGTCCGGCTGCTTAAACGCACTGCACGCGGCGCATCAGCGACGACGTGAGCTTAGCGGCCTTCTGTCGCATTTACCAGTCGGACTGTCTTTAGGTGCTTCTCATTCTGTGAATTCGATCAGCATGCCCCTCGGAGCTCTTGAATTCAGGTGGAAATTCAAAGGCAGTTTTTCTCGTGAGCACTGAATCCAACTAGACTAGTTTTACTCCATTCCTGTAGTATCACAAGGAAAACCATTCAATCGTAGTTTGAAATGAGCGAAATTGAGAACCTTGAGCGTACTACTTGCTACTAACAATAGAGATTGTGAGTGAATCCGGTCATAACCTAAACCACGCGCTGCTGATCGCGGTGTGAATTGTCATTCGCCATCAAAGGACTAATCATCGCGTATTCTCACCTGAATGTCGTACCGGTATCGGCCACAGCATTTGGGTCGGCGCACACTCCCATTGCACCAAGCTTGCTTACGGTTTATTAATCGCCGCAAGCCTCGTTCAGAAAAAAAAAACCTTTGCAGGTCTATCGCACTCTGCACTGCTCAAAAAGACGCCCATCTTTTGGATCTCTAGGATTGATTCGTACGGAAACTTCAATTAGTGGGGAGGAATTACCAGAACTATCTCTTGCGATGGAAAAGCTTGCAGCTTTGTTGATCTTGATAGTGACTCCTCAAACTGACTAACCTGAGGCTTTCAAGTAGCTTTTGATATATAAGATTTTTCTTCCTGTAAAGGCTATTGAAACGCTAGGCACATAGCAACTGGCAGATATAGCATGGAATACGACATGACTAAGCAAATGTTGGTGTATTATAGCACAAAACAGATTTTGCCGTTTGCCGGTCGTTTTTGGGGTTTGCCGTTGCCGTTTGCCGAAATTTTAAATTCCTTTGCCGCACACCCCTGCTTGTGAGGCACCCACCCCACTGGCAATGTGGCATGGACGAAAACAAGAGTTGCCGATTTTGCTCGACAACCCCTCCGTGATATCAGTGTGCCTCTTTTTTATTGGCTAAGCTATGGAATTGCCCACTTTTGGAAATTTCCTGTAAATCTCTAAGGGACTTTGGGGATTTGAAAAAAGGATTATCATCGCTGTGTCCCATACCTACAACTGTCACCACATCGTTCTATAAATGCCCACGGGAACTGTAAGGTAAGATCTAGTAAGTCTATAAGAAGACGTTAACAGTGGCGGGAGAATTCGTGTTCGAAATTGGCGCCGGCTCGCAGCCGTCTGTCACGTCTAAAAAGGTTCGTGTTGACCTTTGACGCCGGCTACTGTTTTGCAATTTGTCTTCTTCTGATCTTCACATTTCCCTGTCGATGTATTAACATTTAACATTTATTACATACGCGTCAGCACATGTGAATAACAAAACCAAAAAAGCGAATCCTATACACATAACATACACCTTCCTTCTGGTTCCCGAAAATGAAAGCGGGTCCCGCGTGGAAAGCTTGCCTGAGTATCTGCTGAAGCACACGCGGGGCCCGCAGTCAATTTCTTTGCCGTCCTTTAACTTTCTTCCTTTTTCGAATTTTTTAGGATTAGGTTTTCGTTTTTGTTTTGTTAAATTGTTTCATTTTCAGGGGCCGTATGCATACCTCTCCCCGGCGGGGATCCGTCCCGGCAAGGGGGCGATCCCCGCGTGGGGACGCTCGGGGACGGACCGTATGCACATCTCATGCTCATCCCCCGGGGATGGCAGAGTGGCAGGGACGCAGAGGACGCACGGTGAAAATTAGGAGGGCACAGGCTGCGAGACGGTTGTTACTGGAGCGCGGTAGTGTACAACTCGTACCCGTTACTTGCATATATTCATGGCCGGCGAAAGCTTCTAGGAGATTCTAACATGTGGTAAAATACTTTTAGCTCAGCTACGGCCCCTTATGTATGGTTGTGAAACAGTACTGGTAAGACTGATTCTAACTCGAAACATTGAATGATCAGATTGTATTACCATACGCCACGAGAAAGAAGTGTCTGCGCCTTTTGCGTCATTCTTACAACTGCGTGATATTTTCTAACGAATCCTTTCGTTGCATCGAGCAATTGCTAGGTAATAACGCAGAAATAATGTGAATTAAGCGTAACGAAAAAAAAACTAATTCAATGAACAGAAAGTAGAGTAGCCGCCGATCCAAACACCTATGAGACCTGTGACGAGCTTTGCCAAATTCTGAAATTTTACGCAATAATTTCTGTATTACAAATGTGTATACAAGACATGCGTGCATCTCGGTAGTGACACCGCCCCTGAAATATTACCTGACGCTTTGACTAACATATAGTAGGCTAATGTCCGACAACTGTCGAATTTCCATCGAAATAAATATTCTTTTTGGTGGAATAACGCGCCCCATTCCATAACCGCGCTCTAATCCCATCGTCCCCTAGCAAATTCGTAGGGGGACGCCATCCCCGCAAAATGTGGGTGGAGCCCGTCCCCCAAAGATCGCGGGGAGAGTTGTGCATGCCGGGGATGACTCGAGGTCGTCCCCATCCCCGCTCGGGGAGAGGTATGCATACGGCCCCAGGGTGAGGGAGATTTTCAGGAACTGGGGGAGGACGGAGTACGGGGTGACGTCGGCGCCAACCGGCTGGCAGCAGTGACCGCCCTCGGCCGAGTCGCCCAGACAGCGTGATCGATGGCTCGCTGGCTCGATAATTGGCGGTCGGGGGAGATCACGCATGCGAGATCAGGGCCTGTGCATGGAACTCAGCCGTTTTTTCGAACAGAAAGAGTGACGATTTCATTTTTTTAAGTAAACAACCCCTGAGTTTTTTGAGGGGTTGAATTCGTTTGCATGTCAGAATCTCGCCCACCTGGGGTTCCAACTCCTTGAAAAAATCAGGAAAACCTTGCCTTCATGTCAGAATCTCGCCCGCCCTGGGTTCCAACCCCTTGAAAAAATCGTGAAAACTGCCTTCATGTCAGAATCTCGCCAACCCGGGGTTCCAACCCCTAGAAAAATCAGGAAAACTTCGCTTTCATGTCAAAAACTCGCCCACTCGGGGTTCTAACCCTTTGGAAAAATCAGGAAAACTTCGCCTTCATGTCAGTTTCTCACCCACCGGGTTCCAATCCCTTGAAAAGTTGGAGATTGTGTCCTCCTTAGCAAAGAACTTCAACCCTCAGAAAACTCGGGGCTATTTGCTTCAATATAGGAAATCGTGACCCTTTTTGTTCGAAAAAAAAAACGGCTGAGTTCCAGGCACAGGCTCTGATCTCGCATGCGCGATCTCCTCCGACCGCCAATTATCGAGCCATCGATCTCGCTCACGGTTGGGCAGGCTTGCGACAGGTCGCAACGGGGGGAGGTCGTAAAAATTCCGGGAATTTTTGAACAAAAATGAAACTTTGGGGGGGGGGTGGGCTCGTAAAGTTTTTGGAAAAAATGGCGTTTATCTTCCAACCACTTGGAAAAAATGGCGTTTATCTTCCAACCACTTGGAAAAAAAGAATGAGACAGTAGTAAGTCGCGTAGTAAGTAATTAGTAAGTAGATTCATTTTTTTCACATTTTTTCACAAGCCTTTCCACGAAAAATAACCGTTGCGACGGTCACAATTGTGGCTCAACGCCGATCCCAACAAGGATTGGCTTTAAAAAGGAGTAACTCTGCGAAGGTAGCGAGTTTTGTGGACTTCAAGATGTTAAAGAGATCTAGTACTAAATATAGGGGCACGATTTTGGTCGTGAAATTTGTTTCATCCCATCCCAAGGGGGGGGGGGTTGTAAAAAATTTGGTCCACAGAGGGTTCGTAAAATTTTGGTCACCGACCGCAACGGCATGCTCAACCATGATCTCGCTGTGTGGGCGACTCGGCCTAGAGCGGTCACTGCTGCCAGCTGACTGGCGCCGACGCCACCCCGTACTCCATCCTCCCCCTGTACCGCTTTTCAAGGTGTACAATGATACAACAAAGGGGCGCGGATGGCTGCGACTGCTGATGTGCGTAGACGCGTCGCGATCGAGAAGCTGCATTGCGGTCGAGAACGGGCGCGGATGGATGGCCGAATGACTCTCTCAAGGTCAGCGGATCGCCGTTTCGGCCTCAGAAGTGTGGCGGGCCGTTCCCCGAGTGCCTGAGTAGGTGTTCAAGTTTAGTGCGGCACGGTTGAATGGGCGTGGCCAAGGGCACCGCCCCACAGCGCCGGGTGGTGGCCATCGTGTATCAAACACCCCTGAGGCCCCGGTCAGACTTCGTCGAAAACCCTGCTGAGTTCGAATGAATCCCGGGGTGGAAGAATCTGCTTAGTCCCACAGAGGCCCCGGTCAGACTTCGTCGAAAATCCTGCTGAGTCCGAATGAATCCGGGGTGGAAGAATCTGCTGGAGTCCCACAGAGGCCCCGATCAGACTTCGTCGAAAAACCTGCGGAGTCCGAATGAATCCGGGGTGGAAGAATCTGCTGAGTCCCACAGAGGCCCCGGTCAGACTTCGTCGAAAAACCTGCTGAGTCCGAATGAATCCGGGGCGGAAGAATCTGCTGAGTCCCACAGAGGCCCCGGTCAGACTTCTTCGAAAAACCTGCGGAGTCCGACTGAGTCCGAATGAGTCCGGGGTGGAAAAACCTGCAGAGTCCCACTGAGTCCGGTTGCCCCCAACGCCAACCAACTCCTGTGCGAAACACGCACTTGATAGTGGCGATTATCACCTCAGCTGTGAATCGGAACGTGTTTGGTGGCTGATTTTTCTTGTTTTTCAACATGTCTGAATCTGATTTCCGTATCAGCAGTACGTGGGGCACAGCGCAGATGGCGAGAGTCGAGATGCGGCGGGAATCGGCAGGTCGCAGTCGGCCGAAAAAATGCACCCAAATCACGTGAAAAACACCTATATCGACCGGGTAGGGTGAGGATGATTTCGGTGGGACTCAGTCGGTGCACTAGCCCCGCCCTTGTACGCATGAGAAATATCAGTATCGACCGGGGGGGGGGTTGCGGTGGGCATCAGACGGTCGCAGTCGGACTCAGTGGGTTGATTTTTTGCACCCGTCTTCCACGAATTCGATGCGTATCGACCCGGGTGGACTCAGTAGATCCACCGACTATTACGGGGGGTCTGAGGAGGCGGGAGAAACGGGGAATAAGCGAGAATCCTGACTGGACGCAACACGGGGCCACACGAGACTGCGTAGGGTGGTGGCCATCGTGTATCAACACTCGTGAGGAGGCGGGAAAAACAGGGGAGGAGCGAGGTTCATGATTGGACGCAACACGGGCTAGCCCGGGCGCCCGGCTGTTGCGTCCAATCAGGAACCTCGCTCCTCCCCCGTTTCTTCCGCCTCCTCAGGAGTGTTGATACACGATGGCCACCACCCGACTGCGTACTATCAGGAAGCTCGCTCCTCCCCCGTTTCTCCCGCCTCCTCGGGGGTGTTGATACACGATGGCCACCACCCCACAGTGCCCCCCCCCCCATCCCATATAGCAACGAAATGCTGCCGAAATGTCGTATGTTCGTGCCGTGGCAGCGTGGAGGAAAGAAGATCGCCTCCGTGCAAACCGACGTCAACCCCTCCGAGAAGAGGGTTTTTGTCATGGGAGAGGTGCTGGTCGGCCGCAGCTCTCCTGAGGATTTTATTACAAAGGGCCGGCGTCGAGAGGAATCCAGGTCCAGCGCAGAAGTATCCATGTGCCACCTGCAGCAAGTATTTTACCTGGCATAAACAAGTGTCCAGTGCTTCGGATGCCAACGGTGGGTTCATCTCTCCTGTTCGGGCCTCAGTTCTGTGAGGCATCATGACTCATCCTTTCGTTGTGTTCTATGCCCTGCCCCCCAGCAACTCTGATTCCTCAATTACCAACCGCCTTCTCTCCATTGTTCACATTAATCTCAACGGCCTTCGCTCCAAATTGTCTGAACTCTCTCTATTCGCACGTTCTCATCACCCGGATGTTATCATTGTACTCAAGAAACCAAGCTCTCTCCATCTTCCACTTATCCCCAACCTAACATTCCGGGCTACACCCCCTATCACATGCCAAGGTCAGCTCTTGGGGGCGGAGTGTCTACTTTCGTGCAATCTGCTTTACCTTCTCATATTATTCCTAATACTCCTAAGGACGGTACTCTTGAGTACGTCTTTGTCCACCTCCCCCTCAAAACCCCTTTATCTCTATTTAACTTCTATATTCCCCCTGTAACATCTTGCCCCCCCCCCTCTTACAATCCTATACCTCTCCTTAAGCAGTTGCATGACTGCTCACTCTCTCTCTCAGCTGTCTTTGCGGGTGACTTCAATGATCACACGTTCTGTTCTGCTCTTGATTCTGACGCCAGAGGGGAATATGTCGAAGAATGGGCTGAGGAGTGTGACCTGGTTATCCTCAACGATGACCAGCCCACTCGTCTCCCTGCCAACGGCCGACCTTCTATCCCAGATATCTCTCTTGCGTCTTCCAATCTTTCTAATGCTTGCACGTGGTCCACATCCACGACTCTCTCCAGTGATCACATTCCCGTCTTTGTCTATATTGATCTCTCTGACCCTCTTGCCCCTTACTCTGGTTTTCGTCATCGTACTTATCTTAACTTAGACCTAGCAGACTGGACCCTGTTCAGAGATGTTGCACTCCGCCATGCGGTCGACTACCCATGGAATGGTGATGTCCATCAGAAATAACGCCATTTAACAAGTGCGATCCGCAAGGCCATGAAAACAGCAATTCCTGTGGGTCGAGTGAAGAACTTTTATCCCAATGTCAGCAGGGAGATACTGCAGAAGATAAGGACCAGAGATGAGAAGAGAGCCGCTGATCATCTAGATCCGGATATAGCTGTGCTGGATAATGAGATCAAGGAGGACCTGGACAAGAACAAGGAGAGCTGGGAGAAGTTCACTGGAAAGCTGAATTTCAAGGCTGACAGAACTACGACGTGGAAAATGTTGAGGAAAATTTCCGGCAAGTCCGCTTCCTCGATGAGCTCCGCTATTGAGTTCGAGGAGAACGTCTTCAAATCAGGGAAAGCGGCTGCTTATGCGCTCGGCAAGAATTTCTTCATCACACGTGCCGAGCGAGGCGCGCAAAACAGAGTCACGGTTAGAGAGTTGAGCCGGTTGCCGCTCATGAACGCTTCTGAGGCCTTTACTCTCACCCAAGTAGAGAAGGCTATCAAAGAAATGCGGAATTCGAAGGCTATCGGACCTGGCGGTATCTCCCCAGCCATCCTGAAGAAGCTTCCCATGGAACTTCTACCGATGCTTGCAGATATCATTTACACTTCCTTCCGGACCTGCATTCTACCCCAAGCTTGGAAGACAGCTAATGTGATACCGTTGCCAAGTCCCAAAGTACGGCAAAAGGCCTTCGACCTATTAGCCTTTTATCTCCCGTCGCCAAATTAGCTGAAAAATTGATCGTGAGGGACCTGGCTGATCAAAATGAGCGACAGCAGCATCAACATGGGTTCAGGGAACTTCACTCTACTACTAATGCTCTATTGGAGATCGTGAGCTTTGCGGTCGACGGATTCAACATGAGAAAGCCCCTAAGAACGGTGGCCGTCGCCCTCGACCTGACCAAAGCGTTTGACTCTGTTAACTTGGGACTGCTATCCGACAAACTGTTGAAGTCCTCGCTGCTATCCTGGCAGAAGCGATGAATTGCCGCGTTTACTAAAGGCCGCCGGGCTAAGGTTCAGTTCCAGAATCACGTATCCGATAGCATTCCAATAGCAGCCGGTGTTCCGCAAGGCGGAGTTTTGTCTCCCGCCCTATTCAGCCTGTATCTTGAAGATCTACCCGAGCCCTCACAGGATATAAAGATTGTTTTGTACGCCGACGACATCACCATCATGTGCCAGGGCCGTGACCTGCAAGTAGCCGCTAATAATATCAGCGCCTATCTCGTAGAGTTGAAGCTCTTCCTCGATAATATGATGCTCACAGTCTCTGCTGCAAAGTCTTCTGTATCAGTGTTCACAGCAAACACCAAGGAACACAGTGTCCACCCAGATGTCAGATGGGATGATAATCGTTCGCCAGCAGTAAGATTCCCCAAGCTGCTTGCGCTTATTCTCAATCCGTCACTGAAGTTCCACAAAAACAGACAGTCGTCAAGGCAAAGCTTAATATTCTGAGAGCTCTCGGAGGAACATCATGGGGAAGCAGCGGAGAGACTATACTGAGAACCTACAGAGCAATTCTTCAACCGGCTCTGAAATATGCGGCACCAATGTGGCAGCACCTGGTGTCAGACACCTCCTGGAATAAGCTGCAGCGTGTACAGAATGCTGCACTTAGAATTGCTACCGGTTGTGCAAGGAGCTCCCCAATAGAATATCTTCACGCGGAGGCCTGCATATTGCCAGTCAAGGAGCATTGTGGACTCCAGGCACAGCAGATGTATATTAATGTTCTGAGACAGCCGAATCATCCGGCAAAGAGAATTGTGAAGCCCATTAGAGAGAGCTCGATAAGGACCCCGTTTGCAGATGCTCCTCGTAAAGTTGATGTACAGAGATGGGCCGACTCCAACATGGAAAGGCTTCGTCTTCTGTGTGAGAAGCACACCCAGTTTGATCGAGGATATCTGGAGAAGGCGGCTGTGAACCCTATCTTAGGAGCAGTGCCGCCTCGGGTTTGCGAGTCCGAGTCTCAACTCGGCAGACGAGCCAGATGTGCTCTTGCCTCGCTGCGCTGTGGTCACTCTATTGTGCTCATGTCTTACGTCAACAAATCGACAGCAGCCGACCAGACGCATGCACGGACTGTGGTGCTCCCGGACACGACACGGCGCACTTGTTCACGATCCCGAAGAGACCTACCTACTTAACAACAATGGACCTTTGGACGAATCCTGTGAAGGCCGCCCAGTTCCTCAACCTATGACAAAAACCACTTTGAGGCTGCAGAGAAGAAGAAGCACCAAACTTTTTGGAGAAAAAAAGAATTTTACCCAAACCACCACTTGGTGAGCTAGAACGAGGTATTGTTCGAGGCACTGGTCCAGAGATCGCTGCGTCGACCACACGTGGCACTCACTCAAGCGAGGAGGTAATGATAGGATTAGGGTAATGATATTAGTAGTCCTCTGACAGTGAAACTGCAGTGCGAGAACAGCCGCTTCTGCAGAGGCCGTCGTGAAGAGCTACGTTACGGTGGGTTTATGGTCAAAATTTCTATTCGGGGGTTATTCGGCGTGCTGAATACAAAATTTGAAGTCTATTTGTCAAGGGGAGATCGTGAAAAAAATCGAACTTCTCCAAAATTTGGGTCAACAAGGGGTTCGTAGATCCGCCAAAGGTTGGCGCAACGGCCAGCTCAGCCCTGATACTAGCACTTTTCAGACACTTGGGGGACGGTCTTCGCGCTTTTTTGCGGTCTTGCAGCGCCATTTTCAGTCCCGGGACCCGCAGTAATAGCTCTGCCAACGCGTAGCTAGATGCCTCCGAGGGCGCTGCCTGTAACGCCGCCCCATTCCATGTAGCGAGAATTTACGGGTTTTAGCCACGATAGCTGAAACCCGCATATTCTTGCTACGAAGGTACAAGGGTGCAAATTCTACGCGTATTCTACGTAAAAACAAAGGCTACATTCGATACATTTATCTCTCTGTCGCTAAACCCGTATATTCTCGCTATAATTTTGTAGCGAGAATTCACGGGTTTAGCGACAGCCTGTGTTGAATTACAATCTTAAACCCACGCTGGCTACGCGAAACATAGGGATGCCGTTCGTACAGTGCTGGTCCAGTGGTCTCACTGAGTGATTACTCGACATTCTGTGGCTTGCCGTGGAGGGTGACCCGGTGTCGCTCTCTGGGAGATCAGGGTGAGGATAATTTTGACCATTGGGATGCTGCAGGCCGTGGGGAAGTAACGTCGATCGCAGCTGGGATCGCCTTTCTAGTACGGATCAGGACTGGGTGGGTCGATCGATCGAGTGCTGTAACGAGAATTTGCGTAGAATATACGGGTCGCACGCAGCAGCCCTCATCATTGCTCGCTCGCTCGCCTTTTCCACTGTGCAGAAGGCGTAACTGTCAGAAATCGATAAACAGACGTCAGATTCGGGTTAAGCACTTTCCTTACGAATTCCCGCAAGGGTACGCTTTGAAGGAATTGAGTTGAATACTTTGGAAAACCCACAAATAAAATCGTGATCAGCAAATCAAGGAACCCTCACGGGAAAGTTTCAAGTCAAATCTGAAACACTTCCTGAACGCTTCCAGAGCCCCTTAATTGGTAGCAGTAAATGTTCAACCAACAATGCGTATGAGTCGAAAACGCTATTACTCTGTTCAAAGCTCGAGAAATGCGATTTTTTGGGTGGTAAGAAAAGTGCAAAAAACGGCAGTCCTAAGCTTATAACTTCTTGTAACCAGCAGCTCGGAACGGGGTACTGCGCAATAATACTATAGATGCCCAAGAGATGACCCAGTATACCTCCTTTCAGGGTGGAGCAGGTCGTTCCTCCAATTCTCAGCGAAGCTACGACCCCCCCTGTTAACCGAAATTTCTGCAATCTGTTGTGGGGATGAGAATTTGTTTCAGCTTTTTTGGGGGGACAAATTTGGGAAAATTTCAAACTTTTGGTTATTAAAGACCTTCTCTTACAATTCCCAACTAATTTTACTCTACCAAATGGCTTGGAGAAATTCCCATTTTTCTCCAGAACTTTCACGAGCCCCTTGAAATTTCATTTTTTTTTTCGAAAATTTTCAATATTTCTACGATCTCCACCCGTGGTGCCATGTCGAAAACCTGCTCAACTCTGCCAGGGTTTAGCAGACCGTTGCGGCAATTTTCGGCGAGGCTACGACCCTCCCCCTGTTGACCAAGATTTTGAAAAAAGTTCTGTTTTTTTTTCAGGATCCCCCTCAACACGTAGCCATCAAATTTGTATTCAGCGTACCAAACAACCCCTGAAAAGGCATTTTAACTGAAATCTGATACTTTTACCAAATTATCGTATACCCACCGTAATGTAGGATTTCATGACGGCCTCGGGAGACACAGCTGTTCTCGCGCTGCAATCTTTTGTATAAAAACATCTGATCTGGAAATCGCATTCACTACCAGTCTGGGGGAGAGGAGGGGGTTTCCAGAAACAGTCCGGTACTGAGTGGATAAGGGAGGCATTTTCTTATATTACTGATGTTATTTTGGGGGCAACTTTCTAGGTTATCATAGCTAAAAAATTATTTCGCCTAAAAAGCATCCTGATGAGGCCATCGTCGTGGATGCTGTTCATCGTCAGCTGAATCCGACGATGAACAGCATATCACATAACATACACCTTCCTTCTGGTTCCCGAAAATGAAAGCGGGTCCCGCGTGGAAAGCTTGCCTGAGTATCTGCTGAAGCACACGCGGGGCCCGCAGTCAATTTCTTTGCCGTCCTTTAACTTTCTTCCTTTTTCGAATTTTTTAGGATTAGGTTTTCGTTTTTGTTTTGTTAAATTGTTTCGTTTTCAGGGGCCGTATGCATACCTCTCCCCGGCGGGGATCCGTCCCGGCAAGGTGGCGATCCCCGCGTGGGGACGCTCGGGGACGGAGCGTATGCACATCTCATGCTCATCCCCCGGGGATGGCAGAGTGGCAGGGACGCAGAGGACGCACGGTGAAAATTAGGAGGGCACAGGCTGCGAGACGGTTGTTACTGGAGCGCGGTAGTGTACAACTCGTACCCGTTACTTGCATATATTCATGGCCGGCGAAAGCTTCTAGGAGATTCTAACATGTGGTAAAATACTTTTAGCTCAGCTACGGCCCCTTATGTATGGTTGTGAAACAGTACTGGTAAGACTGATTCTAACTCGAAACATTGAATGATCAGATTGTATTACCATACGCCACGAGAAAGAAGTGTCTGCGCCTTTTGCGTCATTCTTACAACTGCGTGATATTTACTAACGAATCCTTTCGTTGCATCGAGCAATTGCTAGGTAATAACGCAGAAATAATGTGAATTAAGCGTAACGAAAAAAAACTAATTCAATGAACAGAAAGTAGAGTAGCCGCCGATCCAAACACCTATGAGACCTGTGACGAGCTTTGCCAAATTCTGAAATTTTACGCAATAATTTCTGTATTACAAATGTGTATACAAGACATGCGTGCATCTCGGTAGTGACACCGCCCCTGAAATATTACCTGACGCTTTGACTAACATATAGTAGGCTAATGTCCGACAACTGTCGAATTTCCATCGAAATAAATATTCTTTTTGGTGGAATAACGCGCCCCATTCCATAACCGCGCTCTAATCCCATCGTCCCCTAGCAAATTCGTAGGGGGACGCCATCCCCGCAAAATGTGGGTGGAGCCCGTCCCCCAAAGATCGCGGGGAGAGTTGTGCATGCCGGGGATGACTCGAGGTCGTCCCCATCCCCGCTCGGGGAGAGGTATGCATACGGCCCCAGGGTGAGGGAGATTTTCAGGAACTGGGGGAGGACGGAGTACGGGGTGACGTCGGCGCCAACCGGCTGGCAGCAGTGACCGCCCTCGGCCGAGTCGCCCAGACAGCGTGATCGATGGCTCGCTGGCTCGATAATTGGCGGTCGGGGGAGATCACGCATGCGAGATCAGGGCCTGTGCATGGAACTCAGCCGTTTTTTCGAACAGAAAGAGTGACGATTTCATTTTTTTAAGTAAACAACCCCTGAGTTTTTTGAGGGGTTGAATTCGTTTGCATGTCAGAATCTCGCCCACCTGGGGTTCCAACTCCTTGAAAAAATCGGGAAAACCTTGCCTTCATGTCAGAATCTCGCACGCCCTGGGTTCCAACCCCTTGAAAAAATCGTGAAAACTGCCTTCATGTCAGAATCTCGCCAACCCGGGGTTCCAACCCCTAGAAAAAATCGGGAAAACTTCGCTTTCATGTCAAAAGTCGCCCACTCGGGGTTCTAACCCTTTGGAAAAATCGGGAAAACTTCGCCTTCATGTCAGTTTCTCACCCACCGGGTTCCAATCCCTTGAAAAGTTGGAGATTGTGTCCTCCTTAGCAAAGAACTTCAACCCTCAGAAAACTCAGGGCTATTTGCTTCAATATAGGAAATCGTGACCCTTTTTGTTCGAAAAAAAAAAACGGCTGAGTTCCAGGCACAGGCTCTGATCTCGCATGCGCGATCTCCTCCGACCGCCAATTATCGAGCCATCGATCTCGCTCACGGTTGGGCAGGCTTGCGACAGGTCGCAACGGGGGGAGGTCGTAAAAATTCCGGGAATTTTTGAACAAAAATGAAACTTTGGGGGGGGGGGTGGGCTCGTAAAGTTTTTGGAAAAAATGGCGTTTATCTTCCAACCACTTGGAAAAAAAGAATGAGACAGTAGTAAGTCGCGTAGGAAGTAATTAGTAAGTAGATTCATTTTTTTCACACTTTTTCACAAGCCTTTCCACGAAAAAAAACCGTTGCGACGGTCACAATTGTGGCTCAACGCCGATCCCAACAAGGATTGGCTTTAAAAAGGAGTAACTCTGCGAAGGTAGCGAGTTTTGTGGACTTCAAGATGTTAAAGAGATCTAGTACTAAATATAGGGGCACGATTTTGGTCGTGAAATTTGTTTCATCCCATCCCAAGGGGGGGGTTGTAAAAAATTTGGTCCACAGAGGGTTCGTAAAATTTTGGTCACCGACCGCAACGGCATGCTCAACCATGATCTCGCTGTGTGTGCGACTCGGCCTAGAGCGGTCACTGCTGCCAGCTGACTGGCGCCGACGCCACCCCGTACTCCATCCTCCCCCTGTACCGCTTTTCAAGGTGTACAATGATACAACAAAGGGGCGCGGATGGCTGCGACTGCTGATGTGCGTAGACGCGTCGCGCCAAATTAGCTGAAAAATTGATCGTGAGGGACCTGGCTGATCAAAATGAGCGACAGCAGCATCAACATGGGTTCAGGGAACTTCACTCTACTACTAATGCTCTATTGGAGATCGTGAGCTTTGCGGTCGACGGATTCAACATGAGAAAGCCCCTAAGAACGGTGGCCGTCGCCCTCGACCTGACCAAAGCGTTTGACTCTGTTAACTTGGGACTGCTATCCGACAAACTGTTGAAGTCCTCGCTGCTATCCTGGCAGAAGCGATGAATTGCCGCGTTTACTAAAGGCCGCCGGGCTAAGGTTCAGTTCCAGAATCACGTATCCGATAGCATTCCAATAGCAGCCGGTGTTCCGCAAGGCGGAGTTTTGTCTCCCGCCCTATTCAGCCTGTATCTTGAAGATCTACCCGAGCCCTCACAGGATATAAAGATTGTTTTGTACGCCGACGACATCACCATCATGTGCCAGGGCCGTGACCTGCAAGTAGCCGCTAATAATATCAGCGCCTATCTCGTAGAGTTGAAGCTCTTCCTCGATAATATGATGCTCACAGTCTCTGCTGCAAAGTCTTCTGTATCAGTGTTCACAGCAAACACCAAGGAACACAGTGTCCACCCAGATGTCAGATGGGATGATAATCGTTCGCCAGCAGTAAGATTCCCCAAGCTGCTTGCGCTTATTCTCGATCCGTCACTGAAGTTCCACAAAAACAGACAGTCGTCAAGGCAAAGCTTAATATTCTGAGAGCTCTCGGAGGAACATCATGGGGAAGCAGCGGAGAGACTATACTGAGAACCTACAGAGCAATTCTTCAACCGGCTCTGAAATATGCGGCACCAATGTGGCAGCACCTGGTGTCAGACACCTCCTGGAATAAGCTGCAGCGTGTACAGAATGCTGCACTTAGAATTGCTACCGGTTGTGCAAGGAGCTCCCCAATAGAATATCTTCACGCGGAGGCCTGCATATTGCCAGTCAAGGAGCATTGTGGACTCCAGGCACAGCAGATGTATATTAATGTTCTGAGACAGCCGAATCATCCGGCAAAGAGAATTGTGAAGCCCATTAGAGAGAGCTCGATAAGGACCCCGTTTGCAGATGCTCCTCGTAAAGTTGATGTACAGAGATGGGCCGACTCCAACATGGAAAGGCTTCGTCTTCTGTGTGAGAAGCACACCCAGTTTGATCGAGGATATCTGGAGAAGGCGGCTGTGAACCCTATCTTAGGAGCAGTGCCGCCTCGGGTTTGCGAGTCCGAGTCTCAACTCGGCAGACGAGCCAGATGTGCTCTTGCCTCGCTGCGCTGTGGTCACTCTATTGTGCTCATGTCTTACGTCAACAAATCGACAGCAGCCGACCAGACGCATGCACGGACTGTGGTGCTCCCGGACACGACACGGCGCACTTGTTCATGAGCCCGAAGAGACCTACCTACTTAACAACAATGGACCTTTGGACAAATCCTGTGATGGCCGCCAAGTTCCTCAACCTATGACAAAAACCACTTTGAGGCTGCAGAGAAGAAGAAGCGCCAAACTTTTCGGAGAAAAAATAATTTTATCCAAACCACCACTTGGTGAGCTAAAACGAGGTATTGTTCGAGGCACTGGTCGAGAGATCGCTGCGTCGACCACATGTGGCACTCACTCAAGCGAGGAGGTAATGATAGGATTAGGGTAATGATATTAGTAGTCCTCTGACAGTGAAACTGCAGTGCGAGAACAGCCGCTTCTGCAGAGGCCGTCGTGAAGAGCTACGTTACGGTGGGTTTATGGTCAAAATTTCTATTCGGGGGTTATTCGGCGTGCTGAATACAAAATTTGAAGTCTATTTGTCAAGGGGAGATCGTGAAAAAAATCGAACTTCTCCAAAATTTGGGTCAACAAGGGGTTCGTAGATCCGCCAAAGGTTGGCGCAACGGCCAGCTCAGCCCTGATACTAGCACTTTTCAGACACTTGGGGGACGGTCTTCGCGCTTTTTTGCGGTCTTGCAGCGCCATTTTCAGTCCCGGGACCCGCAGTAATAGCTCTGCCAACGCGTAGCTAGATGCCTCCGAGGGCGCTGCCTGTAACGCCGCCCCATTCCATGTAGCGAGAATTTACGGGTTTTAGCCACGATAGCTGAAACCCGCATATTCTTGCTACGAAGGTACAAGGGTGCAAATTCTACGCGTATTCTACGTAAAAACAAAGGCTACATTCGATACATTTATCTCTCTGTCGCTAAACCCGTATATTCTCGCTATAATTTTGTAGCGAGAATTCACGGGTTTAGCGACAGCCTGTGTTGAATTACAATCTTAAACCCACGCTGGCTACGCGAAACATAGGGATGCCGTTCGTACAGTGCTGGTCCAGTGGTCTCACTGAGTGATTACTCGACATTCTGTGGCTTGCCGTGGAGGGTGACCCGGTGTCGCTCTCTGGGAGATCAGGGTGAGGATAATTTTGACCATTGGGATGCTGCAGGCCGTGGGAAGTAACGTCGATCGCAGCTGGGATCGGCTTTGTAGTACGGATCAGGACTGGGTGGGTCGATCGATCGAGTGCTGTAACGAGAATTTGCGTAGAATATACGGGTCGCACGCAGCAGCCCTCATCATTGCTCGCTCGCTCGCCTTTTCCACTGTGCAGAAGGCGTAACTGTCAGAAATCGATAAACAGACGTCAGATTCGGGTTAAGCACTTTCCTTACGAATTCCCGCAAGGGTACGCTTTGAAGGAATTGAGTTGAATACTTTGGAAAACCCACAAATAAAATCGTGATCAGCAAATCAAGGAACCCTCACGGGAAAGTTTCAAGTCAAATCTGAAACACTTCCTGAACGCTTCCAGAGCCCCTTAATTGGTAGCAGTAAATGTTCAACCAACAATGCGTATGAGTCGAAAACGCTATTACTCTGTTCAAAGCTCGAGAAATGCGATTTTTTGGGTGGTAAGAAAAGTGCAAAAAACGGCAGTCCTAAGCTTATAACTTCTTGTAACCAGCAGCTCGGAACGGGGTACTGCGCAATAATACTATAGATGCCCAAGAGATGACCCAGTATACCTCCTTTCAGGGTTGAGCAGTTCGTTGCTCCAATTCTCAGCGAAGCTACGACCCCCCCCCTGTTAACCGAAATTTCTGCAATCTGTTCTCGGGATGAGAATTTGTTTCAGCTTTTTTGGGGGGACAAATTTGGGAAAATTTCAAACTTTTGGTTATTAAAGACCTTCTCTTACAATTCCCAACTAATTTTACTCTACCAAATGGCTTGGAGAAATTCCCATTTTTCTCCAGAACTTTCACGAGCCCCTTGAAATTTCATTTTTTTTTTCGAAAATTTTCAATATTTCTACGATCTCCACCCGTTGTGCCATGTCGAAAACCTGCTCAACTCTGCCAGGGTTTAGCAGACCGTTGCGGCAATTTTCGGCGAGGCTACGACCCTCCCCCTGTTGACCAAGATTTTGAAAAAAGTTCTGTTTTTTTTTTCAGGATCCCCCTCAACACGTAGCCATCAAATTTGTATTCAGCGTACCAAACAACCCCTGAAAAGGCATTTTAACTGAAATCTGATACTTTTACCAAATTATCGTATACCCACCGTAATGTAGGATTTCATGACGGCCTCGGGAGACACAGCTGTTCTCGCGCTGCAATCTTTTGTATAAAAACATCTGATCTGGAAATCGCATTCACTACCAGTCTGGGGGAGAGGAGGGGGTTTCCAGAAACAGTCCGGTACTGAGTGGATAAGGGAGGCATTTTCTTATATTACTGATGTTATTTTGGGGGCAACTTTCTAGGTTATCATAGCTAAAAATTATTTCGCCTAAAAAGCATCCTGATGAGGCCATCGTCGTGGATGCTGTTCATCGTCAGCTGAATCCGATTCGTGTCTTGTCTACGTCATGGTCAAACGGGGTTGCGGAATGTCGCGACGGGAGTTGGGGGGGGGTCGCAAAAATTTTGATTTGAAAATGAAGATTAGGGGGAGCGCGAAAATTTGGTACAGATATCCTATACACATGAAATACACTTTTTTCCTGGTTCCTGAAAATGAATGCGGGTCTCGCGTGGAAACCCTGCAGGCTGGCCTCTAGCCAGCTGATGACTCATAATGGAAATTCCATTGAAATTTGTTGTTTTTTTTTGTTTTTCGCTGTTGTTTTTCAGTTTTGTTTTGCTGTGTATTACACGAATACGAATATTACATGAACGGTGGCCCGCCAAGCCCGCCCATCGCTCGGCGAAGCCAAACAAATACTACGTAGAGGGAGGGGGGGATCGGCGAAGCCTGACCATCGTTCGGCGGAGCCGAGCGAATAGTAAGCGGAGGGTAGCTGGCGTAGCCGGCCCATCTTCTGGCCAAGCCAAACGAAAACTACGTAGAGGGAGGGGGGTCGGTGAAGCTGGCCCATCGTTCGGCGAAGCCGAACGAATACTACACGTAGGGTGGCCCACCAAGCCGGCCCGTCGTTTGGCGAAGCCGAACGAATACTACGTAGAGAGAGAGGGGTCGGCGAAGCTGGCCTATCGTTCGGCGAAGCAGAACGAATACTACGTAGGAGGGGGGTCGGCGAAGCCGAACGAATACTACGCGGAGGGTGGCCGGAGAAGGGGCCCATTGTTCGGCGCAGCCGAACGAATACTACGTAGAGAGAGGGGGGTCGGCGAAGCTGGCCTATCGTTCGGAGAAGCCGAACGAATACTACACACGAATACTACGTAGAGAGAGGAGGTCGGTGAAGCCGGCCCATCGTTCGGCGAAGCCGAACGAATACTACGCGGAGGGTGGCCGGAGAAGCTGGCCTATCGTTTGGCGAAGCCGAACGAATACTACGCGGAGGGTGGCCGGAGAAGCTGGCCTATCGTTTGGCGAAGCCGAACGAAAACTACACGTATAGTGGCCCACCAAGCCGGCCTATCGTTCGGCGAAGCCGAACGAATACTACACATAGGGTGGCCCACCAGGCCGGCGCATCGTTCGGCAAAGCCGAACGAATACTACGTAGAGGGAGGGGGGTCGGCGAAGCCGGTCCATCGTTCGGCGAAGCCGAACGAATACTACGTAGAGAGAGGGGGTCGGCGAAGCCGGCCCATCGTTCGGCGAAGCCGAACGAATACTACGCGGAGGGTGGCCGGAGAAGCTGGCCTATCGTTTGGCGAAGCCGAACGAAAACTACACGTAGGGTGGCCCACCAAGCCGGCCTATCGTTCGGCGAAGCCGAACGAATACTACACGTAGGGTGGCCCACCAGGCCGGCGCATCGTTCGGCAAAGCCGAACGAATACTACGTAGAGGGAGGGGGGTCGGCGAAGCCGGTCCATCGTTCGGCGAAGCCGAACGAATACTACGCGGAGGGTGGCCGGAGAAGCGGGCCCATTGTTCGGCGAAGCCGAACGAATACTAAACGGAGGGTGGCCCACCAAGCCGGCCCATCGTTCGACGGAGCCGAACGAATACTACGTAAAGAGGGGGTCGGCGAAGCTGGCCCATCCTTCGGCGAAGCCGAACGAATACTACGTAGGAGAGAGGTCGGCGAAGCCGAACGAATACTACACGTGGGGTGGCCCACCAAGCCGGCCTGTCGTTCGACGGAGCCGAACGAATACTACGTAAAGAGGGGGTCGGCGAAGCTGGCCCATCCTTCGGCGAAGCCGAACGAATACTACGTAGGAGAGGGGTCGGCGAAGCCGAACGAATACTACACGTGGGGTGGCCCACCAAGCCGGCCTGTCGTTTGGCGAAGCCGAACGAATACTACGTAGGAGGGGGGTCGGCGAAGCCGGCCCATCCTTCGGCGAATCCGAACGAATACTACGTGGAGGGTGGCCGGAGAAGCGGGCCCATTGTTCGGCGAAGCCGAACGAATAGATTACACGGAGGGTGGCCCACTGCCGGCCCTTCGTTCGACGGAGCCGAACGAATACTACGCGGAGGGTGGCCGGAGAAGCGGGCCCATTGTTCGGCGAAGCCGAACGAATACTACACGTAGGGTGGCCCACCAAGCCGGCGCATCGTTCGGCGAAGCCGAACAAATACTACGTAGGAGGGTGGCCGGCGAAGCCGGCCCATCGTTCGGTGAAGCCGAACGAATACTACGCGGAGGGTGGCCGGAGAAGCGGGCCCATTGTTCGGCGAAGCCGAACGAATACTACACGGAGGGTGGCCCACCAAGCCGGCCCTTCGTTCGACGGAGCCGAACGAATACTACGTAGAGAGAGGGGGGGTCGGCGAAGCTGGCCCATCGTTTGGCGAAGCCGAACGAATACTACACGTAGGGTGGCTCACCAAGCCGGCGCATCGTTCGGCAAAGTCGAACGAATACTACGTAGGGGGAGGGGGGTCGGCGAAGCCGGCCCATCGTTCGGCGAAGCCGAACGAATACTACGCGGAGGGTGGCCGGAGAAGCGGGCCCATTGTTCGGCGAAGCCGAACGAATACTACACGGAGGGTGGCCCACCAAGCCGGCCCTTCGTTCGACGGAGCCGAACGAATACTACGTAGAGAGAGGGGGGTCGGCGAAGCTGGCCCATCGTTTGGCGAAGCCGAACGAATACTACGTAGAGAGAGAGGGGGTCGGCGAAGCTGGCCCATCCTTCGGCGAAGCGGAACGAATACTACGTAGAGAGAGGGGGGGGTCGGCGAAGCTGGCCCATTGTTCGGCGCAGCCGAACGAATACTACGTAGAGAGAGGGGGTCGGCGAAGCCGGCCCATCGTTCGGCGAAGCCGAACGAATACTACGCGGAGGGTGGCCGGAGAAGCGGGCCCATTGTTCGGCGAAGCCGAACGAATACTACACGTAGGGTGGCCCACCAAGCCGGCGCATCGTTCGGCGAAGCCGAACAAATACTACGTAGGAGGGTGGCCGGCGAAGCCGGCCCATCGTTCGGCGAAGCCGAACGAATACTACGCGGAGGGTGGCCGGAGAAGCGGGCCCATTGTTCGGCGAAGCCGAACGAATACTACACGGAGGGTGGCCCACCAAGCCGGCCCTTCGTTCGACGGAGCCGAACGAATACTACGCAGAGAGAGGGGGGTCGGCGAAGCTGGCCCATCGTTCGGCGAAGCCGAACGAATACTACACGTAGGGTGGCCCACTGCCGGCGCATCGTTCGGCAAAGTCGAACGAATACTACGTAGGGGAGGGGTCGGCGAAGTTGGCTCCATCGTTCGGCGAAGCCGAACGAATACTACGCGGAGGGTGGCCGGAGAAGCGGGCCCATTGTTCGGCGAAGCCGAACGAATACTACACGGGAGGGTGGCCCACTAAGCCGGCCCTTCGTTCTGACGGGGAGCTGAACGAATACTACGTAGAGAGAGGGGGTCGGCGAAGCTGGCCCATCGTTTGGCGAAGTCGAACGAATACTACGTAGAGAGAGAGGGTCGGCGAAGCTGGCCCATCCTTCGGCGAAGCCGAACGAATACTACGTAGAGAGAGGGGGTCGGCGAAGTTGGCTCATTGTTCGGCGCAGCCGAACGAATACTACGTAGAGAGAGGGGTCGGTGAAGCTGGCTCATAGTTCGGCGAAGCCGAACGAACACTACGTAGGGGAGGGGTCGGCGAAGCTGGCCCATCGTTCGGCGAAGCCGAACGAATACTACGTGGAGGGTGGCCGGAGAAGGTGGCCTATCGTTTGGCGAAGCCGAACGAAAACTACACGTAGGGTGGCCCACTGCTGGCCTATCGTTCGGCGAAGCCGAACAGATACTACACGTAGGGTGGCCCACCAGGCAGGCGCATCGTTCGGCAAAGCCGAACGAATACTACGTAGAGGGAGGGGGGTCGGCGAAGCCATTCCATCGTTCGGCGAAGCCGAACGAATACTACGCGGAGGGTGGCCGGAGAAGCGGGCCCATTGTTCGGCGAAGCCGAACGAATACTAAACGGAGGGTGGCCCACCAAGCCGGCCCATCGTTCGACGGAGCCGAACGAATACTACGTAAAGAGGGTCGGCGAAGCTGGCCCATCCTTCGGCGAAGCCGAACGAATACTACGTAGGAGAGGTCGGCGAAGCCGAACGAATACTACGTAGGAGTGGGTCGGCGATTCGCCGGCCCATCCTTCGGCGAATCCGAACGAATACTACGTGGAGAGGGGGTCGGCGAAGCTGGCCCATCGTTCGGCAAAGCCGAACGAATACTACGCGGAGGGTGGCCGGAGAAGCGGGCCCATTGTTCGGCGAAGCCGAACGAATACTACACGGAGGGTGGCCCACCACCGGCGCATCGTTCGGCGAAGCCGAACAGAATACTACGTAGAGAGAGGGGTCGGCGAAATGGCCCATCGTTCGGCGAAGCCGAACGAATACTACGCGGAGGGTGGCCGGAGAAGCGGGCCATTGTTCGGCGAAGCCGAACGAATACTACACGGAGGGTGGCCCACTGTTGGCCCTTCGTTCGACGGAGCCGAACGAATACTACGTAGAGAGGGGGTCGGCGAAGCTGGCCCATCGTTTGGCGAAGCCGAACGAATACTACACGTAGGGTGGCCCACTGCCGGCGCATCGTTCGGCAAAGTCGAACGAATACTACGTAGGGGAGTGGGGTCGGCGAAGCCGGCCCATCGTTCAGCGAAGCCGAACGAATACTACGCGGAGGGTGGCCGGAGAAGCGGGCCCATTGTTCGGCGAAGCCGAACGAATACTACACGGAGGGTGGCCCACTGCCGGCCCTTCGTTCGACGGAGCCGAACGAATACTACGTAGAGAGAGGGGTCGGCGAAGCTGGCCCATCGTTTGGCGAAGTCGAACGAATACTACGTAGAGAGGGTCGGCGAAGCTGGTCCATCCTTCGGCGAAGCCGAACGAATACTACGTAGAGAGAGGGTCGGCGAAGCTGGCTCCATTGTTCGGCGCAGCCGAACAGATACTACGTAGAGAGGGGTCGGTGAAGCCGGCCCGACTTCGGCGAAGCCGAACGAACACTACGTAGGGGGAGGGGGGTCGGCGAAGCCGGCCCATCGTTCGGCGAAGCCGAACGAATACTACGTGGAGGGTGGCCGGAGAAGGTGGCCTATCGTTTGGCGAAGCCGAACGAAAACTACACGTAGGGTGGCCCACTGCTGGGCCTATCGTTCGGCGAAGCCGAAACGAATACTACACGTAGGGTGGCCCACCAGGCCGGCGCATCGTTCGGCAAAGCCGAACGAATACTACATAGAGGAGGGGTCGGCGAAGCCATCCCATCGTTCGGCGAAGCCGAACCAATACTACGCGGAGGGTGGCCGGAGAAGCGGGCCCATTGTTCGGCGAAGCCGAACGAATACTAAACGGAGGGTGGCCCGCAACCGTTGGGCCCATCGTTCGACGGAGCCGAACGAATACTACGTAAAGAGGGGGTCGGCGAAGCTGGCCCATCCTTCGGCGAAGCCGAACGAATACTACGTAGGAGAGGGTCGGCGAAGCCGAGCAGATACTACGTAGGAGTGGGTCGGCGATTCGCCGGCCCATCCTTCGGCGAATCCGGAACGAATACTACGTGGAGAGGGTCGGCGAAGCTGGCCCATCGTTCGGCAAAGCCGAACGAATACTACGCGGAGGGTGGTCGGAGAAGCGGGCAAATTGTTCGGCGGAACCGAACGAATACTACACGGAGGGTGGCCCGCAAGCCGGCGCATCGTTCGGCGAAGCCGAACAAATACTACGTAGAGAGGGGTCGGCGAAACCGGCCCATCGTTCGGCGAAGCCGAACGAATACTACGCGGAGGGTGGCCGGAGAAGGGCCCATTGTTCGGCGAAGCCGAACGAATACTACACGGAGGGTGGCCCAACTGCCGGCCCTTCGTTCGACGGAGCCGAACGAATACTACGTAGAGAGGGGGTCGGCGAAGCTGGCCCATCGTTTGGCGAAGCCGAACGAATACTACACGTAAGGTGGCCCACCAAAGCCGGCGCATCGTTCGGCAAAGTCGAACGAATACTACGTAGGGGAGGGGTCAGCGAAGCCGGCCCATCGTTCGGCGAAGCCGAACAGATACTACGCGGAGGGTGGCCGGAGAAGCGGGCCCATTGTTCGGCGAAGCCGAACAGATACTACACGGAGGGTGGCCCACCAAGCCGGCCCTTCGTTCGACGGAGCCGAACAGAATACTACGTAGAGAGAGGGGTCGGCGAAGCTGGCCCATCGTTTGGCGAAGTCGAACGAATACTACGTAGAGAGAGAGGGGTCGGCGAAGCTGGCTCATCCTTCGGCGAAGCCGAACGAATACTACGTAGAGAGAGGGTCGGCGAAGCTGGCTCCATTGTTCGGCGCAGCCGAACGAATACTACGTAGAGAGGGGGTCGGTGAAGCTGGCCATAGTTCGGCGAAGCCGAACGAACACTACGTAGGGGAGGGGTCGGCGAAGCCGGCCCATCGTTCGGCGAAGCCGAACGAATACTACGTGGAGGGTGGCCGGAGAAGGTGGCCTATCGTTTGGCGAAGCCGAACGAAAACTACACGTAGGGTGGCCTAAGCCGGCCTATCGTTCGGCGAAGCCGAACGAATACTACACGTAGGGTGGCCCACCAGGCCGGCGCATCGTTCGGCAAAGCCGAACGAATACTACGTAGAGGAGGGGTCGGCGAAGCCATTCCATCGTTCGGCGAAGCCGAACGAATATTACGCGGAGGGTGGCCGGAGAAGCGGGCCCATTGTTCGGCGAAGCCGAACAGATACTAAACGGAGGGTGGCCCACCAAGCCGGCCCATCGTTCGACGGAGCCGAACGAATACTACGTAAAGAGGGGTCGGCGAAGCTGGCCCATCCTTCGGCGAAGCCGAACGAATACTACGTAGGAGGGGGATCGGCGAAGCCGAACGAATACTACGTAGGAGGGGGTCGGCGATTCGCCGGCCCATCCTTCGGCGAATCCGAACGAATACTACGTGGAGAGGGTCGGCGAAGCTGGCCCATCGTTCGGCAAAGCCGAACGAATACTACGCGGAGGGTGGCCGGAGAAGCGGGCCCATTGTTCGGCGAAGCCGAACGAATACTACACGTAGGGTGGCCCACCAAGCCGGCGCATCGTTCGGCGAAGCCGAACAAATACTACGTAGAGAGGGGGGGGGTCGGCGAAGCTGGCCTATCGTTCGGCGAAGCCGAACGAATACTAAGCGGAGGGTGTCCGGAGAAGCGGGCCCATTGTTCGGCGAAGCCGAACGAATACTACACGGAGGGTGGCCCACCAAGCCGGCCCTTCGTTCGACGGAGCCGAACGAATACTACGTAGAAGGAGGGGGGTCGGCGAAGCTGGCCCATCGTTCGGCGAAGCCGAACGAATACTACACGTAGGGTGGCCCACCAAGCCGGCGCATCGTTCGGCAAAGTCGAACGAATACTACGTAGGGGGAGGGGGTCGGCGAAGCCGGCCCATCGTTCGGCGAAGCCGAACGAATACTACGCGGAGGGTGGCCGGAGAAGCGGGCCCATTGTTCGGCGAAGCCGAACGAATACTACACGGAGGGTGGCCCACCAAGCCGGCCCTTCGTTCGACGGAGCCGAACGAATACTACGTAGAGAGAGGGGGGTCGGCGAAGCTGGCCCATCGTTTGGCGAAGTCGAACGAATACTACGTAGAGAGAGAGGGGGTCGGCGAAGCTGGCCCATCCTTCGGCGAAGCCGAACGAATACTACGTAGAGAGAGGGGGGGGGTCGGCGAAGCTGGCCCATTGTTCGGCGCAGCCGAACGAATACTACGTAGAGAGAGGGGGTCGGTGAAGCCGGCCCATAGTTCGGCGAAGCCGAACGAACACTACGTAGGGGGAGGGGGGTCGGCGAAGCCGGCCCATCGTTCGGCGAAGCCGAACGAATACTACGTGGAGGGTGGCCGGAGAAGGTGGCCTATCGTTTGGCGAAGCCGAACGAAAACTACACGTAGGGTGGCCCACCAAGCCGGCCTATCGTTCGGCGAAGCCGAACGAATACTACACGTAGGGTGGCCCACCAGGCCGGCGCATCGTTCGGCAAAGCCGAACGAATACTACGTAGAGGGAGGGGGGTCGGCGAAGCCATTCCATCGTTCGGCGAAGCCGAACGAATACTACGCGGAGGGTGGCCGGAGAAGCGGGCCCATTGTTCGGCGAAGCCGAACGAATACTAAACGGAGGGTGGCCCACCAAGCCGGCCCATCGTTCGACGGAGCCGAACGAATACTACGTAAAGAGGGGGTCGGCGAAGCTGGCCCATCCTTCGGCGAAGCCGAACGAATACTACGTAGGAGAGGGGTCGGCGAAGCCGAACGAATACTACGTAGGAGGGGGGTCGGCGATTCGCCGGCCCATCCTTCGGCGAATCCGAACGAATACTACGTGGAGAGAGGGGGGTCGGCGAAGCTGGCCCATCGTTCGGCAAAGCCGAACGAATACTACGCGGAGGGTGGCCGGAGAAGCGGGCCCATTGTTCGGCGAAGCCGAACGAATACTACACGGAGGGTGGCCCACCAAGCCGGCGCATCGTTCGGCGAAGCCGAACGAATACTACGTAGAGAGAGGGGGGTCGGCGAAACCGGCCCATCGTTCGGCGAAGCCGAACGAATACTACGCGGAGGGTGGCCGGAGAAGCGGGCCCATTGTTCGGCGAAGCCGAACGAATACTACACGGAGGGTGGCCCACCAAGCCGGCCCTTCGTTCGACGGAGCCGAACGAATACTACGTAGAGAGAGGGGGGTCGGCGAAGCTGGCCCATCGTTTGGCGAAGCCGAACGAATACTACGTAGAGGGTGGCCGGAGAAGCGGGCCCATCCTTCGGCGCAGCCGAACGAATACTCCACGTAGGGTGGCCCACCAAGCCGACCCGTTGTTTGGCGAAGCCGAACGAATACTACGTAGGAGGGGAGTCGGCGAAGCCGGTCCATCGTTCGGCGAAGCCGAACGATTACTACGCGGAGGGTGGCCGGAGAAGCGGGCCCATTGTTCGGCGAAGCCAAACGAATACTACGTAGAGAGAGGGGGGTCGGCAAATCTAGCCCATCGTTCGGCGAAGCCGTTCGAATACTACACGTAGGGTGGCCCACCAAGCCGGCCCATCGTTCGGCCAAGCCGAACGAATACTACATGGAGGGTGGCCGGCGAAGCCGGCGCATTCGGCGAAGCCGACCGAATACTACGCAGAGTGACGGGGTCGGCGAAGCCGGTCCATCGTTCGGCGAAGCCGGTCCATCGTCCGGCGAAGCCAAACGAATACTACGTAGAGAGAGGGGGTCGGCGAAGCTGGCCCATCGTTCGGCGAAGCCGAACGAATACTACGCGTAGAGAGGGGGTCGGCAAAGCTGGCCCATCGTTCGGCGAAGCCGATCGAATACTACACGTATGGTGGCCCACCAAGCTGGCCCGTTGTTTGGCGAAGCCGAACAGATAATACGTAGGAGGGGGTCGGCAAAGCCGGCCCAGCGTTCGGCGAAGCCGAACGAATACTACGCGAAGGGTGGCCGGAGAAACGGGCCCATTGTTCGGCGAAGCCGAACGAATACTATGTAGAGAGAGGGGGGTCGGCGAAGCCGAACTAATACTAGGCGGAGGGTGGGCGGCGAAGCCGGCCCATCTTCTGGCGAAGCCAAACGAAAACTACGTAGAGGTGCCATCGTTCGGCGAAGCAGAACGAATACTACGTACGGGGACGGGGGTCGGCGAAGCCGGCCCATCGTTCGGCATAGCCGAACGAATACTAAGCGGAGGAAGGTCGGAAAAGCCGTCGTTCGGCGAAGCCGAACCATTACTACGCGGAGGGTGGCCGGCGAAGCCGGCGGCGACGAAGTTGGATTTTCGTTTCACAGAGCTCGCTCTCTGCTAAGAGTTATGAAATAGCCATTTCGGGTGTAAGCGAGATATGACCGGCGCCAGAGGGCAGCGGCGGAAAGTTCTGGGTGTGCTAAGTATACGTGTCGTCATTGCGTGCCACCACCTATGAACGCAGCCTGATTGACGAAATTGAAGTATTGAACAGGTCAAATGCTTTCGTCGTCATGTTTGCCTGTCTGCTCGTTTTTTTGAAATGCGCAACTACGCTACTGCCAGGGGGCACGCGCCTTCAAATAACGTGGCTGCCACGGGCTAGTGACCCGAAGGGTCACTAGTGGAAAATAATAAAACAGAACCAACAGCAAACAAAAAGAAAACTACATATTAAGCAAATTTGAGAATCGATCGACCTGCACTGTGACAAAAACGGTGACAAAACTGTTCGAGGTTTTAACGTTTTGGTAGTTTTAGAGCCTCTAGTTCATTGATTCATGCTCTAAACTCATGTCTTTTGCTGATTAGGCGCAAAAATCAAGCGGTTAACACCCCTTCCCCCAAAAATTGAATCACTCTCAAAAAATCTCAATCTTGAGCGAAAGTGCGTGCTACGTCCTCTCCCGTCGGGCTACTGCATGAGATGTGGAGAAGGCCAAGTTTACTTTGACCCCCCCCCAGGAGCGTGACTCAGTCAAATTTACTGTAATTTTGTCAGAGCCTCCAGAAGCGCGTTTTAGTCGATTTTTTTTCGATTTTCTTAGACACGCTCCCTGTCGGGCTCTACATCCCTCGCGGAACCAGGTCTCCTTATCCTCCAGCGTGAGGCGGACCTTGCTCACTCGTCTTCGTAAGCGGCGTGGTTGGTGAGTGTGGCGCGGCAAGTACACATTGAGATGAAATCAGGTGAATTTGCATGTCCTGGAGTATTATTCACTTTCTGTCGATCATTTCACGTCACCAATAATAATTTATCACCGTATAAGGTGCTGAAAACGTATAGCTGGTGGTTAGGTTTGCTTTTAAAAGCGATGGTTGGGTTTCCGCCTCAACCATTGCGCGACACATGCCTGACCGCGACGCTACGCACACAAGTGAGCATTACCATGGGGTCATCTCCAGTTGCTCGGTAAAACTACACGACCTAAACTTGCTCTGCGCTCCCGCATTTGCGTGTCCTGGAGCATGCGGCGCCGCACGATCGATTCCCCTCCATTGCATGCTGCCGCCCCTTCCAGCGGCGGAACTCTAATCGACCCCTTATTGACCTTCTCGCGGTTGTTTCGCGTCACTTACATTAATCGTCTGCAGTAATTTTAACTTTCTGATTTTCAGGATCGATATGGATTTGCGAGCTGAGAGTGATGTTGTGAGTTCTTCTGGAATTTGTTTTTCTTTATTATCAGGGTTTAGCTATCAGGCTCTACAAAAATCCCACAATGAGCGCAGCCGCTCGATAGTACGCTCGCAGGGTCAAGCGGGGAATTGCGTGATTTTTCGAAATCGCAGCGACCCCCCATCAGAGATTGTTTTCCAGGATTTTGGCGATCTTCTCCCCCAAGGCGCGATTTCTGGGCAGTCTATGTTTGTTTACTAAAACTGTCAGGCACCGAAAATTCGTTCCTCAGACATTGGGATTGGCGGACCGCCGGCATTTGCCTGGCGAGCAAAAGCCATTCCCGGTGTCGGACAGCCATTACCCGGCGGTACGCCCAAGCCCTGCCAGCGGTCTGCCAGGACGTTGGCCGTCCGCTGGCAGTCTCTTGGCTAATATCTGGCAGCCACTGTTGATCAATCATTTGCCGGCGGTCCGCCAGTCTCTTGGCAGACCGATGAATCGGGGTGGGTCCCTCACCGCAGATCGTTGCGTAGGAGATCG
Organism: Aplectana chamaeleonis; assembly: GCA_029168955.1. Classification (NCBI taxonomy): domain Eukaryota; kingdom Metazoa; phylum Nematoda; class Chromadorea; order Rhabditida; family Cosmocercidae; genus Aplectana; species Aplectana chamaeleonis. The sequence continues at coordinate 465,787 of JAPDOI010000234.1, forward strand.
CCTACGCAACGGTCTGAGGTGAGGCACCCACCCCACCTCCCCCCACGCCGTGGGGACTTTCCCCTCAGCTGCCAAAAATATGCTAGCCTCTGTAGAGTGACTTCAGGTCACCTTCCAGGGCCGGCATCAAAGTGCCGAGTGAGCACTCATTGGACTGAATCGCCTTATATACCGGCTGAGCTTATCGATGAAATCAGAGGTCAAGCTGTGACATGTTACGTGCTCTCTCGAGTGCCAGTCATTTGACGACTCAGCGCCAAGCGAAGGCCACTGGGCGGTTAAGCGTCAGCCGAGTGCAGATTGGCGGATAACTGCGTTTTCATGCACTCGGTAATTCGAGGTGTGATCGCCCGTGTCAGCTGAATGCAAGTTATCGCGCAGCTTTCAGGCAGCTGGCACATTTTCGCCAGCGGTCCGCCGCTCGCACTAGTTGAGGTGCCAAGTATGAGCCAGCTGTCGTCTTCGTAATTGCCGATTGCCAGCTAAATGCCAGTTATCATCCAGCCGTTAGGCAACTGGCACATATTCGCCAGCCGTCCGCCGCTGACATTCAGACATTGGGAGCAGCGGACCGCCGGCGAAAATTCGCCAGTTGCTCAATAGTTGTGGGATAGCTGGCATTTAGCTGGCCAATGGCAATCACGAGACCAACAGTTGGCATACACTTGGCATGTCATTTGATGCCAGTGACGGACGGCTGGCGAATATGTGCGAGTTGCCTAACAGCTGGGGGATAACAGGCATTTAGCTGTCTATTGGCAATTACGAGGCCAACTGCTGGCTAATCCTTGGCATCTCAATTAGAGCTAGCGGCGGACCGCTGGCGAAAATGTGCCGGCTGCCTCAGAGCTGCGTGATAAATTGCATTCAGCTGGCAAGGGCAATCAAACCTCGAAATTACCGAGCGCATAACACGTAATTATCCAACGATCGGTACTCGGCTGGCGCATAACCACCCAGTGGCCTTTGCTTGGCACTGAGTCGTCACATGGCTGGCACTCGAGAGAGTTGACGACTACTCGCGTTTAAACAAGTTATAGTTTGATCTCTGATTTCATCGATAAGCCGAGCCGCTATATAAGGCTATTCAGTCCAATGAATGTTTACTCGGCACTTCGATGCCGGTCCTGGAAGGTGACCTTAAGTTACTATACAGAGGCTAGAATATTTTTGGCAGCTGAGGGGCAAGTCCCCACGGCTAGGGAAGGGCGAAACGGGGTGGGTCCCCACCTTAGGCGATCTCCTACGCGAGGATCTGCGATGAGGTATACTTCGGCATCGAATAATTTCGAGTCATCTTATAAATGAATTTTTCTCTCGAATGACAAAATGGTTCGAGCCGTCTTCGGTTTTCAGACAACAAGTAAGAGGTAAGCTTCTCATGAGTCAAGTCATGGCACAATTCTTTGCCCTTACAAAATCATAATTATCAATTATTCAAAAAAATAGTCAACTATGACTCGAAGTCGACTATTTTTCGAATAATTGATAATTATGATTTTGTGAAAGCAAATGATTATGCCATGACATGACTTATGAGAAGCTTACTTCTTACTTGTTGTCGAAAAACCGAAGACGGCTCGAACCATTTTGTCATTCGAAAGAAAAATCCATTTATAGGGTGACTCGAAATTATTCGATGCCGAAGAATACGGTGAGGGACCCACCTCGACTCATCGGTCTGCCAAGAGACTGGCGGACCGCTGGCAGATAATTGCTCAACAGCGGGCTGCCAGATATTAGCCAAGAGACTGCCAACGGTCGGCCAACGTCCTGGCGGACCGCTGGCAGGTTTTTGGCGGACCGCCGGCGAATGACTGTCCGACACCGGGAATGGTTTTTGCTCGCCAAGCGAATGCCGGCGGTCCGCCAATTCCATTGTCTGAGCCTTAAATGACATGACGAATGTATGCCAACTGTCGGCCTCGTGATTGCCATTGCCCAGCTAAATGCCAGCTGTCATCCAGTTGTTGAGCAACTGGCGAATTTCCGCCAGCTGTCCGCTGCTCTCAATGCATGAGTCGGTAGACGTTCTCAAGCGTCTAAAACCTGGGCTATGTTACGATCCTTCCCTTAGTGACCGAAAATACCGGAAAATTTTTGGGTGTCTTGACAGAATTTTCATTTTGGAACCGAAATTTTACGCTATCCCCCACCCCCGTTGGGGGTCGTTTATACTCCCGCCGCTGGGCGGCGCGGCACAGTGCATTCCTGTAATATCGATCACGCGGCGCAGCACGATCGATACTACAGGATTGCATTCCGCCGCGCAGCCCGTCGGCGGGAGTATAAACGACCCCTTGTGCGAAATTTCGCAACCGCATTTGACCCTGCTCCTGACCCTAACGAGTTTCAATTCGACCCAATACAGTACAGTAGTATCGGGTGGTAGTTGGGGAATGACAAGCTGTGAAGAGGGCTGCAGGGAACGACCTGCGCATTTGGCGGTGCCACCCTGCTGGATGTAGTGTCTCTACATTACAGCAGCCAGCAGAGTGGCACCATAAAAGGCGATGCTCAGGTCGTCCCCTTTACGCCAGCCCATTTCACAGCTCAACGTTTCAAAACGGACAATTCTTCAAGAATGTTGGCATCGTTTCATTGCAATGGTCGCGCCCAAAGCGCACAGATAGTCTATTTCTATCTGCATCCTTTTCCGTGGAGTCTCGCGCTTTTCACCGTTCTCTTGGGAAAACCCCGTGAATATGCCCTTCCTATTAAAAATTCTCGATGCGATATTGTGGTCGCCACCTCGCTTTTCAAGGACTAGTGATTATACTTTGCTGTGTAATAGTGCTAACAAGGGAAGTGTTTAGAAAGTCCAACGCATCTGCGAAAACGACTAGTACCGTTAGTATCTCTTGTGGCTCAATAGTAAAACTGCGCAGTATCCAGCCCCGAGCTGCAGGTTCCAAGATGTTACCGGCCTAAAAAGTTGTTTTTTCTGCTTTTTGTACCTTGCAAAAAGCGCATTAGTCTTCGGAAAATCCGGAAACGGACGTTATAAATGTGTTCAGCGTGCAAAACTACCCCCCCCGAGCAAAGTTTGGGTGAAGGCACATTCTCCATACTTTGTCCAGATTGACAGCGTTTTGGACTTGTACGGATTTTCGGTTCGGCGTTTATTTCTTCCAATTGAGGGCTCTGGAAGCGTTTGAGAAAAATGTTCCAGATTTGACTTAAATCCTTCCAGGGGTTTTTTTTTTGGGCGCTGATCACGAATCTGTGGTTTACTAGTCGATTTTCCAGAGTTTTCGGCTAATCGAAGCTTCCCAACCGGGGAAAATTTCGAGGGGAAAACGCCACATTTGATATTTCCGGATTTATACAATGGATATGTCTCAAAATCATTCTCTGAGGGTTATTTGGAGGGCTAAACACAGGTCTGGAGTCCGTTTATCGATTTCTTGCAGATTACGGTGTGTATACGGTACTTTGGTCAAAATCTCAGATACACTCAAAATTTGTATACGGGGGTTATTCGGGGTGGAGAATTCGAATTTAACCTCCGTTTGACAATTTTTGGAATACTGAGGTGAGGTTTATTCCCTAGATGACGTGTAACCTAACCGTAACCTACAGTAAACATCAAAATTTCGACAAAGGGACCCCAGATTCATGTTCACCACCCTAGATTACCTCTCGATACAAGTTTTGAGCTAAATCCGACGAAATTTTTCGAAACTAAAAAAAGCCTTATGGGAACCCTTACCTTTTCGCGAGGCTTGAAAAATGCTCATAACTTGTTCGAACCTGCAGCTCGGGGCGGGATACTGCGCAATTTTACTATTGAGCCAGAAGAGATACTAACCATGCTAATGAGTTTCGCAGATGCGTTTGACACTCTAAACACTTCCCTTGTAAGCTGCAAACTGCAACGGTAACGCGGAAATCATGTTCCTCGCAACGGTCGACCCTACACAGTGTTAATCATCGATATCGACCAAAGTTGATATGACTGGTCGCGCGTCGTGGGAAGTATGATACGGCCTAAAGCTGGGTTCATACTTCCATTACGGAGAGACGTGATCCCTTGCTCTGGGTACGGATCAGAGCCATATGCGATCTTGTTCGATACTCACCGATGTTGTGCCATCAAAGCTGCAATGGAACTGTGAATCTGGCCTAAGGCTGGAACCGTATTTTTTGCGACACAGTGTTTCTCATGCATATTGATCGGACATCCATGTGAATGACAAACATTTCATTGGGTCTTGCCATTTGCAGCAAGTATGGTTTTGCATAGGTTAAACTGAGTGCAACCACAAAGCATTGATAACACTCAGGGTCAATATTACAGAAGTAAATTTTGCCGCGGTAGACTGTAAACAAGCAAGTGGCTGGGCATCTCGCCCCCCCCCCCGTAATTGACTCACCCGACAACCGGCTGCCGCCTATCCGTCGTACGTCTAGTACGCTCCCGCGTTTCGCCTGGTCTCAGAGCGCGACGCGGAGGGTGGAGCTCTACAATAGGGTTTGAGCTCTGAATGAGTAGAGGGGCTGAGCTCTGCCGGGAGACCAAGTGGGCATTCTGATTTGGGGTCTACACTGTTTAGGACCAGTTGTTCACGGAGTTTTTGATTGCACCCTTCAATTTAAATGAATTGTTGTTTTGCTACAGTTAAAAACAGCAAGTCACGCTCCACGGTTGAGGGTCTGAGAGAGTCGCCAAAATGGATTAAGGTCAGGGTCATACATGCCGCGTCAGCTCAGTGCATATTAGGCATACTACTTTTTGGTCGATGTAGATGGTGAAAATTGTGTCGCTCGTCACTGAGATCCCGGAGGGGTGGGTGCTGAGAAAACCGCCAAAGTCGTGACCAAATCACGCGCCTGTGCACAGGCGATCGCTGGGGTCGGTGGCAGGTTGAAACGCCACTTTTCCAATCAAATTGATCCGATCTGGCTAATCGGCGGAGGCTTCAGCATGATTCATAGCTGCCAGTTTTCGTGGTCTTATACCTGGCGGGTTTTACGGATTAACTTGTTGCAGTGTACGCACTGTTTTCCTCTAATACTCTCTCGTGTAGAATGCGGACATGGCAGCCCACAATGTACACGCTGCACTGGAATGTGAGGTGTTTGTGCTTGTCACGGTTGACATTGCTCTGTATATGGACGCTCTGGCGGGCGTCGGTGGCAGGTTGAAACACCCGTCCTGCCTCTCAACCTGTCACCGGCGCCTGCAGGCGTGGTAGATGCTCACACACTCGCGGGGGTCGGTGGCCGGTTGAGAGGAGTTGAACAGGTAGCGTGCTCTCGCTCGAAACGAAAAAAAGGGCGGGCAAGGCCCGAAAACTCCCCCATTCATGCCGAAAACTCCGCGTGTCAACCACCCACCGACCCTACAATGCCACGTCATCCTTGACCCGTTCACACCGAAAGCTCTGCCTTTTCACCTCCCACCGACCACTCAGTGTGACGTCACACCCACGTGTTTACACCGAAAGTTTAGCCTAATCACCTCCCACCGACCACCCTCTACCACTCCTGCAGTGGCGGGCGTCGATGGCAGGTTGAGAGGCAGCACAATTGACCTGTCAACCTGCCACCTACGCCCGCCAAAGCGTCGATATCCCGAGCTGTCTACCGTGATACGCACAAACACGTCACATCCCAGTGCAGCGTATACATTGTGGGCTACCGATTCCGCGCTCTACACGAGAGAGTACCAGAGAAAAACAGTGCAGACACTGCAGCACGTCGCCCCGAAAACTCCGCCACATAAGAGGCACCACCACGAAAACTTCGGCAGTTATGAGTCATGCCGAAACCTCCGCCGATCAGCCGCATCGGATCAATTTCATTCGGAAAGGGGCGTTTTAACCTGCCACCGACCCCCACGATTGCCTGAGTGGTGGTCGGTGGGAAGTGATTGGGCGGAGGTTTCGGTGTAAACAGGTGGGTGTGATGTCACACTGAGTGGTTGGTAGGAGGTGATTAGGCAGAGATTTCGGTGTGATCGGGTCAACTGTGACGTGGCATTGTAGGGTCGGTGGGAGGTTGATACGCGAAATTTTCACCATGAATGGGGTAGTTTTCGGGTCTTGCCCGCTCCTTTTCTCGTTTCGAGCGGGAGCACGCTACGTGTTCAACTCCTCTCAGCCGGTCACCGACCCACGCGATTGCCTTAGTGGGCAGGGTCAAGCGGGGCGTTGCGTAATTTTTTGAAGTCGGAGTGTCCCCCCCCCCCCCTCCCACCATCAACATTCCTTCGGAAATCCCATTTTTTTCGCGACTTTGAAAATTCGTTCAGCAGTCGGAGTCAAGGGTCTATAACCTAAGCAATGCTACGATCCTTCTTTTGGTTACCAGAATTATCGGAAATTTTCGGGATGTCATCACCAATTCTTTCGTTTTCGGTCCGAAATAGTTACCTCTCCTCTACTCTCAATAGATCCCTCTCCTAAATTTCAATTTCCGGGCCAAAAGTTTTGCGACCCCCTCCACCCCCGCTGCGAAATTTCGCAACACCGCTTGACCCTGTTCGTCCATAACTTGTTTGTGCTCAGAGATAGACCTTTGGTGAAAAGTTAATCTCGGTATTCACATACAAATCTGCATTGAAAAACGCTTTCAGTTTTGAAAAATAGCTTCTCCTTCTTCCAGCCGAATTCAGTCTATAAAGTGCATTTTTTTGGCCTGAAATTATTTGTTTTTCGTTCATAACTTTTTTGTGCTTGGAGAGACCTTCGGTGAAGCTTGTTTTCAAAATCTCGATGGAATTCTGCGTCAACTTGTGCTTCCAGTTTGGAAAAGTATTTTCTCGATCCGTCAGCCTAATCCATTTTACGAAGCACCGGTTTTCCGCCTATAACTCTTTAACCTTTGGAGATAGGGTTTTGGTGAACGTCGTTTGTGAAATCTACTTAAGATTCTGCGTCGAATGACATATCGGTTTCCTAACTTTGCTTGCTCCATAAGCCAGCCAGATCGGTGGAGCCGAGCCCTGTTGTTGGCTCCGGCAGAACTCTGCGTCTTTCATTTAAACCATAGAGGCGAGAGCACCCTATGGAGATAACTATGAAAATCGGCTTCACCGACCTGGCTGACTTACGGGCCAGCGAAGTTAGGAACCCGATATATCATTCGACGCCGAATTTTACAGAGATTTCAGAAACAACCTTCACCAAAACCTTATCTTCAACGGTTAAAGAGTTATAGGTGAAAAACCGGTGTTTCGTAAAATGAGTTAGGCTGAAGGATCGAGAAAATATTTTTTCAAACTGGAAACGCTATTCGATGCAGAATTTTATGGGGATTCTGAAAACAACCCCCACGAAAGGACTGTTTCCTAGGGTAAAAAAAAGTTATGGACGAGAAACTGATTGCTTTTAGTGAAAGAAACGTTAATTCATAAATTGAAATTGGCTGAGAGATTGGGAACGTATTTTCTCAAATTGAAAACATTAATTGACGCATAATTTCATGAAGATTCCTGAAACAGCTCTGTTGAAAGATCCATCAAAAAGGATAAAAATGGTATGGGCGAAGAACAGGTAGTTTTTCAAAAATCGCTTGAAGAAATTTTCCGACAAATTTTGACTCCAAGACAGCTCAAAGGAGATTTTTCATGACCTACGCAGATCATTTCATTAAGAATAGTGAATTTCTAAAGGAGGTCATCTAACGGAAAAAAATGTTTCAAAATTAATGTTTAAAAATAAAAATACATTGAATGCAAGAAAAAGAGGATCAAGAAAACGTCAAGTTTGAAGTTGCAAATCTATAGGGAACCTTCACCATTCCCCACTCAGTTATCCTAAACAACTTCACCTCTCGGACCGTTGTCTCCACCCCAATGAACCTGTGACACCAACCCGGGTTTTTCCTTCTCTTCCGAAATCGTTGCGGCGCGGAGAAATAGGGGTGGCCAAGTGGCGGCGATAACAACATTGGGGGTGCTAAACACAGATTTGACATCCGTTTCCGGTGTTACGGAAGGTTGCCGTAGTTTGTCGACGTTTTAGATTTGGCCGTGCTATCTCGCCAGTCCGGGCCACTTGTCCACTGCATATGGTTACACCAATTTCTCCGCGCCGCAACGCTTTGGCAGGGGATACAACCCCGGACTGGTGTTATAAATGCGCGGCGGCACGGAAAAATGGGCAAGCCCTAGTGGGATGGGAATTGGTACTCCCCCCCCCCCTTCTAGTGATAGCACAGATTTTCCTAAAACTTCGCCAAGAGGCTTTTTTTGAGCTGTGGATTAAGAATCTCTTATCCTTTTCGCAATTTTGAAAGGATTAATGGCTCAGACAAAAACGCGCTCCACGCCCCGCTGAAAGCCACCAGTGGAATAGTGGCCGTAGAGCGCAAAATCCGAAGTTTTGTCGCCCACTGTAGTAGCTATCGCGGGGGCGGTAGCGACTGTCGTGGGCGAGTAGCCGCTTCCTGCCCTGGTGATAAGTCCTTCTGAGCTTTTTGTTTTCAAAAATATACTCGTGCACCGGTGCACTACGCGACCCGGCCAGTGCACCGAGCACTGTTTGGGGCCACCAGCGATTGAGCAGGGCTTCCAGCCTCCAGGCGGAGCCAGTGTACCGCGAAATTGGGCAATTGAACAGAAGGCATTGCCTTCATCCGTGTCCTGGCTCCGAACCGCGTCGTATGCCTCCCTTGGAAACTAGCGTCTTGAGCGTCGAATATCTTTTTGGGGGCACGCTTTGCCCGTGACGGGACCGCTCTCGTGTCAGGAGGGCAAGCACTCGCCTATATCGTGTCTTCGGGAAAGTGGGAAGATCGGAGTGAGCGTCGAGCTCTTTTTTATATGAGAAGGTTTAGGGGTAGGTTCTCTAGGCAAAATTTCAGTTATATCGGAGACCTTAACGATATAATTACCCTAAATTTACCGTGATCTTTCGAAGCAACGAAAGTGGACCTCTTATTCATGTTCGGCACCTCGAATGAGCTCCTTAGGCTAAGTTAGAGCGGAAAAAATGATTTTGTAGCATTCTTTGCGTTTTAGCCCGTACAGTTTTAGAGATGAGTCGTGCCTTATTAATTTCATTTGTAGGTGGAAATAAAGCTTCAGAAGAAGAATTCAACTTGTTATTGCCGCTCTGTAGTTGCGTGATATTGCTATGGATGCTTGAATTATTCGTCATTCGAATATTCGAATATTCGTTCGTTCGAAATAAAAAACGAACGAATTTATTCGAAATTCGTTCGTTCGGAATAAAAAATGAACGAATTTATTCGAAATTCGTTCGTTCGGAATAAAAAATGGACGAAATTATTCGAAATTCGTTCCTTCGGTCTCTTTTTAAAAAGTCCGCACTCTAGTATGTAGCTGACATCGGAACAGATCAGAAATAACGCTACGCACCAGCGCGCATCCATATTAGCGCAGCTGATTTGTCGCGACATTGTATACATATCAGTCGATCCAGTCTAGAGGCCACCATTGTCGGCTGATGGTAGGATGGAGACTCGAACTCTTGTTCATGGATGGGAGGGGTTTCATCTTTCTGACCATAAAATCGGACTTGGGGGTTGAAGTCGCTAATCTTTCCAACCGGTCAGGGCGGCTCTTGTTAATGTTCTCTTGTGACAACGTGCCCAATGTATAGATTTGACTGAAGGCCTGAGCTTGGCTCATGCACTCGGCTCTCAATTTGGTCTGCTTTTGTTTGAGCTGTCAAGAGTAAAAGAAACTTGACCAAATTTCAGTAAGCTGGATTTACTCATTTTTGCTCGTTTCAGGAGAGTCTGGGCGGAGGTGACGCCAGGTAATATAGAATTATCAGTTTTAAATCTCGTTTTTCTCCTTGATCATTACGTTTCAGAGGACATGTGGGACGCCTTGGCACCATCCAACAGGCCCTGTTCACGCGTCCGACGAATTTTGACAAGACTGGTTGGTTTTTGCCGTTTAAGATTTAAATAGTGGTTAGACTAAGCTTGACCACGTTCTCAGAATTGCTTTTAGATCTCTCTATCAGAAAACTAAGAGCCAGAACGTGTGAGTCAATTGAGTGTACATAATTATGCTGTAGCGCCCATACGTCTTTGGTTCCACTTTGTTCGAGCCGGTAAACGCTAATGCCGTATTCGAATCGTGTGACCGGGTGCAGACGTAACGCGGCTAACGGCGGTTACGCAATGCTTTCTTCGATTTCGATTTAAGATCATTATGAAATGTCTCGGAAGGTGTGAGCCCATCTGAACGCTCGCCACCCTCCTCGACTGCAGCTGATTGGTCGGCCGGCATCGGCTGCGTGCGGCGCGCGTCGGGTGTGCCTGGCGCATTGCCAACGCCACAGCCGTCCTCGCTTGTCATTCAATGACTCCGAAGTTTTCGCCCGAATTCTGACCCTGATTAAATTTCATGAACGGGATCAACTGTAAGTCGATGTAATTGAAGCAACAGGATGAATACAACAGGGAGTATAGGCGAACACACCTAGCTAAATTATTTCAGCAGTGAATAGGAATGAAAACGACATAATCACACGTTGATAGAATCTTAATGGTTGGAGAATAAGCAGTGAAGCTTGTATTGTCATTCATCCCTTTCCAATACCATACGTGCAGATCACATTACTTCATTTCAGTGGCAATTTTTTTTGTCCAGCAGCGAGATGTTATGGTTCTTATTTAGATCTCTTGCTGGGGGGGGGGGGTTCCCCGCACATTTTACTGCCGCTGACCTATCACAGGAGCAGCAAATGCTGACGTGATAGGCCAACGGCGATAAAATGGGCTGATAGTCTCCTCCCAGCAAGAGATGTAAATCAGTACCGATGTTATCCTATCATCGTCTTCAGGAAAAAGCTCTTCACGCACAGTTTCCTCGGTGGCAGACTAACCCATTGATAGGATTGGAGGAAGGGGGGGGGGCGAAAGTGCAAAACTTTGTGTACAGAATCCAGCCTAATGAGGGATGTTCCATTTTGACAAAAACCCTCTCCGCGGATGCTTCGTCGAAAGTAGATGTGCAGAGATGGACCGAAGCACAACAAGAACGCCTCCGTCTCTTGCGCGCGGAGCATACCCGATTCGTGAAGGAACACTTGAGCAGAGTTGCCATAAACTCCATCTTGGGAGTCGCACCTCCGAAGGTCAGCGAGACAGAGATGGAACTTGGCAGGCGTGCCAGGTGCACCCTTGCATCGTTACGCTGTGGACACTCCCCCATGCTTATGTCATATTTGCATAGGATTGACAACAGCAAACCTGACGAGTGTCCTGAGTGCGGTAGTCAAGGGCATACTACTGCGCACCTGATCAATTGCCCGAAGAGACCGACTACATTGACGACAATGGATCTGTGGACGAACCTAGTGCTAGTGGCCGAGTTTCTGAACCTATGACAGAACCCCTCTCTGTGGCTGCAAAGAAGAAGAAGAAGATGTTCCATTTTGCGGCTTTTAAAAGCTGTGCCTAGGGCACCTATAGTTCAGCGTTCAGTACCTTTGAAAAGTTTTCTCAATTTTCAACTCCTTAGGATGTGAGTCGTCGCAAAGGGACGTCTTGAGCATAGCAGCATGTATCTTAGTCCATATCCAGTAGCCAAAGATGCATGATCTAGTAGGCAAAGATGTGATTCGTGGAAACGATTTTCCAAATGGTTTCATTTCCTTACCCCCTCCCACTTCTGTTTTTGTTATGCATCCTATTCATTGCTTAAGTATACAAATGAGGCTCACTCACATACTTGTGTATGTTTCTTCATTTCTTAATAAAGTCGTAGAATGGACAGGCGATGGGAGCTTTCGAAACGACGACGTTGGCAATGCGCCAGGCGCGACGCGCGCCGCTAGCGACCAATCAGCTGCAGCCGAGGAGGGTGGCAAGCGTTCAGATGGTGTGAGCCTGGCGTCGGCGAGACTACACTCCTTATGGGAACGAATTTTCGCTTCTCTGTTACGGACAAAATAATGCTTGACTATAATCGTGCTGGGACCAGGGATGTGCGGCAAACAATTTTCAAAAATCGGCGAACGACAATCGACAAAAATCGCCCAAAAACGGTCGGCAATCGGCAATCGAAAAACGGCAAAATAAAAAAATCTTGTACAGACAACTACACGAATGTTCGAAAAATAACTTTTAAAAAATTTGTTGTTTCTTAATGCACATTTCGTATTCAAGTAACGAAATGGTTTTTCAATAACACCACAATTAGTGGAATCTTTTGTGCAATACCTGATGGGAAAAACAGCATAGAATGAGTGTTCTATTGAAAACCTGTGATGAGAATATTGTGGTATGAGAATAGTAATTTTACGAGGCTCTGTCACACTTTTTCGAAGGTCTGAAGCCATAAATTTGGCGATAATGGAGTCGCCACTTACACGAGGTTTCCTGAACGTAAGATTGGCTTACAAGCAAGACAGTCTTGCACTCCCTGGACGAATACTTCCTTGAAAATTTTAGAAATCAGTCTGATGTTAAGCTCATACCGTTAGATCTACACCGCATTTCTTGAAACCTTTGATTACTTTTCCCCGCATAATCGCAAAACTGTAGTCGTTCATTCGTTTGTAAGCTAATTGCACAAAACGTAGAGTACGGCATAATATAAGTCAAAGGGGAGGGACACTCAAAGCCCTTTAGGAGGAATGAAAAGCTCTTGCTTTAGGTTATAGATCTCTAGTGATCTCAATGGAAATATATTGATATTATATATCCGGCAACACTTGAGCCCTTCAGTGTTTTTCTGCATCTTTGTTTCCTCCCCTGAAATTGTAAAGGGTTTCAATGCTTGTTCCGAAAAGCCCTGTAATTATTGCCCAAGCTTCAATAGGAAAGGGAATTCGGTACCCTACAGAAAAGAATACCCACTCGAGCCTTAAACTATGATACTAGCAATTGCTTCGACGTGACCGACGTCTCGGCTAGTCAGACCAACTAGCTTAAAGTTTTCAAAGTATAGCCTGTCTCTTTGCTTTTGTGCCGGTCGCAGCAAGGCTTATCGGGCATACCAGGCGAAAGTTTTCTTATCAGTGTTTTACTCTGCCATGGCTGTCCGCTCAGTGGCATGCTCCGGCCGAGCTCATAAGAGCCAGAGAGGCTTCAAGCCTACTTCGCATCCGCGTGGAAGCGTCGGTATCTTAGTGTGGCCTGGACGCAATGACATGCGAATCGCAAACTGTTTTGAGAAGCTTCTCATAGATTCAGGCAAAAGTTCTACTCAAAAGACGCGAGAGCTGGGTCATACCTTGCCAATCGAACGCAGCTTGCCTATTGCGCGCTTTCGTGGCGCTTGTCATCCTTTTGCCGAATTTTATCGAAAAGTGAGAGAAAAAACGGCAAACGAAAATCGACAAAAATCGTTCAAAAACGGCCGGCAAATGGCAATTGCCGCACATCCTTGGCTGGGACCGTTTTGACACTTATATACGGTGACACAAACCTGCGTTCAGAAGCTTTTATCAAAAGTTGTCCCAGAACACAGGTGGCCAAAACTACCGCCAAGGATCAGTGAGTATGAATACGGCAGTGAGGCAAGTGGTGTGGCTGGCATCAGTTCGATTGCTGGTCGTTAGTGGCGTGGCGTCGACGATAGCGGTGAGGTGGCGCCGGAACGGCGAATGCGGGATTTCGTTGCGGAAGACGGAATCTTAATCACGGTTTTGCGGCAAACGATTTTGAGATTTCGGCGTGCTCAGATAGCCGCGAGCGTAGGCGGCGTTTTCTTCCAGTTTTGCCGAGTTTTGCTGGAAAAATAACAGAATTTTCGGCAAATGACAAACGGCAAAAAAGTCCTAAAAATGGCCGGCAAACGAAAATGGCAATTGCCGCACATCCCTGATCTGAATCAGTACTTCGGCAGGGGGCTCCTATAGCTGATCTGTTTTTTTCGGGTTTCACCTTAATTAAGACTCCGCCCACTTGGTGATCGGTGAAGATTGCAACCGAAATTTGGTCTCCTATCACCTCTGCCGGTGCGTAGCTAGATGCCCACACGGAAACCGGAGATGCTCAGGTTTCGGAGGCATCTAGTCTGGTTCTAACACGAGAGTTTACGTAATTAACGGAAAGTTTAGCATCAGTTGGTGAAATTTTAGCTACGGCGCCCGCATATTCTACGTAAATTCTCTCTACAGCACCGGCATATTCTGCTCATATTCTCGTTTCAGCACTGGGTCGATCGACACAATTATGTCCTGACCCGTACTAGAAAGGCGATCCCAGTTGCGATCTACCTCTACGCCGTTTTTTCCCCTTGGCCTGCATCATCCCAGCGGTCGAAATTATCTTTCGCAAGGTCTTCCAGAGAGCGATACGGGGTCACCTTCCATGACCAGCCACAGAGTGTCGAGTAATCATCCGTGAGATTCCAAGATCGACACTGTTCGAACGGCATCCCTGCGTCCCGCGTAGCCAGCGCGGGTTTGAGATTGCGTTTCATTACAGGCTTTCGCTGAATTCTTAGATTCTCGCTACAAAAATATAGCGAGAATATACGGGTTTAGCGACAGAGAGATCAATGTAGCGAATTTAGCCTTCATTCGTAACTTTTAGTCGTAAGATATGCGTAGATTTTGCACCCTTCTACCTTCGACACAAGAATATGCTGGTTTTAGGTATCGTAACTAAAACCTATGATTTCTCGCTTTATGGAATGGGGTGGCGTTACAGGCCGCGCCCTCGTAGGCATCTAGCTACGCGTTGGCAGAGACAGCGAGCACGATTATCACTACCCCAGCACATTTGTTGTCGAGATGCGTGCTTCTACTGTGTTTTGATCGCAACTGAGCATTGGAATTTCGTTTCGATAAGGACATTACGTTTTTCTTGATGGCCAAGTATCTATTTCACAAACCTCACAATCACTCTTGGCTCTCGAATTTTCTTCTAAATGAAAGAATAATTTTGTATGATTTTAATTGAACTTTTGGAGGGCCTCAATCACTTCAGAAATCCTTTTTTGAGCTAAATATTTTGCTACCGTTCCTAACCACCCGTTGTATTGCGACGGAATCTTGCTAGCGTGCACAGACCTAGCGGGATCATCATTGTTGAAACGGTCACGGCAGACCGAGAAGCGGCTGCCGCGTGCTTGTATACCCTGTCTTAAACGAGATGGCAATCCTAGAGTTCAAAGAAGCAGCGCGCTGCCCTCTGCGTCTCTGACATCATCAGCGACCTGAAGCACCTGGATCGATGTTATAGTTGTCTGAGACACTATAGAGACTGCAACCAAACTATGAAGTGAAATGATGGCCCCAGACAAGTTAGAACAGCTCGTTGAACCGAGTTTACGGTGAAATCGCCGGCTAGACGACTCTGTGCGCTCCGACCTGTTATCCATATCCTGAAAATTTTTCCCTACCACGTGAAGAACAAAATATGTATTGAGAGTGAATATCACGAGCATTTCAAGAGAAAAGAACGCAAAAGAGCAATGGAGTATGTAAGAAAATGAAGTGAGAAAGTTAAATAACGTCCAAAAATACGAAAATGTCGGAGACGCAGAGGACGACGCGCCGCTTCTTTGGGCTCTACGCTTGCCATCTCGTTCGGGACAGGGTATAGCAGCGACACGTTGCAGAAGCATATAATAGACCAAAAACCAAATGGTATACATTGCTGCTGCCATGAGCGACAGGCAGGACATTTATAATGCATTGCGGCACGACTCGGATCGAGGTGGTCTCTGTTGGATCAATTCGTTACCACCCGATGCAGCGATGCGTTATCATAGTTACAAGTGGAATACTTCGAATCTGCCGGACTATCGTGCGTCGTAGTGCGGCGTGTTCACGCATACCTGAGATAGCCCCACCCTCTGAAATATCCTTTAAATTTGCTAAGGTAATCAACATTTCAACGATTGCGACTGACTCACAAATGCATAGAAGGGGGGGGGTCTCCACTTTTGATGTGACAGCGGACTACTCATCATCCTGCACGACGTTGTGGGCGTCGCTAAAATGGGACGTTCGATCGCTGTACATGACAGGCGCGCTGGCTGCTGAATGGTCCGTGAGTTGTTTCAGCAAAGGTGGCTCGCGAGATAAACCGAACGCCAAATGGCATGCCTGTCGCTCATGACAGCGATCAGTAAGTATACCGTAGGCCTGAGGAGTAGAATTCCACCGCAGGCGATGCCAAATCTTAATAGACATCCCTTCATGCAATATTCTTCTCATCGTGAGAGATGCGTACATGTTTTACCTACATGTTAGCGTTATTACAGGCAGCCAAGTTCAAGCGGGGCATTGCGTACTGTTTCGACATCGGAGCGGCCGCCACCATCAGAAATTTTTCTTCAAAAATTTTGCGAGCCCCACCCCCCCCCCCCAAGGCGCGACTTCTGGGCTTATACTTGAAAGCAGGTCGCCACTTGGGTGCAATGTTGATAACTCCGAACTGTCAATATCAAGGATTAAATAGAACTGCTTCGAAACTACTTGACAAGGAGAGTAGTTCTATTAGAAATTGATTCAAACTACATTATAAAGTACTGAAAAAATACCTTTGGTGTTCAATGACCGTTATTTCTCTCAAAATGGTAGGTTCTCTGAGCTTCATTGATGTTTCTTGATATAAATGCATATAAACGCTCAACTTCTTACAACTTTATTGACGTTTCGGGCCTAAGCCCTTCTTCAGGTCCGCTGAAAACATTGCAAAACAATCCGCATCACCACTACACAGCAACATAGCAGGGTGCTAATGCCGTCCTGGCACTATACTGGAAACACCGAGGGGGGAGGGAGGGGAGCGGTCACGATGGAGCAGTAGACCAAAATGAAGTGGGACGGACTTAGAGGGTCTTCTTATTAGGGATGATTGGTGACTGTGTCTTATATGTCGCGATTTTCTTGATCATTCGTCCTCATATAGTGATAAGCCTCATCGCCGACTTCATTTCCTTGTTATTTATCGGTGGCTTCCAGTTCTTTATCTCCAGCGCCTCCTTTATTTTCCTCTCGACCGTATCCCTCAGATTTTTGTGAAGAACGGAAACGTGAAGTTGTGGTGGATCTTGTTGTGGATGCCGGAGGGCGCGGTGCCTTGAGAATGGGTTCTGTGGGTAGACGTGAGGGCTACGTAAAGCCCTAAGATGTTCCTCCATTCTCAGGTAGAGTGGTCTGGCTGTCTCTTTGATGTAAAACTCTTGACATGAGAGACACTCCACCTTATAAATCAGGACTCCCCATAATTCTTGTGTTTCGACCACCACCGTACCGTCACTGCGACGACTACTAACAACATCCCGTCTATATGAAAGCCGATGTGAAAGATTAAACTGTACAATTTGTAGTGGTGAAAACAAGGTGTGCCAGATGAGGTGCGTATGCGGTTTGAAATGCGGTTTGAAAGTTTTGACTACCTCGTCCTCGCTCAGAAGTGTTACATCTTCATTGGCAAAAAACTTTTCTGCAGTATTTCAATTGAAATCATTCTAACAGATTAAACTCGTGATATGTTGGTCCAGCGCAATATCGTCAAGGTTCGCAGGCGGCCAAGGAACAAGTCTTTGATTCTCAATCAATTCATGCAGCCGCACGGATTAACATAAACCTTTTTCTAAACCATTTTTAGGTGAGCGTTATCGACATTCCAAAAAATTAGTTGTCGCGTTTCAGGAGTTTCGGGAAAGCCAACCCAATTGGTGGCAAATTTCGTCGAAATAGAACAGCTGCCGGAGTTCTGGATTTCCCAGTACCATGTGGAATTCGACCCTGTGATTGACTCGAAGAGCTTCCGTCACGCCATCTTGCAACAAAGTGCCATCAAGGACGAAATCGGTGATACGTTCATATTTGATGGAATGGTCCTCTATATTGCGAACGACCTAGATCATCAGGTAGGTTCATTGAGCTCGCTGTTGTTTTGATAAGTATTGAGGTCAGAAACATTTAGGGCGCCTTTTCTGCGAAACATCCAACCACGAATGCTCCGGTTCGGGTCACCCTTCGGACTGCAGTGCGGTTCACTCAAAGCGACCCGCAGACGATCAATTGCTACAACATAGTGATTCGGAAGTTAGTTGCGCTTTCACTCATGGTTGTTTGTATCTATTAGCATGATTTCTTCTTCTTCTTTGCAGCCGCGAAGAGAGTAATTGCTATAGGTTCAGAAACTGGGCGACCAGCGTTGGATTCGTTCAAAGGTCCATTGTAGTCAATGTTGTAGGGTTTTTTGGACAGTTGAATAAGTGTAGGGTATTGTGGCCAGGACCACCACAGTCCGGGCAAACGTCGGGAGTGCTATTGTCGATCCTGTTCACGTAGGACTTCAGGAGCGTTGAGTGCCCACAGCGCAACGAGGCTAGAGTGCATCTGGCACGTCTACTAAGCTGAGACTCAGACTCAGAAACTCGAGGCGGCACAGTTCCCAGAATAGGATTAACAGCCGCTCTTTCCAGATACCCTCTGACGAAATGGGTGTGCTCCTCGCGCAACAGACGGAGGCGTTCTTGATATGAATCGTGCCATCTTTGCAGATCGACTTTATCTGGAGCATCGGCAAAAGGTTTTCTGATGTCTCTCTCTCTCTCTCTCTCTCTCTCTCTTACAGGCTCAAGTACTCCAAGATAAGTGGTTGGGCTGCTTGACGATGTTAATATACAGCTGCTAGGCCTGGAACTGACAGTGTTACTTTACTCTTAGCACCCGTTTCTCGGCGTGTAAATGCTCGTTTGGCGAACTCCTAGCACATCCGGTGGCGATCCGAAGAGCAGCGTTTTGCACACGCTGCACCTTAGTCCAGGATGAGTCCGACACTAAGTGCTGCCAAACCGGTTCCGCATACTCTAGGGCGGGCTGCAGTATAGCATTATACGTGGTCAGAATAGTTTCCTTACTGCTGCCCCATGATGTACCTCCCAGTGCCCTTAGCACATTGAGTTTAGCTCTTACAATTGCTTGCTTTTGCTTGGTGTTCTTGTGAAACTTCAGCGACGGATCGAGTATAAGGCCGAGTAGTTTGACGAAGCGAGCAGCAGGCAGGCGATCTCCACCCCAGCTGACATCGGGATGGGCGCTGTGCTCTTTGGGGTCCGTTGTGAAAACTGATACTGAAGACTTGGCAGCTGAGACCCTGAGCATCTTGTTATCGAAATAGCTTTTCAAACCGATCAGGTACTCGTTGATCTTGCCCGCGGCCACTTGTATGTCGCGGTTTTGGCACATGACAGTCATATCATCAGCGTAGGCGACAACTTTAATGTCCTGGGGAGGTGCCGGAATGTCCTCTAAGTACAGATTAAACAGAGTTAAACAGAGTCAACAGTTCAACAGATTAAACAGACTTTCTTCCCATCGGAGCCATCCTGAATTGTTTCACAATTTCATCAGATATTCACTGACGAGTGTGCCGAACAGGAATCAGCGGAGTTCCGCGTTTCGCGTTTCGAAAAGCGCAGAAATTCTGCGGAATGCGAAAATATTGGGTCATCTTGGAGTAAGAAAACATTAGATGATTTTTGAATTCTTTTTCGTTCCGAAGACCGCAAAAATCTGCGGAATGCGAAAATATTGGGTCATCTTGGAGGAAGAAAACATTAGATGATTTTTGAATTCTTTCTCGTTCCGAAGACCGCATTTCCGCGCATTTTCAGGCGTTTCGCGCCCGATTTCCGAAACCCGAGAAAAATTGAACCCGAAAACCGATTTCCGAAATTTCATATTTTTGTTCCGCTCATCCCTGGCGCCGAACCTCAGGTGTGATAAAGCTAGCGTAAAATTTTCATAATGGGAGACGAGGAGAAATTGGCACAAACGTTTAGGGTCCGCCCATCACTGTTTTTATGAATTTTAACCTGGATGCGAGTCTTTGCACAAGCATCCTTGGGGTAGACGAAATTTTGATGTGGCTGAGATTTTTTCTTCGTCTCGTCCCCTCCATCAAGCGTAATTGATCTGTACAGCTGCCTTGCCTTTTAGGCGTACGTAAGCCCATTCATTGCTGGCCGCTTCGACTAGTCGCGGCACTGCAAACAGTTGAAAAACCCGTCGCTTCAACAGATCTTGCAGTGGTTGCGACGGGTTGGAACAGTTTGCAGTTACAGTCATGCTCGCCGAGTGACTGCGGCTTTGGGCGTCGTTTATACGTCTACCGCCGAGCGGCGCGGCGAAGTGGAAAGCCATAATATCGATCGTGACGCGCCGCGTGATCAATATTACAGAAATGCTTTGCGCCGCGCCGCTCGGCGGCGAGAGTGTAAACGACCTCTTAGGCGTCGTTTATACTTCCGCCGTCCAGCGGCGCGGCGAAGTGCAATAGGTGTCGTTTATACTTCCGCTGCGAGCGGCGCGGCGAAGTGCAATTCTATGATATTGATCGTGCGGCGCCGCGTGGTCAATATCATAGGATTGCACTTCGCCGCGTCGCTCGGCGGTGGGAGTATATAACCACCCCTTAGGCATCTTTCTTAGTCCTCAACGCAAGCGCGGCACGCGTGGGACTAGCGGTGAGCAACTATGAAATCCCCGGCGGCACCCTCATGGCGGTGCGAGTTAAATTTGGGCCTCAACTGTTACATGCACCGAAATTCCTAGCTTGCATGTGCGTATGCGATAGCGTAGGATAGTCTTAGGATTAATTTCGCTAGAGTGGACTCAAACTGTGAAGCGAGTATTGATATAAACGGTGAAACCGCCATGGCGGGTTGGGTGTTGCCGCAATGGCGGTGCTGGATAGGGGCCAGGGGTCATCTCATAGTGTGTTGTAACGCCGAAGTATGCTGCTACGAGGTCGATTCTGCGCGCCGTCATATACGAAATCAGAGCCACTTTAATAGTGGCGTGACCGGTTGGCGCAGTGACAGTTGGTGTTGCAGCGAGGAATGAGGAGAGAACTGAGTGAGCAATGCATTGCATAATTATGTATCGGCCGGGCTGGCTACAGTCTATGGGACGACTATGACGGGGGCGTACGGCCTTAGTTATACATCAGTGTGTCGCTGCCACTGGTTTTCACGGGACGTCCGCATTCGGTGCGATCTCGAAATCAACCAATAGCAGAACCGCCGCGGATATCAGAGGGAACAGAACGCCGATGTGTAAATATATCCTAAAGGAGGTTTGCGCGACGAAGTGATTTTTCGGATGCCTCGGAGCCGTGCCGTCACTCTCCCCCCCCCTCTGCAAATCGGCCTCGGCTCTCCGAAACTATCCCTCCTGCGAGTGCTTCATTGGATCAACTTCCATTTTATATTAGATGAGGCTGCCCATATACCGGTCGAGCGCAGGATCAAGACGCTTGCACGCAACCATTAATCGCACACAAAATTGGAACTGTATCCGATAATGCGGTGGAAAAGGGCGACACCTTCCCCTTATTTCGGACATGGGTTGGGACCAGGGGTGTGCGGAAAATTCTTTTCGGTAATTTTTTATACCGAATTTTCTTCTCGGTGAATACGGAAAAAATGGAAAATTCGGTAAAAGTTCTGAATTCGACTTCGATACCTATCCCACACGATAGCACAAATGATCAGTAAGATTTATCTATCATTTTCAATAGTGCATGCTCAGGCAATTCGGTATCAGCAAGCGGCTAGCAGGACAGGCGCAAGGGTTAAGTCATTCCCTTGCTGGTGAAAAAGGGGCGTTCCCTGGGCGTTCACAGGCTCCTTGCATGGGCCTGCACGAGAGGAGAAAAATTCACAAAGCATCGTGCCGTAGATTTTAGCAAAGGGCTATGTTCCAAGTACAAGGGACCTGTAAAGACCCGCTATTTTTTGCAAGGGAGTCATCCTCGGAGAGCAAGGGCGCTATGTTTCAAAGACAAGGGCCTGCAAAGACCCGTAATTTTTAGCAAGAGAGTCATCCTCGGATTGCAAGGGGTGTTCAAAAGCTATCGTATATTAGCAAGGGAGGTCATGTCTAATCTCTCCATACTTTTCCTGGCTTGCTAAAGTTTCCTCGTCTCCCCTTGCTGTGTTATTGGAACTGTTTAGCCTCGGTTCAGAAAAAGAGCTATAATCGTGGCCCAGTCACTAAATTGGGTCTTATTATACGATGAGAGCTCTTTCATCCTCTTTGACCTTATACAGGTACACAATCACACATTATACAAGCATGGCTAATTTTTAATGCGAAAAACAAAGAAAAAACAAAACAAAGTTCGACAAAGAAGGTACACAACCACTTATTAGACAAACATGGCTAACTTTTCATACACAAAACAAACAATAAAGAACAAGTGGAAAAGTATGAGAAAAATATATATTACAGAAACAAAGACCTTTACAGGTTTCAAAATCATTCACAGATACCATAAGTATAATATATCATCTCGATCACAGAGTATAGGATTATACAGAGACACCTTTCCCAGTAGTCACCTATTAAAAAAAAGCAACTGAACACTAATTCATGTATTTCTACTTTCCCTCAAAAACATGTTTTTCTCCCTATCCTACCTATATCCACAGCTCCATATTTACCTAACGGTAGCACTTGCCTTAAGATCACGTAGAGCACCTAAAGTACGTCCGAATGAGAATGGCGGCCCACGCGGCCGGCGTGCGTGGCAGGCGGCCGTCGCGTGAGCCGCTCTCGGACGAGCATGCGAAAAGTTCCCACCGCCATCGGCTACGAACGGGGCTGGCACCGGCCGGCAGCAAGCACTGCGCCGATCAATCAGCTCTACAGACGGTGGGAGAGAGTACGGCCGTCGTTGAAATCCAAAAGTCGTCCGTGGGCGCACATGCGACGACGCCTGTCAAGCCCGCCGGCCGCGTGGGCCGCCATTCTCATTCGGGCACACCTTATGTAGCATTGCATCACTTATGTGCCTAAATAACATCCAAATGAGTAACTTTTGAAAGTTTAGATTCTGGCAAAAGTAAAGATTTGGCATGGCCATTTTTTCGGAATATTAGAAATATGCTCAGTTAAAAGCGGAAGGTAAAGAAAAATGGAAAAAGTTTTGAAATATTCCTGAGAACGATTTGGCGTAGAATAATTTGATTTTTGGGAAATGTAGTGAAATAGTTGAAAGTATGATTTGGCAGTCGAGTTTGAACCAACTATTGATAAAGTTGTGCTAAATGAGAGATCGTATTGTATGAGCTAAGCCGTAGAACATATCAAAGAAAATCACGCGTGATATCTAACAAACACTTGATTTTACTTTACTTAATACGTAAAGACCGCGGCATTCCAGCTTTCGAACGAGCTTTACTGCTTGTCTTCCTTACCCCGCGTGATTTTGCTTTTATATGTTCTACGGGCAAGCTCATACAATGCGATCTCTCATTTAGCACAACTCTTAACAATAGTTGGTTCAAACTCGACTGCCAAATCATACTTTCAGTATTTCACTACATTTCCCAAAAATCAAATTGTTCTACGCCAAATCGTTCTGAGGAATATTTCAAAACTTTTCCATTTTTCTTTACCTTCCCTTTTAACGGAGTATATTTCTAATCTTTCGAAAAAAATGGCCTAGCCAAATCTTTACTTTAGCCAGGACCCTAAACTTTCAGGAATTTACCTAATAAAAACAGTTGAACAATGAAAGCAAGCACTTCAGTCAATGTTTTCGACTAGATGAGTACATAAATATATTGAAATATATTTTCAAGCCAGCTGATGTTCTTGATACTAGAGATCATCGATGCCGATGATGAGGAGTGGGCTCGTCCAACATCAAAAGACAAGAAAGTTCAGACTTCAAATTTGGCCCTAAACAGCGTTTTTTTCGCGATTTTTTCTTATAGGTCCTACTACTCAAAACCCAGAAAAGGGTTTAGAAAGGAAAAGAAGACAAGCATATTTGATCGAAACCACTTTCTTTAAAGGCAGCATACACGCTCGACAAAGTTGTTGAGATAACTACGCTACTTGGACCGTATGACCCCTAGTAGAACGCTCACGCCGTTGGAAGCTTCAAAATGAGTGAAAACTACTAAATTTGAGTCGAAAACTTTCGTCAGCCACGCCCGTAAGCTTCAAACCACGCCCCCTCAATATCCGAATACGGTCAGTTCGGCTGCTTTTTGAAGCTTCCAACGAGGAGAGCATTCTAGTGCAGGCTGTGAGAGTCTATCGGCTTCGCTATGCCAACCGTTTTATCCTTCATATTAACTATTTCAACCGCTCGGGAAAACTCGTGCAATTTTACCCCATAACAAAAACAGCAGTTATTCCTGTATTTGCATGCAGTTTTCGTCGGTTTTTTCGTTAGTTTCACATACTACTACCTTAAAACCTTCGATTTATGACATAAAATCGATACCATTTTCGAGCGTGTCTGCTGCCTTTAAGTATGTTATGGGTTATCACATGACTTGCTTTACACACGCACACAAGTTTAATTTTTGAGTGGGCAGTTTTCAAATATGGAATTTATTCATAATTCCGTTGTCAAATTTTAAAATAGAACTATACCCTCGAAACACAGAGATCGATATCCCAAACCCGTAACACATATTCTTCATTAGAAGCTCTTTTGAATCGTTGCGAGAAATATTGTGAGAAAATAATCTCTACCAGAATTTTTCTGGGAATGAATTCGAAATGAAATTATGCAATTTCGCACCTATCACGTTTCTCTCTTCGACGTTGACGAAAAATGGCCAAATTCGTGTACCAGGTATTCCTTGTCAAAGTCCATAAAGAACATATTTAGATGGGTTGTAGAGCAATAGTTTTATAGGGGTAAATTTTCAAAAAATATGCCATAATCCGTTTAGTTTTCGGTCTTCAGAAAAATCTTGATAGAGATAGTTCTGTCACAAGGTTATACTACGATTCAGAATATCTTCTAATGGCGAATAACTGCTATGCGTTTGGAATCATAAATAGTCATGTTTGAGAGAATAGCCCTCATTTGAAATATTACCACGGAAACGCAAATAAATTTCATATTCAAAAACTGCCCATGAAAAACTAAAGCTTGTGAATGTGTTAGGGAAGGTTTGTGATACTCTGTAACATACTAAAGTTTCTCCACGTTTCTCTATGTCTTGGCCGAGGAATGTGTAAAACAGTATCCGCAGAAATGCCATGGCAAAAGATTCTACTATACCGGCAGTAAAGAAAACCCATAAATTCACCTGCACATAAGATAGGCACTATGAAATGACAATGATTACCAAAGGAAACTACACTGATGCGAAACCTGCGGTCGTTTTACATCTTTCCTTTGAACACAAGGGTATCTCCCGCCGGGGTTAGCATCGATGGCTATAAAATGAACTCTAGAAACTTTTCCGTAACCATGTTATCTTCATTTTTTATATGCAGGAAAACGATGAGAAATGGCTTACTTCTAGCATGTGTCCCTTGCTGTGTGGTAGCGGGCTGATATGAGGCTGTAGCAGCAGTGCGTTATCATCGTTTTTTACAGATGAGCGGATGGTAACATGACCACAGTAAAGTTGCTGGAACTCATTTCATATTCATCATTTCTATCCCAGGCGGGACACTGCCTCGTGTTTTAGGGAAGAAACACAAACGGCCTGTTAACAATTAAGAAGAATGTGTTCGACACAAATGTCTTCAAAAACATCCATCCAGTTACGCGGCTTCGCACTTCCCAATGGTCGATCTACACTACTCAATCAGAGGTTTTTCTGAAACAGTTTTTTATTACTTGCTCTATCAGAAACAGAGCTGATTATTGTAGCTGAGGTACTGCAGAAGGTGTGGAGAAACCCGAATTCACTCACAACCCCCTCCCCAGATGCGTAATTTGGTCAAACTTTTGGCGATTCTCTAAAACCTCAAAGCGTGATAGTTCAAAAATTTTTGATTTTCTCAGAGCTTTTACAACCATATCGCGTTTTCGTTAAAGGCACAATCCCAGGTGATGGGTAAAATTTGATATCATGGTCTGGACAGTATGTGTGTAGCAGCCCTGCTAAATGCGGAATCTCAACTCTTCAGAATAAGCGAGAAAACACGAGCATCCATTCTCTCATCCCCTCAAATCAGCACCCATTTGCTCCCCTACTTCAGAGTTTTCTGTCTCAATAGGACGAGACGCGCCATGAATTTTGATCAAAATTTATGATCTTCCATTTGTTATCGGTCTAGCTTCATATTGTGGCCTGCTAAGGCGCGATGGCTGCGAAAAACGAGGAAAAACAGGCTCGAGACAACTCCTCTAGGAATTTCTCATCGTCCGAAATCACAATTTTTGGAAGAGCAATATTCCCGTTCGTAGTGGGTTCTGAGCGAATCTGGAACCAGCACTGTGTTTAGCCCGAAATTCTCTTTAAGATAAGCAAAGAAAATGGAACACGATTCAGAGGTTGGGCTCTGCCTTTGATGATGTACCGTTGTTCTCACTTTGTTCGAGCACTCTTCCCGGAATGAGGTTTACGTTATACATAGACTGGCAGAAACCCGCGTAGGTCCTTTCTGTATATTTCTCTCTTTGATTCCTTTTTGCCCTTATTACATCATGCTAGCCTTGTTCCGAGGAGCGCAGACGATTGTACAGTATTGTTTTGCTAGGGTTGTCGATGTAATTTCATACCAAACTCATCTCCCCCCCCCTTTTGCAGTTTTAATAAGTAGACGTAACCATCTGTCGGTTTTCTGATTTTTTTTACAGAATATCCAATCGTCTGAAAGGAATCGCGCTGGGATTATCTACTTGAAATTAAAAAAAAGAAAGAAAAGAGTGCTGATCCTTTTTGTTGTTTATATGATGTTTGTTACTTTGTCAGGTCTCCTCCTCAGCACATTTTTGTTTACTTGATTTCGACTTTAAAAACATCTTATTGCTTGTCGCCGTAACTAACCACGATATAGTTGTTCGTATGTTGAAAGCAGCTAGAGGCTCAACAACAATTGCCGCTACTGTAAGAACAACTAGAACAAATTAACTTTACTGACAGCTTTGACAGCCTCAACTTTAGCGACAGCTTTAACAACTAAGGAATTCTTGAGAAAAAGTAATGGCGAATACTGCTGCTTTGGTCGAGAAAACAGTGGTAGAGCATGATAATAACATTTGAGGGGAGCCTCGTAGACTAAAAGTTTCTGGGAACTCAAAAAGCGATTAAAGACCTTCTATTCTCTAGATACCATTGGCTCGCCTTAGTCAGACAGCAACCCCGGGGTGACTGAAGAAGGTCATATTCTCTAAGGACTAATCGCAGATTCATGAGGGCCGAATAGCCGTCAACGATAGTAGGCTTCCTAGGTTGATGGTCGGCCGGATCAAGGGCACTACTGCACCTTCTGTATTTGGTAGCGGCAAACGTAACGGACCGACAGCGCGCAACACTCCAAGTGGCAGATTTATTGCGGACAACCACAAATTTCCTCTGTTGTGGAACTCACTATATTTAACCGAACTGAAGGATATCCGAATACTTGAGCGCTAGATTTATTGACGGTTTTGGTATTATTCCTTCAAGCCCATTAGAAAATGTTCAAAAAAATTCCGGATTTTACATTAATCCGAAGAAGAAGATTATTCGACCAAGCCACAGCGCGAAGGTATGATACAAGTTTGTTCCGACCCCCGTAATCCCGTAATTTCCTCAGTGCCCACCGGTGAGCAGATAATGATTGATCACGACCAAGGGAGGTACACCCTAAGACATGAATTTCGTGATTTTTATTTGACTGTGTAGTAGACCCCACCTGTATAACATATGCCAAGTGCGAGATCTCAATTCCTTCAAAAAAGCGAGATATACGCGACCACCACAGTGTAGTTGTAAAATTCCGAAAAAAAAATAACGAACGAAAATCGAAATTTTTTCGTTTGAAATATTTTTGAACGAACGAAAAATGAAAAAATTTCGTTCGAAAAAATTTCGAACGAACGAACGAAATTCGAAACTAATCGAAATTTTGATTTTTCGAAAATTCGTATTTTTCGAAATTTGTCGAAAATTTCGAAATTTCTTAGGAAATTGTCGGAAATTTCGAATTTTTCGAAATTCGTTCGAAAGTATTCCGAACGAACGAATTTCGAAAAAATTCGAAAAATCAGATTTCGAACGAACGAAAAAATTTTCAATTGTTTCAAATTGTTTCGAACAAATTTTTCAATTTTCGTTCGAAACAATTTCGAACGAACCAAATTTGAAAAAAAATTCGTTCGACGAAACTACGAACGAACGAAAACGAACGAAGAAAAATCTTTCGAAAATTTCGTTCGTGTACAACTATACAACACAGGCCCGACCTCCTTCGCTCACTACCACAAGCCCGGACCCCTTCCTGATTTTCGATCTCAATAGCGGCTTGATGGATGGATGAATTCCAACGAGCCTCCGTTCTTCACCCCATAACCGGGCTGTCTCCTTATCCTGGGTTGCACTCGCGTAACGATCACGAATTAAGAGAAATACAGGCCTGATACAACTCGTCCATCAATTTTTCACCCTCAAAATATAGGCATGTTTAAGGAGCCATAACTCTGTTCATAGGGGGTCTTGGACGATTTCAGGGATACCACTGCGTGTGACCCTCTTCAAGAAAAGCATGAAATCTGAAAAAAAATGATTTTTGTGTGTTCTGTGCCTTTTTGCCCTGTGGGTACATGTTTGCAGTTTCGGTACGTGAATTGGCGCGCGCAATGCGTGCACCAGATTTGGCTTTAGCTCGCTCATGCGCAACTCTGCGATTCCGGATAACTCCGGAGTCCAAAGGGGTGTGGCTCTTGGTTTACCTTAGCAGACACGGCCACATGTGGTTTCCCAGTCTACCTTGCTTACTAGGAAAACACAGTGTCAAGCACTTGGCAGGTGCTACAGAGGAGTTGCCCGCTACATACCCATATGAAACTCAGAACCCTGTAACATGAATTTTGACCCTCTCCCCATGTATTTTGACATGTGGAAATCTCAATTCCTCCAGACAGATATTGAAAGAAAACAAGCCCCAAGCACCCGCAGAGAGACCATGTGCCACTCCTCTTTAAACGGAAAGCCAAGGGCCAAGCCCATGGTCAGGCAGTTGCTGTCCCCACGAACAAGGTGGGATACGTGAAAAAAACGCAAAAATTTCTTGAAAATTCGAAAACACAAATTGTTTGAAAATTTCACCTGAAAATTAAATTGAAATCGAAAATTCACGACATTTTTTGAAAATATTTTTTTCACCCAGCGATACCTAGATTATTGGAAGTACGAGACAACGGTCTGCTTGACCCTGACCACATCTCTCTGGACGAGCTTTGCAATTGAGTACATGTAGGCCAAACGCGCGAGCGATTTCAGGCAGAGTTATTGATTTTCCGTAATTCTTTGGTAAGCCCCAAGGGAAGATTGCAGATGAAGTAAACTACAGGCTTAAGACAGCTTTTCCGCAGAACTGTGACAATTAGAAATTTAGGCGATTTCTTAGAAGTTGCGGAAGGTATCGGTGGATTTTAGAGATACTGCACATTATTATCGTAGCGAGATTTCCCTCCCCCTAGCAGAAAATCTGAAAAAAAAGAAACAACTCTTGGGGGGCAATGTGCCGTCAAATGGTTCTTACTTTAATTGAGGAAATCATATTGTCAAAATAGGTAGTACATCGTAAAAATACATAGAATTTATCGGCCGATAATTCACTTACTTGAAAACGTCTCCATAACGGGTGCAGGATGCTAAATTGGCATGCGGTCTAGAACAAAGTCCAAGTCGTCCGTGTTGCTCGGCTGCACCATATTCTATAAAAAAGAAATCATTGAAATGTTGACCCCAAATCAGGAACAGACAACGTTCCGCCTAGACATTCCATGACTTAAATAGTTAGCCTAGTTGAAGTCGTCAGATATAAAAGGAACGAAAGAGCTCTTGAACATGAGTCCCAACTTTTTGAAAAACTTCGCAAAATCTATTAAAAAAACAATCAGTTTACATGTAACATTGAGAGCGTAAAATATCCTTTTTCTAGTTTCGACCTAAAAAACAATTGAAAATTTCAGGTGAGAAACTAAGGAATATTTTATTTATTTATTTATTTCTTTGTACGCCGTCACCGGCGTGCACAATACGGCAAGAAATGAAACGAAACAAAAACTGATGCCAAAAACAACACAATGAATGAAAAAAACTCGATCAATGGCAACTAAATTAATGGCAACTAACAATGCACTCGGAGGTTTGGAGCTAATGGAATTGTAGCCACTCAGTCTGTACGGACCACTGTTCCCAAATAGAGAGACCACCGTTGTCATAAAACCACTTAGGACTGACCAGCAACGTAAAAAAAGGATTCTTTGGTATTAAGTGGTTCAGCTGCACATGACATTCGACAATGTTTGTGGCAACGAGCGACTGAATGGATAAGATAAGGGCCCTACCAGAGTGTGATCCTAGGACATATGTAGCCTCCCGCCACTTACAGGTATCTGGGCTAGTAATCAATGTGCATGATGTCGCTAGATTCAACCACAAAAGCAACTGATTCATAAATGAGATTTAGCTAACTAATAAACCCGAATATAAGAATAGATGCAAGGAAATTCAAATATAAATGCGCGTGAAGTTAGCCGCGCCGTTTGTCTAGTTCTATTTCAATTATCATACTCTATGTATGTGAGCCTCACATAACGTCTTCACAAATTAGTCTTCACAGGACTATCACAAAGACCACCCGCGGAGTTCACTCTTCTCCATGTGGTCTTCATATGAAAGCTAACTGGGAAAAACAATGCGCTCTCGAGTGTACACAACACAACTTATTTTTTTAGAAACTTATTAGATAAATTGTGAAAGCCGCGAAATCGGTCTTTTCGCGACTTTTTGAAAAATATGAATCAATTCAAGTTTATTTCTAACACTGAAATTAAATTTTTTTTTCAAATCTAGGACATTTCTAAATTGTTTCAATTTTTGGTCCGGAACAAAATCTAATTCATTATGAAACTTTCAATTTTTTGAATTAGAAAAAAATTTTTATTTATTCAATTTTTTGGAAAATTTAAAGTCATTTCAAATCCTAGAAAATTTGAATTTTATTCAAGTTTATTTCTTGTAACCAGCCACTAGAACTATCTGACGGAGACTAAGCTTCGTCGGTGGTCTGTGTGATATTGGTGGGGAGTAGGGTGCCACTTCTGATTATAGTAGAGTTGTTGGGGCTCTCAGAAGGGTGTCAAAAAGAGAACCAAGACAAGAGAAGAGAAAAAGACTCAAGGAGTGGTTGATCAATAAGTCGAGTACGCGGATGAAACCTAGTGCATTTGGAGTTTTCGAGAAGCGTCAATTGTAAACAGGTCGTGACGTGTCAGGACAAAGACAAGTCAAGACAAGACATTGACACGATTCTAAAGCCATCGCAGCAAGGGAGGGAGGGCGAGTATGGAGCTTTGGGGGTGGGGTCTGGTCCATAACAAATCATACGTATCGATCTGCTCAGACAGGAAATTGCAGGTATACATGTTTTATAACTTCGACAGTTGTGTTTCAGAGTTACGAGCCGATCGGGCTCCCGAAGCTCTATACCGCTATTCGGAGGGGGGGGGATCTACTGTGGTATCGTATTTGGCCACGCCCATTTAACCGTGCCGCCGCGCGATTCAAGCTCCTAACCTCTCTCCCCCCTCCAGAATCAGGAAAGTCGTTGCCGCGGCGCGGGAAAATGGGCGTGGCCACGTACGATACCACAGATCCCCCCCGCGATAGCACCCAAATTCTTGCTCCCTTCAGCAAATTCAAGCCATTTAAGACACTTCATTAAAATCGAACCACTTTGCTCTGGTCAAATGGGGATGGGAACGATAAGGATTTCCACAAAACATGAATATTTCACAAGCCTACCTACAGAAACCGGTTTTTCCCAGAAATAATAAAGAAGATTAAACATTAGAACAGAAGAAGGTTGATTACAACAGGATGACATCACACAACGCTAATCAATGGTGCATATCATCCATTTTTTTGGTTTACACCAGCAGCAAGGGGATCGCAAAGCGAAGTTCGTGCGGGACCCCTCTACCAACATCAAGGGGCCAGAGGTCATAGGAAGGAGAGCGTTGCAAGTTCAAGGGAACAGGAGAAACAAGAGCACCAAAGGAGGTGAACTCTTCCTGTTGGCTGTTCCGAAAACAATATTAGCAAGGGGGATACCTCCCAAATTCCCGGAATTAGCAAGGGGGCTGAACTGTGACAGCAGCAAGGGAAATGTGCTCATCGAACCAATCACAGCGCAGAGAGGGTGGGGTTACGACATCATCGCGATGCGTCGTCTAGCGCTGCAAGAGCAAGGGAGTAGATGTCGACCGGTGGTCATTCCGAATCAGCAAGGAGTCTGAATCTCTAATGGACAGACACGCCCCCGACCAATCACGTGCGACCACACACCTAGCAGCAGTGCTCCCTTGATCGGCCTTGAGCCTGCATCGTATAAAATGGGGCGGAGACTGGACTTTTGCTAGTCCCTTGCTAATATCAGTTTGCCTGAGTGAGGGTAGTGCAAATAATGAGTGAGTTTTACATATTAAACTGAGCTCAACGGCTGAATTCGTTCAGCGGGACGTTGATTTTGAGAAAAAATTTCTGTCGTCGAGCCCTTTCTGTACACTCAAAATCAGGCCAGCTGGGGAAAATATCCCCTCGTCCTCAACTGCGCCAGGAGGCGGGCGAAAGCACTTATTGGTCAGTGAGGAAAGATGCGGGTACGATAATTTCACAATGGAGTCGTTCTAAAACTGCAGTAGATTCAGCGTTGTGTCCGGGCGCTCCGAAAAGGATTTTCCCAGTCCCTGAAATATCTGCTCCAGGACTCTGCTGCGTTGCAAACCTGTTGACATTTCTGAATAAAATAGGTATTTCTCATTTTAATATCTCGAAAAGAAGAAGCGCGTGATACCAAATGGTGAAGAGATTGTTTGAACATTCAAAAAGTAAGCCGAAGGGTTGAAAAAGAGTTACAAAAAGAAGGATGAAGAAGTATATCGCACCAAAGGCATGCCATAGCAGTGGGAAACTCGCGAAATACGAGGAAGAAGTAGGTGCCCGCCAGGCCTGTCATAGAGCATTCGATAATATCGATCAGTCCACCATCAACGCTCAGATAAAAACAGCCCACTTCCCGCCGACCAAGTCGGGCTAGTCGACTTCGCGCGGCCCCAATTTCATGGGCGTGGCCTAGCGCCCCACTTCCCGTGGAGAGAAAGGCTTTCCCATCTTCCCGCGGAGTGTCGGCGGGCAGTCGGCTATTCCTGGGGTCATCGAACATTCACTCATCGATTCTCACTTTGATGTCATCATTGCATCACCCACTAGAGTGGAGGCAATGAACGACTGCTGAGCAGAGAACGCTGTGTTGAGACTCTTTCCAAAACCCGCGCTGTGTG
Organism: Aplectana chamaeleonis; assembly: GCA_029168955.1. Classification (NCBI taxonomy): domain Eukaryota; kingdom Metazoa; phylum Nematoda; class Chromadorea; order Rhabditida; family Cosmocercidae; genus Aplectana; species Aplectana chamaeleonis. Next base: position 498,958 of record JAPDOI010000234.1, read on the forward strand.
CGACGCTGGTCTTGGGCAGGTGAACCACTGTTCGTTAATGGCATCTGCGAATGGGAAGACTGCAAGGACCAGTGGGTGTAGGAAGCTTCGCGGTGTAAGCTCACTCCTTAATTGTCAAGAGCAGTTCAAGAAGCGGATTTTTGAAATTTTGTTTCAACAGACCTTCACTTAAAGGGTGATTTTTAAATATGCCGCGAACTGTTTTAGGACTGTCTTCTGTCAGTCATCAGATCAGCCGTAAGGCGGTGGCAGAAGGGCCGCAGACTGCTTGTTCACCGTGTACGGGCAATGAACGAAACGGCGCTGCCGACTGCCCGCAACCGATCTATTGGCCTTTCGCGGGAGGGGTTACGGGACGTCGGCTAGTGGTACCGCGGGATGTGTGATGTCTCTATCTGAGCGGTGAAATTTCGCACCGAGGGTCAGGCGGGGTTGCGAAATTTCGCGAGGGGGGTTAGGGGGGTCGCAGAAATTTTTCCCGCAAATGAAGATTTTGTGGAGATATCTACAAAGTTATCAACGTTTTAGGCCACCAAAGGGAAGGATCTTGGCATTGCTCAAGTTTTAGACGCTCGAGCCCGAATACTGAACGATTTTCCGGCGTTTGGCAGTTTTAGTAATCAAATATAGACAGCCCATAAATCGCACCTCGGGGGGGGGTCGCAAAAATTCTGGATTTTGTAAAAAATTTGATGGTGGAGGGTCGCTCCGATTTCAAAAATTAACGCAACACCCACTTGTTCTTGCTCGCGCCGAAGTTGAACGCCGCGTTCTGGGAAAGGGGCATTAGTCTCCTGTAATCTGTGGTGATCTATGATCCATGTGTTTGCTGTTAGTATTTGGCTTGCCCTTCGACTAGTTGGTTGTCTGATAGGGAATCTGAGAGGTAAACTATCAATGGGTATGCAGTTTTAGTCAAATTCTATGAAATTGGCTTTTAATCGCACTATGTCTGTCCTGTTTAGCTGTCTTGAGAAGGTTGGCATGAAGCGCTTGGGAAGGAATCACTATGATGAGCGGTTGAAGGTAAGCCTGCCTGACTACGGTATGGAAGTCTGGCCAGGCTTCGAGACAGCTGTGAGGCAGTACGAGGACAAACTGATGCTCTGCATCGAGAACCGGTTCAAGATGATTCGGACCAAGTCTGTTCTTGAGATCGTGAGTTAGAGCACCTCATTTTTGTGACTTCGAAAATCTTGAGCATTAAGGACTTTATTTAGGAGTGAATGTGAGCAGTGTGAAAGTTACGTTCTGAGCACTAAATTTTAGATGCAAGATGACATGAGACGACATCGCGTCGGACTGAAAGACAGGGATTTCCGCACACGGATGGAGGACCAAATTGTCAGCGAGACTGTCTTCGCCCGGTTTGTTTGTTGGTTACGCTTACGCCTGTATTTGTATAGTCCATGTGCATATTTGTTGGGTTTGCGTGTTTTTGTTCGTGTTTGGCCGACCATTCGGAATAATTTTTAAAAAGGCGTTGTAATCGTGCTCATGGTTAAACCTACGCTTATTGATTGCCGAACCTTGCAATATTTGGTAGTTCCGTGTCCATAGACTGCTGAGATGGAGTTAAGTTATGTCTAAGTTATGTCAGGGAAATAAATAGAATCGAGTGACTGTAAGAGAGCTCTGGAATTTGCCGCTTATGAGTGAAGCAGAAGCTGTGACGCCCGCGCAGATTGAAAAGGTGATTAAAGAGTTGCGCAACACGAAAGCTGTAGGGACGGATGGCATTACTCCAGCGGTCTTGAAGAAATTGTCGGCTGAGATTATGCCAATCCTGGCTGACGTCATCAACACATCCTTTCGCACGTGCATCATACCCCAAGACTGGAAAATGTCAAGCGTCGTTCTGTTGCCCAAGCCAGGTAAATCGCCATCCACGGCTATGGGATACAGGCCAATAAGTCTTTCATCACCAATCGCAAAGGTCGCTTAGAAAGAGTCGTCAAGGAGCTGGCCGAGCATAATAACAGTCAGCAGCACCAGCATGGATTCCGAAAATTACACTCTACCACCACCTCGCTGCTGGAGATTGTGAGCTGTGTTTCAGATGGCTTTAACGCCAGAAACCCTCAACGCACTGTTGGAGTAGTCTTGGACCTCACGAAGGCGTTTGACACTGTTAACTTGGGCATACTGTCTGAGAAGCTATTGAGGTCCACCATCCCGCCTTGGCAGAAGCGATGGATTACCGCACCCGTCAAAGGGCGCCGAGCTAAAGTGCTGTTTCAGGGACATGTCTCTAATAGCATCCCGATCGCTGCCGGTGTCCCTCAAGAAGGAGTCATATCGCCTGCTCTGTTCAGTCTTTGCCTGGAAGATTTGCCCGTCCTCCCAAGTGACATAAAAGTCGTTGCGTATGCGGATGACATCACCATCCTGTGCCGAGACAGAGACATTAATATAGCTGCACGCAAGATCAATAGCTACCTCATCGTTCTGAAGAACTTTCTCGATGATATGATGCTCACTGTCTCTGCCGCTTAATAATCTGTATTGGTTTTCTCCACTGACCCTAAGGAACGCTGCGCTCACCCCGTTGTGAATTGGGAAGGCGCTCCCCTAGAAGTACCCTTGCCTCGTTACGCTGCGGTCACTCCCCTATGCTGATGTCATACTTGCACAAGATCGAGCGCAGTAAACCTGGCGAGTGCCCGGACGGTAGTAGCCGTGGCCACACAACCGAACAACTATTCGATTGCCCAAAGAGGCTTACCGCTCTGACAACAATGGATTTGTGGACGAATCCGGTTTCAGTCCCCCGTTTCTTGAACCTTTGACAAAAACCTCCCTGCGGCTGCAAAGAAGAAGTTATGTCTGCGGGCTAGAAGTTTCTCAACTTCCTTGTCATACAAACAGAGACTCAATGTCAGTGTACCAATTCAGGACGAGTTCTCCAGTTACAACGTTTCTCTGTTCGTTCCACGGAATCGTCCACCACGAATGACAAGAGTATAATGTACGGGCTTCTGGAACTCGCTACGCAGTAGGGAGTGAAACCCTATGTTGTTTGTTGACATGGTCATTTCACGGAACACTCACTGGAAGAACTTTCTTCTTCTCCTTTGCAGCCACTGAGAGGGTTTTTTCACAAGTTGAGGAACTGGGCTACCAGCACTAGATTTGTCCACAAGTCTATTGTACTGAGCGTTGTTGGCTTTTTCTTACAATCAAATAGGTGACAATCAAATAGTGTAAAGGCCTTGGTTTCCACAGTCCGGGCACACGTCAGGCTGGCTATTGTCGATCCTGTGCAGGTAAGACATAAGCAATGGAGGATGTCCGCAGCGTAACGAAGCGATGATACACCTGGCAGCGCCTACCGAGCTCGGACTCGGTATCACATACCTTAGGCGGCACACCACCGAGAATAGAGTTGACAGCCGCTTTGGCGAGATGATCCTTCCCAAACTGGGTGTGCTCCGTGCGCAGGAAACGAAGCCATTCTTGATTTGAGTCGGTCCATCTCTGTATATTCGCTTTGTTCGGAGCATCGGCAAACGGCAGTCTGATCGATCTCTCTTTCTCACGGGATTTAGATCTGCTCAGCCTGGAGCTGACAATGCCTTTTCACTGGCAAGATGCGGGTCTCGGCGTGAAGGTGCTTAATCTGGAAGCTTTTTGCATATCCGGTGGCGATTCGAAGTGCAGCATTCTGAATTCGCTGCATCTTAGTCCAGTAACTGTCCGACTCGATGTGCTACCAAACAGATGCAGCATACTCTAATGCAGGCTGCAGAATAACTCGATATGTCATCAAGATTGTCTCTCTGCTGCAACCTCAGGACGCTCTTAGAGCTCTCAACACGTTGAGCTTTGCCTTGATAATTGCCTGCCATTTTTGTGAAACTCTAGCGATGGGCCCAAAACGAGGCCCAGCAGTTTGTGAAATTTTGCTGTAGGCAAGAGGTCACCATCCCACCTGACAACAGGTTGAGCGCTGTGTTCCTTTGGGTCAGATGTGAATGCCGAAACAGAAGATTCGCCGCGGAAACTGTGAGCATCATACTATCGAGAAAGATTTTGAGCTCGACGAGATAGTCGCTGATCTTGTTTGCGGCTTCCTGTTTGTCCCGGTTTCGGCATATGATGGTGATATCGTCGGCAGACGCAACATTTTTATATCTTCAGGAGGCTGGGGTAGGTTTTCGATATACAGGCTAAAGAGGGCGGGTGACAAAACTCCATCCTGCGGGGCACCGGTTGCCATAGGTATACTATCGGGGACGTGATTCTGGAATGCACTTTGTCCCGACGATCTGCAATCCAACGCTCTGCCACGGTTGTAGCGAGGACTTCAAAAGTTTCTCGGACAAAAGCCCTAGGTGAACATAATCAAATGCTTTGGTTAGATCGAGGGCAATGGCCACTGTTCTGGCAGGCTTTTTGGTGTTGAACACATCGACTGCATAGCTCTGGACGCTGCCTGGGGCAGCTTGATATCCGTCCGCAATGAATAGGTAGCCTGGCCTACTCACGCATGTTTGTGACATACAGTCGTACGAAATGAAGTAGGTCAATATGGAAAATAATCTAATCGATGAGTAGATAACCAAAAACCGATGGGCTGTCTTGGTAGCCTATCGGACTCTCCTTAGGATGTGCATGTATGGTCATTTCGTAGAACTGAGTGGAGTGAGTGGACTGGATGTGGCTAAAGGCCTTCATACGTGTTTGGGTGGGAGTTGAGTGTGCTATTATTGCTGCAGTTGTTTCGAGTTGACGGAAATCTGTTCGAAATTCGGCCTTTTAGGTACAACAACAAGATGTATCACTTGGATTGCATAGATTATGGTCTGTCACCTGCGGCGACGTTCACTCTCAGCAATGGGACAGAAATTTCGCTGAGGGACTACTTTGAGGGGCAGTACGGTTTGAAGGTCAATTCACTGGATCAGCCCATTCTGGTAGGCATTGGAAGTGTATTTTACATGTTTTGTCACATAGGGCTTTTAGAAAGTATTTTCAATACCAAAACAGAGGGTTGTTTCAGATGCTGCTCCAACTAAACCGTCCGAAATTGTCTCGGGGGGGGGGGGGGGACCGTTCTTCTAAAATTTTTGAGTGCTCCTGAATATAAAGCTTTCTATTTCAATATCTGAGGTGGACCCCCGCTCTATGAGACCTAATATATCCGAGATCCCAGCCCTCCAAATAGGCAAGGCATAGAAGGAAATCGAAGGTCGGCTTGTTTCATAGAAGCCGGCAGCCACACTTCTCTGGACGACTTGATCTCAATAGTGGATACACATGCGATGGGTTGCAAACGACATCATAGAATCTCTTCTCCTTCAGTTCCCCTGTTCATTCTGGTTCATGCCAGTGCGAGATTGTCTGGACTTGTTAGCGAGACAGAACAGACAACTTGCTCAGTTACAGGGTTGAGCAGGCCGTTACGCCAATTTTCGGCGGAACTACGACCCCACTGTTAATCAAAAATTTGGACTTTTTTCTATTTTAACGATTCCCTTTGATAAATAGATATCATATTTGTATTCAGCACACCGAATGACTGAGAAATTTTGACCGGAATTTGATATTTTGTCCAAACCACCGTATACCCACCGTAACGTGGATTTTCATGACGTCCTCTGCAGACACAGCTGTTCTCGCTTCGCAATCTTACTATCAGAGGGCAAATATCACTACCTCATTTCAGCTTTTCAAATGGTTTGGAGAAAATTTCTCTTTTTTTTTTCAAAAATCTCGCACCCGAAATTTTCATTTTTCTTAATAAAATTTTCCAAAATGTTTCCGACCTCCCTCCCCATTGCGCCGGGTCGCAATCCTTCTCAGTTATACTCGGATCGCACCGATACTTCGCGTTCACTATTGTGCGTTGGCGCAAAATCGGTGCTCATATGTTATAACGCACACCGCGTTTGCGCCAACGGAACGCAAAGTATCAGCAGCGTTGAGCAGGATTGCTACTCGGCGCAACGGGAGTTGTGAAAATTTTTGCAAATTTCTGATGAAAAATGCAAATCTGGGGGGGGGGGAGGCTCGTAAAATTTTTAGAGAAAAAAGAATTCTCTCTAAACCACTAGGTAAGCTAAAATGAGGTAGTTATATTCGCCCACTGATAGTAAGATAGCAGCGCGATAACAGCTGTATCTGCAGAGGTCGTCATAAAATCGCTCCAGCCGCGAGGCGGCTGGAGAGGTTTGGTTTTGCCTGGCACTTGTGATCACTTAGAATTTGGTAAAGTAGTTAATAAAACCTGTAAAACAAATTTTCTAGAGATTTCCTTCTGGATATAAGTGAGAGAGTCTAGAAGACACCCGCTGACAAAATTTGAGCCAAATCGACTGAAAATTGATAAAGTTAGATCGGCGGAAGCTTAGCTAAAATTCGCGTTTTTTCTTGTAACGTGCCTCGTGTCCTGTTCCTCGTTCCTGCCACTAGCCACTGCCAGTGGTCGCAGGCGATCAGTTGGGCAGGTAGGTAAGTTGGTATGTGGACAGATATGATTACTTACAAACTTACTTTAACATTACCTACTTCACCTTTTACTACTTATCATATCAAGTGATAATCATATCAAGTGATATTATCAGTTGGTAGACCAAATCGCTTAAACACGTCATAGGCTGTACTTTTCGTTGGGAAGGGACAGGGAAAGTGACTAACAAGTTTGTTACTCACTGTTTCACATTAACTACTTTACTTCTTCCTGCTTATCATATCATGTGATATTATCAGTTGGTAGACCAAATCGCTTAAACACGTCATAGGCTGTACTTTTCGTTGGGAAGGGACAGGGAAAGTGACTAACAAGTTTGTTACTCACTGTTTCACATTACCTACTTTACTTCTTACTGCTTATCATATCAAGTGATATTTTCAGTTGGTAGATCAATTCGCTAAAACACGTTGTAGGCTGTACTTTTCGATGGGAAGGGACAGGGAAAGTGACTAACAAGTTTGTTACTTACTGTTTCACATTAACTACTTTACTTCTTACTGCTTATCATATCAAGTGATATTATCAGTATGTAGATCAACTCGCTAAAACACGTTGTAGGCTGTACTTTTCGATGGGAAGGGACAGGGAAAGTGACTAACAAGTTTGTTACTTACTGTTTCACATTAACTACTTTACTTCTTACTGCTTATCATATCAAGTGATATTATCAGTTGGTAGATCAACTCGCTAAAACACGTTGTAGGCTGTACTTTTCGTTGGGAAGGGACAGGGAAAGTGACTAACAAGTTTGTTACTCACTGTTTCACATTAACTACTTTACTTCTTACTGCTTATCATATCAAGTGATATTATCAGTTGGTAGATCAACTCGCTAAAACACGTTGTAGGCTGTACTTTTCGATGGGAAGGGACAGGGAAAGTGACTAACAAGTTTGTTACTTACTGTTTCACATTAACTACTTTACTTCTTACTGCTTATCATATCAAGTGATATTTTCAGTTGGTAGATCAATTCGCTAAAACACGTTGTAGGCTGTACTTTTCGATGGGAAGGGACAGGAGAAGTGACTAACAAGTTTGTTTCTTACTGTTTCACATTAACTACTTTACTTCTTACTGCTTATCATATCAAGTGATATTATCAGTATGTAGATCAACTCGCTAAAACACGTTGTAGGCTGTACTTTTCGATGGGAAGGGACAGGGAAAGTGACTAACAAGTTTGTTACTTACTGTTTCACATTAACTACTTTACTTCTTACTGCTTATCATATCAAGTGATATTATCAGTTGGTAGATCAACTCGCTAAAACACGTTGTAGGCTGTACTTTTCGATGGGAAGGGACAGGAGAAGTGACTAACAAGTTTGTTACTTACTGTTTCACATTAACTACTTTACTTCTTACTGCTTATCATATCAAGTGATATTATCAGTTGGTAGATCAACTCGCTAAAACACGTTGTAGGCTGTACTTTTCGTTGGGAAGGGACAGGGAAAGTAACTAACAAGTTTGTTACTCACTGTTTCACATTAACTACTTTACTTCTTACTGCTTATCATATCATGTGATATTATCAGTTGGTAGATCAACTCGCTAAAACACGTTGTAGGCTGTACTTCTCGATGGGAAGGGACAGGAAAAGTGACTAACAAGTTTGTTTCTTACTGTTTCACATTAACTACTTTACTTCTTACTGCTTATCATATCAAGTGATATTATCAGTTGGTAGATCAACTCGCTAAAACACGTTGTAGGCTGTACTTTTCGTTGGGAAGGGACAGGGAAAGTGACTAACAAGTTTGTTACTCACTGTTTCACATTAACTACTTTACTTCTTACTGCTTATCATATCAAGTGATATTATCAGTTGGTAGATCAACTCGCTAAAACACGTTGTAGGCTGTACTTTTCGTTGGGAAGGGACAGGGAAAGTAACTAACAAGTTTGTTACTCACTGTTTCACATTAACTACTTTACTTCTTACTGCTTATCATATCATGTGATATTATCAGTTGGTAGATCAACTCGCTAAAACACGTTGTAGGCTGTACTTCTCGATGGGAAGGGACAGGAAAAGTGACTAACAAGTTTGTTTCTTACTGTTTCACATTAACTACTTTACTTCTTACTGCTCATCATATCATGTGATATTATCAGTTGGTAGACCAAATCGCTTAAACACGTCATAGGCTGTACTTTTCGTTGGTAAGGGACAGGGAAAGTGACTAACAAGTTTGTTACTCACTGTTTCACATTAACTACTTTACTTCTTACTGCTTATCATATCAAGTGATATTATCAGTTGGTAGATCAACTCGCTAAAACACGTTGTAGGCTGTACTTTTCGATGGGAAGGGACAGGAGAAGTGACTAACAAGTTTGTTACTTACTGTTTCACATTAACTACTTTACTTCTTACTGCTTATCATATCATGTGATATTATCAGTTGGTAGACCAAATCGCTTAAACACGTCATAGGCTGTACTTTTCGTTGGGAAGGGACAGGGAAAGTGACTAACAAGTTTGTTACTCACTGTTTCACATTAACTGCTTTACTTCTTACTGCTTATCATATCATGTGATATTATCAGTTGGTAGACCAAATCGCTTAAACACGTCATAGGCTGTACTTTTCGTTGGGAAGGGACAGGGAAAGTGACTAACAAGTTTGTTACTCACTGTTTCACATTAACTACTTTACTTCTTACTGCTTATCATATCAAGTGATATTATCAGTTGGTAGATCAACTCGCTAAAACACGTTGTAGGCTGTACTTTTCGTTGGGAAGGGACAGGGAAAGTGACTAACAAGTTTTTTACTCACTGTTTCACATTAACTCTTTACTTCTTACTGCTTATCATATCAAGTGATATTATCAGTTGGTAGATCAACTCGCTAAAACACGTTGTAGGCTGTACTTTTCGATGGGAAGGGACAGGAGAAGTGACTAACAAGTTTGTTTCTTACTGTTTCACATTAACTACTTTACTTCTTACTGCTTATCATATCAAGTGATATTATCAGTTGGTAGATCAACTCGCTAAAACACGTCGTAGGCTGTACTTTTCGTTGGGAAGGGACAGGGAAAGTGACTAACAAGTTTGTTACTCACTGTTTCACATTAACTCTTTACTTCTTACTGCTTATCATATCAAGTGATATTATCAGTTGGTAGATCAACTCGCTAAAACACGTTGTAGGCTGTACTTTTCGATGGGAAGGGACAGGAGAAGTGACTAACAAGTTTGTTTCTTACTGTTTCACATTAACTACTTTACTTCTTACTGCTTATCATATCATGTGATATTATCAGTTGGTAGACCAGATCGCTTAAACACGTCATAGGCTGTACTTTTCGTTGAGAAGGGACAGGGAAAGTGACTAACAAGTTTGTTACTCACTGTTTCACATTATCTGCTTTACTTCTTACTGCTTATCATATCAAGTGATATTATCAGTTGGTAGATCAACTCGCTAAAACACGTTGTAGGCTGTACTTTTCGATGGGAAGGGACAGGGGAAGTGACTAACAAGTTTGTTACTTACTGTTTCACATTAGCTACTTTACTTCTTACTGCTTATCATATCATGTGATATTATCAGTTGGTAGACCAAATCGCTTAAACACGTCATAGGCTGTACTTTTCGTTGGGAAGGGACAGGGAAAGTGACTAACAAGTTTGTTACTCACTGTTTCACATTAACTACTTTACTTCTTACTGCTTATCATATCAAGTGATATTATCAGTTGGTAGATCAATTCGCTAAAACACGTCGTAGGCTGTATTTTTCGATACATAGGGCATCTGATGACGTCATCAGGGTGTCATGTAGAGTATATAGGGCATCTGATGACGTCATCAGGGTGTCATGCAAAGTACATAGGGCATCTGATGACGTCATCAGGGTGTCATGTAAAGTAAATAGGGTGTCTGATGACGTCATCAGGATGTCATGTAAAGTACATAGGGCATCTGATGACTTCATCAGGATGTCATTTAAAGTACATAGGGCATCTGATGACGTCATCAGGGTGTCATGCAAAGTACATAGGGCATCTGATGACGTCATCAGGGTGTCATGCAAAGTACATAGGGCATCTGATGATGTCATCAGGATGTCATGTGAAGTACATGGGGCATCTGATGACGTCATCAGGATGTCATTTAAAGTACATAGGGAATCTGATTACGTCATCAGGGTGTCATGCAAAGTACATAGGGCATCTGATGACGTCATCAGGATGTCATTTAAAGTACATAGGGAATCTGATTACGTCATCAGGGTGTCATGCAAAGTACATAGGGCATCTGATGACTTCATCAGGATGTCATTTAAAGTACGTAGGGCATCTGATGACGTCATCAGGATGTCATGTGAAGTACATAGGGCATCTGATGACTTCATCAGGATGTCATTTAAAGTACATAGGGCATCTGATGACGTCATCAGGGTGTCATGCAAAGTACATAGGGCATCTGATGACGTCATCAGGGTGTCATGTAGAGTATATAGGGCATCTGATGACGTCATCAGGGTGTCATGCAAAGTACATAGGGCATCTGATGACGTCATCAGGGTGTCATGTAGAGTATATAGGGCATCTGATGACGTCATCAGGGTGTCATGCAAAGTACATAGGGAATCTGATGACGTCATCAGGGTGTCATGTAAAGTACATAGGGCATCTGATGACGTCATCAGGGTGTCATGCAAAGTACATAGGGCATCTGATGACGTCATCAGGGTGTCATGTAAAGTAAATAGGGTGTCTGATGACTTCATCAGGATGTCATGTAAAATTACATAGGGCATCTGATGACTTCATCAGGATGTCATTTAAAGTACATAGGGCATCTGATGACGTCATCAGGGTGTCATGCAAAGTACATAGGGCATCTGATGACGTCATCAGGGTGTCATGTAAAGTAAATAGGGTGTCTGATGACGTCATCAGGATGTCATGTAAAGTACATAGGGCATCTGATGACTTCATCAGGATGTCATTTGAAGTACATAGGGCATCTGATGACGTCATCAGGGTGTCATGCAAAGTACATAGGGCATCTGATGACTTCATCAGGATGTCATGTAGAGTATATAGGGCATCTGATGACGTCATCAGGGTGTCATGTAGAGTATATAGGGCATCTGATGACGTCATCAGGGTGTCATGCAAAGTACATAGGGCATCTGATGACGTCATCAGGGTGTCATGTAAAGTAAATAGGGTGTCTGATGACGTCATCAGGATGTCATGTAAAGTACATAGGGCATCTGATGACTTCATCAGGATGTCATTTAAAGTACATAGGGCATCTGATGACGTCATCAGGGTGTCATGCAAAGTACATAGGGCATCTGATGACGTCATCAGGGTGTCATGCAAAGTACATAGGGCATCTGATGACTTCATCAGGATGTCATTTAAAGTACGTAGGGCATCTGATGACGTCATCAGGATGTCATTTAAAGTACGTAGGGCATCTGATGACGTCATCAGGATGTCATGTGAAGTACATAGGGCATCTGATGACTTCATCAGGATGTCATTTAAAGTACATAGGGCATCTGATGACGTCATCAGGATGTCATTTAAAGTACATAGGGAATCTGATTACGTCATCAGGGTGTCATGCAAAGTACATAGGGCATCTGATGACTTCATCAGGATGTCATTTAAAGTACGTAGGGAATCTGATTACGTCATCAGGGTGTCATGCAAAGTACATAGGGCATCTGATGACTTCATCAGGATGTCATTTAAAGTACGTAGGGCATCTGATGACGTCATCAGGATGTCATGTGAAGTACATAGGGCATCTGATGACTTCATCAGGATGTCATGTAAAGTACATAGGGCATCTGATGACTTCATCAGGATGTCATTTAAAGTACGTAGGGCATCTGATGACGTCATCAGGATGTCATGTGAAGTACATAGGGCATCTGATGACTTCATCAGGATGTCATTTAAAGTACATAGGGAATCTGATTACGTCATCAGGGTGTCATGCAAAGTACATAGGGCATCTGATGACTTCATCAGGATGTCATTTAAAGTACGTAGGGCATCTGATGACGTCATCAGGATGTCATGTGAAGTACATAGGGCATCTGATGACTTCATCAGGATGTCATTTAAAGTACATAGGGCATCTGATGACGTCATCAGGGTGTCATGCAAAGTACATAGGGCATCTGATGACGTCATCAGGGTGTCATGTAGAGTATATAGGGCATCTGATGACGTCATCAGGGTGTCATGCAAAGTACATAGGGCATCTGATGACGTCATCAGGGTGTCATGTAGAGTATATAGGGCATCTGATGACGTCATCAGGGTGTCATGCAAAGTACATAGGGCATCTGATGACGTCATCAGGGTGTCATGTAAAGTAAATAGGGTGTCTGATGACGTCATCAGGATGTCATGTAAAGTACATAGGGCATCTGATGACTTCATCAGGATGTCATTTAAAGTACATAGGGCATCTGATGACGTCATCAGGGTGTCATGCAAAGTATATAGGGCATCTGATGACGTCATCAGGGTGTCATGTAAAGTACATAGGGCATCTGATGACTTCATCAGGATGTCATTTAAAGTACATAGGGCATCTGATGACGTCATCAGGGTGTCATGCAAAGTACATAGGGCATCTGATGACGTCATCAGGGTGTCATGCAAAGTACATAGGGCATCTGATGACGTCATCAGGATGTCATGTGAAGTACATGGGGCATCTGATGACGTCATCAGGATGTCATTTAAAGTACATAGGGCATCTGATGACGTCATCAGGGTGTCATGCAAAGTACATAGGGCATCTGATGACGTCATCAGGATGTCATTTAAAGTACATAGGGAATCTGATTACGTCATCAGGGTGTCATGCAAAGTACATAGGGCATCTGATGACTTCATCAGGATGTCATTTAAAGTACGTAGGGCATCTGATGACGTCATCAGGATGTCATGTGAAGTACATAGGGCATCTGATGACTTCATCAGGATGTCATTTAAAGTACGTAGGGCATCTGATGACGTCATCAGGATGTCATGTGAAGTACATAGGGCATCTGATGACTTCATCAGGATGTCATTTAAAGTACATAGGGCATCTGATGACGTCATCAGGATGTCATGTGAAGTACATAGGGCATCTGATGACGTCATCATGGTGTCATGCAAAGTACATAGGGCATCTGATGACGTCATCAGGATGTCATTTAAAGTACGTAGGGCATCTGATGACGTCATCAGGGTGTCATGCAAAGTACATAGGGCATCTGATGACGTCATCAGGATGTCATTTAAAGTACATAGGGAATCTGATTACGTCATCAGGGTGTCATGCAAAGTACATAGGGCATCTGATGACTTCATCAGGATGTCATTTAAAGTACGTAGGGCATCTGATGACGTCATCAGGGTGTCATGCAAAGTACATAGGGCATCTGATGACTTCATCAGGATGTCATTTAAAGTACGTAGGGCATCTGATGACGTCATCAGGGTGTCATGCAAAGTACATAGGGCATCTGATGACTTCATCAGGATGTCATTTAAAGTACGTAGGGCATCTGATGACGTCATCAGGGTGTCATGCAAAAGTACATAGGCCATCTGATGACGTCATCAGGATGTCATTTAAAGTACATAGGGAATCTGATTACGTCATCAGGGTGTCATGCAAAGTACATAGGGCATCTGATGACTTCATCAGGATGTCATTTAAAGTACGTAGGGCATCTGATGACGTCATCAGGATGTCATGTGAAGTACATAGGGCATCTGATGACTTCATCAGGATGTCATTTAAAGTACATAGGGCATCTGATGACGTCATCAGGGTGTCATGCAAAGTACATAGGGCATCTGATGACGTCATCAGGGTGTCATGAAAAGTACATAGGGCATCTGATGACGTCATCAGGATGTCATGTGAAGTACATGGGGCATCTGATGACGTCATCAGGATGTCATTTAAAGTACATTTGGCATCTGATGACGTCATCAGGGTGTCACGCAAAGTACATAGGGCATCTGATGACGTCATCAGGATGTCATGTGAAGTACATAGGGCATCTGATGACGTCATCATGGTGTCATGCAAAGTACATAGGGCATCTGATGACGTCATCAGGGTGTCATGCAAAGTACGTAGGGCATCTGATGACGTCATCAGGATGTCATCTAAATTACATAGGGCATCTGATGACGTCATCAGGATGTCACGTAAAGTACATAGGGCATCTGATGACGTCATCAGGATGTCATGTAAAGTACATAGGGCATCTGATGACGTCATCAGGATGTCACGTAAAGTACATAGGGCATCTGATGACGTCATCAGGATGTCATGTAAAGTACATAGGGCATCTGATGACTTCATCAGGATGTCGTTTAAAGTACATAGGGCATCTGATGACGTCATCAGGGTGTCATGCAAAGTACATAGGGCATCTGATGACGTCATCAGGGTGTCATGCAAAGTACATAGGGCATCTGATGACGTCATCAGGGTGTCATGCAAAGTACATAGGGCATCTGATGACGTTATCAGGGTGTCATGGAAAGTACATAGAGCATCTGATGAAGTCATCACGACGTCGTGCCAAGGTCGTGCCAAGTGCATAAAGCATCTGGCGACGTCATCAGGACGTCGTGGAAATTGAGTAGCGCTCCATTTGTAGCGTGCCCAACAAGTTTGTTGCTTACTGATTATTATAACAATCCATGCTATTTGAAAAATATTGAAGATTTTTTCATAGATATTACTTCGTAGTATCAATGAAAAGTGAACAATTCTATCAAAAAGGGGTCTTCCAAGCGAAAGAGGTTTGGTTGGCGTCAGAAACGTTCCAACAAAAAGGGAACAATAGGTAAGTAGATTGAGGAGAGTCTACAAAAAGTGAACAATATTCTTTGAAAGTAATTTTCCTGGTGGACACTTCTTAACAGCGAAAACAAACCGTTGCGGTGTTCTACACGGAAGCACTCTGTGGTTCCAAAAATGGTCTTGATTACGCGAGAACCGTTTGAATGTTTGTGCATGTAAACTTAATACTTACCATCAGAATAGAAGATGATGTCGAAAAGACTCAGGCAGACGGGTAGGTCTAGCTGTAAGGAGAAGCGAAACTATAAAATAGAAATACACCATTAAGCAAGAGTAATCCCTTAAAATCTCGTGAAACGAATAGAAGCCCTTCTTCCGAAAGACACTAAACTCATTCTCGTAAAGTACCACAACGGTTTGCTTTCGCTGTTAAGAAGTGTTCATCAGGAAAATTACTCTCAAAGAATATTGTTCACTTTTTGTAGACTCTCCTCAATCTACTTACCTATTGTTCCCTTTTTGTTGGAACGTTTCTGACGCCAACCAAACCTCTTTCGCTTGGAAGACCCCTTTCCGATAGATTCTAGGTTATGGTGGGTTTACGGTAGTTTGGGCAAAGTATCAGATCCTAGTCAGAATTTCTATTCAGGGGTTACTCACTGTGCTGAATTCATATTTGTCGAGGCGGCTATCGTGAAAAAGCTTCCGAAAGTTTTCAAAAATTTTGGTCAACAGGGGGGGGGGGGAAGGGGTTGTAGCTTCGCCGAAAAGTGGCGCAACGGTATTCTCAACCCTGTACCAGGGTAACTATTTTAGAGTTGTGCGAGTTGAACAAAACAAGGTACCTCACGAAGATGCTCTTGCTACTAGTAGTAAAATTTGTGAATATTTCAAGAAATATAGGCTCAAAACGGTAGATGGACTCCGAAAATGGACTTTTTTCTTCATTTGGTCGTCGTCCCGGGGTTCATAAGAGGTTTCGAACACGAACATGAGGCGAGCTTTTGGTTTTTTCGACGACTTCGGTAAGCCATAGTAAAATTACCGCCATTTTTCTGCCGTGGCCTACCGTAGTCATCCGAGAAATCGAGAACGAAACTCATTTTCGTGTCGAATGCCTCAAATAGCTCTCCGGGACGATGTTCGTGTGAAAAGAGGAAGTTGATTGTAGACGTGCACCTACCGTTCTGAGCTCTTAATTTTCGGAAGAAGTTTGGGCAAGGGACACTCTGAATTTTCACTACATCTAGCAATGGCATCCCGGCAAGGACGACTTTCTTTGATCGATCGTTACGGTTCATTTATATCGAATGGTTTCAGAAAAGCAAGGGTAAGGCACAGCAATCCGGTGATGGAGCACATTTTGCATACCTGTTGCCAGAGCTGTGCTTCCCAACAGGGCTCACAGATGCCATGCGCAAGGATTACCGTCTGATGAGAGATGTCTCCAAGCTCACACGTTTGGATCCCGAAACGAGAAGAGAGTCTACCGAGAATATACTGAAGAGGATTCTCGACAATCCAGATTGTGCAGGGCTGTTGGAGAAATGGGGTATCCATTTGGATAGAAAGCTTGTCTCGTTCAACTCGAGGGAACTTGAGGCTGAAAGGGTAAGTCGTTCTCGATTTTCTGATTAGATTAAAGTCGCTAAGATTGACAGTGCTACTTGGAATGTGCGAAACTCCCGTTTTTTCAAATAAATTGTCCAAGAAGAAATTCCTATGGGGTTATGTTTGCAAGGACTCTCCAAAAAGTCTCATTCCTCCTTCCGATTCTTCATTTTCGAGTGAAGGGTTTTATGAGCATCGACCCAGTTTTGCAGAGAATCTCTTTGCCACGACACAGATAAGATCATGGGCGTATAACACGAAGGTATGCTTTATAGTCATGCGCGATTATGAATGAGCATGTGTCTTCCGGAGCGACTTGACGCACTTCAGGCAGGGCTGTAGGAGCCAGCTTGCTGCAACATAGGGATCGCCTGCACTGTGATGGCTTTTCAAATAGGCCCAAGTGTTGAAGTCGTGGCGTTCCTCGAAGCGTCGACGAGGTCGCGGGGGTCTAATATGGATTTCGTAGAGCCTTGGCGGCAGCTAAGGCATTAGCTGTACCCTGGTGGGCAGGGTCAAGCGGGGTTGCGAAATTTCGCAACGGGGGGGGGTCGCAGAAATTTTGGTCCGAAAATTAAGTTTAGGGGGTATCGCGAAAATTTCGGACCAAAAATTAAAATTTGCTGACGGTATCCTAAAACTCGATATCTGTGGTCACCAATTTTCAGGATCGTAGCTTTGCTCAGGTTTTAGACGCTTGTGCCCGGCTACTAGACGAATTTTCGGCTTCTGACAGTTCAAGTATTCAAATATAGATATGCTCTGGTTTCGAGTTAAATTTACTCTGTTCCCTCGCGCGGAGTGAGGGTAGAGACAGCAATAAAGTGAGGGGAGAAGGACACGCAGCGTACGCATGCAGATGCACGCAATGAACGTAAATAAATTTTACTCAGAAACAGAGGACAATCTGCTCAGAAATCGCGCCTTGGGGGAGGGATCGCAAAAATTTGGGAAAAGAAGGTTTTTTGATGGTGGAGGTCAATCCGATTTCGACAATTTACGCAACGCTCCGCTTGACCCTGCTGGTGGGACGCTGTGGAAATGACAACTGTCACTGTTTGACACCTTCTTTGTTGTAAGGCACTTCAAAAGAAACAGTTATTCACAGAAAAACATGCGGCGAAAAGCCGCGTCGAGCAGTTGTGTACGCCGCCGTTCTGCTTCTTTGCGGGAATTAGTGGATGAGAAGATTGATAAATTCCACCAGCTGTTATTTGGCTTAAACAAGCGTGCACACTCACGTCGCTTGGCGACGTACTTGTGGACGTGTCTTCTAGAGCATCATTCAATCGATGGGTAGATCGTTAAAGAGTAAAGGTTCGGTGTCCTCCAATCTGAAATGAATGCTATGCGCATCCGTAACCGAGAGTGCCGTAGAGGGTGTTTTTGTTTATAGAATGATCTGCATGCCGGTTCAGTGAGAGTGAACCTACGCCGAATCGTGGTGCACTTATAGGCGTACTTCGTGTGTTTTGATTGCTTACATAACAGATAGATATTGGGCCGGGGAATGAGTTCCCGGTTTTTTTCTCATCTGGAGTTTTCGCATCGACTTTCGCAAATTTGGGCGATGTGTTATAGTCATTCGGAAGCAAATAGTTTGACCCATAAGTTGACAATTGTGTTTTTTTCTGAAACATTCGATTTGATCGATCCTCGAATCGTTAAAACTAAGAATAAATAAACAAATGACCTTGCTATATTGACTCGAAATTCTTTAAAAATTAATTTTATCAGAAAATTCATTAACGCTGACTTGTGCAGCGGAAAATCTTCTTTTTGAACAATCTATCACACTATGCGAAAATTTTCGAGGTTTTTTTCTCTAGTTACGACGATTCCAAAACATGTCTTATCCACCTTTTCGACACCCGCCTGAGAAATTTCCGGCAAAAAGATACCGATTTATTAGAAAAGATGTGGAAGCAGGTGTCAGAAACAACGAAGAATATTCAACTGAACGAACTTTTGTTATAAGTGCTTATGTGTTATAAGTGTAGTTTTTATGATTGGGTGTTGGTATTGAAAAACATGAGGAGTTACCATTTCAACTTTATTTTGAAGGAAAATGGCTTGCGCTTTCCTTGATTTTGTGCACAGAAATTTCGACATAATGTTACACATAGATCTTTCGAGAGGATATTTTCTGCTCCACTGGATGGTGTAACTATAGTGAATTCCACCAAAAGTTGCTCACCCACTTATCAATGAGAAGCGTTTTGTCGGATATCAATACACACGGAACTGGTTTCAGCAGAACCGCTCCCGCTCAACCGGGGGCACGTGTGCTGCCTAGAAATTAATGCATATTGATCTCCTGCCGGCCCTTTCTCATTGATAAAAATATGAGCAAAATTTGGAGGGCTGCACTATAGAATTCTCAATTAGAATCATTTCTTTATCGTCCCGAAAACCTGCTTTTTTCAAAGGAAAAAACGGAATACGTTATTTTATTTAGTTATTTATTGGTCAATCACGAACGACGAACAGAAACAAGGAAGCAATTAGTATACATCCAGATTGACTAAAAAAATGTAAAGAAACAAACTACATTCCGCACCTTCCAAAACAAATGCCTTTAGTGTCTGAATGGCCTGAAGTTTTGATTATGAGCTATTAGGACATCTGTGACCATCAATTTAGGGAAGAAATGGCATAAAGTTTAGATCCGCAGCAGCCAGCAGTTTGTGGGATCAACCAAATGCATTAGCTGGGGCAAGCAAAAAAAAATTTACCCTGCTGCATAAAAACTACCTGAATGAGAGCATTAGTTGTTCCCCTTAGTCTACAACAGTCCATCCCAAGGAGGAGACTGACCAGATTTTGACCAGTGGGCCTCCGTCTGTAGGATAATCTAGCTGAGATCCAGCGCAACTGACAAAGGGCCATTGACGAGCTTGCGCAGAAGCACTTCTTTGATCTGAATACGAACTCATGGCACTGCATGGCAACTCGTGGCAGGGTGCCCACAGTATAGGCTGTCCACCGGCCAGGAAACGGTCATGGCGGACTGACGTCAAACGGGAAGTAGCACGATTATCCCATTCATGGCACGGATGCACAGCGCAGCAGATGAAAGTGATGAGAGAGGAGTGGGTCTGACAGCGGCATGATTGGGAATTTCATTCCCAGTCATGCCGCTGTTCATTTGAAATTTTCATTTCATTTCAATTTTCTCGATTTCATTCAGCGTCTCCTACCAAACAGGAACCTGCCATAGTGGAACTGAAACGTTGCCGACTTCCTAGACCTAAAAAGAAACGAGTTTTTATAGGATTCACTATTGGGTGTGTTCACAAGAACTTTGAACGGATTGTCACGGGTAATCGTCGGGTGAGGGAAGGATCTAAACAAGTCAAAAAGCGAGATCCACCTCATCAGTAGTCAATTCGTATATAAAAGACATGTCTGCCATTTGTCGACGAAATTCGAGCGTTTGGGCGCCAAGCTTTTCTAGGCGGGAGTCAAAGGATAGTTCAGCAAGTCCTCTACGAAAGAAGCAACGCCTTGTAAAATCTCTCTGGACGCCCTCGATTTCTTGAATCAGACCTATTCTAGAAGGCGACCACAGCTGAGGACAGTATTCTAGCAGAGGCCTAACGTACGAAAAGTTCCAAAAGAAGGAGCAGGTCACGGGATTTGAATGCCTTCAAAATAAAGTTCGCTCTCATTTTGGCCTTTGTGACCGAGCGACAGATTTACTCGCTGTAATCAAACTTTGTATCGTACTTTACACCCAGATCACGAACAGATTCGGTCCAGGAGTTCCTGACCCCATTTATGTGAAAGTCAACTTTGGGATGATTCTTTCCAAACCCCATCTTCTCTGGCGGAATCTCCATTTCCCTTTTCTCTGACCAAACAGCTATGTCAGTCAGGGCATTTTCCAGCAAACTAGTGTTGTTGATGGAATAGATCTTACAAGGGAAGACTCCCCGCGGTAGGGGGACGCCATGAAAAAAGTTCTTCTGAAAGTTGTGGAAGTTGGATAGGGTAATATTACCGTATGTTGGGTTTTACCTAAGGACCCTCCTGTAGAGCAAAAAGTTGGAAAAACATTAAAAATTAGCGGGCGCATTCTCTTCAAACGTCTACCATGGCTGTGCTTTCGGTTTTTCAGAAGAGAAAACTGGCTGGCTACAATATCTAACACGCATCTACCTTTAGATGCTTCATTTGGATCAATATGGAGAAAAAAATTTCGACTTTTTTGCCATATAGTCTCTCACTCACTCTCAAACTCCAGATAATCGAAAAAAAATTTCTGCGTGATCGGGCCAAGTTCAGAAGTTTTCGATGAAGGATCGATTTCGATGAAGGAATGTATTAGGGAACTGATTTTCGCTTCGTGAAAATGAAAACTGCGACCATGATGATCATTTTTAAGAAAGGCTTCATCGCTTTGCTTCTTGCAGTGGTAACGCTTTTTCTACGATTATTCGCAAACGACTTATGTGTTCAAGAAAGGTGTTTTTTTTTTGCTCGAGAAAAGTAAAACAAAGTTACAAGATACATTGCAATATTTCTCAATGAACCCGAAATGCTAGCACAAGAAGGTGAGAAGAATAGTTTTTGAATAAAGTGAGGAAATGCTCATATACTACAGGGATTCACGCGATAGAAATTTTAAATCCAGTAAGATAGAAAAAAGCAAGTTAAAATGTGAATGAGAAACCTCGTGGATAAACAATCGAATAATTGCAAAACAATTTTTTTTCAGAAGATGCATTGCGGGAATCGAACCCGCAACCCAGCATCCCTTCGTAGTTTAGCATTCCCCATCGTTATCCTCTCGACCATCCCTGCGCCGTGGCTATAGCAACTTCAATCAAGTGATACGAGGAATGGAATGCACAGTGAGCTCGGAAACGGCTTATATCTCACGAATGAGCCAGAATCAAACCGTCAAACCTTGTAGAGAGCAATTTCATTGTAACTTAATGTGTGCCGAGCATAAGAACTCACTCCAGTTGCTCCGAGTAGTGGGTTACAGGTAGTTTTAAACGATTTTTTTCTTTTTTTCTGTAATATCGGAAGGCCCTTAGGAAAAACCGAACATAGATTATTGTTACTCTATCCATCCCCCATAACTCTCAGAAGAACTTTTTTCAGGACGTCGCCTCCCGCGGGGGTTCGTCTCTTGTTAAAGTCGTCGGCGTACATTGAACAATGTATACCGGCAGGTAGAGACAATGTCATGTCATCAACAAAAATCAGGAACAAAAGAGGTTCAATACAGGAACCTTGGGGCACCCCACTAGGAGTTAGATACACTCGGAACTTGGCACGATTTACTTGAACTACTTGGGTTCTGCGTGTGAGGAAACAACAGAGGAATTTCAAGAGAGAACCCTGAATTCCATAGCCTTGAATCTTGGGCAGTAGAAGAGGTATGGATATCGAATTAAACGCCTTCTTGAAGTCAATATAGCACACTGTGACATGCTTACCCTCATTAACTTCTGTATGCCACCAAGGCACAGTAGACAATAAAGCCGATATAGTCGATCTCTTGGGAAAAAATTCATGTTGAGCGGTGCAGATGAGGTCATTTCGCTGCAGAAACTTCATAACTTGCTTACATACAATCATTCCCATAACTTTACAAGTTGAGCCGGTGAGGCAGATAGGTCGATAATTAGTGACGTCATCTTTTGCACCTTTTTTTGTGTGCCGGACGAACAATCCCAGTTTTCCGTAGATAGACCTGGCACCGTACCGTAGAGAAGGAACTTGTTAAATAGTATAGTAAGGGTAGCCGTTAGGCTCATAGCAGCGTTCTTCAAGAAGATCTAGGGGAATGCATGAGGTGAGGTAGAGTTCCTGTTGGGCAGGTTACGGAGCGCGTGATAAACTATTTTGCCAGGAAGATCAATCCCGTCGAGACGCATGTCAGTTCTAGAAGGATAAGTCACATCTACTTTTTTGGGATCTCTGTAAACAGATAAAAAAAAATCGGCGAACATGTTTGCCTTTTCGCTATCTTTTATCACAAGAAAGGATCCACGCTTTAACGGGACAAGGATTTCAGAGATTTTAAGCGTCTTATTGCAAAATGCGAAGAAACGTTTGACACTACGAGCTTTCGCGATTACTTTCTCTTCTTGAATGGAAAACAACGCAAGCTCTCAAGTTTCCGTGCAGCCTTAGCGTATTTGGTAGAACCGTACTTGTAAAAAATGGAGTGGTAAAATTTCACCCTAGCTTGCAAAATGCATATTCTGCAAGGATATCTGGTTGATGTGGTGCAACGGCTGGCAGTAGGAACATGCCGATCGATTATACGGGGGCGAATGGAAACAAAGTTTTGGTAACATTCGTCAGCTGTGCAAGACTTGTGCAACTCGACCATCCAGTTATCTCGGCTGAGAGCATCATTAATTTCATCAAAATTGGCTTTTTCGAAGTTCTTGAATTCCACATTCCACTATTTTGGAGAGCAACACATTTCATCTCAAATGGTATATAATATGTCGCCGAACTTCGCAAAATTTGATGCGAACTTTCCGATTGGAAAAAAAAACGCGAGAACTTATTTCCCAACCCAACAAATAGATATATCAGAAACGGACATTTGCAAAAAAAATCAAGCCAGCCGCATTTTCATTTGCTGTCCATGATACGAACATCGAAAGTCTTCCGTTGATCCCATCAAGAAAACGGAAAAGCCATTTCTGTTTTGTATATCAATGGAACATTGTAGTCTTCTGAGTCTTTCTGCCTTTCTTCCCCGTATGAAGCGTTTTCGGAAAGACGAACTCCACTCATTCTGAGTTGCACGCCCGATCGAATCTGCGATGAAGCGTTTTCGGAAAGAGGAACTCCATTCATTCTGAGTTGCACGCCCGATCGAATCTGCGATTGTGGAAAGACAGTGATTAAATTTGTGCAGAAATTCAATATCATTATTCAGCTCTACGGAGAGAATAATCGGGAATACTTTGGAATGCGTGCTGAATGGGCTAAAAGTGCTCGCGACAATGGAAACTTCCGTGGTACTGCACTTGAGAACTGGGTTGTTATCACACCAGAGGGGGATATGCATACGATCTTCATAGGTAAGGATTCTGTTTTTCAGCGCACGAGTAGCTGAAGTGCTCTGTGATTTTTCTGTTTTTTTTTTCATGATATGTAGATGCATTGTTTTTTCTGCAGAGGAAGTCCGAAGAGTTGGGCATATGATGAGGATCCAGGTCAACTATCCTCTCATTGTTGAAAGCAGAGGAATCAATGCAGAAGCGTATCTCAATGCAGTCAAAGAAGCCATTGCAAGAGTAAGTCGACACTATTGCCCAAAAGACGAATGGTAGATACCAAGCTATCTAACCAACATGTTCAGGCTGGTAGGCAGCCGATCCATATGATGGTCATTCTTCTCAGGGACGACAGCAAGAGCCGGTATGACACTCTGAAGAAATGGCTGTGTACGCAGACTAACAGTGAGGATCATCAACTGAAAAGTATTCACATGTGTCACTAATGTCTGATTACATTGGCTTGCAGTTCCGTCTCAATGTGTGCAGCTGCCGACATTACGTGGACGTCAGCCGGGTGGTGCCCCTGGCGTAGTCAGCAAGAATTTCGCGTCGATCGTTCTGAAGATTGTCCTTCAGATGAACTGTAAGATGGGTGGCGCACTCTGGCGAGTCAATATTCCTGTACGTTTTCGCAACATTTTTTTTTCGCTGATGACTAACAGACGGGGATGTTATTCATAGGAAAGTGGGGCAGGTGTAATGGGGTGTCCTTCGGGTTAGGAGGAATAGGAGGAAGGTAGGGGTGGTTATGAGAATCTCCGGAAAGAAAGTATTCTTTTCTAAGGACTTGTTTTTTTTCTGGAGGTAGTATACACGCTTAATAGTTCACACGATTAACTAACCTTCACCGGTATGTGGGACCACGACTTGATGATATTTCCAAACTGTCCGATTTTGGAATCTCGGAGAGTCTGGGTTGGAAAACCTTGACAACATTCTTTGAAGGCAGCATACTGTTCTTGTCGGAGTGAAATTCCGCTCAGCAGCTGCGGAAGTTCGCTATTGCGACGCACGTCACGCAAAATCGTGCACGGGTCACGGGTAATCGTGCGGGGACCGCGACATCCCTTAACAATTATCGTCTTGCTGCGTGCTGCAGCAGCGGTTTTCCGCAACTGCGGGCCGGAATTCCTCGCCGATAAGGACAGTACACGCTCACGAGAGTGATAATCTACAATAATGGAGTCGTAAGTCTCGTATTAGTTTGCTTACATCATTACAAACTTCAACAACGAGTCAAAGTTGCCACATCCGATTTGAGCCGCGAAAACGTTGAGACTATCTCCCTTTTCTTACAAACCTCTCTTTCAATACAAATTTATTGCCTAAATACGGTATTGTGGCTTGTTACATGCTGTCAATGGCGTAAGCGTTATAATACAGGCCGTACTGGTCATTATCATGATTATCGTAACCTTTTACGCGGCCGTGTGTGTTATTTTAGAAGAGGTGTTCATGAAGAAAAATTTTTCCAGTTTTTTTTTTCTCGTAGAACTGTACACTTAGGGTGTTTTTAAACAGTATTGTGGATAGAGGAACGAAAAACGGCTGAAAAGTGTGTCGATCAGCCTATCCGGTGGTTCTACCCGCCCAAAACACAGAAGAGTTGTCTATCCATAGGAGCAATTGTCGATGTGCTGAATAATCTTTGTCTTAAGAGGTCTCATCATCCAAACACGCGCACTAAAAACTCGAGGAATTCTGATTCAGAAAACACTCAATAGGCCAAGAAGCGGGAATCGATGACTATAGGGGTTTCATGAGGGTTTCTCTGAAGGCTGAGGGTTGAACGAGGTCTTTTATTCCCTACTGCGCTGGATTAACCTGCGGAAAAACAGTGAAAAAATATACGTTTTCGTCGTGAACATTACCTTTGAGGTGGGTTTTGAAGCTCCGCGAGTCGCGGCACGTATAAAATCAAGGAGCGGATACGCAACATTCGAAAACCACCCTAAGCCTGGCAGTTATATTAAAGGCGCTCCAGGAATTTTAGTTCAGTGAATAGACGGGGGCGCGGGGTAGATCATCGTTCACGATCGAAATAAAGCCGATCGGTAGTATTGGGGATGGCGCACGGATCGCCGGAAATGGTCGCATCTCGTTCATTCACTCGTCTTGAATTAGAAAATGGACTATATGTACTTCCGCGGAGGCGCGATCTAGCGGAAAACAGCGACGCGCCGTGCATTGAGGATGCTTGAAGCGGCATTGTTGGGCTTCGAGTTTTAATTGCTTATGACAATAAAACCAAACATTTTCTCTGGAATTTCCGAAAGAGGTTTGGTTGGTTTACAAGTTATTTGGCCCGCTGTCATACCCGGGAAGTGTTTATGGCGGTCAACGAAAACGAATAGTATTGTTAGTATCTCTTAGGCCTCCATAGTAAAACTGCGCAGTATCCCGCCCCGAGTTACAGTTTCCAAGAAGTTGCAAGCTCAAAATGGTCGTTTTCGTACCTTCCAAAATGCGCATTCGTCGTCTGAAAATCCGGAAACGGACCTTTTAATCGTGTTCAGCGGACGAAAGTACCACCCTGAGCAAAGTTTGGATGAAGGCGCGTTTTCCTTACTTTGGCTAGACTGGTATCGTTTTGGACTTGTGCGGATTTTCGATTGGGCGTTTATTTATACCCACTAGTGGGCTATGGAAGCGTTTATAGAAATGTTCAAGATTTGACTTGAACTCGTAGGTTATCTGGGGCGCTGATCACGAATCTGGGGTTTATCTGCGATTTTATAAAGTTTTCGACTAAAAATTTGAGGGTTAAATGTGACTTTTGACGATTTCCGGAACGCTACGGTAGAAGGGGCTCAGAATTTTACTCCATGGGTAATTTGGAATGCTAAACACGAATCTGGAGTTCGTTTATCAATTTTGGGAGACTACGGGCTGTATACGGTGGTTTGGTCAAAGTCTCAGATTCGACTCGAAATTCGGGGCGGTGAATATGAATTTAACGTTCGTTTGCCGATTTTCAAAATATTTAGGTTTTGCCCCCTAAATGACATGGTACCTACTGTAACCTACACTGAACCTTAGAATTTCGACAATTACGGACTCCAGATTCGTGTTCTCCACCCTAGATTAGTCCTACATACAACTTTTAAGAGGCATTCGAGAATATTTTTTGAGACGCAAAAAAATGCCTGATGGGGTTAGTTACCCTTGCCTTTTCGCGAGGCTTAGGAAATGTTCATAACTTTTTTGAACCTGAGGCTCGGGGCAAGATACTGCGCATTTTTACTATTGAGCCAGAAGAGATACTAACCATACTAGTCGTTTTGGCAGATCCGACCTACGCTTTTTATACTTCCCTTGTGAGGCTTATAGCTTCTTGAAACCTGCAGATCGGGGCGTGATATTGCGCAGTTTTGCTATTGAGCCACAAGAGGTACTAACTGTAGTAGTCGTTTTCGCAGATGCTTTTACCTCTGAAAACATTTCCCTTGTTAGATGGGGACTGATAGTCATGGTATCCTTCAATTTACATGCAGCTTCATCGTTTTTTAGATGAAGAAAGCGATGATCGTTGGCTATGACCTCTACCACGATTCTACATTGCGCGGAAAGACGATCGGAGCGTGCGTGTCGACGACTGATCAGGACTACACGAAGTTCTATTCGCAGACGCGTCCACACGAGAATCCTGTTGAGCTTGGGGACAATCTTGGATTCTTCATAAGGAGTAAGTTTCTGCGAAACATTGCGATCAGGGGTGTGCGGAAATTTCTGTTTTCTGTTTTCTGGCCGTTTTGGCCTTTCTGTTTTCTGATTTGTTTTCTGAAAAATCTGCAAAAAACAGAAAAAATCAGCGAAATTCGGATCTGTGGAACAGCGCAGCTTATCTAGTCCTTTACGAGGTGCTCTTTGTGTTCAATGGTGCGATTGCTGTTGAGGACAGGGTTCGCGATAAAAATGTTTTTTTTTGTGGTATCTTTGTGAGAAGGTAAGCCTGGTCATTACAAAAGTGAAAATAAGTGGAAAGTCGGAGAAAAAAGCTCAAAAACAAGCTATTGCTGGGTCTCAGCCCGCCCCCAATTAACTAGATCTCTACAATCGCTTGTTTTGTCGTCATTCATTCTGCATTTAAAGTAGTTGCCGGACATTGAGAAACTACTAACTTTTTCAGCGGCAAAATAGAAGACGGAAACTAGGCATTTATAGAAGTTTTGTTCATTGGGGATGTGCGTACACCCACCAATTAGCCGTTCTGACTTGTTTTTGTGCGTTTTTCTGCAAAATCTCCCTTATTTTCACTTTTTTGATGACCAGACCTGCATTCTTATGAAGAAAAATTAACATTCGTTTTTATCGCGAACCCTTCTAACGCACTCGTAGGGTAGTTCTTTGGCACAATAGGGGTAGCATCCCAGGGCGGAGCCCGAATTCAACCTCCCCTTGTCAGCAGCTGCTGCAGTTTTTTGTTCGCAGCAGGTGCTGCTGACAGGGAGGGGCTGAACCCACAATGTCTGTATTAGGATGCAACCCTTATTGTGTTGACGTACTACCATACGGGTGAGTGCTCTGAGAGTTTTGCCCGAGCAACTGCCGATAAATAGCTGCAATATGCTTGATTTTCGCGTAATAGCCGAGAACACGGTCGTGTTCGGAAAAAACTTGGTTGCCGCGAAATAGGCGTCAAATAATGGTCGTCGAGAAACAGCCGCGAAAGAACGCTGTGAAAGGGGAGCGTAAGACGCATTGTTGAGGCAGATTTGGATGTCAACACCGCCGTCGGTTTAAAGGCAGTGTTCACGATAAAAAAAATGTGCTTCAGTTTCCAGTGGAATGGGTAGTGGAGGGGCACACTGTAACGCATGAAAACGAGCCAGGAAAAGCTCCAAAAGAGCCCGAAGTCGCCACTTCGAGCGCAAGCCAAACCCCAAAAGCGCAACACACGCCCACCGACGTGAACAAATGATTGCTCGAGATCGTGAGATGAGCGATGATTTCCACTCATGGCTGTGTTCTTTCCTTCATTCTAAACTTCTCTCTTTACTCAGGTCAGCTGGCATACATCGGCTGCAAAAGGCGGAAGTTACAAGCCTCGAACAACTCGTCCACCATGATTCCTTAGCTCAATTTTTGAGGGACCGTAACTCCGTTCCCAGAAGGTTTTGTACGATTTCAGAGACATCATTGGAATCAGCATGGGGCCGTTTTCAAGATAGGCGGGGTAGCAGAAAAACGATTTTTGTCGTTAACACTGCCTCTAACTACCCGTGTTTTCTCGGTTATTCCTCGCATATTTCGCGAACAACATGGTCGCAGCCACCTAGCAGTCAAGCAATAATCAAGAAATACTCGAGAAACAGCTCAACAGGATCAGTTGTTGAACCTGGTGGGCTATTTCTCGGCCAAGATTCTCAGCGTGTCTTTAATGATGTTGTATCCGTCATTGACGCGTCATTGCTACTATCAATGCCTTATAGGTCATCTGTGCAGTTCTGCACATATTATATTACTAGTATGACAAAGGTATTGAGAATCACATCCTCTCTTTACTTGAAAAAAAAGTTAAAATGAAATGAGTATTTTTTTCTGAATTTTTCTGTTTTCTGATTTCTGTTTTCTGTTTTCTGGCCATTTTAGCCTTTCTGTTTTCTGATTTCTGTCTTCTGAAAAACTTGATTTTCTGTTTTCTGAATTTTTTTGAAAAATTTCCGCACACCCCTGATTGCGATCAGCGATAGGAGTCTATTGAATATTCACTTTACAGAGGCGCTCAACAGGTACTACATCAACAACGGAAACACTCTGCCGGAAAAAATCTTCCTCTATCGAGACGGTGTTGGAGACGGACAAATTCCACAAGTCAAGGATCAGGAAGTAAGCGAGGCAGTTCAGAGACTGACCTACATCTCATCTCGTAGGATTGGCTCAGATTAAGGGTACAATATGCTTTCTTCCAGGTAGGCCAGGTGCAGAGGTCTTGTGAGGAGGTCATCAACAGGCTTGGTCTGAAGATGAAAATCCATCTGGCGTTCATAATCGTCACGAAGAAAGTGAACATGCGTATCTTCAAGGGAGCGCCGAACACCAGGCTAACGAATCCCGGTCCTGGAACTGTTGTCGACAAGGTAGTTACTCGTCCAGAGCGGTACGACTTCTACCTTGTTCCTCAGAACGTGAATCAAGGCACTGTCACACCGGTCTGCTACAACATTATTCACGACGACACAGGACTCTCACCAGACAAGCATCAGAAGGTGAGATATCACATGAAACATGCTTTTCAATGAGTTAGCCAGAAATTCATTTGGAAGGACTCTGAGAAGAATATTGCCGCCACTCGCCCAACTCGGTGCCGAGCCGTAGGAGTCGCGGGGCAGAACCGCGGACGATTTTTCATTGACCAAATCGCGGTAGGGTCGCAGAAGACTCCCGGGGGAGTCGCGGCAGTATTTCTCAGGGGGTGGCGTGGCTCTCACTCAAACCTGAATTGTTGAATTCAGCTGTGAGTACTTATGCTATTTGCTTCCATTTCAGCTCGCATTCAAGCTGTGCCATCTGTATTACAACTGGCAGGGAACAGTTCGAGTTCCAGCTCCATGTCAGTACGCGCACAAACTGGCGTTCATGGTGGCTCAGTCGATTCATGAGGAAGCTAACGAAGAACTTCGTAACAAGCTGTATTTCCTCTGAAAGGAGTCGTGAGATCTGCACCATTACTTTGATCTCATTTTTAATGTAGCTTTGTTTCATATTTTCTTCAGACCCGCTCCATGCGGACCTGAAACGTTTTCGTTTTTGTATTTGGTTGTGGTACTCGATCTCTAGCTGCAATCGTTACTTTCTTATGTTGTATTATTTTTATTCTGGTATGCTTATTTGGATTTTGCGTATTTTTCTGTTGCTATAAATATGTTATTTGGCGTGGAATTAGCATTTCACCTGTTATGTGCCTTAAAAGTTGAAGCTGTATTTTAAGAAACTAAAGTGTAAATTCCGACCAGACCTTGTTGGGAGGGTTGAAAGTGATTCTTGTGATTATCTCAACAGCCCTTCGGCTCATAGTGCTCGGGTAATAGCTTGAGGCCACCCACAATCGGCTCAGCTGCTCGTCACTCGTGATCCGTCCAGTACTGCGATGTCAGCCTCTATAGGGGCCCTCAGAGAGGCGTCGCTGCGAAACTCGCTGCTTCGTGATGTGTAGAAACGATAAGGAGTGTAGCACCGCCGAAAGCAGCGGAAACCATGCCGCGCGACGGCAACGACGGTGGGACTTGCAGAGTGGGCGAGCGCCGCCGCGGGCTGGTTAGGGTCGCGTCGCGAAAGACCATTTATTTTTGCCGCTCGCTTCGCGCGCCGCCAACTCTGCGACGTCCCAAGACCACGCCCACTTTTTTTGCTCTATGAGCAGTACTGCGCCTAACAATTTTTTTAAATACTATAATAGTTTTTCAAGAACTTCTCGAAGGCTACAAGCCATGGGAATGCTGTCCGTTATTTTTTTAACAGCTTGTCACACCCTTCGCAACATCGGTATCGATCGTCTTCGGCCATAAAAATGAGATTTTGAAGTTTTATTCAATGCTGCATCGCAGTACGCTCCATTTCGGACCGAACATTATTTGGTTCCTTAGCGTGCTTGCACGAGCGTACGCTTACCTTTTCTTCTCTCCCCTCCACCTCCCCGCTCTTTTGTTGTCTTGCCAACTTTCGTCGCACATGTATGCAAAGAAAAGAAAATATTTTATTTTCGAAATAGCGTACAGTCCACGGCAACGGAAAGTTGCGGTTGTGCGATTGTGTACCGTCCTTCTCAGAGCCAAGTTCCGGTACGCAACTGCAGACTACGCTCTACATCACGCGACACTATGATAATCGTGCCGGGACCAGGTGGTCCCAGCCCGATTATTATCCTATTGCGTGGCGCAGCAGCAGCTGCCCGCAAACGCGGACCGGAATTTGGGTCCGCGAGCGACAGTGTTGCCGCTAAGCACACTGTAAGTTGCGAATGTCGCGCCACAATCGAAGGCAGATTTGTGATTTGTTCTCGAATTCTGGCGGAAAAACACCGCAAACGCTGACAAACGGTGAGTCTTCCCTTCATACAAATCAACAAACCTAAGATATTATCATAAATACACGCATTAATAACAAGAAAAAAAAATGAAGAAGTACTAAAAAAATAAGCAGAAAAAAAATTTCTTGTCATTCCTGCGCTTATCCACGGTGGAAAATTTGAGAATACTGATAACTAAAGTGCACACACACGGCGCTACGCGGCGTACTTGTGGGCATTCAGAGCTCGAAAAGACTCCCGGCGCTGAAAGGCGCGACAGCATACAATGGAAAGGAGTCGATAGCCGGTTGTCAACTGCTGACGAGAGATCGACCTGATTTCCGTTCATTCTCACACACGCATCCACATCAGAAGTGTGCGGCGAAGGAATTCAAAATTTCGGCAAATGGAAGCGGCAAACCCCAAAAACGACCGGCAAAATGGTAAAATCTGTTTTGTGCTATAATACACTAAGATTTGTTTAGTCATGTCGTATTCCCTGCTATATCTGCCAGTTTATTTATTTATTTATTTATGCATGCAGAGGTGCGCATAATTAAGCATCTTGAAATAGAAACAGTACAGCCGGGTCAACAAAAAATAATTTGAAAACAAATTAAGCACTCCTCGAAAAGAGTCCACGGACGGAAACACAACTCGCTTCGCACAGAAAAATACGTCAACAAGCCTCATGATACATCACTGAAGTTTTGAATAGAACTATTAAATAAGCACACGAGACGAATCACGTTAATCTCACGGTTGTCGCGCTTTGCAAAAAGTTCAGAAACTTCAGATCAGAAGGAGATCCTCGCATTAGTTCTAGGGAATTGGACGCGATCTGATTGTAGCATGGTTTCAACCGAGAAGTTAGAGGTGACATCTCGGGACAAGCAAGCTTCATCGCTAGTAGAGATTTGGGTGAGAATAAAAACAACTCTCCATCTTGTATGCCTTGTATGAAGTGTATTAGGTTAATCGGCATAGACTAGTAACAGTACAAATGCTGCTCTACCATGTGGGATCCTTGGTGATTCATCGACCCTCCCGCCACTAACAGGTACAGGCTATAAAACGGCGAAATTCACTTGGTTCCTACGCGTGCTGGTGGGGAGCGGAGGGTAGAGACAGTGAGAGAGCGTAGTGCAGACCGGGGCCGAGGCGGCGCGCGCGCCGCTCGCGCCTTGAGTGATGTGAATTTTGACGTTTTATAGAGGGTATCTGGGCTAATTTCATCAACAAAATTTGTAGAAATATTGTGGTGCATTTACTGTAGTTCTGATTGATATCCACCATACAATGAATGCTATCCATGAAACGTCACCAGTACACCACTCGGTTGAAAACGGTGCGCATCAATCACAGGGCAAAACGGGAGGAAAGAAATTTTAGTGTAAGGTATGAAATGAGAGCGATTGACTGAACTCAACGCTGCTGCTGGGACAACCCGGCTATCATGTAATAGCGTCTGATGCCCTCCTGTATAGCAAAAGAACTAGGAACACCAGCAATATGCCAAGAGGCGTCCAAACGAAAACAAAAATATTCAGTGTAGACAAGATTGCAAGATCTTGTGAATTTTGTTTATGGCGATCTTGCACTATATCACTAATTAGGCTCGGAGACACCTGGCATTACAAGCGGCATATCACGTATAGCATTGCCGATAATCACACCATCCTACACATCTGGAATATCTAAAATCGCAAACAAATCAACCTTCTTCAACCTGTTTTTGGAAACTGATACATTTCCAGCTTCAATTACTTCTTTCGGTAGCTTCTCAAGCCACCTCGCTCCCCTGAAGAATGGCGAGTTGACTATTTTGGTCCTATTTATTCTCTTGACACTGGGACACTGCAGAGTCAGTCTGGAAACTCGCCCTCCAGATAGTCCAAAGCACCAGTATTTACTAGCCTTCAGTTTCAAATCACCCTTAAGCAACTTGAAAGAGAAGACAGTATCATTAAAAACTCTGCGATGGTGAAGACTCTGTAATTTGAATAGATCAATGCGCTGCTGATAACTGCGAAAAGTTTGAGCTCTGCTGGAATTACCTAAGCATCTCATCAGCAAGATCTTCAAGAATGTTCTCTGCACCTTTCCAATTTTTCCCTGGAGTTTCTTTGTACTCGGACTCCAAATTTGAGAACCATAATTGCAGTTGCTATGAACAATACCCGCGCTAAGTTTTGTAAAAACGGGGAGCATCTGACAAACTTGGCAAAAAAGCGTCCGATGCATGTAACTTTGTTGAATAAAGACTTTTTTGAAAACGCTATCATACTCACAGAATAAATTGCTACCTATTCATGTCACTTGTGTGCCGAAGTTCCCTAAGAGCACTTCGTTTTTGAAGAAAATTGTTTGTGCAATCGTTTTTCAAAAACGTCGCGCGCGGCGAAGTGCGGCGAAACTTTGAGCAGTATTTGTACAAGTAATGGAAGAGCAATCGGTATGTTTTTTTTTTCAAAAATTAGGTGCAGGTGAGAGAATCTCAAGGTTTGTTCGGGTTGAATTTTCGAAATCCTCAATCTCAATTAAACACGTTTGAGAACTACCTGAAAAGTAGGAGTTTTGTTGCGAAATCTCCGGACTCATAAATGAAGGATTTCAAAAATTCAACCTAAACAAACCTTGAGATTCTCCCACCTGCACCTAATTTATGAAGAAAGCATGCAGATTGCTCTTCCATTACTTGTACAAATACTGCTCAAAGTTTCGCCGCACTTCGCCGCGCGCGACTTTTTTGAAAACCGATTGCAGAAACTATTTTCTTCAAAAACGAAGTGCTCTTAGGGAATTTCGGCACACAAGTGACATGATTAGGTAGCAATTTATTCTATGAATATGATAGCGTTTTCAGGATTCAAAAAATTCTTCATTCAAAAAAGTTGCATGCATCGGTCGCTTTTTTGCCAAGTTTGCCAGATGCTCCCCGTTTTTACAAAACTTAGCGCGGGTATTGTACCAGGCGTTTCAGTAGCCTCTACATGAAGAAAAGTCCTATATATGTATCAAAAGATATTAGAAAGCCACAGGTTATGAGGAGTCACTACCAAGATCAACAAGGCTGTAAGCTCTTTCATCGCCGGAGATAATTCTGTCAATTCCTCCTCACTAATTAAAGTTTCCGTACAAATCAATGCTGGATATCCAGAAGATGGGCGGCTTTTTGAGCAGCGCAAAGTTAAATAAACCCGCAAAGGTTTCTGTTTGGAAGGGGCTTGCGGTGATCAGTAAACCGTAAGCAAGCTAGGCGCGATGGGAGTGTGCGCCGACCCAAAAACTGTGGCCGATACCGGTACGACATTCAGGTGAGAATAAGCGATGATTGGTCCTTTGATGGCAAAAGACAGTCCACACCGCGATCAGCAGTGCGCGGTTTAAGTTATGACCGGAGTCACTCACAATTTTTATTGTTAGTAGCGAGTAGTAGGCTCAAGGATTTCATTTTTGCTCAGTTCAAACTGCGATTGAATGGTTTCCCTTGTGATACTACAGGAGTGGAGTAAAACTGGTCTAGTTGAATGCAGTGTTCACGATGAAAACAGCCTTTGAGTTTTCACCGGAAATCAAGAGCTCGTTGGGGCACGTTAATCGAATACACAGAATGAGAGGCACGTAAAGACTTCGACTGGTAAATGCGACAGAAGGCCGCTGCACTCACGTCGTCGCTGGAGACCCGCGTGCAGTGCGTTTAGCGAGTTTGACTGCTCTTTGGCGCGTTCCTTTATGTGTATTCGGCCTACAAGCCGGCACGAGACCCATTACAACAACATTGTCAGTTAAAAGCGAGCAGGAAATCGTTTTTCAGCTCCAGAACTTGAATGTGGTGTGCCCGCCCCACCCACTTCCCCTTTGGCGACCGGGGAAGTGGGTGGGGTGAGCCCACCACATTCAAGTTTCGGGGCCGTATAATGCTATAGGTTGCTCGTTTCAAGCCCATTTTCGACACTGTTAAAGGCAGCATACACGCTCGTAAACAAGGTTGAGATAACGATGTGAATCGAAACGTATAACTTACAACATAATGCCTACGCATTTTGAAGCGTCAAAAACGACCCACAATCCCGTTACAGAAGTAGCAAGTTTGGCTCCGCCCGTATTTTCACGCCCCCTGTATCTGCCCTTTTCCTCCAAAGCAGGGTTGCTGGGCCATCTTCGCCGTCAGTGACGTGTGTGGCTCATTTGTTAGGCAATTCACCAACAGTATCGACGGTGAAGAGGACCCAGCAACCTTCCGTTGCAGGAAAAGCGCAAATACACGGGGGCGTGAAAATAGGGGCAGAGCCAAACTTACTACTCCTGTAACGGCATAGTGGCTCGTTTTTCACGCTGCAAAATGCGTAGGCCTTGCAATCAGAGCCATACCATTCTATTCCCGTAGTTATCTCAATCACGTTTACGAGCGTGTATGCTGCCTTTAGTGCAATGGGCCTCGAACCCTTCGATTTCTGGTGAAAAGTTGAATGCGGTTTTAATCGTTGTCTGTAAAGATTTTTCATTTTTTCAATCTCTATACCATTCCTTCACAAACTCAGCACGGTCACTGAGTAAACCCTTCATTTCAGCTAATGATCTTGAAACTAAAAATATTATTGAACACTGCCTTTACTGACCGCTTTAATTATTGTTCAATTATAAGAAAAACCAGATGAAGTATTTGCAGATTCGGTCAACTTCCTGTCCAAATTATTACCATCAGCTCACCAACCGAAGATAAGCGGACCGATTTACACGGGTTCTCAACTGGTTCATAGGTCTATAGAGGCTGCATTTACGCTACAACTTTGATATCACTTGGTTTTGTAATCTTAGAACTTGCAGTAATCGGCACGCTTCCAAAAAAGAGCTTGTGGCATTTTTGAGGGGTTAAGAATTTGATTATTAAAAATCACATTTGGAGGCTCCCGAACAACCTAGAACTCGAAGGAACTCCTCTGATTACCCAGTGAAGATGTTTTCAACAGTCACCGATTGAATGGATACAATTGCACAGCATTTGAGCTGGAACTACTCAATTTAATTATTTGTAGCAGCTTCGAATAGCTGACCAACACAGAAACTGCGGTGAGGGCAAATCCTGTTCTTTTACGTATTTTTGCCGAAATTTTGCCGTTTTAGACGAAAATTTCGGTAAACGGCAACGGCAACGGCAAACTCCAAAAATGGCCGGCAAACGGCAATCGGCAAACGGCAATTGCCGCACACGATCCACATGCACATACACAGGGTAAGGCGATTATATATAGTAGGTTGTTTGTGTGTGGGAGAAAATTAAGCGTTTCTCAACGTTTCTGGTGTTTTTTTATTTAAAGAAAAACAGAAAAAATTGCAAATGGTGGCGTGACGTCCGCAACCTACAGTATGCTTACAGGGGAAGTATACAAAACGTAGGCCGTATCTGCGGAAACGCATTGTATTGCTAGTATCTCTTGGGCATCTATAGTAAAACTGCGCAGTATCCCGTCCCGAGCCACTGGCTCCGAGGAGTTATAAGCTCAAAACCCGGGCTGTGCGGGACTGTTCCGATTCCGTTTCCGGCGTTTTTTGAAACCGGAAACGGAAAAAAAACGGCGCCACATAATCTATGGTAGTGGGTCTAGGCAAGGGTTTTCCAGGGTATTATGAGACGCTGAAACATACATCCGACCTCTTGTGTTCAAGCGAATATCTGAGCTTGGCTGAGATCATTCACGAAGCTTGGGATATTGAAATTTCGACCCCACAAAATTATAACACGTAGATCTCGTGCCAGAAATCTGGACGCCTTTTGGGTTTCCTTTTGAGAACTTCTAGCTTCTTATGTGAGAATTAATGATTTTGTGAAGCCTTTTTTCTTGATTCCATCTCCTCGTTTGTTTTCTGCCATAACAGCAACGAAATTTGAGTTAGTTTTTTTTTGTTTTGCACGTACAGACTATCTTCCAGAAAGGAGTTCAGGCGGAGACAGGTGGAGGTGTTCACGGGCAGTTTTTGGCAGATCACAAGAGAATTTCCTATTCTCGCTGAAGGTTTTCTTAAATTTTTCTAAAAATTCAAGCATGTGGTATTCATTTTAAAACGCAATTGAAGTTTAAAAAGGCGTCATTTATAGTCGCAAAATGGACTTCTAATCAGCTTTGAAGACGAAACGCAGGCGCCCGCGTTCTTCTACACCTGGAACCGTTTGAACTACATTCTGGGGGACAAGCTGTACATCAGGGGTGTGCGGCAACAAAAAAATAAATTTCCGCAAAACAGCAACGGCAAAGCAAACGGCAACCTCTTATGAGACGGCATTAAGAAACCCGGTAGCGCGCGCTAGAACTAGCGCGGTTGTGCTGGCGCTAGAAGAGGCCCATAGTGCGCGGCTCCTTGCCCACTATCAAGAACCGGAAGGCTAGCCCGCGTCAGTGCCAAGCGCGCGTTTTCCCTTGGTGCATTGACCAGCCTTGTGCCAAAGGAAGTGTTTGCCTATAATTGAACTGTGTTATTACCGACGGAATTCTCAAGGAGGACTGTTTTTGAATTGTTCACGATTACGCGTTCAATCAACTACGAAAACAGCGACGAAGAAAAGGATTAGCACCACTTTTGCGAACTATTTCTTGCTTATACCCTCCTTCAAATTCTGAAAAAATCGTCTCAGAGCGTTGTAGTGGTGGGAAAGTACATGAATAGTCCATGCTCATAATTTTCTGAGTACCTCGGGGGATTCTAAAAAAGACGTTTCTATAGCTTCCCGCACATGTAAATCTTTTGCTCGAGGTGTTTTCGAATTTCATCAGGAGCTTTCTAGGTGTTTCAGAAAATTTTCCTGAATCCCGCTCAGAAGTTCCAATTGGGGTTCTCTAGGGCGCTGATCACGAATCGGGGATCCTTCTGTTGCTAGTCTGAGGTTCACTGTAGGTTACGGTATATACCATGCCAATTAGGTGCAAAACCTACCTCAATAATTCGAAAATCGACAAATGGACGTTAAAGACAGCATACACGCTGGTAATCGTGGTTTACATAACCATGGAAATAGATTGGTATGGCTCAGAACACAACGCCTCCGCATTTTGAAGCGTCAAAAATTACCCACAATGCCGCCACACGAGTTAGAAGTTGGCCTCGCCCCTGTATCTGCCCGCGCCCTGTACTTGCTGTTCTCCTCCAGAACAAGGATGCCGGGCCATTTCCACCGTCGTCGACGTTTGTCGGTGGTATTTACAATGAGTACAATGATTAAACCACATACATCGACGACAGTGGAAATGGTCCAGAACCAGTGCAGCAATTGCCATTCACCGGTTGCCGACTGCCGATCACTTTCGACAAATTTTGTCAATTTCCATTCGCCGATTTATCAAAATCGTTTGCCGCACATCCCTGCCCAGAACCCGTGTTCTGGAAGATAACGGGAAATACAAGGGCGGGGCCAAGTTTTTACTCGTGTAGCGGCGTTGCCAGACGTTCTGGGCGCTTTAAAATGCGTAGGCGTTGTGTTCTGAGCCATACGATCCTTTTTCCATAGTTACCTCAACCACTTTTACGAGATTGTATGCTGCCTTTGAATTCGTGTTCAACATGCCGAATAACCCCCGCATATAAATTTTCAGTCAAATCTGAGACTGACGAAACTACCGTATAGCCACCGTAATCTTCCGTAATCTGTCAACTATCGATAACCTCGGATTCGTGATCAGCGCCTCAAATAACCTACTTCGTTGGATTTTAAGCCAAATCTGGAAATTAAAAAAAACGCTTCAAGAGCCTCCTAAACAAGCGCACAACCGAAAGTCCAAAGAGGTATCAGTCTGTGCGAAATTTGAAAAATGTAATTTCACCCAACATTTGCTCAGGGGTAGTTTTGGGCGTTGAACACAATTATGAGGTGTCTTATGGATTCTCCAAAGACTAATGCTCGTTTGGAAAGGTACAATAGGTACGCCAACTCTGCGAAAAACATTCATAACATTTTTCAGAGAGACTTTAGGCAGCTGCGAAAACTAAAATTGTATTCTACGCCGAAAACGGTTCTAGGAACGTATATTTCATCCGGGATGGCCGGGCTGACTAAAAGTAGTTCCCTTGTCAAAGCAAAACCTCGTACGATCACCTAAAACAATCTCTAGAAATAAGTTGTATGCCAAATCCGAAAACCAATGTTTTGGAACACCCCGAAAGTTGCTTTTTGGTTACGGATTTTCTTCTTCCAAAAGCTAAGAAAAAGCCCGTTTTTGTAATCCTTCGAAGAATAAGGGGGTTATGAGAGCGGATTGTTCATGTACTATTGGACACCTGCAACTTTCAAAGAAAGCCCTGTTTTTCAAACTAGCAGTGAATCTGGAGCAAGACCTAGTGAGGCACACTCAAATTCCACCATCGTTTCATTAATCTTCTCACACTTTGGATTCACAAGTACTTGATGAACGTTGAAAACGAGCGATTGAAGCGAAATAATTGAAAGAAATACCTAAATAGGGGGCATAAGAGATTGCTTTCATCTCACACAAACGACAGAGTATTAAGCATTTGAAAGATTGGAAAGGTTGCATAGAATGGAAAACGATGTGGAGTCGTTGGCGCGCCAAAAAGTAGCAGGAGGCGGTCGCTGTCGCTGTGCAGAGTGACGCGACCGCGTGTCGCAAAAGCATACCATTAGCCGAAAACTTCAAAATCTCATTTTTGTGGCCGAAGGCGACCGATACCGATGTTGCGAGGGGTGTGGCATCGCAATTCACCTGATCGATGCAGGTGTTCCCCGCACGCACACGGAGAGGGTCGGGTTTTCCGCCCCGGACTCACAATCAGTCGCTTTTTTTTCGACCAAGTCTGGCAGGGGCCTAACTGCGCATGAAATCCGTGGGTCCCCAGGGACAGCCGGTGAATGATCAAGCGATTATTGTGCTGCAGGACAAGGAGGGGGACGTTAAAAAATATTGTTCTTGGGAGGAGGTAAAAATGTTGGGCCAAAAATTAACAAATTAAGGTGTATATTTTGTAGGCTGAACCAAGGTGGAAATACGCAATTTTCAAAGTTGGAGCTACTATTTTGTAACAGTTTTGTATAGACCATGTCGGGACCGGTTCACTGAGCCTACCATGAAGTTGCTCGACCGACGCGATGTCGCATAGGTACTGCGCCTCACCTTGCGCAACATTCGGTCGGGGTCATAAAGTAGGGCTTACGGAACTTCGAAACTGTGTCATTAGCAGTAATAATGGTTATTTTGTACCTTTAACCCCAGGTAAATGGTATGCATTGTCGCCATCATGATCGACAGTCATGACATTCAGCATTGGAGCAATGGGATTAGCCGTCGTAGGAACATTTGTCGCGTGTCCGTCGCAGCTGCGGAGGGCTGACATACTGCAAATCTGCCGATGCCTCTCGTGGCCACT
This sequence comes from Aplectana chamaeleonis, assembly GCA_029168955.1. Classification (NCBI taxonomy): domain Eukaryota; kingdom Metazoa; phylum Nematoda; class Chromadorea; order Rhabditida; family Cosmocercidae; genus Aplectana; species Aplectana chamaeleonis. The sequence continues at coordinate 540,276 of JAPDOI010000234.1, forward strand.
GTTGCTGTCTCTGTGCGGCGCACTGCGACAGCGAGGACGGGATGCTGTCGCTGTGCAGAGCGACGCGACTGTGTGTCGCAAAAGTATACCATTGGCCTCACACATCAACCAGGGAATTATATGCCAATCCTGATGTAATTCTCGAATTCCTGCGCGATGTCAAGAACTATCCTATTCTTAACAAACTTTGGGATTGCTTACAAAAATATGTTTCATTTCGTTAGCCGTTTAACGTAACAACCACAAAGCCCGTCAATCGAAATTACCTAAATCCCTAGATTGGGGCTCGTTATGGGTCACTGCTGAGTAGCAGGACTGAACGGAGTCGTCACGCATTTCGGATAATCGGAAACCGAATCATGAACCGAATCCTGGTGTAATTCGGTGATTCGGATTTTGGCTCGATTCGGATTTGCCGTTTTTTCGGTGATTCGGATTTCGGTTCGATTCAGATTTGCCGTTTTTTCGGTGATTCAGATTTCGGTTCGTTTCGGATTTGGTTTTTTCGGTGATTATAAATCGTCATACCGAATCGTCATTTTTTTGAATCATTCGGACGGATATCCGAAAATATCCGAATCGGATCCAATGTATACACAGTACACACACAGACATGAATTTTGTGCTTTTTTTGATTGTGTAATGGACCCCTCCTGTACAGCTTGTGCCAAGTACGAGATCTAAATTCCTTCAAATAAGCGAGATACAAGCGACCACCGCAGGCCCGACCTCCTTCGCTCGCCACCACACCCCTACCAAATTTCGGACTCAATAGCGGCTAGATGGATGGATGAATCCTAAAAGAGTCTTAGTTCTCCAGTCCATAACCGGACTGTCTCTATCTCCTGGCTCGCCGTCGCGCCACGATTGCGAATGAAGAAAAAATACAGGCCTGAGACAACTCGCCCACCAACTTTTTACCCTAAAAATATAGGCATCTTCAAGAAGCCATATCTCTGTTCATAGGGAGTCTTGGAAGAGAGATAAAGTTTGTCCGAATAAGACTGCCTGCAATGAGGTCGGACTGCATTTCGGGCGACAGACGCAAAAGCATTTTTTCGGACAAAATCCTTCACGACGGTAAACAGCTGAGTGGGATACCATTCACTACTTGTCTAATACTCCTGCCAATCGATTCAAAAGCCCAGAATTCGCCTGTGCGATGACCGCTTGACACTCATACCGACCTCGTGCTAATTCGCGGCGAGCTTTATTTAGCGGCTATTTCTCGGCTATTTCGCGACTATTTCGCGACGAGCATCACTTGACGGCTATTTCACGGCTATTACGCGGCGAGCAGGCATTTCGCGGCTATTTCTCGGCTAAAACTCTCTGAGTTACAGCCTGTTTGTTTTCACAAAAACAAAAATTCTAAAAGTTCTGGGAGATATTGTACAGATTTTGTGTTGTACACTTTTCAGAGGATCCAACTGCTTATTTACGAACCACTCTGTATTGGAAGCGCTCTTTTAAGGAAGAATTTCTCCCCAGTCGCTGTCGCTTTACGAGTGCAAGCCAGGATGGTGAGACAGACCGGCAAGGGAACGAAGCTCGATGATGCTGTTGAAATTTGTCCATTTAGTCACTAATGAGCTCGAAAATCAAGAAACGGGCTTGGCACGTGGTTTTCGCTTACTCACTCATCCCATCAACTGGTGGCTGGCGGAGCAGGATGACCTCTCAACCAGTGTACTGCTGTAGGTACCAAAGGAGCTCGTGTGGACTGAACGATAGGCTTCCATTCAGAAAGATTAGTCGCATTTATTTCAGCATTAACGACGCTGCGCCGTTGATGGTTCAGATCAGCTTGTTTCAACCACGTCTTCTTCGGTGCTGTTTTCTCGATCTTCTACAGTGTTATCTGAGAGTTTTTGCCGAGGAATAGCCGCGAAATGGCCACGGATTGCCTGCTGGCCGCGTAATAGCCGGGAAATGGCCGCCAATCAACGCCGGCCGCGATATAACCGCGAAATAACCGCGAAATAGCCGCCAAATGTGTGGTCTGCTTGGAGCTTGGTTCAGCTTAGTTTATTTATGTGCGGTCTATGCGATGACGAATTTCCTAATGCTGCTGAGCCGTGCCCTACTCCAGAATACTACGGGTAAAATCGAGTTTCTTGATCACCCATTATTACTGCATCCCCCTATGGACGTATTCTTGTAGTCATACCGGGCGAAGATCAACCATTGCAGAAAGGTGCTTTATAGCCACATACGACGTAATGAGTCAGCCGAAATAACTCTTCGATACATAATAGCCGAAATAACTCTTCGATACATAATTTGATGGGGTTTCAAGCATCATGGATCTATTCACAATGGGACGCTCATAAGCTCGGATGATAGCAGGATATCGGCGTATTTTATAGTATGCACGCCTCATATTTCTATTAATCTGTCCTCTTACAACCAGAATGTTTCTTCTCAGTGGAACATTGAGTTAGCTGTCCAATTCGGCATGCATACACTCTGAGAGTTTTGACCCAGAAATAGCCGCAAAATGCCTGCTTGCCGCGTAATAGCCGCTAAATAGCCGCCAAATAATGCTCGCCGCGAAATAGCCGCGAAATAGCCGAGAAATAGTCGCTAAATAATGCTCGCCGCAAAATAGCCGCCAAATAATGCTAGCCGCGAAATAGCCGAGAAATAATGCTCTCCAGGCAGATATACGGAGCATTCCAGAGGCATATTTCAGATGTCAGCACCTCCGTCGGTTTAATTACCCAAGTTTGGGTACGTGGACCTCGTTCAACCTCTGGAGGCCCCGCCCAACCGCTGGCGGCCCCAGATGGTGGCTCGGCGAGCCGGCGACGGTTGCGTCTTAGTTAATTTTGTTTAGTTCTGAATATTTCTCGGTTATATCTCGGCTATTTCTCGGCTACTTCTGGTCTTTTCCATGAGAAGCCGAGAAATAGTCGGGAAAGAGCCCATCAGGAGCCGCTGCGGAGCCTGGTGGGCTATTTCCCCGCTATTTCTCAACCAAAACTCTCAGAGTTGTGCGCGTTCTTCATAACAAGCTATGCGGTAGTCGGCTGTCTTCCAGTCTGCATACAGTTCGCGTAATAACTTTAGTGTGATGCGTGGATGGGGCTGCGACGGTACATCACCCAGCGCGAATCAAAACCCTATTCTCCAGTGAGGCCTCCAACCCCGCACGGCCAGTCGCCTGGTCCATGCGTCAGACTAAAGCAAATACGGAAACCATAAGTGTTCGAACCAACGCAACCTCGTTCGGATTTGTTCTTGAATCGTCGGTTGATGGTCGCAGCTGTTTCGAATAACGTCGTTGCGTACGCGATCTCTCGATGTTTTCCGAGGATTTGATGCAAACATTGCATTTGAAAGACCTCCAGCTAGCTGAGATCGGACTTGAGCAAGGTCCACGACTCCGAGCCGTGCAGTAGAATCGGCATTGTGAGCGATCGGTAGATCCGCATCTTGGTCTTGATTGACACATTGCCCTTTTTCCACAGACACGAACCTAGTGAAGCAAAAGCAGCACACGCCTGCCCGATCCTACCTTGTATCTCCGTTGTGGCCACTACCTTACGCTGTTGCACTACCGATCCTAGGTACTTGAACTCCTCGACATGTTGGAGCTCAGCTCCTTCGAAGGACACAGGGTCACGTGAACCGTCTGACGTCATTACTTCAGTCTTGTCCTTGTTTATCCGTAGACCGTATGATTCCGTATAGGTTTTCGCTTACATCTAGCTCATTTAGAAAAATTGACATCTCCACTTGACAAGTGTTTCACAGTAGCGATCCACTACATTATTACATAAAAATCACAAAATGCATGTCTGAGGGTGTACCGTGCCTTCAGGAGCGAAATGAGAGACGGGAAAAAAAGCATAAACTGCCGTCCTCAGGGTCCAATTCCGGTCCGCATTTGCTGAATATGGCTGTTTCTTCATGCGACACGTGACAATCGTGCTGGGGCCATTTGGTCCCTGCACGATTTACTTTTCTCCCAGCACGAATATCACGTGTCGCATGATGCAGCAACCGCTGTCCGCAATTGCAGACCGAAATTTGGCTTTGAAAACGATGGTATACGAATCTCGTTACCATGTACGACTCTCATTGAACCTCGGCATTAGTAGAATATTTTTGAATATGATTACAGCTTGGCACGAGGTGGTAACCGACTTTATTCGACTGACGTTTCGGCGGCTTCGCCTTCTTCAGAGTCTGAAAGAGCCAATTCCATTTATAAAAATACACGATCAAACGCCGTAACGGTAAACTCTCTACAGAAAATCGACTCCCAAATTTCCAAACTGATAAACAGGAGAAAAGTAGACAACGTATCGTACCTAATCAAGTCCTCAAGCGATCATGGATCAGTAGGAGTACGGATGGGCACCGGTGGAACAGAAATTCGGCCCGAATCAGAAGGCAAGTCTGATATAGGGCTGGGTTCCCAGGTTATATATAGGCCCTCGTCCTTCCGGTTGATCTTGGGATCTCTCGCATGGATCCAGAACGCCTCGAGCTTTTCGCGCACTTGTCGTGACCTCCCGCGCCAGTATCTCCACTTGCACCTCAAAATCCTCCCCCGGTATCAATTATCTCTGTGGGTCCCCAGTGCGGTGTAACTGCGCGACCTTCCTTTCCCATCTAAGTGTTCTTTGATACGCACATGCAATGGTCGAGCTGTCTCTCCGATATATTCCTCACAGCAGCTCTGGCATGTGATGAGATAAATGACACCTGTAGCAGCACAATCACCTTCCCTGCCCTGAGGGCAAATGACGCATTGTGGTATAACGCAGGCGCGATCGTATAGGCGATTTCTGACCAGTTGACGTTTCAAATTATTGGGTGGGATGTCTACCAAAGCCACTGTGTTTTCTAACCCCGTTCTTCGCAAGCACTTTCTGACGGCGCTGCTCACCTCATCCGAAATGAAAGGTATCATGAAGGAAATTTTATCGCTGGGTGGTCTGTTGGGTCCCTGCTCGCGCCCGGGTCTTGACCTCGTTGGATGAGGTTCATATCCGTTGAGAAGTGCACTTAGATGGGAAAGGAAGGTCGCGCAGTTACACTGCACTGGGGACCCACAGAGATAATTGCCACCGGGGGGAGGATTTTGAGGTGCAAGTGGAGATACTGGCGCGGGAGGTCACGACAAGTGCGCGAAAAGCTCTCGAGGCGTTCTGGATCCATGCGAGAGATCCCAAGATCAACCGGAAGGACGAGGGCCTATATATAACCCGGGAACTCCAGCCCTATATCAGACTTGCCTTCTGATTCGGGCCGAATTTCTGTTCCACCGGTGCCCATCCGTACTCCTACTGATCCATGATCGCTTGAGGACTTGATTAGGTACGATACGTTGTCTACTTTTCTCCTGTTTATCAGTTTGGAAATTTGGGAGTCGATTTTCTGTAGAGAGGTTTACCGTTACGGCGTTTGATCGTGTATTTTATAAATGGAATTGGCTCTTTCAGACTCTGAAGAAGGCGAAGCCGCCGAAACGTCAGTCGAATAAAGTCGGTTACCACCTCGTGCCAAGCTGTAATCATATTCAAAAATATTCTACTAATGCCGAGGTTCAATGAGAGTCGTACATGGCAACTGCTTCGAAATGTACCAGCTGAATTCCAACGACTCGTCCAACAAGCATTGTCTCTGAGACAAAGATCGTGTCAACGAGGCAATCAATCCACTTCCTCTCCGATGCCTGAGCCACAACGTCGTCCCGAAGTTTATCACAAAAAAGAAATTGCGTGACGTATGCGGAAGACCGGCAACCGATCAAAGGTACGAAAATCGAGCTGCAACTTCTCCGAATCGCTCTACGCGATAAGAAAGATCATTTGTTCATTATGCTGAATAAGTGCAGTTCGAATGAACAGAATTGTATAAAGTTTTGGAGGTCGTCTTTGGGGAGGATAGTGGGGAGTCAAAATCTATTTGTGATCATATACGGTCTAAGGCCAAGGCATCTCTACAAGAAATTCGATGACCTTTTGTGTACAGCTCATGGCCAGGAGAATGGGCGTCTAGTGTTGTATCGGATCAAGGTCCTAGCCATCAAACAGTCAGTAGTGCACCGAGGTCGGAAAATCCCTAGAGTTACCGTGTTGGGCAATGCCTCCCTCTCCGAAAATGCTCTCGCAGTCTTAAAACTGGGTCCTAGCTTTTCTCCGTCTCAGAGCATTTCCACTCATGTCATGCGCAAAGTCGTCTGCGGTCTCCACGAGCTCCCAGATCGCCTCCGTTGGAAGGCTAAGATCGAAGGTGGGCAAATCAGTGCGGCGCAAACTCAGGGCGTTTCCTACCATCCTTCCCACAAACGTATTTCAAACAGCAGGAACCCAATATAGGCGTCGATATAAACTTCCGTCTCTTTGCCGACGAAGTTTTCAGGGTGTTTAGGCGTTTTCAAGAGAGAAAAATCCCCACGAATCTAAGCCATTTGCAATTTGCGGGCTTAAAGAGGTGCGCGAACTTATAGACTCCAATAACATCCGTTTATCCGTCAGCGACAAAGGTGGAGAGTTTGTCGTAATCCCTCATGATATGGACGTGGCAATAACCGAAAACCATCTGTCCGATACGTCCATTTATCGCCCGTCCTCGGATAAAGAGTTCAGATCCCAATATCGCAGGCTCAATAGGTTATGGGTTGCGGAGGCTAAATTGGCTGGTCTATCCCAAGCAATAATTACGCGCCTTGAAATTGAAACCCAACTTGTCCCGTTTTGTACTTGCTCATCAAAACTCATAAATTCAGGGCATCGGAGGACCTTTGTCAAGTCGACCCGGCCGCAGTCAAAGTTAGACCCATCATCAGCTGCGTGGGTGGTCCCACACGGACCGAATCGCGTGGTTTCTCAGTTCAGTACTCAGCCAACTCTTACCTTTCATTCCAGCTCACCTGTCAATACACAAGATTTTCTTGACCGCCTGCGCTCCACACAACTAAGCAGCAGTTGTGTATGGGAATCTTTGACGTTACATCGCTTTACACCAATGTTAGCAACGACTCCGCAATGCAGGCAATTTTCGAGCTTCTAAACCAGCACCAAAGCAGCGTCAATATGTATGGGCTCTCTGTGCGCAGTCTTATGGTTCTCTAAAAGAGTGCCTCCAGTTGTAATATTTTCAAGTGGGCGGGCAGCTACTTTTCCCAACTGCGGGGGCTGGCTGTGGGACAGCGGCTGGCACCAACGCTCGCCATCGCCTTCATGGCAAAGGTCGAAACACCTGGGCTCGAAAGCCTTCCCTTGGTTTATAGTCGGTACATTGACGACTGTTTCATAATTTGCTCCACGCAACAGGAGCTGAACCACTGTTTCGACCTAATGAACGCCCAGTCCGAACACATCAAGCTAACTCGTGAAAAGCCTTGCGATAGCTGGTTGCCTTTCTTAAATGTTCAGGTTCAGCTTTTGGGAGATAGAAAAATAACAAAATGGTATCGCAAGCCCTCAAACAAAAACATTTTAGTCCACTGGCAATCGGCCCACCCCACCCAAACTAAAAGGGCAGTTGTCCGGAACATGTTCCACACCGCAGTAAATGTGTGTTCGGGCGAACAAGAGCGGCAGGAGTCTAAAAGACTCGCAAGTCAAATTGCACTTCTCAACGGATATGAACCTCATCCAACGAGGTCAAGACCCGGGCGCGAGCAGGGACCCAACAGACCACCCAGCGATAAAATTTCCTTCATGATACCTTTCATTTCGGATGAGGTGAGCAGCGCCGTCAGAAAGTGCTTGCGAAGAACGGGGTTAGAAAACACAGTGGCTTTGGTAGACATCCACCCAATAATTTGAAACGTCAACTGGTCAGAAATCGCCTATACGATCGCGCCTGCGTTATACCACAATGCGTCATTTGCCCTCAGGGCAGGGAAGGTGATTGTGCTGCTACAGGTGTCATTTATCTCATCACATGCCAGAGCTGCGGTGAGGAATATATCGGAGAGACAGCTCGACCATTGCATGTGCGTATCAAAGAACACTTAGATGGGAAAGGAAGGTCGCGCAGTTACACTGCACTGGGGACCCACAGAGATAATTGCCACCGGGGGGAGGATTTTGAGGTGCAAGTGGAGATACTGGCGCGGGAGGTCACGACAAGTGCGCGAAAAGCTCTCGAGGCGTTCTGGATCCATGCGAGAGATCCCAAGATCAACCGGAAGGACGAGGGCCTATATATAACCCGGGAACTCCAGCCCTATATCAGACTTGCCTTCTGATTCGGGCCGAATTTCTGTTCCAACGGTGCCCATCCGTACTCCTACTGATCCATGATCGCTTGAGGACTTGATTAGGTACGATACGTTGTCTACTTTTCTCCTGTTTATCAGTTTGGAAATTTGGGAGTCGATTTTCTGTAGAGAGTTTACCGTTACGGCGTTTGATCGTGTATTTTTATAAATGGAATTGGCTCTTTCAGACTCTGAAGAAGGCGAAGCCGCCGAAACGTCAGTCGAATAAAGTCGGTTACCACCTCGTGCCAAGCTCGAATCTCGTTAGTTGGGAACAGGCAGACACCCGCAATCAGCTGCTTTTGTCGCCGAGTTTCCAGTTGCCTCCTTTTGTGAACGCCATATTCATCTTTTCCTGAGAGTATCACATACACCATTTTTTATCGCTGACCCTGCCTTTAGTTTTGTTTTATATTCTGTACGTCTTCGAGGTCTTTCGATAATATTACTTATTTCTTTGCCTTACGTTTAGACACGGTCGTCGTCATCAGAGGCCTAAATGTGGTGAAAGATTTAACTTGTGTTCTACACCATCAAACACCTCCAGCGCTCTAGCGTTTTCGACGTTATGCTAAGATCAAAACGCGAAAACACACTTTGACGTGGAAAACTCACACATCGAACTACCAATGGCCTGCCTTTAGGGTCCGTCCATAGCAGACGACCAGCGGCAAAGCGTCAAGGCGTCATAGAGCGTTTGAGCGCTGGCGCATGACGCTCGGCGGCTGGCGCATTCAACGAGTCCGTGGACGGCACGTGGTTAACGATCGTATCGATAATATTAGTGACAGCCGTTACGGTCACTATGACTCATCCGTCAGCGACTGGCCGGCTGCAGTGGTCGCTGGGGGTTAGATCAATAACATATGTTGAAGATGCAAACCCCCAGCGTCATTTTACGGTCACTTGACGCTAGGACGTCTGCTAAGGATGGAGCCTCAGTCATGAAGCCGCGACGCTGCTTGGCAAGAATTTTGGCACGCGAGAAAAGGCAGATTTTAACTATAGATTTCTTGTCAAAGAGCTGAGTGCGACTTCTTAACTGAATGACGCAGACGATACATGAGTGCGACTTCCGCGCGCTCTCCGAGGTGTCCTGCCTTGTTTCACAATAACTGTGCACTACGCGCCCAAATATATCCAACGCGAGAGTGATAGATTGCACTCCGGATTATCATTAACAATACCTTGGTGATCCTGCTTTTATACCCAGTCTGCAAGTTGCTTCGAAAAGTGAAGATTGTTAGAGAAAAATCGAACATGGTTAGATGTTTTAAGATCTTCTTCCTCTTCTCTTGCGTTCCGGATTATTTATTAGTCATGGTCACCTATTCAATCATTTGAAAAGTATCATAGTTTCAACAATGGAAGATGTGCAGCACTATTCAAGGAAACTCACGTCGTCCCACGGAATAATTATGGGAAAGAGATAGTCTTCAACGTGTCTACAACTTCCTTCAATTTTTCAGGTGTGAAATTAATTTGAAATCTAGGCGAGAAGTGCTATCAAACCATATGATGTTTGCTAGGTATTCACGATAAAAACAGCCTCGGAAAATTTCCACCAAGAATGAATGTGTTCGCAGCATCTATCTCGGAAACGCTATTAAGAACGCGTCATGAAGAATCCAACACGGACCCTTACCCCTTTTCATACTTCAAAAACGGCGAAAAAAATCGCAGAAATCCGCGAAAAAAAATCACTGAAGTCCGCGATTTTTGTCGCTGTTATTACGGATTTCCCTAGAAACAGGCTAATCGTGCGAGGACCACCTGACATCACGGGTAGGGACGCAGAGGGATCCTTGTAGTATTGAAGGGGATGGATTTCGTTCACTTTCTGAGAGAGGTTTGCACTCAGTAAATGCGCCTTTTCCTGTTTGGGGAGGTGAATGCTCCGTACAATGCGACAAGACTTCAGAAGTAGATCTATGGCCACCGTACGGAGTGGAAAGTGTGGCAAGGAGTGAGCAGGACTTCGGGGGAATTGTGCAGGACGTCATTGAAGATGTGCAGGACTTCAGTGTGAGTGTGCAGGACTTTAGAGGGAATGAGCAGGACGGGATAGAAAGTGTGCAGGACTTCAGTGGGAGTGTGCAGGACTCTAGGTGGAGTGTGCAGGAAGTGATAGAAAGTGTGCAGGACACCAGTGGGAGTGTGCAGGAAGTAGTAAAAAGTGTGCAGGACACCAGTGGGAGTGTGCAGGACGTTATGGAGAAACAAAAGACTTTAGTAGGAGTGTGCAGAACGTGAAAGAAAAAGTGCAGGACTTCCGTGGGAGTGCGAAGGATTTAGGGGGAAGTGTGCAGGACGTGATAGAAAGTGTGCAGGACTTTAGTAGGAGTGTGCAGGACGGAATATAAAGTGTGCAGGACTTCAGTGGGAGTGTGCAGGAAGTAGTAGAAAGTGTGCAGGACACCAGTGGGAGTGTGCAGGACGTGATAGAGAAACAAAAAAGTTTAGTAGGAGTGTGCAGAACGTGATAGAAAAAGTGCAGGACTTCCGTGGGAGTGCGAAGGTTTTAGGGGGGAGTGTGCAGGACGTGATAGAAAGTGTGCAGGACTTTAGTAGGAGTGTGCAGGACGGAATATAAAAAGGGCAGGACTTCAGTGGGAGTGTGCAGGACTTTAGTAGGAGTGTGCAGAACGTGATAGAAAGCATGCAGGACACCAGTGGGAGTGTGCAGGACTTTAGTAGAGATGTGCAGAACGGCATAGAAAGTGTGCAGGACACCAGTAGGAGTGTGCAGAACGTGATAGAAAGCTTGCAGAACTTCAGTGGGAGTGTCAGATGAACGACAACAGGAACCTGAATAATAAGCTGCACGTCTTTCTGCTGCGGGCTGTCCAGTAAATCGCAGCGGAAGCAGACTTGTGCACACTCTCCGAGCTGTCCTGCACGAGTATTGGGATCAGAATGTCATTTTTCCTAGATTCTCGGACCGGGCATTGCATTTGTTCATCTACAGTCTGTACGCATCGCATTGATACTGGCACGGATCGGACTGATGTGTTATAATATACGTGCACCTAGTTTGCGCCGACGCGAAATAAGAATCGCTAAAGTACGACTGCGATCCGTGCCCAGTGTAGATGGATAAATGCATTACACGGTCCGAGAATCCAAAATATGTTATCCCAATACTCGTACAGGACAGCTCGGAGAGTCCGCAGGAGTTTGATGCCGCTGCGCAGCACCAGACAGCACGCAGCAGAGAGGCGCGCAGGTTGTTGCCAGGTTTCTATTTCTGCCCATCTGAGCACTCCCACTGACGTCCAGCACACTCCCACTGGTGTCGTTCACACTTTCTGTGACGTCCTGCACACTCTCCCTAAAGTCCTGCACACTCTCACTGAAGTCCCGCGCACTTTCTGTGACCTCCTGCACACTCCTCCTAAAGTCCTGCACACTCCCACTGAAGTCCTGCACACTCCCACTGATGTCCTGCGCACTTTCTATGACGTCCTGCACGCTCCTCCTGAAGTCCTGCACACTCTCACTGAAGTCTTGCACACTTTCTATGACGTCCTGCACACTCCCACTGGACTCCTGCACACTTTCTATGATGTCCTGCACACTCCCACTGGTGTCGTTCACACTTTCTGTGACGTCCTGCACACTCTCCCTAAAGTCCTGCACACTCTCACTGAAGTCTTGCACACTTTCTATGACGTCCTGCACACTCCCACTAATGTCCTCCACACTCCCACTGATGCCCTGCACACTTTCTTTGACGTCCTGCACATTCCCACTAATGTCCTCCACACTCCCACTGATGTCCTGCACACTTTCTGTGGTGTCCTGCACGCTCCTCCTGAAGTCCTGCACACTCTCACTGAAGTCTTGCACACTTTCTATGACGTCCTGCACACTCCCACTGGACTCCTGCACACTTTCTATGATGTCCTGCACACTCCCACTGGTGTCGTTCACACTTTCTGTGACGTCCTGCACACTCCTCCTAAAGTCCTGCACACTCCCACTGAAGTCCTGCACACTTTCTATGACGTCCTGCACACTCCCACTAATGTCCTCCACACTCCCACTGATGTCCTGCGCACTTTCTATGACGTCCTGCACGCTCCTCCTGAAGTCCTGCACACTCTCACTGAAGTCTTGCACACTTTCTATGACGTCCTGCACACTCCCACTAATGTCCTCCACACTCCCACTGATGTCCTGCGCTCTTTCTATGACGTCCTGCACGCTCCTCCTAAAGTCCTGCACACTCTCACTGAAGTCTTGCACACTTTCTATGACGTCCTGCACACTCCCACTAATGTCCTCCACACTCCCACTGATGTCCTGCACACTTTCTGTGGTGTCCTGCACACTCCCTCTGATGTCCTGCGCACTTTCTATGACGTCCTGCACGCTCCTCCTGAAGTCCTGCACACTCTCACTGAAGTCTTGCACACTTTCTATGACGTCCTGCACACTCCCACTAATGTCCTCCACACTCCCACTGATGCCCTGCACACTTTCTATGACGTCCTGCACACTCCCACTAATGTCCTCCACACTCCCACTGATGTCCTGCGCTCTTTCTATGACGTCCTGCACGCTCCTCCTAAAGTCCTGCACACTCTCACTGAAGTCCCGCGCACTTTCTGTGACCTCCTGCACACTCCTCCTAAAGTCCTGCACACTCCCACTGAAGTCCTGCACACTTTCTATGACGTCCTGCACACTCCCACTAATGTCCTCCACACTCCCACTGATGTCCTGCGCACTTTCTATGACGTCCTGCACGCTCCTCCTGAAGTCCTGCACACTCTCACTGAAGTCTTGCACACTTTCTATGACGTCCTGCACACTCCCACTAATGTCCTCCACACTCCCACTGATGTCCTGCGCTCTTTCTATGACGTCCTGCACGCTCCTCCTAAAGTCCTGCACACTCCCACTGATGCCCTGCACACTTTCTTTGACGTCCTGCACATTCCCACTAATGTCCTCCACACTCCCACTGATGTCCTGCACACTTTCTGTGGTGTCCTGCACACTCCCTCTGATGTCCTGCGCACTTTCTATGACGTCCTGCACGCTCCTCCTGAAGTCCTGCACACTCTCACTGAAGTCTTGCACACTTTCTATGACGTCCTGCACACTCCCACTAATGTCCTCCACACTCCCACTGATGCCCTGCACACTTTCTTTGACGTCCTGCACATTCCCACTAATGTCCTCCACACTCCCACTGATGTCCTGCACACTTTCTGTGGTGTCCTGCACACTCCCTCTGATGTCCTGCGCACTTTCTATGACGTCCTGCACGCTCCTCCTGAAGTCCTGCACACTCTCTTTGAAGTCTTGCACACTTTCTATGACGTCCTGCACACTCCCGCTAATGTCCTCCACACTCCCACTGATGCCCTGCACACTTTCTTTGACGTCCTGCACATTCCCACTAATGTCCTCCACACTCCCACTGATGTCCTGCACACTTTCTGTGGTGTCCTGCACACTCCCTCTGATGTCCTGCGCACTTTCTATGACGTCCTGCACCCTCCCCCTGACGTCTTGCACACTTTCTATGACGTCCTGCACACTCCCGCTAATGTCCTCCACACTCCCACTGATGCCCTGCACACTTTCTTTGACGTCCTGCACATTCCCACTAATGTCCTCCACACTCCCACTGATGTCCTGCACACTTTCTTTGATGTCCTGCACACTCCCTCTGATGTCCTGCGCACTTTCTATGACGTCCTGCACGCTCCTCCTGAAGTCCTGCACACTCTCACTGAAGTCTTGCACACTTTCTATGACGTCCTGCACACTCCCACTAATGTCCTCCACACTCCCACTGATGCCCTGCACACTTTCTGTGGTGTCCTGCACACTCCCTCTGATGTCCTGCGCACATTCTATGACGTCCTGCACGCTCCTCCTGAAGTCCTGCACACTCTCACTGAAGTCTTGCACACTTTCTATGACGTCCTGCACACTCCCGCTAATGTCCTCCACACTCCCACTGATGCCCTGCACACTTTCTTTGACGTCCTGCACATTCCCACTAATGTCCTCCACACTCCCACTGATGTCCTGCACACTTTCTGTGGTGTCCTGCACCTCCCTCTGATGTCCTGCGCACTTTCTATGACGTCCTGCACGCTCCTCCTGAAGTCCTGCACACTCTGAAGTCTTGCACACTTTCTATGACGTCCTGCACACTCCCGCTAATGTCCTCCACACTCCCACTGATGCCCTGCACACTTTCTTTGACGTCCTGCACATTCCCACTAATGTCCTCCACACTCCCACTGATGTCCTGCACACTTTCTGTGGTGTCCTGCACACTCCCTCTGATGTCCTGCGCACTTTCTATGACGTCCTGCACGCTCCTCCTGAAGTCCTGCACACTCTCACTGAAGTCTTGCACACTTTCTATGACGTCCTGCACACTCCCCCTAATGTCCTCCACACTCCCACTGATGCCCTGCACACTTTCTTTGACGTCCTGCACATTCCCACTAATGTCCTCCACACTCCCACTGATGTCCTGCACACTTTCTTTGATGTCCTGCACACTCCCTCTGATGTCCTGCGCACTTTCTATGACGTCCTGCACGCTCCTCCTGAAGTCCTGCACACTCTCACTGAAGTCTTGCACACTTTCTATGACGTCCTGCACACTCCCACTAATGTCCTCCACACTCCCACTGATGCCCTGCACACTTTCTGTGGTGTCCTGCACACTCCCTCTGATGTCCTGCGCACATTCTATGACGTCCTGCACGCTCCTCCTGAAGTCCTGCACACTCTCACTGAAGTCTTGCACACTTTCTATGACGTCCTGCACACTCCCGCTAATGTCCTCCACACTCCCACTGATGCCCTGCGCACTTTCTTTGACGTCCTGCACATTCCCACTAATGTCCTCCACACTCCCACTGATGTCCTGCACACTTTCTGTGGTGTCCTGCACACTCCCTCTGATGTCCTGCACACTTTCTATGACGTCCTGCACGCTCCTCCTGAAGTCCTGCACACTCTCACTGAAGTCTTGCACACTTTCTATGACGTCCTGCACACTCCCGCTAATGTCCTCCACACTCCCACTGATGCCCTGCACACTTTCTTTGACGTCCTGCACATTCCCACTAATGTCCTCCACACTCCCACTGATGTCCTGCACACTTTCTTTGATGTCCTGCACACTCCCTCTGATGTCCTGCGCACTTTCTATGACGTCCTGCACGCTCCTCCTGAAGTCCTGCACACTCTCACTGAAGTCTTGCACACTTTCTATGACGTCCTGCACACTCCCACTAATGTCCTCCACACTCCCACTGATGTCCTGCACACTTTCTGTGGTGTCCTGCACACTCCCTCTGATGTCCTGCGCACTTTCTATGACGTCCTGCACGCTCCTCCTGAAGTCCTGCACACTCTCACTGAAGTCTTGCACACTTTCTATGACGTCCTGCACACTCCCACTAATGTCCTCCACACTCCCACTGATGCCCTGCACACTTTCTTTGACGTCCTGCACATTCCCACTAATGTCCTCCACACTCCCACTGATGTCCTGCACACTTTCTGTTGTGTCCTGCACCTCCCTCTGGATGTCCTGCGCACTTTCTATGACGTCCTGCACGCTCCTCCTGAACTCCTGCACACTCTCACTGAAGTCTTGCACACTTTCTATGACGTCCTGCACACTCCCGCTAATGTCCTCCACACTCCCACTGATGCCCTGCACACTTTCTTTGACGTCCTGCACATTCCCACTAATGTCCTCCACACTCCCACTGATGTCCTGCACACTTTCTGTGGTGTCCTGCACACTCCCTCTGATGTCCTGCACACTTTCTATGACGTCCTGCACGCTCCTCCTGAAGTCTTGCACACTTTCTATGACGTCCTGCACACTCCCGCTAATGTCCTCCACACTCCCACTGATGTCCTGCACACTTTCTATGACGTCCTGCACGCTCCTCCTGAAGTCTTGCACACTTTCTATGACGTCCTGCACACTCCCGCTAATGTCCTCCACACTCCCACTGATGCCCTGCACACTTTCTTTGACGTCCTGCACATTCCCACTAATGTCCTCCACACTCCCACTGATGTCCTGCACACTTTCTTTGATGTCCTGCACACTCCCTCTGATGTCCTGCGCACTTTCTATGACGTCCTGCACGCTCCTCCTGAAGTCCTGCACACTCTCACTGAAGTCTTGCACACTTTCTATGTCGTCCTGCACACTTCCTGCACACTCCCACTAATGTCCTCCACACTCCCACTGATGCCCTGCACACTTTCTGTGGTGTCCTGCACACTCCCTCTGATGTCCTGCGCACTTTCTATGACGTCCTGCACGCTCCTCCTGAAGTCCTGCACACTCTCACTGAAGTCTTGCACACTTTCTATGACGTCCTGCACACTCCCACTAATGTCCTCCACACTCCCACTGATGCCCTGCACACTTTCTTTGACGTCCTGCACATTCCCACTAATGTCCTCCACACTCCCACTGATGTCCTGCACACTTTCTGTGGTGTCCTGCACACTCCCTCTGATGTCCTGCGCACTTTCTATGACGTCCTGCACGCTCCTCCTGAAGTCCTGCACACTCTCACTGAAGTCTTGCACACTTTCTATGACGTCCTGCACACTCCCGCTAATGTCCTCCACACTCCCACTGATGCCCTGCACACTTTCTTTGACGTCCTGCACATTCCCACTAATGTCCTCCACACTCCCACTGATGTCCTGCACACTTTCTGTGGTGTCCTGCACACTCCCTCTGATGTCCTGCACACTTTCTATGACGTCCTGCACGCTCCTCCTGAAGTCTTGCACACTTTCTATGACGTCCTGCACACTCCCGCTAATGTCCTCCACACTCCCACTGATGTCCTGCACACTTTCTTTGATGTCCTGCACACTCCCACTAATGTCCTCCACATTCCCACTGATGTCCTGCGCACTTTCTGTGACGTCCTGCGCACTTTTATACACAATACTCTATGCGAGCCTAACAAAAATATGCTGCTAAGAACTTCTCTAGGATGGCGCTGTAGCGACAAGAATCATCTCAACCATTCTTCTCGCAAATCCTCAAGCTGCGAAAAAAATCGCAAAAAAATTTTCGATGAATTCGATAAAGCAACTGTGAGCGAAATTTATCGCTGCGATCCGCGTCAAAAATCGCAGCTTGAATGTGCGATTTTTTTCGCCAGCGATAAAATTCGCGATACTCTGGTATGCTTACCCATTGCAGATCTGTGATTTTTTCGCAGCTTTCGAAGCATGAAAGGGGGGTTACCCTAAGTGTGGCCCGCCTCACCGACATTCTATGATTTGAGCGTGACGGGCATGCCACACACACAAGCTTTGGGGCAGTACTGGAATATTTACGGCACGTTTTTTATCGTTATTCGACACCGGTGCTGAAATAGACGCCAAAGATTTGTCTTTCAGTGAAAATCAGGACTGCTTTCGAAGTGTTAAAAAACGACCTCTAAATTGGAATTTTTTGCGCCATACAGTACACCAATACAGCATTCAGCTGCACAGGGCTATGTGTTCTATATAAAGAGCTGAAAATCACATTCCGAACTTCTTTGCTGAAGTCAAAAGCCAAGCAAGCGGGGGAGGGTGTTCCATTCTTACTCGTAATCAACATCCAAATCTAAATCGAATTTAAAGAACAACAAGAATGGATACGTTTATTCATATTACTACCATCAAGTAACACCAATTGTGGTGAGCGCGAAGCGCTCACCAGATTTGGCTTTGATTCGCCATCGCGCAACCCCCTGATCTCAGCATCAGGGTCAAGAGCAAACGTAGGAAGACCGTTCTTTTTGTATTTGATATACTTTAGAAAGGTGAATGACTGTTCAAAAAATGGTCCGGAATGGTAACCTGAGATTCGAGAAAAAGTGTCAAAACCACGTCATTTTGGTCGAAAAAATGTTCATCTCCTTTTCTTTTTTCAGTTGGCGTTCACGATCTTGTTGGAACACTTATCGTTGAGCTAGAGAGCTCATTTTTGGCCAGGAAGCTGGTTTTGTTTGCACCTAGCTCCTGTCGAAATTTGAAGTTGGTTGCTCAATTTTTGCGGAACCTCAGAATTGAGGGTCAAGAAAGACAAAAACACGTAAAAATGTTATTATAAACCATCCGACGTTTACTTATTCGTAAAAATGAACAAGTGCAATGAACACCGTTACTGATAGGCTTTTGCTCAGGATTCGACGGGGCAACGCTTCAATCAATACGGCAGGATCTCGGAAGTACTTTTTGGAACGCCGCACGGTGTGACTCACAAGTGCGCCACAGAACGCCGTAGATAGTGTGCGGGACCCCAGGAGGAGTGCGAAAGACGCCGTAGAAAGTGTGGGACCTAAATGGGTGTGCGCAGAATGCCGTAGAAAGTGTGCGGGACCCAAGTGGGAGTGCGCCGGACGCCGTAGAAAGTGTGCGGGACCCAAATGGGTGTGCGCAGAACGCCCTAGAAAGTGTGCGGGACCCAAGTGGGAGTGCGCCGGACGCCGTAGAAAGTGTGCGGGACCCAAATGGGTGTGCGCAGAACGCCGTAGAAAGTGTGTGGGACCCAAATGGGTATGCGCAGAACGCCGTAGAATGTGTGCGGGACCCAAGTGGGAGTGCGCCGAATGCCGTAGAAAGTGTGCGGGACCCAAATGGGTGTGCGCAGAACGCCCTAGAAAGTATGTGGGACCGAAATGGGTGTGCGCAGAACGCCGTAGAAAGGGTGTGGGACCCAAACGGGTATGCGCAGAACGCCGTAGAAAGTGTGCGGGACCCAAGTGGGAGTGCGCCGAATGCCGTAGAAAGTGTGCGGGACCCGAATGGGTGTGCGAAGAACGCCCTAGAAAGTATGTGGGAACCAAATGGGTGTGCGCCGGACGCCGTACAAAGTGTGCGGGACTCAAATGAGAGCGCGGCGGACGCCGTATAAAGTGTGCGGGACCCAAATGTGGGCGCAGGACGGCGTAGGGGGAGGGACCCAAATGAGAGTGCGCCGACGCCGTAGGAAGTGAGCGGGACCCAAATGAGAGAGGCGTCGGACGCCGTAGAAAGTGTGTGGGGACCCAGTGGGAGTGCGCAGAACGCCGTAGAAAGTGTGTGGGACCTAAATGGGTATGCGCAGAACGCCGTAGAAAGTGTGCGGACAAGTAGGAGTGCGCCGAATGCCGTAGAAAGTGTGCGGGATCCAGATGGGTGTGCGCAGAACGCCCTAGAAAGTATGTGGGACCCAAATGGGTGTGCGCCGGACGCCGTACAAAGTGTGCGGGACTCAAATGAGCGCGGCGGACGCCGTATAAAGTGTGCGGGACCCACGTGAGTGCGCCGGACGCCGTATAAAGTGTGCGGGACCCAAATGTGTGCGCAGTACGCCGTAGTAAGTGTGTGGGACCCAAATGAGAGTGCGCCGGACGCCGTAGAAAGTGAGCGGGACCCAAATGAGAGAGCGTCGGACGCCGTAGAAAGTGTGCGGGACCCAAGTGGGAGTGCGCCGGACGCCGTAGAAAGTGTGTGGGACCCAAATGGGTATGCGCAGAACGCCGTAGAAAGTGTGCGGGACCCAAGTGGGAGTGCGCCGAATGCCGTAGAAAGTGTGCGGGACCCAAATGGGTGTGCGCAGAACGCCCTAGAAAGTATGTGGGACCCAAATGGGTGTGCGCCGGACGCCGTAGAAAGTGTGCGGGACCCAAGTGGGAGTGCGCCGGACGCCGTAGAAAGTGTGCGGGACCCAAATGGGTGTGCGCAGAACGCCCTAGAAAGTATGTGGGACCCAAATGGGTGTGCGCCGGACGCCGTAGAAAGTGTGCGGGACCCAAATGGGTGTGCGCAGAACGCCGTAGAAAGAGTGTGGGACCCAAATGGGTATGCGCAGAACGCCGTAGAAAGTGTGCGGGACCCAAGTGGGAGTGCGCCGAATGCCGTAGAAAGTGTGCAAGACCCAAATGGGTGTGCGCAGAACGCCCTAGAAAGTGTGTGGGACCCAAATGAGAGTGGGCCGGACGCCGTAGAAAGTGTGCGGGACCCAAATGGGTGTGCGCAGAACGCCCTAGAAAGTGTTTGGAAGCCAAATGAGAGTGCGCCGGACGCCGTACAAAGTGTGCGGGACTCAAATGAGAGCGCGGCGGACGCCGTATAAAGTGTGCGGGACCCACGTGGGAGTGCGCCGGACGCCGTATAAAGTGTGCGGGACCCAAATGGGTGTGCGCAGAACGCCGTAGTAAGTGTGTGGGACCCAAATGAGAGTGCGCTGGACGCCGTAGAAAGTGAGCGGGACCCAAATGAGAGAGCGCCGGACGCCGTAGAAAGCGTGCGGGACCCAAGTGGGAGTGCGCCGGACGCCGTAGAAAGTATGTGGGACTCAAGTGGGAGTGCGCCGGACGCCGTAGAAAGTGTGCGGGACCCAAATGGGTGTGCGCAGAACGCCCTAGAAAGTGTGTGGGACCCAAATGGGTGTGCGCCGGACGCCGTAGAAAGTGTACGGGACCCAAATGGGTGTGCGCAGAACGCCGTAGAAAGTGTGTGGGACCCAAATGGGTATGCGCAGAACGCCGTAGAAAGTGTGCGGGACCCAAGTGGGAGTGCGCCGAATGCCGTAGAAAGTGTGCAAGACCCAAATGGGTGTGCGCAGAACGCCCTAGAAAGTGTGTGGGACCCAAATGAGAGTGGGCCGGACGCCGTAGAAAGTGTGCGGGACCCAAATGGGTGTGCGCAGAACGCCCTAGAAAGTGTTTGGAAGCCAAATGAGAGTGCGCCGGACGCCGTACAAAGTGTGCGGGACTCAAATGAGAGTGCGGCGGACGCCGTAGAAAGTGTGCGGTACCCACGTGGGAGTGCGCCGGACGCCGTATAAAGTGTGCGGGACCCAAATGTGTGCGCAAAACGCCGTAGTAAGTGTGTGGGACCCAAATGAGAGTGCGCCGGACGCCGTAGAAAGTGAGCGGGACCCAAATGAGAGAGCGCCGGACGCCGTAGAAAGCGTGCGGGACCCAAGTGGGAGTGCGCCGGACGCCGTAGAAAGTATGTGGGACTCAAGTGGGAGTGCGCCGGACGCCGTAGAAAGTGTGCGGGACCCAAATGGGTGTGCGCAGAACGCCCTAGAAAGTGTGTGGGACCCAAATGGGTGTGCGTAGAACGCCGTAGAGAGTGTGTGGGACCCAAATGGGTATGCGCAGAATGCCGTAGAAAGTGTGCGGGACCCAAATGGGTGTGCGCAGAATGCCCTAGAAAGTGTGTGGGACCCAAACGGGTGTGCGCCGGACGCCGTAGAAAGTGTGCGGGACCCAAATGTGTGTGCGCAGAACGCCGTAGAAAGTGTGTAGGACCCAAATGGGTATGCGCAGAACGCCGTAGAAAGTGTGCAAGACCCAAATGGGTGTGCGCAGAACGCCCTAGAAAGTGTGTGGAACCCGGTGCGGGACCCGAATGAGAGTGCGCCGGACGCCGTAGAAAGTGTGCGGGACCCACGTGGGAGTGCGCCGGACGCCGTATAAAGTGTGCGGAACCCAAGTGGGAGTGCGCCGGACGCCGTAGAAAGTGTGCGGGACCCAAATGGGTGTGCGCAGAACGCCCTAGAAAGTGTTTGGAAGCCAAATGAGAGTGCGCCGGACGCCGTACAAAGTGTGCGGGACTCAAATGAGAGCGCGGCGGACGCCGTATAAAGTGTGCGGGACCCACGTGGGAGTGCGCCGGACGCCGTATAAAGTGTGCGGGACCCAAATGTGTGCGCAGAACGCCGTAGTAAGTGTGTGGGACCCAAATGAGAGTGCGCCGGACGCCGTAGAAAGTGAGCGGGACCCAAATGAGAGAGCGTCGGACGCTGTAGAAAGTGTGCGGGACCCAAGTGGGAGTGCGCCGGACGCCGTAGAAAACGTGTGGGACCCAAGTGGGAGTGCGCCGGACGCCATAGAAAGTGTGCGGGACCCAAATGGGTGTACGCCGGACGCCGTACAAAGTGTGCGGGACTCAAATGAGAGCGCGGCGGACGCCGTATAAAGTGTGCGGGACCCACGTGGGAGTGCGCCGGACGCCGTATAAAGTGTGCGGGACCCAAATGTGTGTGCAGAACGCCGTAGTAAGTGTGTGGGACCCAAATGAGAGAGCGTCGGACGCTGTAGAAAGTGTGCGGGACCCAAGTGGGAGTGCGCCGGACGCCGTAGAAAACGTGTGGGACCCAAGTGGGAGTGCGCCGGACGCCATAGAAAGTGTGCGGGACCCAAATGGGTGTACGCCGGACGCCGTACAAAGTGTGCGGGACTCAAATGAGAGCGCGGCGGACGCCGTATAAAGTGTGCGGGACCCACGTGGGAGTGCGCCGGACGCCGTATAAAGTGTGCGGGACCCAAATGTGTGTGCAGAACGCCGTAGTAAGTGTGTGGGACCCAAATGAGAGTGCGCCGGACGCCGTAGAAAGTGAGCGGGACCCAAATGAGAGAGCGTCGGACGCCGTAGAAAGTGTGCGGGACCCAAGTGGGAGTGCGCCGGACGCCGTAGAAAGTGTGTGGGACTCAAGTGGGAGTGCGCCGGACGCCGTAGAAAGTGTGCGGGACCCAAATGGGTGTGCGCAGAACGCCCTAGAAAGTATGTGGGACCCAAATGGGTGTGCGCCGGACGCCGTAGAAAGTGTGCGGGACCCAAATGGGTGTGCGCAGAACGCCGTAGAAAGAGTGTGGGACCCAAATGGGTATGCGCAGAACGCCGTAGAAAGTGTGCGGGACCCAAGAGGGAGTGCGCCGAATGCCGTAGAAAGTGTGCAAGACCCAAATGGGTGTGCGCAGAACGCCCTAGAAAGTGTGTGGGACACAAATGAGAGTGGGCCGGACGCCGTAGAAAGTGTGCGGGACCCAAATGGGTGTGCGCAGAACGCCCTAGAAAGTGTTTTGAAGCCAAATGAGAGTGCGCCGGACGCCGTAGAAAGTGTGCGGGACCCAAATGTGTGCGCAGAACGCCGTAGTAAGTGTGTGGGACTCAAATGAGAGTGCGCCGGACGCCGTAGAAAGTGAGCGGGACCCAAATGAGAGAGCGTCGGACGCCGTAGAAAGTGTGCGGGACCCAAGTGGGAGTGCGCCGGACGCCGTAGAAAGTGTGTGGGACTCAAGTGGGAGTGCGCCGGACGCCGTAGAAAGTGTGCGGGACCCAAGTGGGAGTGCGCCGGACGCCGTAGAAAGTGTGCGGGACCCAAATGGGTGTGCGCAGAACGCCCTAGAAAGTGTGTGGGACCCAAATGGGTGTGCGCAGAACGCCCTAGAAAGTGTGTGGGACCCAAATGGGTATGCGCAGAATGCCGTAGAAAGGGTGCGCGCCCCAAATGGGTGTGCGCAGAACGCGCTAGAAAGTATGTGGGACCCAAACGGGTGTGCGCCGCACGCCGTAGAAAGTGTGCGGGACCCAAATGGGTGTGCGCAGAACGCCGTAGAAAGTTTGTAGGACCCAAATGGGTATGCGCAGAACGCCGTAGAAAGTGTGCAAGACCCAAATGGGTGTGCGCAGAACGCCCTAGAAAGTGTGTGGAACCCGGTGCGGGACCCGAATGAGAGTGCGCCGGACGCCGTAGAAAGTGTGCGGGACCCACGTGGGAGTGCGCCGGACGCCGTATAAAGTGTGCGGGACCCAAGTGGGAGTGCGCCGGACGCCGTAGAAAGTGTGCGGGACACAAATGGGTGTGCGCAGAACGCCCTAGAAAGTGTTTGGAAGCCAAATGAGAGTGCGCCGGACGCCGTACAAAGTGTGCGGGACTCAAATGAGAGTGCGGCGGACGCCGTAGAAAGTGTGCGGGACCCACGTGGGAGTGCGCCGGACGCCGTATAAAGTGTGCGGGACCCAAATGTGTGCGCAGTACGCCGTAGTAAGTGTGTGGGACCCAAATGAGAGTGCGCCGGACGCCGTAGAAAGTGAGCGGGACCCAAATGAGAGAGCGTCGGACGCCGTAGAAAGTGTGCGGGACCCAAGTGGGAGTGCGCCGGACGCCGTAGAAAGTGTGTGGGACCCAAGTGGGAGTGCGCCGGACGCCGTAGAAAGTGTGCGGGACCCAAATGGGTGTGCGCAGAACGCCCTAGAAAGTATGTGGGACCCAAATGGGTGTGCGCCGGACGCCGTAGAAAGTGTGCGGGACCCAAATGGGTGTGCGCAGAACGCCGTAGAAAGTGTGCGGGACCCAAATGGGTGTGCGCAGAACGCCCTAGAAAGTGTTTGGAAGCCAAATGAGAGTGCGCCGGACGCCGTACAAAGTGTGCGGGACTCAAATGAGAGTGCGGCGGACGCCGTAGAAAGTGTGCGGTACCCACGTGGGAGTGCGCCGGACGCCGTATAAAGTGTGCGGGACCCAAATGTGTGCGCAGAACGCCGTAGAAAGTGTGCGGGACCCAAGTGGGAGTGCGCCGGACGCCGTAGAAAGTGTGTGGGACTCAAGTGGGAGTGCGCCGGACGCCGTAGAAAGTGTGCGGGACCCAAGTGGGAGTGCGCCGGACGCCGCAGAAAGTGTGCGGGACCCAAATGGGTGTGCGCAGAACGCCCTAGAAAGTGTGCGGGACCCAAATGGGTGTGCGCAGAACGCCGTAGAGAGTGTGTGGGACCCAAATGGGTATGCGCAGAATGCCGTAGAAAGTGTGCGGGACCCAAATGGGTGTGCGCAGAACGCCCTAGAAAGTGTGTGGGACCCAAATGGGTGTGCGCCGGACGCCGTAGAAAGTGTGCGGGACCCAAATGGGTGTGCGCAGAACGCCGTAGAAAGTGTGTAGGACCCAAATGGGTATGCGCAGAACGCCGTAGAAAGTGTGCAAGACCCAAATGGGTGTGCGCAGAACGCCCTAGAAAGTGTGTGGAACCCGGTGCGGGACCCGAATGAGAGTGCGCCGGACGCCGTAGAAAGTGTGCGGGACCCACGTGGGAGTGCGCCGGACGCCGTATAAAGTGTGCGGGACCCAAGTGGGAGTGCGCCGGACGCCGTAGAAAGTGTGCGGGATTCAAGTGGGAGTGCACCGGACGCCGTATAAAGCGTGCGGGACCCAAATGGGCGTGCGCAGAACGCCGTAGAAAGTGTGCGGGACCCAAATGGGAGTGCGCCGGACGCCGTAGGAAGTGTGCGGTGACAAATGGAAAGTGCGCAAGACGCCGTAGAAAGTGAGCGGGACCCAAATAGAAGCACGCCCATGCTGATCATTTGTTCCACAGGGCTACCGTAACCATTCTTGAGGAAAACATGATAACGAACGATAACACACGCTCATAACATGCGGGGTATAAAAGGGCAGAGGAGCGGTATGCATTCATTCACACACCGTTCTCTTCGAGAAGCCGCCGGGAAGTGGCTGAGGAGGTCGAAATTGTGCAAACACGTTTGTTGGCTATTACGATGTGCTCATATCGGAGCTGACACTCAGAAAATTTTTGAAGGAGGGTCACGGTAGCCCTGCGGAAAAATGATCGGCGTGAGCGTGCTCGTGACCCGAATGGGTGTGCGCAGAACACCGTAGAAAGTGCCGGACTCAAATAGGTGTGCGCAGAACGCCGTAGAAAGTGTGCAGGACATCAGTGGGAGTGTGCAAGGTGTAACAGAATGTGCGCAGGACATTAGTGGGAGTGTGCAGGATGACATAGAAAGTGTGCAGGACATCAGTGGGAGCGTGCAGGATGTCAGAGAAGGTGCGCAGGACATCAGTGGGAGGGTGCAGGACGTCATAGAAAGAGTGCAGGACATCAGTGGGAGGGTGCAGTACATTAGTGGAAGTGTGCAGGACATCAGTTGGAGTGCGCAGGACATTAGTGGGAGTGTGCAGGATGTCATAGAAAGAGTGCAGCACATCAGTTGGAGTACGCAGGACATCAGTGGGCGTGTGCAGGACGTCAAAGAAGGGGGGGGGGCAGGAAATCAGTGGGTTTACTTTCATCTAACACCACCAGGCATAAATCATGTTAGAAAGGAAACCTTTAGGAGAAATAAATGAAATTCCTGAATGTTTAGGTTCCTGGCAGAAGTAAAGATTTGGCATGGCCATAGAAATATACTCAGTTAAAAAGGGAAAATAAAGAAAAATGAGAAAAGGTTTTGAAATATTCCTGAGAACGATTTGGCGTAGAATAATTTGTTTCTCGGGAAATGAAGTGAAATAGTTGAAAGTATGACTTGGCAGTCGAGTTTGAACCAACTATTGATAAGAGTGGTGCAAAACGAGAGATCGCCTTGTCTGTGCTTATCCGTAGAACATATCAAAGCGAAATCACGCGTGTTGATTTTACTTCACCTAATACGTGAAGACCGCCGCATTACAGCTCCTGAAAAAGTTTTGATGCTTCCCATTTTACGCGTGATTTCGCTTTGATATGTTCTACGGATAAGCACAGACAAGGCGATCTCTCGTTTTGCACAACTCTTATCAATAGTTGGTTCGAACTCGACTGCCAAATCATACTTTCAACTATTTCACTTCATTTCCCGAGAAACAAATTATTCTACGCCAAATCGTTCTCAGGAATATTTCAAAACCTTTTCTCATTTTTCTTTATTTTCCCTTTTTAACTGAGTATATTTCTATGGCCATGCCAAATCTTTACTTTTGCCAGGAACCTAAACATTCAGGAATTATTATAACCTGCATTTCCAAGCTACTCGCACTCGTATTATCACAATCGTAGATGCGAAGCGGTTGTTTTTCGAGAAACTCAATTGTGAAAATGCAGATATCATTCTCAAAATCGCACCACTCTCTGTGATAGTCATGCACAAAACTGCGAGTAGCGGGTAAAGGGATGTTATATCAAATGTCCTCCATTCGCCAGAATATAGGCCCGATGTCGTCTCCGACAAGTGTCGCAGCAGTCACGCATTTATTCAGCCGTTATCAATCTACACTGATAACACCAAAACAAAACATAATACGAACCGATCTATTTTGAAACAGTTATAGGTCGTACGATTGAAATCGTTCCAAATTACGTGGGAGCGTATGTTTTGTTTGGTGTTATCAGCAATAAGATTTCGGACCATGTTTCAAGTACTCTGCCAATTCGAGGCTTGATGCCTTAGCAAAATAGACTTGATGCTCGTGTACAAGTCGGCATGAAGTCTTAATTTGCCGCCTTAAAATCACTGTATGGGTGAATTTGCCGCTAGGATAGGTGAGAATGGGGTGAATATACCGCGAAAATGGTGCGAACTTGCAGCGAGAGAAGGTTCAATTTACCGCGAAAATGTGGTGAATTTATCTCGAAAAATGGGTGAGTTTACCTCAAAAGTTTCACGAATTTGAAGGTCTACAGCGCAGAAAGCCCCGCCTTGTCCGCAACATGGGCGTAATCTTCACCGAGGTCTGCGGTGAGGAGCCACCCTCTGCGGACCCCTGCGTAACTCGCCCCCCCCCCGCCGTGAGGATACCCGCTGAATCCTCCCAGCAGCCAAAATTATGCTGGCCTCCAGAGAGTGACCCAAAGTCACCTTCCAAGGCCGGCATCAGGCCCCGGCCAGAGTTGGTGCTATTTGCATCTGCAAAGCACCGTCTCCCCCCGACTCCCTCCAACACCCCCCAACACCCTCCAACACCCACCCGGTCGATACGTATGTTTAAACTGATGGAGTGAGGTTGAGAAAATCACTCGGTGTATCCAACTAGATATGACGATGATTACGTGGCCAACAGGATTGCACCTGTTCAGAGAAATAGTTAAGGAGAGTAAGGTGAAGGAACGGAGGTAGCAGTAAGGTTAGCTTTCTAGTGATACGCAATGTTTTATCATCGGCCCGCCCACCCGGTGATTTTCTCATCCGCCGTCATCCACGTATTGCATGGATATCGACCGCGTAGGATACACCGAGTGATTTTCTCAACCTCACTCCATCATTTTAATCATACGTATCGATCGGGTGGGTGTGGGGGGTGTTGGGGGTGTTGGGGGGGGGGGTGCTGGGGTGTGTTGGAAGGATACACCGAGTGATTTTCTCAACCTCACTCCATCATTCTAATCATACGTATCGACCGGGTGGGTGTTGGGGAGTGTTGGAGGGGGACACCGAGTGATTTTCTCAACCTTACCCCACCACATTGTTCATACGTATCGACCGGGCTGGTGTTGGCGGGTGTTGGGGGTGTTGGGGGGTGCTGGAGGGATACACCGGGTGATTTTTGCATCCCATTTCCAATGCTTACTATGTGTATCGACCGGGCTGGATACGTCGGCTCATTCAACTGTGACCGGTGCTTCAGAATGCCGAATGAGGACTCCAGTGAGAAGAGGCGGCTTTTATACCTGCTGTGCTCATGGTAAGCACATCGAAACGTGATCAATCGTTTTATCATGTTTTCACTGAGATGTTTTCACTTGTTTAGAAATTTCTGAGATGTCAGCAACGGCAGTAATTTCACCCATTGCGCTGATATCCAGCCACTCAACAACTGATTTGCATTAACATGTTAACGCTGGCGGTATTTTCACTCTTTGTGCTGACTGATATCCAACCGCTCAGCAAATACACCCTTTGCGCGGATAAGCTTTGATGACGGCGCTAAAGGTGAATTTGATGCTTAATGATAACAGAGTGTGATAGAGGCCGCTTTCCCCGAAGCATCAAATCTCGAAATGGCAGAGTATGATGGGCCTCCTCAGAAAACATGATAAGATCGTATTTGTTAGATATCTGTGGTTTCTTGAGCGAGGAGGATGTCTGCTTAGGGCTGCCTCCTTACTGCTGTTGTGTGGTGGGTTTTCTCCTGCTGAATATGTGTACTCCTTCCTCCATGCAGTCGGGTCGTAGGGATTGTCCATATTGGAGGGGGGGGGGGTTGCTACATTTATTGTAATTCGAATTTCACTCGGGACCACTTCGCTTCCATGAAATAGCCAGAAGTTTTGAACTACAGAGGGCGGAACAAATTTTTGGATGTGTACCGCGCCTACGACCCCATGCAGTCTTGCCAAACAGTTCTTCGCTACATTGAACTCGAAGCAGTGTCAATGTTAACTGATGCATAGAATTTATTCTTTTCTTCACCTTGTCACAGAATATGACTACGAAATTTTCTTGGAATGCTCTTTTTAAAAACTTCAGCTTTTCAGATTCAAATAAAAGTGGCGCGAAATGGCACAGGCAAGGAAGGAGGTGGGTTTTTTATATAAGAACTGAAATGAGTTGGACGTTTTTCGAAAGAGGAGCGTTCCCATATGGAGCTTTCTAAGGCCCCGGTCAGAGTTGGTGCTATTTGCATCTGTAACCCACCGACTCCCCCCAGCACCCACCCCCCGCACCCCCGCAACACCCACCCGGTCGATACGTTTGATTAAAATGAGGGGTGAGGTTGAGAAAATCGCTCGGTGTATCCAACTAGATATGAGGATGATTACGTGGCCAACAGGATTGCACCTGTTCAGAGAAATAGTGAAGGAGAGTATAGTGAAGAAATGGAGGTAGCAGTGTGGACAGCTTTCTAGTGATACCCTATGTTTTATCATCGGTCCGCCTACCCGGCGTTTCTGTCATCCCCCGTCATCCACGTATTGCATGGATATCGACCGCGTCGGATACACCGGGTGATTTTCTCAACCTCACTCCATCATTTTAAACATACGTATCGACCAGGTGGGTGTTGGGGGGTGTTGGGGGGTGCGGGGGGGATACACCGAGTGATTTTTGCATCCCATTTCCAATGCATTCTGTGTGTATCGACCGGGCTGGAGACGTCGGCTCATCCAACGATGACCGGGGCCTAAGTGAGGTCTCCTTGGTCAAACATGAACAGTGAGCATTCTAGCCGTTACAAAACCGCTAAAACAGTGGGATTTCGGGTGTTTTAACCCACTTATTACAGATTGTATGGCTAGGTCAGTGGTTTGTTTGCTCAAGAAAAAACATCTAAATCTAGGTACTATCCTAGACGGGGGGGGGGCACCCACGATTCAAGACAGAAATGATATGAACCACCGATTGGTAATACTACCAAACGAAGGCCCGTAGTAAACCCACCACTCAGTCAGGATCATCTGAGTGGGTGATAAGACGAGCCCGAAACTGATTCAGACAAGGCTCAGACGAGACCAAAATTGTATCGAGCATTAGATTGCAATCAAACGGTTGGTCTCGCAATTCCATGATGATGGGGGCATGATGATACCTGTGATGATAAGACGATTATAAATTGCCATCGGCACAAAATTCTCACGGTAAACAAAATTGATGACATCCATTTAATAATGGGTAGAGTATAAAAGAAATTGAGAGCAGTGTGTTTTCATTCACACACCGTCTTTCTCCGGAGGTGAGCGGCTGAAGCTGAACACACCTCTGCCAATTCGAGATTTGATGCCTCAGCAAAAGAGACTTGATGCTCATGTGCAAGTCGGCATGAAGTCTTAATTTGCCGCGTTAAATTCACTGTATGGAGGAATTTGCCGCTAGGATAGGTGAGAATGGGGTGAATATCCCGTGAAAATGGTGCAAACTGGCAGCGAGAGAGGGTCCAATTTACTGCGAAAATGAGGTGAATTTACCTTGAAAAATGTGTGAGTTTACCTCAAAAATTTCATGAATTTGAAGGTCCACAGCCCAGGAAGCCCCGCTTTTTCCGCAACATGGGCGTGATTTTTACCGAGGTCTGCGGTGAGGAGCCACCTTCTGCGGACCGCGGCGTAACTCGCCCCCCCCCCCTCCGCCGTGAGGATTCCTACTGTATCCTCCCAGCAGCCAAAATTATGCTGGCCTGCGGAGGGTGACCCGAAGTCACCTTTCAGACCCGGCATCAGAATGCCGAATGAGGACTCCAGTGAGATGAGGTGGCTTTTATACAGGCTGTGCTCACGGTAAACACATCGAGACGTGATCATTTTCGTTTTACAATGTTTTCGCTGAGATGTTTTCACTTGTTTAGAAATTTCTGAGATGTCAGCACCGGCGGTAATTTCACCCTTTGCGCTGATTGATATCCAGCCGCTCAACATCTGTTATGCATTAACATGTTAGTGCTGGCGGTATTTTCACGCTTTGCGCTAACTGATATCCAACCGCTCAGCAAATTCACCCTTTGCGCGGATAAGCTTTGACGACGGCGCTAAAAGTGAATTTGATGCCTAATGATAACAGAGCGTGATAAAGGCCGCTTTACCCAAATCATCAAGTCTCGAATTGGCAGAGACTAGGAATTAGAGAAACAGTCTCATCAGGGATAAAGATATCACGATATTGGGGCCTACACATGGAAAACTCTGGCAAGAAAAACTACATCACTTCCGTGAGAATTTTGTGCCGATGGCAAATTAAAAACTTTTGTGATGATAAGACAAGTTTATAATTTGCCAACGACATGAAATTCTTACGGAAGTTTGGAAGTCTATCTTTCCGGAGTTTTCCATGTTTACGGCCCGATATCGTGATATTATCACCGGTGAGGTTGCTTCCCTACTCCTTAGTCTGTTTAGAGCTTCAGCCGGTTACCTCTGGAGGACGGTGTGTGGAATGTAGGTAAGGAGCTTCGGGAATGTTGGCTCATTCTCGTCACGGCTCTCTAAATTTTTAAGGCCCGTAGTAAGTGAACTCCAAATACCGTGCTGTACCGATTGCCACAACTGCATGAAATGATAATATCAGTTGCATTTCTATATCAGACCGACCGACTCAAACTCGAAAATGAAAGTTGAAAAGCATTTTGTAGCCTTGCGGCAATGACTACCGCACGGCAATTTTCGTCTAGTCCCGTAGTAAAGCCGGCGAAAATTCAGTTTAGCCTGACTGAATCCATGTTCTGAAAAGCATTAAGATGAGCCGCACTCATTTCAGACGTACGTGTTGTAGGATAGCTACCTAGGCTAAACAGAGAAAGTCAGCAACAAACAAGATAAGCTGAATCACTCAGTCAGATCTGAGTTACTAGATTCAGTCAGATCTGACTGACTTCTTGGCTAGAGAGAAAAGAAACAGCGTGCCATGTCAGGAGTGCGCTCGAGACGTTTTAGAGGAGCAAAGGAGGAACTTAAATAATTCAGCAGAGTTATCGGCTTATCAATATATCAATATTATTATCAGCTTCCACGAAACAAACAGCATTTCATTTATTGAGAAACGGAGCATGGGGCTGGTCGATTCGTAAACGACAGCGTAGAGAGTAATGACCGGTTATTCTTATCATCACAGGTATTATCGAGTCCTCATCATCATGGCTTTGCAAGACCGACCGCTTCAATGCAATCTATCGCTCGATACGATTTCGGACTCGCCTGAGCCTGAATCATTCTGGGCTCTTCTTATCACCCACTCAAATGATCCTGACCGAGTGGTGGGTTTACAACGGGCCTAAGTTTTTACTTCGATTTTGTTATATGTTCACAACCGATGGTTCTGTTTTCCTACATTCTAGTCCATTCTAGTCATTCTAGTCCTCAACTGCTGACCCCTGGAGAAGAACGGTGTGTGAGTGAAGACACATCGCTCTCCACTTCTTTTATACCCCTACTCTTTATCAATTGGTTATCAACAATATTGTTTGGGAGAGCAATCCTTCCCAAAGCTCCATACCTACATTCCAGTTGGTGAATGTAACAAACAGCTCTATATTTCTTTTATGCCCTAGCCTTTATCAATTGGGTATCATTAATTTTGTTTACCGTAAGAATTTTGTCCGTTGGCAATTTTTAATCGTCTGATGATGAGGACGACCGGCCCTTATTCTCTACGTGGCCGCTTACTTATCGACCAACTCCATGCTCCGTTTCCCAATAGATGAAATGCTTGTTGTATCGTGGAAGCTGATTTAGATATTGAAAGGATTCTTTTTAGAAATCGCAAGTCGGATCTGTTTTTCTAACTACTAGTGGTCCAGCACAAGAGAAGAAGAAATCTATGCTAATGCAAGAGAAGAAGATATCTATGCTAATGGAATCGAGCGCTCCACAATCGCTCAAGGTTAAAGCGAGTGCCCTACAATCACCGAAAGTAAAAGCAAGCGTTCCACAGTTGCCGAAAGTAAAAAAGTCTTCTGACAGGATGCTGGCGTCTGCAAAGGTATAAAGCTTTTCACTATGTTTGAGCTGTACACCTCAATGCGTGATTTACTTGGAGACAGTGTTCACGATAATTTTTGTTCTCGAGTTAAGAACGTAAAGGCCAACCGAACATTGCTCGACAAGACGCGGTTGCGTCGCGGCTCCATAATTTTCTAAGTTTGTACTCCGACTTTGTTATATCTTGACTAAAAGTGGTGCTGTTTTCCTACTATCTACTCTAGGGAGATAATAAACTGCTGACCCCAGGAGAAGGACGGTATGTGAATGAATACACACCGCTCTCCACTGCTTTTATACCCTACCCATTATCAAATTGCTATCATGAATTTTGTTTACGAGAGCCGTGACGCAACCGCGTCGTGTCGAGCAATGTTCGGTTGGCCTTTACGTTCTAATGTTCTCGAGTTTGCCGGTCAAAGGCACACCACACCCAGAAAGTTATTTTTCAAATTCTATGCTTGTCTTTTAAAGAGTCACACGCTGATCACGAAATCTTTCAAGACCCCCTATGAACAGAGTTATGGCTCTTTAAAGATGCCCGTATTTCGAAGGTGAAAAGTTGGTGGACGAGTTGTCTCAGGCCTGTATGTATTTCTCATCATTCGCAATTGTTGCGCAAGAGCAGACCAGGATAAGGAGACAATCCGGCAGCTGACTGAAGAACGGCGACTTGTTGAGATTTCATCTATCATTCTAGCCGCTATCGAGTTCGGAAATCCGGTAGGGGGTGTGGCCCGTTGTGGTCAGCGAAGGAGGTCAGGCCTGTGGTGGTCGCTTATATAGTCTACAGCAACGGAAGTAGGACCTGGTGAGGTTGCGGTTTCGTCCTAACGTACGGTAGTTTCTCAGTGATATCACCCATTTTTCCGAAACAGCTGTGATAGATCGGTGAGTCTGCGTTTTCACCGATATGACTACATCTGTGGATGCAATCAATGAAAACAGGTGAAAAGGTGAGCATGGAATTAAAAACTCGCCGACCAACCTCAGTTAGGCCCCGGTCATAGTTGGATGAGCCGACGCCTCCAGCCCGGTCGATACACACAGAATGCATTGGAAATGGGATGCAAAAATCACTCGGTGTATCCCCCCCCGCACCCCCCAACACCCCCAACACCCACCCGGTCGATACGTATGAACAACATGGTGAGGTGAAGCTGAGAAAATCACTCGGTGTATCCCCCGCTCCCCCGCACCCCCGCACCCCCAACACCCCCCCGCACCCCCCTGGTCGATACGTATGTTTAAAATGAAGGAGTGAGGTTGAGAAAATCACTCAATGTATCCGACGCGGTCGATATCCATGCAATACGTGGATGAGAAAATCACCGGGTGGGCGGGTCGAAGATAAAACATTGCGTATCACTAGAAAGCTAACCTTACTGCTACCTTCGTGACTTCACCATACTCGCCTTCACTATTTCTCTGAACAGGTGCAATCGTGTTGGCCACGTAATCATCGTCATATCTAGTTGGATGCATCGAGTGATTTTCTCAACCTCACTCCATCATTTTAAACATACGTATCGACCGGGGTGGTGTTGGGGGGTGTTGGGGGTGCAGGGGGTGTTGGGGGTGCGGGGGTGCAGGGGATGCAGATGCAAATAGCACCAACTATGACCGGGGCCTTATTTCGAACAAATGAGTGATAATACAATCAGACTACCGTATGTTAGCACGAGTCCGCAACCTCACCAGGTCCTACTTTCATTGCTGTAGACTATACCTCGCTTATTCAAAGGAATTGAGATCACGCACTTAGCACATGTTATATCGAAGCGGTCTAATACACAAACAAATAAAAATCACAAAATCCATGTCTGAGGGTGTACTGTGCCTTTAAAGGCTGCATACACGCTCGTAGACGTGATTTAGATAAATACGGAATTAGAATGATATGGCTCAGAACACAATGCCTAAGCATTTTACAGCGTCAGAAATGACCCATAATGACGCTACATGAGTAAGAAGGTTTACACCGCCAGCATTTTCAGGCCCACTGTATTTGCCCTTCCCCCTCCAAAACAATGGTGTTGGGACACCCTCGTCATCGGTACTGTTTGTGGATTACTTGACATGTAATCTACACACGTAACCGACGGTGGGATGGCACAGCACTTTCGTTTCGGATGGGAGGACAATGACAAGGGGCCGGTAAAATACAGGCGGCGTCATACTTGATTAGAACGTGAAGGGCAACCGAACATTGCTCGACACGAAGCGGTCGCGTCACGGCTCTTCTAAACAAAATTGATGATAGCCAATTGACAAAGGGTAGGGTATAAAAGAAGTGGAGAGCGGTGTGTATTCATTCGCATACCGTCTTCTCCAAAGGTCAGCAGTCAAGAATCTGCCTGTACTCGGAAGTAGGAAAACAGCACCACTGGTTGTCAGGATATAACAAAATCGGAATGAAAACTTAGAACATCAAAGAGCCGTGACGCGGCCGCGTCGTGTCGAGCAATCTTCGGTTGGCCTTTACGTTCTTATTCAAACTTGCCACTCCTGTATAAGCATGGTTTAACAAATCGGTACGGGATGGGAAAAACAGTCTCTAGTGAGACTAAAGGGCGGGTACCTTTGAGAGCAAGGGGCCGGGTGAGAGTACGGCTTTCCCTGTACTTCTGGTTCCCCAACATCGTTGCCAATTTGGACTCCACACGGGAGCAAGTAACCAGTCTAGTAATTATTCCTGAAAATGAAGATTATCGTGAACACTGCCTTTAAAAGGGTTTGATTTAAAGATTCTTTCGGTGCTTCGCTGATGTTACCAGAGGAGTAATGTGTTAGTGACCTCTCAAAAGCACAGTCCAACCCCAGGATCGGCCTTCTGTTTTTTGCCTACCTTGAAAACGGTCCCACGCTGATTCCAGCTATGCCTCTGGAAACGTACAAGACCCCTCGGAACGGAGTTATGGCCTTTCAAAAATTGAGCTACGAAAGCATGGTGAACGAGTCGTCCGAGG
This sequence comes from Aplectana chamaeleonis, assembly GCA_029168955.1. Taxonomy (NCBI): domain Eukaryota; kingdom Metazoa; phylum Nematoda; class Chromadorea; order Rhabditida; family Cosmocercidae; genus Aplectana; species Aplectana chamaeleonis. The sequence goes on from JAPDOI010000234.1 coordinate 576,447, forward strand.
CGTGTAGGTTCCGTCATTTGCATCGACGTAGGCGGGCCGACCTGAATAAAGAGATAGTTGGAGAATGAAGGGAAGAACAGGGCTATCGATCAGAAACCACCGCTCATCTCGCCACTGTTGATTTCGAAAGATCGTAAAAGGGGCGTGCCGAAGTGACTTCCTGGTGTGGGCGTCCCAGAGTCTATATAGAGTGGGTCTTCTTCACAATTATGTGGAAATCTCAGATTTCGTCCCTGGACTTGGACTGTGCCTTCAAAGGCAATCTGCTGCAAAACGCGAGCGAATAGTTCGGAAAGGGGTGTTGTACCTTACTCCTTTCTACGCTCATGCTGAGCACGCTGGTATTATTAACATACCATCCGTCAAGTCAAATATTTCAAATTCTCTGAATAAGAGAGAGGCCCTATTGGACAAAAAGAGATGGGGGTACAAACCAGGAATGTGCGTAATAGAAGTTTCGTAATTTGTCTTTAGTCGTTCAACTAGCCAAAATCACCGTTAGTCATTAAAAATCTGGGCCTTGTTCCCATAATGGGAAAAGGTCGGAAGAAATTAGCACCTGAGTGAAAATGTCACCCACTTCGAGGTCCCAGCACCACTTTATAGATATCCCATATCTCGAATTTATGACCGAAAATCGGAGGACGGCCCTCCATATCATCCAATCATTGGGCACAATTCCCGTCAGTGCGTAGAGTGTAGTATGTATTCCCTTCATAGAAAGTTGCTAAATTGAATGCACTCTGTAGATACCTCAATCCGTTGTGGGCATTCGCACAGCGGCATTTGCAGACCGCTTGTGTAAGGCTAGCCGCTACTCAGTGATTGCTGCGACTCGACCGTCTGATTTGAAAGGCTGATTATTAACCTATTTCCAGATTTTGTTAAAATGCCTTCTGCATAACATTATGGGCGACTTTTTGGAATATAAAATTGCTCGAAAACGGAAAATATGGATTTCTGAAGAAGCATTTCGAAAAATAGCGCAACGTTCGGTTGGTGTCATAGTGTATGGGTTCCAGAACCGGCATGCACCATTGAGTGTGCGCGTGCACTTTGGCCAAGAATGCGCACATTCGATGGTCGTCGCTCAAAATGGTGTACACGAGAAAGGGCGCGCTGATTTCAGCGCGCGAATGGCGCGCATATTTGGTACGCCAAAAACCAGATTTACATTTGTGCACGGATGCAAACCCCGCCAATTACTGGTGTACAAGCGGCGTCGGCCAGCTAACGCCGTCCTCTGCCGCTGGGGTCCGGCTGCGCCGGTCCATATGCCGGCTTCGGCGACATCTTGAGTATAGTGCAGATAAATCGGCGCTTTCTTTCTCCATGAGCCGGTCCATAAGCTGGCTTCGGCAGCAACACTTAAATCTTCTGGGGCCGCATTCATCATTAAAATGCCGGGTAAATCTTACTTTACATTTACCCTACCCGGGAGCCGATTACTTACTCACCGCGAAACGGCATTCACCATACACTTACTTACCCGGGTAAGATCCCGCGCAAAATGTGTACAGTGTGCACTTACCGAGACACTGAATAGGCGTCGTCAATTGAAAATTCTTTTGCCGATTCACTCTTTTTTTGATTCAAGGAGGCTAGAGAGAAGTGCATGTATTTCGTGGTTAATGAAAACTTTGAAGTACATTATAGGGGGCTCCTCATATATAGAAAATAGCATTATTCAACATTACTGAATATTCCATTTCTTCTAGCAAGATTTTTTTCCAGAGGCACTCGTCGGTTTTTTCTAATTGTTGTTCTTCTATACGATGGAATTTTTCCTCTGAGAGTATTAGGTTGTAGCTAAAGCTACCCACTACTATTTTTTAGTTTTTCTTTCGGTCCAGCTTTTCAACCAAATTTGATATACCGTTCAAAAGAACCATTCTATTCCTATTTAAGGTTTTTTTTTGAGCTCTGAGCTACTCTTGGTGGGTCACGAGTTTCAGGGGGAAATTCGTAAAATTTTCTGGAAGTGATCACCGTACAGCCAACGATAAATACGCCCTTTTCTGCGTAATACAAGTCGACGAAAAAAAAGAGCCATAGGACTTTTCTATATCGAATCGTGCTTCTTTAATTGTAGAGAAGAAAAAGTTAAACCCCTTAGTTTATTTGGCAGAATGAATTATAGCATTAGAAATTCAGCTGCCCCTCTGTCGTATACCGCTGGAAATTTTCTTTTGAAATGCATTTCATTGCAAATTGTCAAGTATTTTTTTAGTTCGAAGAAAAAGCAGAAATTGGTTGCGAAAAGTTGACTATTCGCAAACTACCTTTGGTGGATGTGAATATTACGGGTACTGCGAGGTTTGAGGTCCAAACTCATTGCACAGAAGTAAATTTTGAATGCGAAAATATCGAGTACTCTAGCCATAAATTGAATTCGTGCGTGGGGTTCACAGGTTATCAGGTTCTAGAAGGAGCGCCAAAAATATTAGATAGAGGAACGACTGCGCTTGCGACAGCTACATATACTGTTAACGTGACATAAGAAATTCAATGGGGCTAAGAAAATTGTTTTCTCACTCAAAACTATTACTTTTGCATCAGCACAATATAACCTAACTCACAAAGAGTTCGTTGAAAAATCGCACGAGGAGTATAAAGCCGAAAAAGAGAATCTTTAGTCGCACTTTCTGATGCATTCAAAATTTGGTAAAGAAATCAAGTGGACGGAAGGAAAAAAAGTCTACCGCTGTCAGTCTACCGACTGACAACAAAATCTTATGAGAACACGCATGTAAAAAAATTAATAACTTTCTGTTAATGGAAAGAAACTTTTCGATTAAGTCATAAAAAGGCAGAATAACTTATAAGGAAACCAGTAGTTGGTATTATCGATGAAAATATTGTGCTCCATTGCTGTTTCCACGATGAATGCAGCTGCAGTCGGCTGGAAGTAAAATTTACCCTGCTCCGTACGTCGGGTAAATTTTACCTGGATTTTTGCTCGAAAATTCCGAGTAAGTAAGCGTGTGAATACCGGGTAAGCGCCAAATTCGAAGGACTTTACACTTACCTCGCGGGTAAATCATTGATGAATACGGCACCTGAGGTCACAGACCATTCCAAACCTTGCAACACCCGCTAACCTCCTTATCTTTGCCGTGACACACCGGTCGTTCTTTCGTTTTATAAGGTCCTGAAGTGGCTTTTGATTTATTCGCATTTCTGTCATGATAAGAACAACCGCTGTTTGAAATTCACTAAACAATTCTATGATCAACCGACACCCTGCTGCTTTCATAGCCAAATGGAGAAGAATGATGTTTGTGTTTTATGGATGCAGATTTTAAATCCTTATACTTAAAGACAGCATACACGCTCGTAAACGTGGTTGGCATAACAATGTGAATCGAACCGTATGGCTTACAACATAATGCCTACGCATTTCGAAGTGTCAAAAATGCCCCACAATGCCGCTACATAAGTTAGAAGTTAGCCCCCTGTATTTTCACGCCCCCTGTATTTGCTCTTTTGCTCCAAAGCAGGGTGGCTGAGTCATCTTCGCTGTCAGTGACGTGTGTGGTTCACTTGTTAGGCAACCTAACAACAGTACCGACGGTGAATATGACCCAGCAACCTTGCGTTGCAGGAAAAGGGCAAATAAAGGGGGCGTCAAAATACAGGGCGGGGCCAACTTCTAACTCATGTAGCGGCATTGTGGGTGGTTTTTGACACTTCAAAATGCGTAGGCGTTGTAAACTGGGCCATACCATTCTATTTCCGTAGTTATTTCAATCACGTTTACGAGTGTGTATGCTGCCTTTGAAGCATTTATGTCCCGATGTTTGTATGTAAGTATGTATGGTTAGATCCGCGGCCTGTGCCCTCAAGAAAAACGTGTAAATTTAAACCGCGGCTGGCGTGGCGGTTTAAATCTCAATCTCTGACAATTAAACCGCCGTGCCAGCCGCGGTTTGAATTTGAACGTTTTTTCTTGAGGACACAGGCCACGGACCTAACTATATGTGTGTGTGTGTGTGTAATTGCGTTTTCCCGCGGATCTCCGGAATGGCCGATCAAAACAGGGATGAAATGGTACCAACATTTGGGTGGGTGGGACATTCATCGATTGCCAGAAAAATCAGCCTGAATCACCTCTTGCGTGCCTCGGGGCAACCGAGTTTGTTCGTGGGGCGCACTCTTGTCCTTGGGCCATGAAAACTTCTGTGAGCCGTCTAGCGCTAGAAAGGCTAAGCTCTAATCAAGTCGACAGGTATTTAGTAGTGGTGGATGGGACGCCGTGCAGAACCGCCAGAGTTTGAGGAGTGTGCAGGACGTTATCGATAGTGTGCAGGACCTCAGTGGAAGAGTGCAGGACTCATATAGGAGTGTACAGGACGTCATAAAAAGTGTGCAGGACCCCGGTGAGAGCGTGCAGAACGTCGTAGAAAGTGTGCAGTGCCCCTGCAGGACGCCATAGAAAGTGTGCAGGACCCCAGTGGGAGTGTGCAGGACCCAAATGGGAGTGTGCAGGACGTCATAGAAAGTGTAGTAGGACCCCAGTGGGAGTGTGTAGGACCCAAATGGGAATATGCAGAACTTCCCAGAAAGTGTGCAGGACCCAAATGGGAGTGTGCAGGATGTCATAGAAAGTGTGCAGGACCCCAGTGGGAGTGTGCAGTACCCCAGTGCGAGTGTGCAGGACCCCAGTGGGAGTGTGCAGGACCCTAATGGGAGCGTGCAGGACGTCATAGAAAGTGTAGTAGGACCCCAGTGGGAGTGTGTAGGGCCCAAATGGAAGTGTGCAGGGCCCCAGTGGAAGTGTGCAGGACCCAAATGGTAGTGTGCAGGACGTCATAGAAAGTGTGCAGGACCCCAGTGGGAGTGTCCAGGACCACAGTGTGAGTGTGCAGGACTCCAGTAGGATTGTGCAGGACCCAAATGGGAGTGTGCAGGACGTCATAGAAAGTGTGCAGGACCCCAGTGGGAGTGTCCAGGACCACAGTGTGAGCGTGCAGGACCCTAATGGGAGCGTGCAGGACGTCATAGAAAGTGTAGTGGACCCCAGTGGAGGTGTGTAGGGCCCAAATGGAAGTGTGCAGGACCCCAGTGGAAGTGTGCAGGACCCAAATGGGAGTGTGCAGGACGTCATAGAAAGTGTGCAGGACCCCAGTGGGAGTGTCCAGGACCACAGTGTGAGCGTGCAGGACCCCAGTAGGAGTGTGCAGGATCCAAATGGGAGTGTGCAGGACGTCATAGAAAGTGTAGTAGGACCCCAGTGGGAGTGTGTAGGACCCAAATGGGAGTGTGCAGAACGTCATAGAAAGTGTACAGGACCTTAGTGAAAGTGTGCAGGACCCAAATGGGAGTGTGCAGGACGTCATAGAAAGTGTGCAGGATCTCAGTGGGAGTGTGCTGAACGTCAGAGAAAGTGTGCGGGACCCCAGTGGGAATGTGTAGGACCCAAATGGGAGTGTGCAGAACGTCATAGAAAGTGTACAGGACCTTAGTGGGAGTGTGCAGGACCCAAATGGGAGTGTGCAGGACGTCATAGAAAGTGTGCAGGACCCAAGTGGGAGTGTGCTGAACGTCAGAGAAAGTGTGCAGGACCCCAGTGGGAGAGTGCAGGACCCGATGAGAAGTGCGCAGGTCCCCAGTAAGAATGTGCAGGACGTCGTGGAATGGGTGCAGTACCCCAGTAGGGGTGTGCAGTACGTCGTCAAATGTATTCAGGACCCAGGTGGGATTGTGCAGGACGTCATAGAAAGTTAGTAGGGCCGCAGTGGAAGTGTGCAGGACTTCATGAAGAAAGTAGAATTGAAACAGCAAGACTCTGTAAATTTTTCATGCAAAATCTTAGCCTTTGTGTAGCGAAGACAACAGATAGGAAAGCATGTATCTTGAAAAGCGTGCAACGCGTTTTGAGGAGTACGCGAAACTCTGGAGACACTTCCTCGCCAGTCTGACGAAACAAGCAGCAGCTCCACATCATCTCCTTTCGTCACTCATAACAACCGCTCAGTCATTTTGATTCACTAAGGCCCCCGTCGTAGTCTGTGGATTTACTGAGTCCCACCGGGTCGATACGCATTGAAATCGTGGAAGACGGGTGCAAAAAAATCAACCCGCTGAGTCCGACTGCGACCGTCTGATGCCCACCGCTATACCCCCGGTCGATGCTGATGGTTCTCATGCGTACAAGGGCGGGGCCAATGCATCGACTGAGTCCGGCTGAGTCCCACTGAGTCCCACCGAAATCGTCCCCACACCACCCGGTCGATATAGGAGTTTCTCACGTGATTTGGGTGCATTTTTTTCGGCCGAATGCGACGTGCCGAGTCCCGCCGCATCTCGACTCTCGTCGTCTGCGCTCCGACCCACCTGCTGCTGATGCGGAAATCAGATTCAGACATGTTGAAAACAAGAAAAATCAGCCACCAAGCACGTTCCGATTCACAGCTGAGGTGATAATCGTCACTATCAATTGCGTGTTTCGCAGAGGAGTTGGTTGGCGCTGGGGGCAACCGGACTCAGTGGGACTCAGCAGGCCACCCCGGACTCATTCAGACTCAATTGGACTCAGCAGGTTTTTCCACCCCGGACTCATTCGGACTCAGTCGGACTCAGCAGGTTTTTCGACCCCGGACTCATTCGGACTCAGTCGGACTCAGCAGGTTTTTCGACGAAGCCTGACCGGGGCCTAACTTCCATAGACCAGTTTTATATTTGTTGAAAGTCTGAGCTTATCAAAATCTGCTTCACGATAACATGTGAAATCGTGGTCTTTTTCAATTCCCGAATAGATTAAATATAAATATTTGATGTCATGACAAGGGATTGGCCGAATTTTCAAAAAAATCCAATCTTTGGTTTTCTGAATAGACCGAACAATGAAATATGAATATTGAATAGATAATTCAAAATACCGACTCGGTAATTTCAGAAATCGAACAAATTATTAAGGACTCGAATTGAAAAAAAGAACAATATCTATTTAATAAGTCGAGAAAATCGAGCGTGAATCAATTATTTGAAAAAAAAGAGAAATTCAATTCACTGAATCAGTAAAATATTCTGAAACCTAAAACTGCGAAGTTCCTGAATGAATTAAATATTCGGAGTACTCCAGTATTCTTTTTCAACAATGCATTCAATTCGGTTCCAAATCTGCTGTTCACAAACTCATTTGCATTTGATATTATCCTATTTCACAACAGTTCACGTCCTCTAAGTGTTTTCCTCTCAGCCACTTGGTTTGAGTGGCTCATTAGTTAATCGACGATGCCGTAGTGAGAGCAACGCTATAATTGCGCTCCTCGCGCCTTCGTTCGCACCTCCGTTCACGACCGGCCACCTGGCCAGTTGAAGACAGCCGACTCCGCCCCCGCCCCGCCCATTCGGTCATAACGCAGCACACTAAATTTTGTACCATCCACCTCCAACACGCGACAGAGGTTCAAGGTACCAATCCTGATGTAACCCTTAAATGGGAGCGCGATTTGAATGACTATTGATTTTCTAGAGAGTTCTCGGATCGCTTACTCGGTACAAATATGTTTTTGATTTGTTAGTCTTTGGTGGTTAGGCGTAACACCTGAAAGGCCCGTTAGTCGTTAAAGTAGCTAGTCGTCAGTTTTATTTACGCACATCCCTGCAACAGAAAAGTTAAAGGCAGTAGTCGCGCTCAAATATGCTCGTGTTCTTTTCCTCTCTAAACCCTTTTCTGGGTATAGAGTAGTAGAACCTAAAACAAAAAATCGCGGAAAAATAGCTGTTCTGGGCCTAATTCGAAGCCTGAACTTTCTTGTCTTTTGATGGTGGACGAGTCCACCCCACATCATCGGCATCGATGATCTCTAATATCGAGAACATCAGCTGGCTTAAAATTGAATTTCAATCAATGAGCTTTCGGATTTATGTACACATCTAGTCAAAAACATTGGTTGAAGTGCTTGCTTTCAATGTTTAACTGTTTTATTAGGCCAAGTTGCATTTATTTCTTCCTCTGAGTGTCGATGATTTCTAAATGCTTGGCATGAGACTGTGATCTTTCTGTGCACGTGTGCACGAACTGGAAATTTAGGGTCTTAACAACTCTAATTCTTGCCCGTTTTTCACCGCGCTACCTTCATAGTTTTTGAGCTGTTTTTGATCTGAGCGGATTTTTGTAGTTTTTTCGATAACGTTTTTCATCGTGACCGCTGCCTTTAAGAGGGATTTACAAAGGATTACGTAAGTAACTAGCATGTTGGCTAGCGTAATATTGTAGGTTCTTATGGTCATATTATGTCAAACTCGATAAATCAGATAATTGCAGTTAGAAGCAACACAGGAAGAAGAAGAAGAAGAAAAATTGAGACCGGCAGAGGAAAAATCGAGACCGGCAGCTTTGAATAGATCTGAAGACGTGATAACAAAAACAAAAACTAAGAAAAGTAATAGTAACATAGAGCCTTCAAAACGTACCTCCACGAGAAAAGGAAGGATATCCCAACGATTGATGAGAACTAGAAAAAGGGTTAGCGCTCTGCTTTTCGACAGGAAAAGTGATGGAGCAAGGACGCCACCAATACCGCAGGAAGAACCAACGCAGGCGGAACCAGCAAACAAAACGTCGGACATACAAAAGAAACCAGGAGGCTTCCGTTCAAATATGAGGGAACTTCAACAATCCATTTTCAACAGAATGTCTTTTGATAGCAGAAAGAAGGAGGACAAAAACGCAAAGACATCAGGAGGTCCGGAGAAGTCACAAACTCCAGCACGAGCAAAGCCGGTAGTCTTACCAGCGCCAGTGATGCCGGCCGACGTTAGTTACTCCCATTATTGTGTAGTGAATACGATATGAGGCTTAGGAACCTTCAGTGTGGAGATTTACTTTTTTGTCGCTACTTATCGCTGACTGTGTAAGCGCCACCCTCAACAGCTCCTTTAGCAATGGGAGGGGAAAACCCTCCGTAACATTACACGCTCACGGCGGTCATATATAATTTCTGGTCGTGAAACAAAACAAGAGAAAACGAAAAAGTGCCTGTGAGTGATATCTGCGCTGATTAGGCCCCAGTCAGCATTAAAGGCAGTGTTCGCGATAGTTTTCAATTTTGAGATTTCCCAAATGGGTCACCCCAAATAATGAAAAGTTGAGAAAAAACTTACCAGAGGTTCAGAAAATGCTTTACTCTCAGCCGCTCCGAAGTCTCGATGACACTAATTGTTGGGAAAATGATTTCCGTCCTTTGGTTTGTCTCAATTCTCTGTTGCTCCTTCTGTTGACCCCTATATTCGCCAGTCGTAGCCTCTGAAAACGCGTACTGTAGCGGTCATGAATCTATTGACATCGGCTTTTTTTCCAGATATCTTTGCTCTAACTGGGGCTATCAATTTTATCTTCTGATAAGATATTTTCGGCCATAATGCCGATATAATGAATTATGTTGCAAGACTATAACGCAAATATACATCAATGGGGAGGATTATTTGTCAATATTCGCAATCCTCGACTTTTTTGTCTCCACTTGAACTCGTTCACTTTCGTCGTCGTTTTCGACATTCACTTGATGATTTTTGTATTTTACAGGACTGGTAGTTGATTTAAAAGTAGAAATGTGGCACAGAGCAATCAAAGATCTATCATATGAAATTCTGAAAGGCTTCTATCAGCAGCCGTTCTTGGAAAAAAGTTGGCGATCACAATACAGGCCGTTTAAAAATTTTTGAGTGTTAGCACTCGTCATCCAAGAGGACAGGAATCTTGAGAAAGACTTCTTGAGATAAGAACAATACTGGATGGTATCATAGCACGCAAATCAAGCGACATTGAGGCTCAACGCTCGAGACATTAGAGGAAATCTCAAGGAATTTTTTGAAACACGGGTGATTTTGTGGGTTTATTGTTCTGGAGAGTTTATAAAGAGGCTTCTCTGGCATCATTCAATGCTGCCAAGCGTCCACGCACTGACTCTAGAGTCTCTGCGTGTCGTCCCATCAAATGGCTTTTGAAGCGAGCAAGGTATCAGAAGACCAGGCTGTGTGGACGACGAAGCATCTTCATTTGACTCCACAACAATGAAAAAAAAAGTTTTCTCAGCTGGTTTCGGTGCTAGAAACGAAAGAGGCGTAGATTCCGCTGAGAAAAGTACTTTTTCCATTGTTGTGGAGTCAAGTGAAGATGCTCAGTCGTTTTCACTTGCCTGGTTTTCTGATGCCTTGCTCCCATTAGAAGCCATTTGATGGGACGACGTGCAAAGAGTCCGCGGTCAGTGTGCCGAAGCTTGGCAGTATTGAGAGTGATACCTGAGAAACCTCTATAAGAATTTCCCAGAAAAACAAACCCACAAAATCACCCGTGTTTCATGAAATTCCTTGAGATTTCCTCTAGTGTGGTAGTAATTCCTTCGAAACTGCGAGTTTCGAAAAGATCGAAACATGCAGGTATTCTGCGAGTTTCGACCTCAAAAGAAGAGCCAATTTTGAGGCGATATGGCAATAAACAGACTTCAATCCGTATCCATAGGGTACCCACACCTCAAAATGACCTATATTCCAAATCTGGTGCAAAATGGTCAACCGCTCCCTATTCTGTACTCCGTTCTATGGAGCTTATTGCGGGTTTGCCTCTTGGTTTCGGGCACCCTCCCGAGATCGCTGAAACTGGCAGCAGGCTCTGTCTCTAGGCGAGGTGGGCAGCGAAACGCGAAACAGCGCAGCGGTGGAGGAGACGCGAGAGACTCCCAGTTTCGGGGAGAAAAAGTGTTGCGGAGGACTTTTTCGTCCATCATGCGAGGTGGGTGCTGTTTTGCACAGGCTGTCAGCAAGCGCGCAGACAGTGGCTGACATAAAATTATTGACAGCCGACCTCCAAGAATGCACCTCGGATACCTCGGCAAAAATCAGTAGATCGCGCGTTTTTAACGCGGAAAAGCCGGGATTTGGTCACGTTAGCGGGGAAAAACTTGATTGTAGACTATTTTAACACTAATCTAGTTGATAAGTTATGAAGTCGAAGTGATATGAGCATATCCATAAGATTTGGAGCATTTTGAGCCGGAAAAGCGAGTATTAGGTTTGATTAACTTGGAAATAGCGAAATTATTTTTTTTTTGGCAGAAGTCAGGCGTTGACACCATATCAAACTCAACTGATAGGATTATAGCTCTTCGAGTTTAGTTTTAAGTTTTCACACCAGTGGAGCGATAAATTGCTCCTGATGATCAGGGAATCGCAAAATTAATTCCTTTTGACACAAGTAATAAATTGATACCTTATGAAACTGGTCTGATGATGTCATATATCCATGACTTTCACGTTTTCAGCTGGAAGGCGCGGGTATTTGCTACTGATAGGCTAAGCATAGCAAAATTAATCTTACTTACTACAATTCAGACACTGAAACGTTACCAAATCAAATTTATGAGGTCATAACTCTACGATGTCGAGCAATGTGAACCGAAGTTGTTCCTTAGATTTTTCCGATCGAATTGATGTTAGAACGCGAATTTTCGATTTTCTTATTTCTTTTTTATATCATTCGGTTTTCGATTACGTTCAGAAGCTTCTTTTTTTGATTCTTCGATTTCCAAAAAGTGATCGAAGTGTGGTGTTTTAAATTTTGTTATTCAATATTCAATTTCTCGGAGATCCTAATCGGAGTCATGTATATGTGGTGATGCAGAAATTATCGAGCATTGCTTTGCTCGTTCGACTGAGTTTACCAGGCAGATTTTGATACGCCACGAACTCGGACAGTGAGTACAAGTGTAAATGTATATAGGTGCAAAAAAAAAAACAAAAATCTTTAACTTATCAAAATTTTCACAATTCTATAACTTCCTAATTTTCTTAAGGAGATCCTCAATTTTCTGTAAATCCGTGGTCTGAGGAAGTAGTCGAAAAAAAGTTTTTTTATTTGATAAAAAATGATTTTTTCGTCAAGTGCGAGGATCATATGATTTGAATTTTTCATGAAGTTCAATTCGTGATTTCATATGTCTCCATCAACATGCTCAATTTCTGAATTCACAAAAATAAAATTCCGGAACACGTTGCTGGTTGTTCGGGAGGATAAGCGGAAATTCATTTCGGAATTTCACAAAACTCAGGGTATGGGCTGAGCGTAATCAAACGTTTTTACAATTTTTTCACAGTGTCTACAAATTTTCTAGCAAAACTCAAAGCTGCGAAAGTTGGTAGGGCATTTGCACTTTTCATTAGAGTTATGATCTTATCAGTCCGATTCGATAAGGTATCAGTACCCGAAGTGTGCAAAAAAAAGATTAGTTTTGCTATGCCCAAGTTATCAGGAGAAGCATGATTTTTACCGGATGGGTGAGAAAACTTTTTTTTCGAACCAACAGAAACTTTCGCTTATGCGGTCGTTCAAGCGATAGAAAAAAGTCAGAGATTAGAAAGTCCTGCTTTTGTGCGAGGGTAGTAGGTGCTGACAAGAAATAGGAAACAGTAGGTTTGACACAAGACTTGAGAAGTGAAAAATGCGGGAAGGATTAACAGCAATCATATTTATAGAACAAATAGAGTCCGTCGAAGAACGTTCAGGAAAATGTCTAGGCGTGTAGTTATTGAGGTCCTTTCATTGTAGTCCAGAAGGCCGATCGAATTTACTCGAATGAGGAACGAATTTAATAGATTCTTTCACATGTCTTATACAAGTAAGTATGTAGGAATTGAGTTTTGAGTTCCGCTTAACCAACCACTCCATTCCATTATAAACGCCTTGAGTGTACAATTTTCAATGCTTCATTTTTCTATCAATTTAAAAGTAGGTACTATGACGTTAACTACTAGTTTGAGCCTCTGCTGTGGCCGGAAACACAATGCTGTGCTCGCAATGGGAGAAACCTACAATGAAAACATCATCAGTGCGAGGTGCAATCTTGGTGCAATGCCAGTGATCGCCGCTATGGTTAAAAGCACTGAGGGTTCAACTCCTTAGAGTGACGAAGTTTTGCAAATAAACGCAACACCTCGCATGACAATGCGTGTAAGGTCCCGGTTTCAATCAGTGCATTCTGCGAGTTTCGAACGTCAGCTCGCGACATAAAACTCGTAGTTTCGCATGGATTACTACCGTCCCTAATGTCTTGGGCGTTGAGTCTCGGAATGTCGCTTGATTTCCGTGCTATGATACCATCCAGTGTTGTTCTTATCTCAAGAAGTCTTTCTAAAGATTCCTGTACTATTACTAGATGACTAGTGCTAACACTCAAAAGTTTTAAACGGCTCGTATTGTGATCGCCAACTGTTTCCCAGAACGGCTGCTGATAGAAACCTTGCAGAATCTCATATGATAGACCTTTGATCACTATGAGACAAATTTCCATTTTTGATTCAACTACCAATCCTGTAAAATACAAAAATCACCAAATGAATATCGGAAACGACAAAGAAACTGAACGAGTTCTAGTAGAGACAAAAAGTCGAGGATTGCGAGCATTGACAAATAATCTTCCCCATCGATGTACATTAGAGTTATAGTCTTGCAACATACTTCGTTATATCGGTATTATGACCGAAAATATCATATTAGAAGGTGAAATTGATAGCCCCAGTTAAAGCAAAGATATTTGGAAATAAGCCGATGTCAATAGATTATGACCGCTACTGTACATCCTACCGGACACTAGCCCAGGCAAGAACTACCTTTCATCTTACATTAGGGAATTTTTTCACAGTTTCTCCGGGATTTCGGTAGCGCATGGTAGCCAACGCATTGCCTTTAGTGGGGAACTCAGGAACGAAATTCATCGTGAACATTGCCTTTGAAAGCATGTAGAAGTTTAAAGGCATCGCCATCGTGGGAAATCGTACTCTGTTTCTTCATGTTTCTCAGTGGATATACCCTTATAGTGAATGAAGAGAGCAAGGGAAAGTTTAGAACCCTGACATTGACGTGTTTTCAAAAACAGGACGGCTTCAAGGAAAGAAACGGAGCTAAACACCCTCTCAGAAGTTAAAAATGGCTTGAATGTTTGTTTGTGTTGGAACTCTTAGCCGTCAGACCTCGTCCGTGGCTCGATGTCCGAACTCGTCCGGCACCCGAATCTCCAAATGACAGTGGTTTGGTTGCTGAGATCGACACTTTCTGTGGAAACCTGGCGCTACGGCTACCCAAACAAACATAGTGAACGTAGCACCTATAGTTTACCGCACTGCTTGAAGGCGACGGTGCGGTCGACACCCTAAGGCCTAGTAAATACATCCCGCGACGGGCGACGCGACATAGCGCCTGTTAGGCCGGGATCATACTTCCCTCGACCAGCGACGGCGATAGTGCATGACAGGCATATCGGATTTTGGTCGATATTGATGGTTAACATTGCGTCGCGTCACCCGTCGCTGGAAGTATCGTCCCGGCCTTATCCATACCTTCCGAAATTCGATATGGATGATATGCACTGTCGCTATCGCGCGTCGCGGGAAGTGTGCACTAGGCCTAACACAACGGTGGAAAACCTGAAAAAAAAACTTTGCCAGATTTAGTTAACGATTGACAACACAGCTACCGTCGAGGTGAGTTACAGTTTTCCTTATTTTCACGCTTTTTTTCTGCTTTACTTTTATTTCTGACCCTTTTGATAATGCGAATAGGGGTTTTTCTTAGTGCGTTAGGGGGATCACCATTTGTTCGTCTACTTGAAATTGAGAAAAACAAACGGTGAATTCGCCTCACTAAGAAAGGCTCCTATTTACAATATGAAAAAAGCCAGAACAAAAATAAAGCAGAAACAAGCGATAAGAAAGAAAAACCGTAACTCAACCAGAATACCAGCTCTGCTATCGATCGATGATGTAATTTGGCAAAGCGGCAGGTTTTCTAACTTAGTACTTTGTGTCTACCGCAACCGCACCATCGCCTTTTGACATTGCGGTAGACTGCAGATGCTGTCTGGCGGCCCGTCGATAGTGGTCTCGGTAGAAATACAACCTGTCCTACTGAGGTTTTTTTTTTCGAAAAATTCTATCCTGTGGTGTGTATAGATATTTTGGTTTCTGACAAGCGACTTTTCGAATTGAAATTTCTATTTCGCGTAGAAATTTCGGTTACAACATTTTTTTTGAAAGTATCACTTTGAAACAAATTTGGATACACGTCCAATTTTAGCTTCTGAGGAAAGCTATATGCGACAGTTATTTGAAAAATTTCGAGGAGCTCTTTGAAACTACATACCCTATTCTCGTCCACGGGACCCAGTTTACCGCTGCTACTAGGCCGTACTCAGAAAAACCAGTGGCGGCATGGGGCCCGCAAACCCAGCACATAGGCTCGGGATCAGCTGTAGTCCAGCAGAAGTGTGCGTATCGGGGACGGGCACAGCAGCGAGGGCCGGAGCTGCCTCTTGCTGCTGCGTCGGTGCAATTAAAAACAGGAGCTCCTGCAGGATCGCAGCGGCAGCTCTTCTTGTCGCATGACAGCAATTTGAGAATCTCAAAAAAAAAACAACGCTCAAAGAAGAAACAAGGCTCAAAGAAGTTTCCGAAGCGGCAAATATTCACCGTTCGAGCGAAATGCGTTATCGGGCTTATACCAGTGATGATAGACCACTGAGGAAAAAATTCAGCGCTTCCGTAGACGGCAGCGTTACGGAGACATCGCACATACTGTGCTTATCTGGGCCAAATTCCGGTCCGCAATTGCGTCTCGACACGCTTCGCAGCCGCACGCGCTCGAGTCATAAGGGTTTCCAGCGCCAAAGCCGACTCGATGTGGCTTTTTATACAATTTTTCCAATTTTTCTTAGTTTCCTGTTTCCAAAGCCCACCTCGAATCAACAGATCGGCGGCTGAGGCGCTGGAAGCTCTTCTGACTCGGGAGCGAGCGGCCGCAAAGCGTGTCGAGACGCAACCGCGGACCGGAATTTGGCCCAGATAAGCACAATGCAATCAGATTTAGTAATAAACAATTTCTACGGTATGCGGATTTACTTATCGCAAAGAAATATGACATCGATAAAGGGATTATTGGAAATACGCGTGGAACACTCTATTGGGATACGTCTTCAGACAAACAAAAAAAAACCATATTGTAACAAAAAGAAACTAACAACAACCATTATAAAACATATATAGCATATGAGGAGCATATGAATTATTCTCACCCTACCTAACACTATCCAGGTTCCTCTTTCTGTCTGTTCTCTTCTCGCCCTTCCGCCACTTTATCTCACCTTCTTACCCTAACGGCACCCTCTCGGCAACATGGACGGCATAAATGCAAGATAAGCAGAATTATAAAAAAATTTTATAGAACACACGTGGAAACCAATGTTGCTAAGCTGCAGCCCACAGGAACACCCGCCCAACTCAGAAAAAAAGTAAGTTACTTGACGGCTTCAAGTAACCTTGTTATTTCTTGACGGCAAGCGGTGATGGATATGCATGCAATTCACTACAACGCGACTGGTAAGTTGCATAAATCCTTCAAGTAACTTACTTTCGTTTTCTCGAGGAGCTTCATAGTACAATAAATCGAAAAAAAAACTTTCTTTCTCAACTCTTTCCTTTCTTTCTTCCTCTAACCCTTTACCTGGAGAAGCAAGGAATTTAGCCCATCTGGAGGGGTCGGCGCCCATCCTTCATTACGTACCAACGAATGTCGGCTCTAAAGCAAAGGTTTTAAATTTTGAGGTTTGAACAGGATAGTACAATAAAAATTAACACATTTGCAGAACTCGCACCAGCGCCTCATACAGGACGTGGTTTGACTCCATCCGGGCACTCTTCAGCTCCTCGAACCTCGACCTTCTAGTGGGGTCGTCCGCGCCAAGATCGTCCCAAAACTTGAACAGAGTCAACTTGTACATTTCTCTGATCCTAGAGCTGTGGAGGCGGATCGCAAACTCACTTCGTCGTATTCGCCATGAGATGATCCGGCTGCAGCGAGAGTTTTCGGCGTTCCAGGCCTACGGCATCCAAACATAATCCTGATATGGTTTAAATGATGGTTCAAAAGTGATGTTACCCTAAAAATTGTGACACACCAACTCAAACATGTCAGTGGAAGAGGCCTACCTATGACGCTCTCGCACAAATCCTGCGGGAGGTTCTTTAGAGCAGTGACATTCCGATACTTTCCGCTCATCAAAAAAGAGTATATTTTAATCTGGGCCACAGTATCACAGGCCTGAAATTGTACAGATTCAGCGTGGATAACGTACTTCCACTTGAAACGATTGAAAGTCTCAAAACTCAGTGGAACGATATCTCTTCTAATAAAGTCCACGCATCGTGTGAATGTGTCCCTAGAGTTCCTTGCCGTCTGTTTTCAAGACATCAATCTCGTGTTCCGGTTCGTCTCATGAAACAGATAATCTGTCGCAAAAGCGCGATGCTATTTCTCCTCAAGGAGGCCTGGGCGGTCGGTCCCGCAACGAATGCCGACGCACGGTAGAGACGCCGTCTGACTGACTCGGGCGGCGCAGTCTGAGTCATCAGTCTTCGCCCCTGCCGCGACCAAGCGTGGTCTATTCTGCTGCAGCTGTACTGCTCTTTACTCCTACCTGTGCTGTGCATCGTTTCGGGGCCTCTGGCTTTTAGAAGACTAGTACTACACCTGCAGTACAGCTGGCTCACGAAGAGCATATTCGATGAACAGGTCTACGGCCGTGGCCCATGTTATTGATCTTGATGCAATATTTCAGTGGTGCGTTTCCTTCTTGTAATACTTGTTCTTTGTTCTTACTCCACTTCCTCCTCCATGTTCTCTCCACATTATCCTTGAAGTATAAACTAATCTATATCAGCTTGTGTTCTCTTGTGTATGCAAGAGGGTCGTATATTTTGCACTATATATAATACAGTCAGGATACATATTGATTAGTAGTCCAGGGAAGCCTGAGTTGGTGGCAACAGGTGCCAATAGCGCTTATATGTGGTTATCTCGTGGTTATGCCTTTATTACAGTATATAGCTTGCCGAGGGTAATTAGTACAGTCTGTTATGTTATGTGTAGGGAGTCTGTATGTTGCATTCCCCGGGACTGACGTCTGGTGTCGGACCCGGGGGAAAAACCACCGATTCGCAACATAATCTTTAGAAGATGCGATCTAGGACCTAAAATCTAAATGACTGCCTCAAATGGCGGAGCCGCATGCATCTTCCATGTTTTCGTCAGAGTCATGACGTCCAGATTCTTCCCATCAGGAACAGGTTGATGCGCGATCTTCATCGCTGTATGATGCGCCTGTGCCTGACGGTTTTCCTTTGCAAAAATAAGCAAGGAGCCGACCTGTAAGAGAAGAGCGAAGCTTGTTTAGTGGCCTCGGTAGCAATATCGAATCTACCACTGAAGCCATACTGACAACCGTGTCGGAAGGCAAAGCGCCTGTCTCTTGGAGAGATCTGACCATGGAATAGGATGATTCCTGTGGGGATCCTGCTCGCTGCTGGACAATTTTGGCCTTGGCCAAATCCAAGCAAGAATCCTTCAACCGATTGACCACTTGCTCCTAAGCAAGCGAAATTCGATCGAACAGGAGACGCATTGTTGCATGGTCTTACGTGGTATTTTATTCCAAATGAGTCGCAGTGAGCCACAGAGGATCCAAAATCGTGCCGAGAAACAGCATTCGTGCGAGAGGCGTGCGCGACAGCTTCTAAGAATAGAACTGATTAATTCTTGAACGGCTCCTGTGTAATTCTTCAGCCATATAGAGGTACCTCAAAATGTAGCTGGTCTTCCAAGAACGCGCGTTTGATCCGACTTCATTCTTTAGATATGAAATAAACTCAGGAGAATAAACAATAATCCAAGAAGCGCAAATTACTTGATTTCACCTGAATGCCAGGAGGTCACGTCTCCGACTATCCCATCACTCGAGAAGCTCACCGACCGGTGACGCAAATGAGACCTGTTCGTGGGTGCGAGAAGACTCGGGGATCTGACCCAAGATATGCGATGTGAACAGGAGGTGATTCAGTGGATTTATGACGAGCAGCAGTCAGAGGTCCCTGGAAGGTACCTCTTGATAGCACTACTTGAAACGAGAGTAATATAAAGAGCCGCACAACCCTCTTTACCGTTAGCCCCGCCCACAAGGTGAGCGGAGCAGAGGTCGTCGAGGACGACAATCCCGGCGCGGCCACAATGCAAAACAATACATTAATATACACAAACATTGCGTCTACTGTCCTTGGTCGAACGGCGATACCAATGATGACGGCGGCTCGGCACTGTTGACAGCGGCTCGACATTGAGTGCAACGGCTCGACACGACAGCGGCTCGACATTGGCAACAGCGGCTCGACATTTGAACAGCGGCTCGACATTGGCAACAGCGGCTCGACATTTGAACAGCGGCTCGACATTGGCAACAGCGGCTCGACATGGACGGCAGGAACAGAATAGTGACGATAGAATAGTAGGGGGGACGGTAGACGAATAGGGGCAGGGGGAGAGGCGATCATCAGCGACGGCGACCTCAATAGCGAGGTCGCTTTGGTGATGGACCCTGAGGACGACCTTTGTGACAGAGGAGCTGGTTGTGACCGAGACCACAACCAACGCACAGCACCTTGCAGTCATCCCCGTCATGGGCGGGTTTCAAGCACTTCAGGCATAGATTGAGCTTAGAAGCCTGTAAGGTCCTCGACACGGGATCAGCAAATTGAGTACGAGTGGAGAAGTGAGAATCACGGTTCTCCTCGACCGTGCAGAAAACACAGTTGGACTTTGGTGCTGTTCTGGACAGTAGCACCTCCGCCGGGAATTTCGAAGTTAGGTGGTAACAAGTAGGAAACATTACTGGAGACTGCGAAGCGTTTGCTTTCTAGTGCACCAGCTGGCTTCTGAATCGACGCGACTGTGATGTTAAAATCCTCGACGCTTTTCTTGACGTAGGGATTGAAGGTTTTCGTGTAACGTTTGTTCGGTTTGCCATGGTGATTTCTATCTCAAGGTTGATAGTCGGAATCCAGTGAGTACATCCTACTATTTCGAATAGCGTTAGGATAGTGGCTTGTGCGTTATTCTGTAGAACCAGCATGAAGGTAGCGGCATGAAGCAGTCGCACAGCATCCCACCGCAGCTGCTTATGCAGCCAGTGTGGCCTGGATATTTCATAGCATGTCTGAGTTCCGAAATTGTTTCGTTAGAGCTTGTCATTTCACACTTGTCGGCAGTACATGACCCTGCCTGCGCGCATCTTTTCACGCGGTAAACATGCAACTTCGTTGGTCTAGTGGAAAATTCCGTTTTTTTTGCGCATTTGGAGTGTACGCTTCTCTTCACAAACTTCGCTACTCCTATTGTCTTGTTAGCATGTGATATCTCAATGCACAATTCGGACTGTACTCTGTTGAAGATAAGTTCTCTACTGTATTCGAGGATTGATTTGTCTCATCACAAACAAGTTCAGCAGAGTGGCGCATAAATCCGTGTTGGCACGCTTCAATAGGGGATATTATGCATACGAGTATACATAATAAAGC
The DNA here is from genome assembly GCA_029168955.1 of Aplectana chamaeleonis. Lineage (NCBI taxonomy): Eukaryota > Metazoa > Nematoda > Chromadorea > Rhabditida > Cosmocercidae > Aplectana > Aplectana chamaeleonis. The sequence continues at coordinate 596,844 of JAPDOI010000234.1, forward strand.
TGAACCAGGAATTGGGGTTAGTTCAAAGCTGCAAGTTTGAGTTCTAGATTCCCTGCGTTGTTCTTCTGGGGCAGTAGATTCAATGACGTCACCATTAGTTCGTTTTCTTTTGGTTTTTAAGACTCTTCTCGCAAACCAGAAGATGTAAAGTATGGTAGCAATCACCATATAAAGCAGAACCGCAGCTGTGGCGATTGCTCCTGCTGGCCAGCACTGTGGATTTCCCAGTATGCTCTTAGAGAGAAAATATGGGTGGTCGCAGAATCTTGCTCTGGAGCAAATCCTTGATTGTTCCTGTACACCATTTTCGGATAGGTTACGTAGGCGAATTTTGGCACCTTTCTCTGTTGGAGATATTAGCAAGGTGTATTTTATTGCACGAGTGGTGTTATTAATAGCTTGACATTCGTTATCGATGCATACTTCAAACCATCCGTTCATTGGCGGTATATGGGCCAGGCTATTGGCGCAAGATATGACGGTCGGATTGGATGTAGCTACCGCTTGTGAAATTATGCATAGTAGCGTGATAATTAGCCATGAATTCTTCACAGGAATTCTTGTTGTGATTTTGGGTGAGATATACGGTTTCCGTTTTCATTTTAGTCTTTCGCATAGACCAGGCGGCTGGCCGCGCGGGGTTGGCGGCCTCACTGGAGAATGGGGTTTCGATTCGCGCGGGGTGATCTACCATCGCCGCCCCGTTCATTAATCAGACTAAAATGATTGCGTGAACTCTACTACACTCCATATTTCTGAAGAAGTCATGAGCTTTTGTCTTCGCCTTACGCGGAAGTGTTGTGCGTCTCCTGTATTGCTCTTCCGGCACGTCGGTGATTGGATTTTCAGTATTTTCAATGTTATCATTTGTGATGTTGACGGGTAAACTGCGGATTTCCAACGGAAACACTTTGTTCAGAGGACGTTGAATAACTCTGTGGTTCGGCATCAAAATCTTTGCCGATCTTGTAAGCCCGTCTGCAGATGTTACTATATCGATGATTTTTCCATATGGCCAATTACCTCTAGGGATAAGGTCTTGCTCCACAATGACTATTTCGCCAATCTCTGGCTCCAATCGCGCCAAGTGTCTGGGCTGTTTCAGATGTAGTTTTTGGCTCTAGCGTAGTGATACCAAATACTGTGTTTTCCAGCTTTCCCAGAATTTGTTAGCGATTTTTTCCGAAGATCGCAGGGCTTCTATAGCTTGTCTTTCAGAGTTTATGCACTCGGGGTCATATTCAAGATCATTCTCATCAAGGTTTTCGTTGTGAGGGAGAGAAAATTTCAAATTCCCTTGGAGAAAGTCTACTGGTCGCTAAGGAATCATAGCCATTTCTTGTGTGTTAGGTTTTGTGAGTGGCCTTGTGTTTAAGATGGCTTCAATTCGAGTTATGGCAGTGCACAAATCTATGAACGTTAAGCTTTGCGGCCAATAGATTTATTGAGCGCTTTCTTTACCGACCCTACAAGTCTTTCCCATGCACCACCCATCCAGGGGCTCCAGGGGGTTGAATAACCACTTGATTTTTTCAACGGCGCAGAAAGACATCAATGAACTTCCCGTGCTGTCGTCCTTTTCAAACATCGTGGCAACTATTTGCTCTCCATGCTTGAAGTTGGAGCCGCAATCGGTCCGGATCAATCTAGGGACTCCTCTTCGAGAAATAGACCTTACGAAACTGTTAAGGAACGCTCCTGTTGATAGGTTTGCGACGACCTCCAGATGCACTGCCCCAGTAGTAAGGCAAGTGTACAAACACACGTAGGTCTTCTCAAGCGTTTTTGAGGAGAATGGACCCTTAAAATCACATCCTACATTTTCGAATGGTTTTGACATCATCACTCGGTCTTGCGGCAGCGATGGCATTACTGGTGCACCTAATGGCAGTCCTTGATAGCGTTTACAGGTGACGCAATTCCCAACAAATTTCTTGAATGCGTTTGCGATACGTGGTATTCAAAATCGCTGGCGGGTAATTGCCAGGGTATGATCTTTTCCGCAGTGAGCGTTTTCGAAATGAGTCTTCTGAATGATCAAACGAGTCAGCTGCGAAGTTTCGGGGATGTATATAGGAGATTTCGTGTCTAGAGGTATTTCAGCGTTTTGCAGGCGAGACTCATGACGGATAATGTCGTTTTCATCTTGAACAAGTTTCTTGTCCCTAAACCGTTTTTGCAGTTCTGCGATGTTAGCTCCTTTTTGTTCTTGATTGATTAGGACTCTTTCTGAGAGTTCAACATCTGTTGCAGAAATTTCCGGGGCACAGTCATATCCCGATAAGACTCGAAGATTTATCTGCATCTGACGATTTCTGTTAGTTATCGACACCCAGTTGTGAATAGTTTTTCCTACAACATACGCTGTTAGTAGGGCTCTGTTCATGCTAGAAAACCGAGAGAGATCAACGACTTTTTCCTGGTTCTCTTGAACATTGGTTTGCACATTTGTCGACGAGGTTAACACCGGTGTTTCCCCTTCTGTATCTATATCCTGGATTGTGTTCAGAGACCTCAGTGGCCACATTCCAGATTCTTTTTCGAGCCACCTGAGACCTCTTACCCAGTCATGATTATTGATCTGTTGAGCTGACAAACCTCGAGTTCCAACATCTGCTGGGTTGTGAGACGTGGTGACGTGTAGGAATGATACAGAGATGCCCTTCGGTTGAATTTGGTCTCTAATTTTGAAGATTCGATCCATTTGGTTCGTTACAAAAATAGGTACTTTTTTGAGAGTTTTCAACCAAAACAACGCAATTTCGCTATCTGATACTATTGAAAACTCATGCACTTGTGTGCTGATGTTCGACAGAACTGATTGTCCTAAACGAGCTGCCATAAAAGGTATTCCCACGAGCTCCAGTTTCGGAATTGTCTGACGTGTCTTTTTTGGCGTCAGCTTTGTTTTTCCACTAATTAGTGGCGAGACGCATCTTGATTCCTGATCTTGTAGGTAGACACAGGCGGCGATCGCAGCTTCGCTTGCGTCAGCGAATGCCCATAGGCGCTTGTTACCATGATGTGACTCGATATTCAGTAAGGGGCGAGGAATGAAAATGTGGGCATTTGTAACCTCTCTGCATAGACGATTCCATTTGCTGCAGATCTCTGGACTGAGAACGGTTTTCCAATCCGCTCCAGTTTCGAAGACTTC